>CM052898.1:159399387-159425828 GCA_028534135.1 Potos flavus
TTTTTTAATCTAGAAACTTAAGGAGCCTATGGAGAAAAGTTTTATATCTCTGAAGTTCATACCACTTCATGAGAGTACTTAGAAAAACTTGATGTAAAGATTCTTCTGATGTCTAAATTTTATATAAGAAATATTCAAATTGAACTTATTTTCCTAACTGTATAAGAAATAAGACACTTCACTAAGGGACGTTATCTTGGTCATGCAGCTGTTCTATTATCAGCTGAATCACCTTTCACAAAATATACAAAAGAAAGATCTAGAGAGGGAGATTGGATTGTGAATATTTTCAAGGAAGTTTCTTGTACATTAGTTCTTGTTGTACTATATTTCTCTAGCTTCTCCTTCAGAGAATAAAATTCTACAAATATAAATTTTTATGAGTTAAACTATATCCTTGAAAGATGAGGATATTATTTATTTCAAATTTGAAAATAATATAGTTTTTTGATGATATATACCTACCAAAAATAAATATCTTCACTAATTTTAATAATAATATCTAGTGGTATAATTAACAACTTATTTTATGGACTATGTTTTGTTGACCAACTAAACATTTAAACTATGATTATTATTTATTCTTAAAACAATTGAGAACCGTCAATTAGTTGATAACTATAAACTAAGTACATTTTTAAGAAAAAATGGATTTGCATTGTTTGAAAGGTATTTTAGGAATCTAAATTCTCCTGATTATTGCATTTCAACTTCAAGCTTTCTTTTTAAAACATGTGCTTAGTATAATTCCTTTCCCCAGAGTATTTCTTTTTTTTTTCATAAAAAAAATTCTGGCTTTTTTTCATAAAGCCAGAATGTTCTCTGAAATCAAAGTCTTCTCATGTATTTCTTTAACGATTAATGTCCTATCATCATCCAGGCTAATCTGTTTTTCAATATTCTCTTATTTTCAAGCACTGGACTTTTGTTGATGTTACACAGAGGTCATACTCTTAGGTTTACGGTGCTTAATAAAATTTTATTGCTGCTTTTCTGTCAATCTCAAGAGTAAGTTAAATCTGTACATTTATAATTAAACACATGGTTGCCCAGAAGCTCATTCTCAAATAATAAAAGGGGTTGTTCAATTCCAACACTTAGCTTATTTTTCTATATACTCAAAACTTATGCTACTTCATCTAATTTTGATACTTCACCCACAAAAGTTTATGAATACAAGTTGTGGTTAAAATGATGATAAATTTCAAAATAATAGATGTATCTATCACTGAAAACAAACCCTTATCTTTACCAAGTGTACTAGCAGAGAGAAAATAAACAAGATTTTGAAACAGCTTACTATCAGAAGAAATAACCTAGCAACTTTGCCCTATTGAGAATGCTACCAAACTCAGAGCTGGGTTTCCTATTAGAACATATCCCCAAACCATTCGTTTTATCATGTTAATTGCCTCCAAAATAGGAGCCATTAACCTAGTCTGATGAGATTGAATTAAGTTATTGATGTTGGTCTAATTAAATATTTTATGGATAATAACCATTATCAGAAGTTGAGATATGATAGCACCAATACACATTTTGTTAAAGTAATTTCTATGACCTTTACAAATAATTTTCACAGACTAAAATAAATACATAGTCCTATTACAAGTAGATCATTTCAAGAAATAGCCTTTTTCATGTTAAAAACAATTTATCAGGCCAAGAAACATCAAGTTATAAATGTAAACCTAGCAAAAAATACCTATTTCCCCTACATTCACTCCCACATAAAACCATACATTCAATAAAGCAACAACATTAAAAAGTTATTTAAACTCTTATCTAAAATATTTTCCATCATACTGTACTTAAACTTGATAACAAAGCCAATATCTCATTTTATGAACACTAATAAATCAGTGGCAGAAAAAGAAAGAGAGAAGAAAAAAACCTTGAAAATGGCATATGCAATTATATCAGAAATCTCATTCATCTATACTATGAAGATAATTTCTTTGGAATATATTCTTTAAACAATATAAATTATTAATGCCATTATCAAATCTTAAGGAAACTTTTCTAAAGTAGATATCCAGCTTCTAAGTTTCAATGTACACTAATAACCTCCACAAATACAATTAATGATTTAATAAAGAAGATTTTTGTGACATTTGAATTTTACTCTAAGAGTTACTTTCTTTTTTGAAATGACTTTTAAGGAGTCATTTACCTAAAATACTTTAAATACGTTAGACCAATCAATATTTGTTTAAAAAAAATGACAAAAGAAAACAATTTCCTAACTCTATAAAAGCTTTTTCGTTCTACAATTAAAAGTCTACATTAAAAGTTTTTCTAATAGAATTTTACGAATAGAATATGATTCAGTCATTTTCTCTTAAATCTTGTTCTGAAACATTAAGCCTTGGCCAAATGTACTTCATTTGATCTATATTTAATACTACATTGGTTAAAAAATGAGGTCCATCATATTTCTAAGATTAAAAATCCAAATTCTAAAGATTTCTTTTAAGTCAGTAAAGCAGTCTTTACTTCTACATTTTAATGTAATTTTATTTTCATGATTTTATAGACTCTTCAGTGTCAGTAGCTAAAATAGTCAGAAACATACCTCCATTTATGTTTCTAAACAATTTTCCATCTGAGATAACATTCACTGATGATAGCTATTGTCAAAGCAAGTCATTGCCATTCAAGAAGAAAGCACCTTAACTTACCTGCTAGTTCTGAATGGTACAATTACAAATCTTAAGAACATGAAAATATTCTCCCCTTAATACTCATATGTGACTGACTTAAAATACCTTTTAAATATTTGATCGTGACTCCCATTGATAGGGTGCTACAGCTCGCTAATTTATATCTTTGCATGATTCAGCATTCAATCTGATGCTTAAGCCAAGTCTCTTTCTTTACTTACCCACAGGATACTAATAAAAAAGCATGTAATACTTCATATCCAGGAATTCTGATTTTAACCTTCAGTTACTCACCTGTGAGAGAGACAGAAAGAGAAAGAAGAAAGATAATGGTTAGCATTAAAAATGCTTAATGTTTCATGACGTACTCAGGGAGCATCATGATAAAGGGGCCTTTCTTTGTTGCTTTTATATATATAAATATATAAATATATATATTTATGTGACAATTCTGCAAAGTAACTTATACTTGAGGATATTTACATTGTTATGATTTTAAGGTCTTTATTTTCTATGTCAGCTTACTTGGGAAAAAATATAATAAATCTGCCAGGAAATAATCAATGTAGTTACCTGAAAAAAGCATTTAATATTTCAAGTACTTTGCCTTAAACAATATTTTATTAAATTACTTCATTAAGACAAATATTCTAGTAAAGCATTTGTTCACTGTCATCTAAGCTGTTGATCTGGCTTCTTGACTTTTCCCTTTGGGCCCTTCCCTACACTCAAAAGTGCTCAGAGGAAAGACAAGTTATCCCAAGGGAAGCTGTAATTCCACTTCTCCCAACCTCTAGAGCTGAACCACCAGAAGTTGCTATCCTTCAGTGGTCTGAGACCACACTGTGTTCTTTCTAGGATACTTTCTATATCATTTTTTTTTCCTGCTATAAATAACCATTAAAATGATGAGAATGATTTGGGCTAAAAACTACATTTGACATAAGCAGTGAAAAATAACCTACAGAAATTAGTAGTTAAATATATACTCACTAAAGTGGGATTCTATTCCCTTCCAGTATGTAAATTTTGGTAAACTGGTAAGTTTTCAAGAGAATTCTGGAAAGTTACAGGGTTGTTTTTTTTTTTTTACCCTCTCCTCTAGAAGTTAACACAACATGATAATAAATGACTTTACTTCCAATAGAAATTTATATTATTTTTAGAAAAATAGCTACATTTTTTTCAACTTAGGATGTACAAACCAGAAGAAAAGATTTTTATAAGTACTGTTGCAATTAATCTCACAGTAGCCCTGTCAGGAGATCTTATTCTTGTTATTTCTATTTTTAAATTAACAAAAAATACACAACAATAATAGTAAACACTGGGACTGATATTAGAACCCAAATTATGTTTCCCCTCCCCAAAGTAATTAAAATAATCCAAAATTAATTTTAAAAGAATGATGATTAATTATGTAACATTAATCACTTCCAAACAACTACACTGATCGTTAAAGACCAGGATTTTCAAGAGCCTACAAAACTATCCCCAGTAAAGTACATTTTTACCTTTATAAAAAACATAGCACATGAAACTATAAAATTTGATCTTATTACTTGAAAGCAACTTTATTTTTTTTATGATGCACAATCTTTCACATAAAGAAAAAATTAAAAGAAAGATGAAAAATTAAGGTGATATGTAAGTATTCTGACTTAGAATTTGTGCTATTTATATGATATAAGTGATTATTGGAATTAATCAGTCAGTGTTTTTTAAGTATCTATTTATAAGGTACTTCTCAAGTCTGATCAGTTTGTTCACTATATACAGAATATAGTTGTCATCACTGTAAGGTAACATAGACAAGCAACTAAAAATTCACACCTATACAACTGGGAATATGTACCATCAGGGAATTACTTTTTTTTCTTAGAAATCACTTTTAAACCACAAATCACTGACTGAAATGGTAGGTTATTTAAATACATATTTCATCTAATACATGCCAGCAAATTCAAACCTAATAGATATTTATAATTATTGCTAAGAGTTAATCTGAGCCTTCCAATAGTCCCTGATTCCTTTCATTTTGTCTAATCTAGTAGTTAAGAGCTTTGATTTTCTGGAGTTTGGCTGGCCTGAGTTTGAATGCTATTCTATCACCTTTGATATATGTGTAACCTTGGTGGTATCTGTGTGACCTTGAGTAATTACTTAATAGAGCTAAGCCTCTTTAGGCTAGTCTTCAAGATGGCATAACAGCCTTCATCGAATATTGTTTAATAAATATTAGCTATCTTGGGACGCCTGGGTGGCTCAGTTGGTTAAGCGGCTGCCTTCGGCTCAGGTCATGATCCCAGGGTCCTGGGATCGAGTCCCACATCGGGCTCCTTCCTCGGCAGGGAGCCTGCTTCTCCCTCTGCCTCTGCCTGCCATTCTGCCTGCTTGTGCTCTCTCTCTCTCTCTGAAAAATAAATAAATAAAATCTTTAAAAAAAATAAAAAATAAAAAATAAAAATAAATAAATAAATATTAGCTATCCATTTCACAAATATTGCTTAAGGGCCTAGTTAAGATACTAGATTCTATTTAAATAGCTGGAGTTGCCTAGACTCTAGTACCCATTTTGAGTTGTTCAATCATGACAGAAGTTCATCTTCTAAGAGAAGGGATTATCTATTGCTTCTTTTTTTACAGCACTTCCTGCCAAAGACTCCTTTGTCAGTTGAGGTCCCCATTTATACTGAAGTCAATCTCATCAAGGACTTTCTTACACAGAATCCACATATGCCTTGAAATACATTAATATGTGTGTAAAGAAAAAGACAAAGCTGGTTGGTAGGGTGGACCCATTTGTAGCATAGTTTGTTATGTATATAAGGGATCCATTCACATGTCCCCAAATTATGTAAACCATATAGAAATGATTTTATTAAAAATTAAACTATAATCTCATCCTCCAACTCAAAAGGAGTTTAAAAGTATATTTAAACAGTAAAAACATCTATTTTCATCTTTTGCAATTAATTTCCCAAGTCTACATGTTCTTTAAAAGTAAACCTTAGAAATATATATAAGTGAAATATTTTAGTGTAATTTTGATACCAAAAAAAGAACAACCTCACCTGCACTTTTATTCAATTATTATGATCACTTTATATAGTTAGTTATGCTTAGAATGGACCTCTTACTCCTTGTCCCAATTACAATGTAAAAGATGCTACAGAAGTGAGGAAGATTAATAATCCCAATAATTTATATTAATATATATAAGAACACCTTACGTGAGATGTTGGGGTTAATGTAGAGCATGAAATCAGCCATAATACCTAGCTTGCTAAAATGTAACGCAGAGGCTCCTGAGGACAGGGAAGGTTTTGTAGAAAGGTTTTGGAGAAGGGTGTAGGCCTTTGGAATGCTAATGCCTGCGGGCTACCACTCTGCCATTGGAATGCCATGGGAGAGTTGCCTTCCCCAAGCTTGCTCAGCCCAAACAGCCACCCTGTGATCTAAGAGATGAATGCATTGTCCCTTAGGCTATGTTTACCAGAACTCCTAAAACATGCAGATTAACATATTGTATCTTTCCCATAAACAGATCCTCCCAGTTTCAGTAAGACTCTTGGTCACACATCACGTGCTTGAGAAACAGTGATAAAGATTTGTGATTATCCTGAAGCACCAATAAAAGTGGGAGCAAAGAAGAGCAAAGAGTCTTCTTCTCTGAGCGTTGACCCCCTGCCTCCTTTCTTTCACAGCAAGGTTTGGAGTAATGTTTCATCCATAGGTACAAGGATTGCTGGCCATTCCCAGCAGTGGAAGAGGTATTTGACCTCTCATGGGGAGCAGCAGTGGGGAGGTCAGTAGGGAGCTAGTGCTAGAGATGTATGATTAGCTGGGGCAACTCTGTGGTTGTACTTTTTTTCTCTCCCATAATGCCCTGAGAATAACATAATCCATCCTCAAAATATCGTGAGGCAGCATAACAACAGAGATCTCCCAATGTCAGCTAGGTTTCAAGTGGGTATCAGTAGGGTAGCAATAAGACCTGATGTGTGATGCAGGCCAACATACCCTGAGCATCTACATGTACCATCCAACAGAATCTCAGAGAACAAGTAAGAGCATGTCTGCCTACAGGATCAACTTTTTAAAATCTATTATACATTTTACATCATTAATCACCCACCCAAAAATACAACAGAAAATATAACTTGAAATAGCTTTACAGAGGCAGACAAACAAAAAGAGAGGAGGAAAGGAAAATATCTATAAAATCGTATCAAAGAATAAATTTAGAGAGATTTTGTCATGGATGAGATGGCACTCTAAAATAATATATAATTGTAATGAAACTACAATGAAAGTTTTAATACAATTTTTGAGGAAGCTAATTAGATTATTATAAAATGTATATTAAGAAATGTTTTTAAATATCTGTATCAATTATAGAAAGGAGCAAATAAAGTCAAGCAGTACTTTTAATAGCATATCAATTTTTTGTTTGGCAGTTTATCATTCTAGCAATTGACAATTCTTGCATCAATTTTTGTAGGACATCATGTGAGTTGTTTTTTTTTTTTTTTTTTTATATTCTATTCCAATAGAATACATAAGTAATTAGAATTTAGGGTTGTGGTACAAGTTTTTCATCACTCAAAGACTCCAAAGCATAGAGGCCCCAAGGTGCCAAATGTCACTCAAACTTCCATGATGGCAGGCAACAGCTGATCAAAAAGCAATATAGTAAGTGATTGTGGTCAGAAAGTGTTCAGTGTTATTACAGTAGAAATGTCAAAGAGCCATCCACATGAAAGATCCTATATTTGATTTCACCTCGAAGTTGGATGTGACTATTTTTTTCAGTTTAGAGATTTGGCCTCCATCTCTCTTTGTCACAGATTGTAGACTAACGGGAATAAGAGAGAGAAAGAGTGAGAGAGACAGAGAAAGAGAGAAATCACTCCCTCCCCCTGAACCCCTAGCAACTACTGATCTTTTTATTATTTTGCCTTTTCCAAAATGTCATGTAGTTGGAATTATACAGTGAGTAGCCTTTTCAGACTGGCTTCCTTCACTTAGCAACATGTGGTTACAGTCCCTCGATGTGTTTTTGTAGTTTGATAGTTCATATCTTGTTATCAATGAATAATATTCCATTGAATATTAGATATATCACAGTTTGTTTAAAATTCAACTATTAAAGGACATCTTGGTTGTTTCCAGTTTTGGGCAATTATAAATAAAGCTATATAAACACTGGTGCAAATGTTTTTTGTGTGAACATAAATTTTCAACTAATTTGGGTAAATACCTAGGAGTGTAATCACTAGATTACATAAATTTGTGTTGAGTTTTGCTAAGAAAGAGCTAAACTATCTTCCAAAGTAGCTGTACCATTTTGCATTCCCATCAGCAATTAATAAGTTTCTGTTACTTAATATCTTTGCTAGCATTTGATGTGGTCAGTGTTTTGAATTTTACCAGTCTTAGAAAAGTGTAGTGGTGTCTCATTGTTATTTGAATATGCAACTCCCTGAAGAAATGATATCAAGAGTCTTTCCATATGTTTATGTGCAATCTGTATATTTTCTTTGGTGTTATGTCTATTCAGATCTTTTGCCCAGGTTTTTGATTGGGTTGTTTGCTTTCTTAGTGTTGAGTCTTAGTTCTTTGTATATTTTGGATACAAGTTTATTGTCAAGTATGTGTTTTGAAAATATTTTCTCCCAGTCTGTGGCTTGGCTTTTTTTCATATTTTTTAAAGTAAAAGATTACAAAAAAGAGACTGTACAATGATCAAACTATGCATATTAAAGATCAGAAATAAATATAAGCTCAAAGGAGACTTCCTTAAAGTGGTATGCAAGTTTATATGATGTATACAATCTTTCACACAAAATTCTGCTTTGATATTTTCTAGAAATGTGTCTGAGCTTATTGAGATCATTCTGTATCTGTATCTATGTGCCTTTCTCTAACAGTTTTAAAAATACTTCACTATAACCTCTATTGGTGGCTCTGCAGTATTTTGACCAATAAAAGAGCATTTCATACTCCCATTGGACAAAATTATTAAAACAAACAAACAAACAAAAAACCCAAAACAGACAAAATATTTGAGACATAACACTATGAAAAGAAAGGGGGGGAACCAAAGAAGTAGAATTGAGAAATATACTGATATGCTCCAGATTAAAGAACAAATATCTTAGGCATTATCACTTTTAGAAAGACATAATGACATCTTTTTTTTCTCTTGTTTTTTTAGAAACCTGGCTCAGAGTAACAAAAGCTGCCCATCTCTATGTCTTTTTTTGGTAACTGGTCAATAAGCCTCCTGAAAGTAATATCCTACCTCTGTGTTCTTTATGGAACCCAGGAAGCAAAATATTGACTATAATCTTAAAGGTCTTGACCTATGTTTGTCCAGCTCTGAACTCATTTTCCTTCCTTTTCTTATATTCATCCTCTTCTTTTCCTGCTAGTTGGTCTTGTCTTGATTATCTCCATGTTTAAATATACTCTGTGTGGCTCTCTAAAATTTAGAAAAACCAATATCTATGGAAATCTAAAGAGGTGATATACAACAATGTCATATTTGATTCTACTGTAGAACCTCTCCCTTATACGAATTAGGATATTTTTCAAATAAAGAAAAACTATACATTGAATAGATGGAAAAAAGTTTCCTCTTTGTTAGAGATTGAATCGTGTCCTACCAAAATTCACATGTTTAAATCTTAGCCTTTCAAAACTCAGGATATGGTTAACTTTGGAAATTGAGCCTTTTAGGAGATAATTAAGGAAAAATTAGTGGGAAAAAAAAGAGATAGGGTAAAATTAAATCTTATGGGTAGGCCGTAATCCAATATGATTTTGGTGTTCTTTTAAGAAAAAGAGAATAAGACAGAGACAATATACAGACTGAGAGATGACTGTATGAGGGCACAGTGAGAAGGCAGCTATCTACAAAGCAGGAGGAGAGACTTCAAACGAAACTAAACTAGCCAACACTTTGATCTTGGACTTCTAGTATCCAGAACTGTGAGAAAGTACATTTCTGTTGAATAAGCCCTTGTGTTTACGGTACGTTGCTATGGCAGGCCTAGAAAAGTAATACACTAAGGCTCCTCATGTATCCATTTTGTGACAAGAAGGTTCACGATGACATGTGGCTAAGGATTATTAAAAAACAAATAAAAACAAAAACCGCAACTCTTTCTTGTCCTTAAAATATTTTTAAGAGGATTATTGCAGAATGCTTAATTTCTCCCAATTTCCCCATATGAGCAGTATGTGATAGTTAATACTGCTGTTAATGAGACGTAAAAATAAAGAACAGCAGTAGAAAGGGTCTCCTGAAGCATTTGATGGAGCTGCTCCTTTCTCTCTGCACCCGCTTAGTTAAGCTTTTTAAGCACAAGTCTATTTGTTACATAGCTGGATAATGACTTAATTTGAACGAGTTAACAATTTCACACCTTCTAAGCATAAGGTGAATACTAAGTAAAATCACTAATCTAATATCCTCACATAGGTCAGTTTTATTACCTATAATGGAACAATGAGATAAACTTGCACTTCCAGATTCAAACACTCGATTACTTGCACTAATGGAGGAAATAAGAACCATAGATAATCTGAGATAGGGTCATTTAGGCTTAGCTTTGGAATATGTTTGTTTGTTCATTCCTTCATATTTGGTAGTCTACAGATCCACATCCACCCAAATAATGAAGTTATGGTATTTAAAAAAAATACCAGAATCTCTGAAGCCTGCCACTATACACCTGTGCCTAAAGACTTCTTTATAAGTATACTTCTTGATGAGAAAGCAAGGAATACATTCTGTAGAGTTTAAGAAAAGAAAATAAATCCTGTAGGGTTTTTTTGTTTTCTTCTCTTTTTTTTGTTTTGTTTTGTTTTGTTTTTAATATGTCATTTATCAGGCCAGGCCAGGCCCTGAGGGGAGGGAATCCCCCATCAGATTCCATTGCTTAATGTCTACTACAGCCAGTCTGAGTTGATTGCCAGCATCATAGCTACTGATCTGGGTTAAATATAGGACAGGTCATTCTTTAAATGTCTTTCTTATCAGTTTAATACCACAGGTTAGCTTACAGATTAGTTATTAATGCTGGAAAAGTAATGGAGTGACTGCTTCTAAAGAGACAGAATGCATAATTAGTAAGTTACAGTGCTAATAGGTAAAAGGCAGCTATACATCTACAAATACAACATCGGTTTCAGAACAGACCTTAAATCCCAACCCCAGTGTCTTCTCCACACTGTCCAATGCAGTCACTATAGAACACATATCCTGTTTTGTCAGTCCCTGTTTAGAATCTATAAATGGCTTCTCATTACACTTAACAGAAAAGTCAAACTTTTCTATGACCAATTTGTATCTGATATGACCCCCGACTTCCATTAAATAAACTTTTTTTTTTAATTTAACTAACATTTACTGACACCCTAGGTGCCAGATTCCCAGGAATATAAATATGGATGAGATAGAGACCTTGATCTTATAACACTTTCTATCCAGATTGGGGCATATGAAAAATAAAGAATGAGCATTCAAGAGAAAATATTTTGGGGCGCCTGGGTGGCTCAGTCGTTAAATGTCTGCCTTTGGCTCAGGTCATGATCCCAGGGTCCTGGGCTCGAGCTCTGTATCAGGCTCCCTGATCAGCAGGAAGCCTGCTTCTCCCTCTCCCACTCCCCCTGCTTGTATTCCCTCTCTTGCTGTGTGTCTCTCTGTGTCAAATAAATAAATAAATAAATAAATAAATAAATAAATAAAATCTTAAAAAGAGAGAAAATATTTTAATATTTTAATATTTAATATTTTAATTGTATTAAATCTGAACAAGAGTGGTCAGACAAAAATCTCAGTGAATAGGAATGTGTTGAATTTGACTAAAACATAATACGTACAAGCACTATAAAATTAACACGCTATATTTTCATAGATATCATTTAATCGTCATCCTAACCAAATAAATTAGGTAATATTATCTCCAAATTGTAGAAGAGTCAACTGGATAAAATGTAAAGGCTCTAAACGACCTATTATTCCAGATCCTCCAAGAAGGAGACGCTAAGAGACAATTACACATGCAAGAGATTTATAGGAGAAAATACCTGTGTTAGTCAAAGAGGTAGGAACCACTAAAGACTGGGACTATCAGATTGTGAGGCAGGACTACCCTGAATGAAGGGAAAAGGGAAGGAAGAAAAGTTGAATGGAAGCATTTTAAAATGTAGTACAGTTCCAAAGAAACTTTGGCAAGGCCATTTGGTATCCTTCAAGCCATCAAAGGAGTCATATTTTCCCAGAGTGAGCCTGTCTTAATATCCATGCCATGTTTAGTTACTGGCTGGTAGCAGCCAATGGGCAATGGTGCCTCAACACCAACCACAGTGATGGAGTTCAGAGCACATCGGCCTGGGGTCAGAGGCCAGTCCCTGCAGAAGTCTGAAAGGAATATTCTCAAGGCTACCACAGCAACAAACTGACAAGGGACTGAACTGGTATTCCAACCAAGTCTGTGTAGTTAATTTAACCAAAATACAAAAATAAAGACAAAAAACAGCATTATGCATACATTTTTGTCTCATAGACTAAATCCTTTAATAATTTGGCCTCTAAATATTTTTTCAACATTAAATAAATCAAGATAACATATTGATTTCTTGTTAAATTTTATTCTACTTAGACTGCATGGATTAGAGCCTATATTTTTTTTATTCTTGAATATTTTCAAACAATAATGGAATTTTTAGTTTCAAAAATCACCTAAGGTCAATTAATACCACTGCTCTTAAGTTACAGATGAGTTACTCAGGGTGGGAGAATTTCATGCCTTGCTCAGAGTCACTAAAAGAATAGTATTAGTTGGTATTGAGTGTAGATATCCTGACTCCTATTTACAGTGTTTATCACCATTTACCACCAATTTTTTTCTCTCATTTCTCTTCCTTTATTCAGCTTTATTATCTTACATATACTTATTTCTATCATGATATCCTTATAATTCATTGGTCACACCCTCTTACTATGACATAAAAACTAGCATCCACAAAGATACAGCATAACTTCCATTGTACTCTTCAAGTTTTAAAGAACTTTCACATCTACTAGCTCAACTGAGTTCATGTTTTTTGGTTTAGTTATTGTTTTTCTATTAGACCAAGAACCATGAAAAATTAAATTGGGTGAAAGTAGTTTGGGATGTTGGCTACTCTTATTCATTTGTTCATTTTTGTGGCCAATCCAACTTCATGCTATGAAGATGAAGATTAATAGAATCTTTTTTTTGTTTTGTTTTTGGCCTGTTCATTTCTATCTCATTGCAGAGAATTGTCTTAGAGAACTATGGATGTAGATGAACCACATGAAATTGCTGCTATTCAACCACTTTGGACCTCCAGCACCAGTCATGTCTAACATTCTACCTTAATAATTCCTATCTTGAACATTCAAAACATTGAAATATTTGGGAAACATTTATCAGGGAAATAGTTTAGTCATTAAATTTACAAAACATCCAAATTACATGAGTCTGTAGAGGATTCCTCAACCAGTTCTGTACTCCTAACATGAATTCTCCACAATCACCCAGGTAGGTTGCATTGTCCACCTAGCAGTGTCTTCAAAGAGCTATAATGTTCTTATAACACTTTCAGATAGTTCAGGGATTTCTATCTATGCTCACTCACTGACTTTAGTTATTCCTTATGCCTTATAGGCTCATGTTAGATTATCATCCACAGGATGGTGGATAATGTGTTCAAATTATTTTCTAATGTATTTTTTCTAACCAAATATTCTCTTCTTCAATTTGAACTTCTCAGTAACCCTTATCATTCTTCTTATGATGTTATCGAACCATTCTGGTCATTGTCTTATTTTATTGATGTCTTCCTCAAAATATAGGTCTAATAACTGAATGCAATACTCCAGATATGATTTACCTTAGAAGATTTGAATTTAATATGACTATTACTGTCCTTAGTATGGTCAATATAGCCAGTAACTGTCATCGTCAGATTACAAACATATACCCTAAATGTTCAACTAGTCAGACACTGAGATGCTCCCAAGGATCTAAACTATATGTTTGACATTACAGAGAAAATCATAAAAAGAATGGATTTTTATCACTTTCTATTTAAATGTGTTGACACTGATAGACTACGTCACATTTATTTATTTCTTTATTTTTTGACTATGTCACATTTAGACAGTGGTATAGAATGCTGAGTGTATTGGTCTTGGTCTATGTCCTGAGGAAACATATCGCCAAGTCTCTCCCCGACCCCCAAATTATGTTACATTAGAGACTGCATCATGAATATCATCATCACAATTGGAACTAATTGACATTTTTTCTCAGTTGAAATCTCAGGAACTAAAAAAGACCTAGAAATTGCCTGAGGCTCACAGGAAACATCTTAAAAAAAAATACTACTATTTTGTTGGAATACCTATACGGATTTCAAGTGTATTTCACTAGAGGTGTGGAAAACAAGAGCTTACTTTTAAAACATATTATCAAAATTTGGGATTTACTAAGCAAATAAATATAAGACAATGTTCATTTTATTAGTCTCTATCGTAACTATTAATACTAAAGATGATAATACTATTTCATATGCATTCCTACCCACTCAAAACTCCATGAAATTTAAGATAAATTTAAAAGAATTCATTTGCCTCAAATTACATGTGGTTTTATTACAATAATATCATGTCTCTAGCTTGATTATAATCCCAGCCACTAAAATGTTCTTGGCCAATATGCTCTTTCTTCAACTGACAAGTGTATAATGTTTTTCAAATGGAAAATAGTTTCTTTATACAGGTGAGGTTGTGAACAGTAGTTGTTTTGGTATCGTGCAGGTTATAAGAATATTTTTAAAAATCAGTATCAAGGTCACTCTGTAGCATATAACCAATTTTATTCACTTTTTTGACTAATGACTACAATTTTCCTTCACAGTAGCATAACAGAAAAATGTAGTTGCTTTTAAGGCTTATTCCCTGTATTAGATCTCTTGGAAATATATGTTGAAAGAAGATACCAGGGTTTTTATATAAAAATAATGTATATTTAGGCAGGGTTGATGGCTACTTTTAAAGTGACAGTTACCTTAAATTACTGTCGGTAGCACTGTGATACAGCAAGTGCAGTTCTGTTTTGAATTGAACAGTTTTGAAGGGAACGTTTTAGGTTATAACAAGGTCAGTGTATTTTCGGAGTTTGCTTCTTAGGGTATTACATTCAGGAATGCCTGAGTTTCTCAATACATTAAATTTTCCAAAAAACAATAGGCAAAACCAAGCAACAAAACAAAGCTCTCCACTTAGGAAACAATGTTTCTGCTTCATGTAAATATGTGCATTCTTTGTATTTAGAGTGTCATACAATACTATTCCTTTCTGCACTCTTGATATAGTATTGTTTATCAGTAATTCAAAATCACCACTATAATGCCTCTTCTAGTCATTCGATGTTCTTTTTCAAATTGCTTTTGGGATAGGTCTTTAAAGCATATATAAAGTAATTTTACATTTTACATAATTACCTCCATAGTACTCAAGTTAATCATTGTTCTTAATCTTTTAAGTCTTTTTAATCTCATATTGTTGTAAGTTTCAACTGGGAGGTAGAGTAGACTACGTTGCATGGACAGTCAGGATAACCAGGTTATATTCCTACATTGCCTGTCATAATTCAAAATATGATTTTCAAAATAGCCATCACTGCATAATAGCACACAATTTTTGCATAAAAAACCTAAGCTACTATATACACTTTACCTCTCTCTGCCCTCAGCTCCTTCATCATGATATTAGTACATTGTTCTTGTTTATTTCAGAAGGGCTCCCTGGAGCATTCAGAAGTTATGATGTAATGACATTATTTAAATACCAGGCTCATGGCCTCTGCACTGGACTCAGGATGCAGTGCTGGAAGTAGAGCAAGTTATACCAAAAATGTTGTGTCATTACCGTTTGGTTCCTTGCTTAGGGATTCCAGAGACCTTTTACAAACACTTAAATAATTGGAGGGTTGGGGTAATGTTTTATTTTCTTCTCTCAATTAGTTTTATATATTTGGCTAAGCCTAAAATATGAATTACTTCCAAGTGACCTTCTACTCATATCAAGCTACCATACAATTTCCATTTTTGAAATTTTTTTTAAAAATAATGCATTGCTATTGCTATTGCTATTGCTCTATTTCATAAAACATGATATTACAAATAAAATAAGGTTAATTTTTGTTATCAAATGACCAAAGACATGAGAGAAACTATCTATTGTAAAAAGCATTTTGTTTTGATAGAAATATTTGCAATGTTTGATTTATAGAGACCTGATTTCCAATTATACAAGGTTCTTTAAAAAGGAAAGAAAACTTGAACAACATTTAAAAATTTTATAAATATTTAAGTAAGTGTAATTTCTTATCATTGATTGAAATGGTCTTCTGTAAATGGAATAACATTCTATTATCATTACATTTAAATAATTTCAATTTCCATTTATACTTGTCATGGTACTTAAATACTATTTTTTATTTTCCTGAAAATTGAGAATGAGATAGGCTGCTGTAATTTGAAAGTGTTAAGTTTTCAAGGGCAAAGATAACATTAAATAGCTAGAGTGAGTCCTTAAATGTCTATGATTTCTCTGTTCTAATTTGTTTTCAACAATTGCTAACATCATGTTGGTATTAAGTGTTATATTATTTTCATGCAGGGAAAGACTTAAAAGAAAAGCCACACCGATTTAATATGTAAATATAGGTACACTGGTATTAATATTTTCTAAAAGAATTCCACTTTCATTTGCAAATTACTGTAAAATAGTTTTTAGTTCTAAATAGATGCTACTGAACTTCATTTCGGTGTGGGTGGATTAAGATATCCGTGCACACAAAGTGCTGACATTCTTCATTCCTTAGTATTTTTCACACGAATCTATAATGACATATATTTTCTGATACTTTTCAATCTTAATTTCAATTCTATCCCTGCATTAATGAAGTTGCCTGTGTTGATGTTACAGCTTTGTCAAATAAACATCAGCAAGTAATTTATAACTGCACCCTAATTCTATGATAAGTATCAAATAAAGATATACGTAGAGGTAAATGAATACTCTTCCATGTAAGCTAGTTTATTCACTATTTTCTAAGCGCTCTGATCTTTGGGGAAAAATTATTTCATATTTCAGATGAATATACTTTATTTTTTTATTCAGTTTTTAGAGAATTTTAATATTATGTGATATATAACCATGAGGAAAATTATATCATCACTTAATTAAGTTATAAATTTTTCTTCCAGGGGAAAACAAGATTAGATAATTCAAGTAACAGACATGTCAATGTAAATTTGGGGAAAAAGTAGAAAACAATTCTCTTTATAATAAACATTTCAACAGTATTTTTACCCTTTTGTTACATTTTTCTCCCTTTTATAAGAAGAAAATTTATTTATTATGGTTGGCACCCCCTAAAAATTCTCTGTATTACACAGTAATATAAATCATTAAAATCCTACAAATTATTATAAACACAATCTTTAGAGCAGGATAAACTCAATCAAAGTTTTTGGAAGGAGACACAACCAGAGAAGTTATGTATTTACCTAATATTGGTGTCTTTGAGTTGATATTTGGTAACTTTTTGTCAGTCTGAAATACTAGTTTTATCATATCAAAGGATTTGACCTTCTGGGGTATCTTATCAATGATCTCAGAATTTGGACTGAAGAATATAAACAGTCATTATAAATTAATCTCTATATAGGCAATTCTCAAATTATCCACGAGTGCCTTAAATGTCATTTAGAAATAAAACATTTATAAAAATTGTTTTAAAGTATTAATAGGCTATGACTCCAGAAGTAATTTACAAATATATTCTTTATCATTTGGGAAATATTTCTCCATTGAAGCAATTCTATAAAAAAGGTAGTATGACTTCAACTGCAGCTATTTAAATTCTGCCAATGTCCCCAAAATATAGAGGCTGGCCAATAGATACACTGTATAATTTTATGAAAAAGAGCTTGCAGAGTTCTACTTTAAACTCTCAGTTCATACATGGATAATATCTCTCTTCTCACCAACCTCTCAAGAAAAATTAGGTAACATCATTACCAAGTGGTTGGGAACTGACTTTAAGCCTTCTATCAAGGACTTGTCCCAGAGAGATGCACAATTCTATGGTTTTCTGGAAAGCTTAAGTGTCTAAATAGATGTAAGAATAAAGGGGGTGGGGTGAGGAGAAGAGATCACTTCAGATTCAAGATTTATAATCAAGATCTCCCTAGTATATAATGTAATATAAATTGAAACAGGCTCCCATAGTTCTCTATATTTGCCCCCCCATCTCTTTTGCAGGAAAGTATCTATTTGTTCAGTTAAATGGAGGCAGCGTGAGTTCACCTCGTTACATCATATCGTATTCCCTTATTTGCTATCTTGACACTTTAAGTTGCAGGAAAATGCTGTCACTTTGATGTATATGGACTCAGCAAATAGGCTGGCAACATCTCGAGAAAAACTGTGAGCAAGATGGAGAAATACAGCCTGGTTTTGAGGAAAACTGACTGGACTGACAATCTTAATGAAAATGACGGAACTGAAGGATGGTCTAAGAGACAACACTAACATCAAAGGGGGTGGAGGTTGGGGGAATGTCAAAAGATTTTTAAAAATTTTCCCCTTTAATACAGTAATTAGTAATTATCTTTTTAAATTTACTAATTAGTTAATGAGGAAAAAATAACACTATTCTTCATATTTGATGGGAAATGATGCTACAAGTCATTGTCAAAATGCCAAGAAACCAAAGCCTAGTTTCACAATGATCTCAACAGACTGATGTGATCATCCGAATAAATCAAAATGAAGCAATTGATGCTTTATGACGCCAAAGTCTCCCATTTTTTCGAAAACTTCTAAGATAGCATTATGGTTGTACTAGACTTTTTCCATTTGATATTTCCCTTTATTTTCTATTTTTCTTTCCGATTTCCATGACCTTCACAGTTTAGGGATGGTTGAAAAAAAGTATGAGAATCATCACAATAATTATGGTGTGTTACTGAATATTTCACGTTCATTTATCTCTGCCATCTTGTGTTTTATCTTTTATGAGCCTGTCAATTATATTTTTCACCCAAAATTGCTTGATAAGATTGCGGAATCTCTGCCCATGATCTCCCCAAATATTCTGACTGTACAGAACTGGTACTATGGTAAATTAAGTTAGTTCATTTTCAGAGTAATGAAAAGTGAATGTTGTGTGCAACATTTTAAATAAGCCTTTTTTTTTTCTGTATAGATGCTTTAAGAAACTCGATCTGTGATTTGAACAATAAAAATAAATGCATTTGTGATTTGATTCCTTATCTTCAGACTATAAAGTCAAATTGGTGGAGGGAGGCAGTGAGATGTAACATCCATGCATTTAAAAAAATATATATGTTATTATTTATTTCCACATAAATTGGAGAAACAACCCTTACAAAGATAGTTAGGTACATAAATAGAAAAGTGTGTGCTTTCTAGAGATTTCTAACAGCCAATCCTATTTTTGCTGCTGAGTTTCTTTTTGATCTTGAGAAATCAAGTTAACCTTTCAGGACTTCAGTTACTTTATCTGTAAAATAGATAAAATATCTTCCTCATAGGACTTTTATTGGGAAAAGTAAATGCACACAAAGCACTTAGCACATCGCTTGCCTGAGTGCCTTGATAAATGTTTGCTTACTTCCCCAGATCCAAACCAATATATTTAAGAGGCTGTGTACCTGAGCAGCCTAAAAGTGTAGGCCTCAAATATCTTTTTGAAGAACAAAAAGTCATGACTACTATGCTAAAATTTGACTCAGTTTGTAGTATTTTGGAAGAAAAAATAAAAACGTCTTTCGTTTCTCTAAGCCTGATCATGAAAAAAAGGCTTTGTACATGCAGACGTTTCCTACAACCAAAGCATTCCATTTCTTTTCTGTGTTTACCATTTTCAAAAAGCGTAATCTATTTAATATGTTTGAGATCCAAAAGATTATTTAAAAATGCATGACAAATATGTAGTACAGGTTTGGGAGGTGTTAGGATGAATACCAGAGAGTGTTCTCTCTGATTGGGAACAGCATTTCTTATCTGGAGTGACATCAGGTGACACCCGTGAATGTTATTTTTAAATCATTGGATATGCTTGTTGTTCCAACTGTACCAGCACCTGGTGAAATATGCAGCTGAGGGGACTTGGAAATTTTAAAATAAGTGAATCAGAGATTATTTTTAATTTCAATTTCAAATGCTATAATCACCTGTATTTAATATTAGCCATATTTAGACAAGCTGCCTGTCTCCACTTAAATGTATCCTCTTTACCTCTGTCATTCTGCAAGTCAACAATTTAAATGCTTTCTTTCAATATGTAGATTTATCTTCTCCCATGGCTGGGTTGTCATTAAAACTGTCATAAAGTAATTATTTATGTATACTTATTTATTATTAAACCAGTAAAATCTTCACCCACACTGACTACCTTTCTCCCGGGTCACCTTGTGAGCAAAATTTTGCATTTTTCAATTCACTGTTGGTTTCTTATCCATCTGTGTGTATATTAAAGCTGCTGTACTTTGCTATGGCAAGTCTTATCTAAGTCATACACCTTCCAGTATTGCAATCCTTTTGTTACTGTCTTACTATTGTACTTTTATTAAAACATGTCTAGTAACATCACATAAAAGAGTGTTATAACAAAGTATCCCTAAATCATAAAATTAAATTTGAGTTTTGTAATATCTGTGAATTGACCCAGAGCCTGGAAAATTTAGGTCATATATAGAAAGAAAAGTCAAAACTCAAGTATATCAATAATGTGAAAAGTGCAAGGCAAATCACGCTTTTTTGAGATGCTAATATTTAGTGCTTTTGGACGACATTTGAGTCATCATACAGTGTTAGAACATGGACCATATAGAAGGCATTATGTGTGGAGCATTGTCAGAGCAGCAAGGGTGAAAAAAAAAAAAATCTTTACTCTTACAAGGGCCCTACAGTCTATTGGAGGAAGTGCATGTGTGTCAAACTACAATAAAGGTTAATAATAACACCGGAAATACATGAAAAAAAAGAAAGAAAAAAGGAGAGTGTTTTTTTACACTTCAATTTTACCTTGAAGTCCTTCTAAGAGATATGGTTTATAAACTTGTCAGGCTGAGCTTATAATAACAGTAAGCCAAATGTTTGTCAAATTGAATTAGATTCAAATTAAAATTATGCCAATTGGCTGTTTTTCTTATTTTTAAGAGACTTTTTTGTCTGCATTTCATGTCCTTAATTGAACTTAAATGTCTTCATTTCTTTTTCATCTACTTTAAATCATATTCATTATAATTTTTTAGTCACCACTAAACCAGTAAGATACATCAGTTAGTCAGGAATGTTTGAATATGCTTTATAATTATGAATTTCAGTTTTGAATTTTATAATTAATGGCTGCTGAAAGAACAACAGTAAAGTTTGGGGTTTTCTGGGAAGAACATTGTACCACACAACTGATAGGAAATAAAACAGAAAGACATGAGAAAAATTTCTAGGTATCATGCATGTGTATTGGAAATGTAGTATTTTACCTAAATAACCTATAATTCTCATAAAAGGAAATGTCAGTTACCCAATATACAAAGCAGAAATGCCTCTAAGAAATTAAAATAAATAGAGGATGAAGCAAATAACCGGAGATGGCCTATACATTTAGCCATATCCTAGGAGATTTGGAACAGACAGTTTGGATTAATATCACTGGAGATAAAAAGGGTTATCCTTCACAAAGGAAATAAGAACGAACATCTATCATTCCGATGAGAGGTTTCATGTTTGCATTAAAATGTGTTTCATGCAAATATTAAAGCATATGGGCTATAAACTTTCAATTTTGAAATAACTTGCTATTGTTTAATACTAAAATGATTATTTGTCCTCACTGAAGTGTCTGTGTACATGTGTTTCTGTGTGTGCCTAAGTAACTTATTCTGCCCAGTTGTGACTTCTCCTTAAAGTTTTTTCTTTGTAGGGCCTCAAATTTTATTTTCTTAGAGGAAGTCAAGAAGGGACTAGAGTCCATTTCAAATATTATGATTCTGAAGTTACTTACAAACTACTTCAAATCCAAGGTCTTTCTCTTTCTAGCAATTATATATTATCAATAATTTCGTAAGACCTAAACATACGAAAATGTATTTTTGCATAATACCAAAGCTTATATAAAATAAACGAGATTAAATGAAATTGAGAATTTATAACTAGGAAAAGGACAATGAGAAAAATTTAACTTTTGGAAAGAATCTTAACTCATTTACTAATTTATCATGACAGGCTGAAAAAAAAGTCACTTAAATCAGTTTACAATGTGACCTAAATTCTTCTACTGTAATTAGACTGTATAATTTGACAAGATTTCACTTATAAAAAATAATGACTTCAGTGATCGAATATTCCCATGTCCGTTTTGACAGATAAGGAAAATAAGATTAAGAAAAATTAAGTAATATCATCAATAACAACAGAATAAAACAAAACGAATCTGGGCCACAGGTAAATTCCAGAACTGGAAAACAGATCATCACACTCAAAATCCAGAACTCTCTGATTATACCACATTAGGATTCCAGTGTTTGGTTTGGTTTGGTTTTTCTGGTCTTCATGAAGTGTTTTTGTTGTTTGTTTTAGGGTTTTGTTTTGAATAAGTTTGAGCTATTTCTCAAAGAAAAATTATACATAATGGAGATTAAAGGTCACAAGAATCACAAGAGCTGTGTAAAGATGTGAAGAAAACTTTTCAGGCTCAATAATCAAAAAGTGATCTTGATTTATGTTCAAAATCGAATATTCATGTACTGTGTTGTTCAACCTCATAACTTTTCCTTTTAAATTTGGAGGGCATTACAAATATATTGCCATTGGAAAATAAAAAAGTTTTCTGATAATATTTTACTAGCAGCAAGTTATTTTAATAAATAATCTATGATCTATTTACTGTGATTCTCAAAGGTACTTCTTACGTTTCTTTCTAAATGTAATTCAATTTTTAGTTGACATATTGTGATATTAGTATCTTTTTGTTCACATAATTTAAATGCAACAAATTAATATAAACTAATGTCCTTAAAATATCCATATATGCTATTTACATTGGATGTAAAAAGCATTTTAACGAGTCACAATTTTATAAAGCATACAATTAAAAAAAAAACTTCTAGATATTTCCTTAAATTATTGTTAACCATATCATGATGTAACCATACAAAACATAGGTTATTTTCATTTCAGCTCTAATGAAACCATCGCTTTTCATTGCAAAGAAATAAAATTAAGATTTTTTTGTCAAATTTCAATGACAGTATCAAAACTTCTTACAGGTATTTCTAACTTTATAAGCATTATTTATTGTACCTGCTATTAAATGAAAATAGAGAAAAATGTGTTTTAAGGAGATATATTTTTGACAACCTCATATTAAATAGGAGAAATGGTATTTCTTTAACAGACTAAAAAGTCTAAATTAAAAAGTACAGCTCTATATATGTTATAAAACCTATTTTACTTGGGTAGATCTAATAAGAATGATTAATGTCAATAGTTGAAAGTCTAAAAATTCTATGAAAGAAAAATGTTTAAAGTTTGATTCAATCATTTGCAGAATCTATCATTCAGTATTTTTTTTAAATCTCCATTTATATGAAAAGAATAAGATTATGGTTATAATATATAATATGAATAAACCTTCATTATTTGTTAGAAGGACATTAATAAGAAAAGCCCTATACACATGTATTCAAATAATGAAAATGGCTAATAAAAACATATCAGTTCTTTAAGATATTTAGCTTCAAAATAGTTGTAAATTGAAAAAGATGAGAGATACTTTGTCTTATTAATACTCTTATTAATAAAAGTTGCTATAGGAACTTCAGTTACTAGAAATGCCACTCAGAGCTCATATAGTACATGTTCTGGACACTTCAAAGAATCTGGATTGCCCATGAAATACAGGTTTGCAAAAATCCAATATGGGGATTTGTACCTCAATAATAATGGACCTTAAAAACCCTTATTTAGCCTCTTTGATTTTCCAGTTTTCATATTTCCTCACTTCATCCGTCCCCTATTTGGACTATTACCTTGATTTTGCTCTGTCATTAGAGAATCTCATTACATAACATAGAAGTCAGTAATTACTTCTTAACAGATTTTTTTCTGGAAAGACTTTCAGGATGACTCCTGTACTTGGTCCAAGTGAGGTACTTATCCTGTCCTTACTTACAAGCACTTCTTATTGAATCAGCTTTCTTAATCTTCTCACCAAAATGTGAGTTCCAATAATCATTAGCTTAGTATCCCATGTTATCAGTATTTGGTAAATAACAGGTGCTCCAAATGCTCACTGAATGAGTGTGTGTATGTGTATATGTGTGCGTGTGTTTTCCAGAAACTGTTACTTCTGACTAAGGAGAAGTCACAGGAAATTAACAATTTGCATACCAACAAATACCGGTATTTTCTTTTTCATACCTATAATCTTATATACTTTCCTTAACAAATATGCAAGATGGGCCTTATTAATTTCTGTTTTACAAATGAGAAAACTGAGTTTCCAAGAAGTTAGAGACTTTCCTAAAATCACATATCCTAGCAATTGATATTTACATTATTCTGAATTAATCCTAGAAAGAGCTATTAGGACATAAAAATAAATGTTTCTAATTACAATATCAATTACTTGTATTTTTGTTTTTGAGTTCACCAAGCACTGACACATGCATTATTCAATTTTATCTGCGTAAGATACGCACAAATTTGACAGATTAGAGATCATACATATGTGTATTTTCAAGGAGCGGTTGACAGGTCACTTCAACTGTACAATATCACTAATTCTTCCACAGTTGGTCATATATTCCTCTAGAGTACAATTTCAATGTCTATATATCTCTAACTTGGACTTTTCAGGATTAATTATTATTACTTGACTCCGGGTTTTTTTCTCCCACTTCATCATTACAGGCTTCATATTAGGAATCTTACGTACTTCTTATTTTATCCAATTAAACTATTAAAGCTGTGTACTGCTGTATTTATCAGAAAACATATTATGGTTCAATCCCCAATCACATATGTTAGATATTTGTAAATTCAATTCACCTGCATTCAAGAAAACATTAGCCATAAGCATGTACTACACTAGACACTGAGAGGAACATAAGGGCGAAAAATTATATTTCCTTTTAAAAGTCTGCAAAGAAGTCTGATGAAAATAAATTTTTATGGGGTGCTTGGGCGGCTTAGTTGGTTAAGTATGTGCCTTCAGCTCAGGTCATGATCTCAGAGTCCCAGGATTGAGCCCCACATGGGGCTCCCTGCTCAGTGGGGAGGCTGCTTCTCCCTCTCCCTCTGCTCCTTCTCTCTTTCTCTCTCAAATAAACAAATAAAATCTTTAAAAAATTAATTTTTGAAATATCTGTTGAAAGAATGATTTTCTCTCTAAGTTTGTTGGTTTTTGTCTAACCTTTTTCTCGGCCTTTCTCTGCCTCCTTGTTTCTTTCTCTTTTTCTCTCTCTCATACACACACAAACATACAGGTCTTGAATTCAGAAGATATTTCTGCCTCCCTCTCCTTCCCACATTGCTAATCCATAGTGAGAAAGTCACAGAAATAATAGCACAGGCACATTATAATATGAATATAAATAGAATCACCAATTGCTCATTGTAGGTCATTTAATGTTTTATACACACCAAACTGCATGTTAAAAATGTCATAAAAAAAACATGTAGTGTGGTAGTAATAAATGTAAGACAACGTGAATCATGAAAGAACAATGTATTGTAATGGATCAGTAAAGCTCAAATGATGGAAAACCTAATAGAAGTTAAACCTATAAATAGCTGGGCTTCCTGCAGTGGAGGAAAATTAAGCACACAGCAATTAAGGAAGAGTGAAGACATGTAATTCACATGGGAAGAAATAAGTGAACTTGTCTCAGTGTAGTTGAAGCAATAATATAATCAGTATATTTTGTTGTTCACAGGTTACAGAAGTGATTAATAACTACTACTGTTATATATATGTTAATATTTATATATATATATATGATAAAAATGACCAGTGAGAATTAAAATGTAAATCATAAATCAACAAATTCTGTTTTTTAAATAAAACTACAAAATCACCTGTGAAAATTAAATGATTTTTTTTATTGTGTCATATGAAGTTAGCCAAGTGACATTGCTAGTGTGATTTATACCTATTAGGGTATAATATTTATTGAGGGGTATTGTTGCAATGTAAAAACAAACCAATAAAAACACCAAAATAAAAAAAAAAAGTCATTACCATTGTTGTGAACATGTAAGAAAGGTAAATTAAGTTGTGGTTAGTCACAGATAGAGAGTATATGACTACATAAGATAATATAATTAAAAGAAATATCTCCTGTCAATAAAAACTTATCTTTCCATAATCACTCTCAATGTGAATGGCCTAAATGCTCCCATAAAACGACACAAGGTCTCAGACTGGATCAAGCGACAGGAACCTTCCATATGCTGTCTACAAGAGACACATTTGGAACCTAAAGATACATTCAGACTGAAAGTGAAGGGATGGAAAAACATCTTTCATGCCAATGGGCCTCAAAAGAAAGCTGGGGTAGCGATTCTCATATCAGATAAATTAGACTTTAAGCTAAAGACTGTAGTCAGAGATACAGAAGGACACTACATCA
>CM052898.1:159426328-159530501 GCA_028534135.1 Potos flavus
AAAAAAAAAAAAAGAAATATCTCCTATAGGGGCACAATGGTCATTTTAATATTGCTAAATATTTTATACCAACAAATACTTTGAAAATGTGAAGTGATAAATAAATTATGTATTTATAAAAAGTCTAGGATATTTCAGAATACCATCGGTTCTCTAATTGGGGAGAATAATGATTATAAAATTATAATATCTATGAATTAGGCTAATTTGTTTCAACATATGTGTATGGAGTACTACTATGGCGAAGGCATTGTGTTAAATACTAAAAAGGATAAGTAGAAGAGAAAAGTCTTATCCCTAGCTTCATTGTGGTAACTAAATAGGGCAAGCCAAGACATTCTGGAAATACTCATGGAAGTAATGGGAAAACCATTGTGATCAGTAATGCAACCCGCCCTAAGACAAAATACTTCATACAGATGATGGATCTAGGATCTACTTATAGCAGTAATGGGCCCTTTAGACAGTGAAAAAAATCATTTGAGGAGATTATACCTTTAACCATACAAACACATTATATTTGTTCCTAGAAGGCACCATTAAAAAAAAAAAAAGGAAAATTCAGGGCCACACCATGATAGAAAATAGACATTATGGTATTTGGAAAACATAACGCCAGAGTTAGATAATTCTCTTATTCTTATGTCATTACACTGGATGCATTGAATTCCAAAAATGGAAGAGTCCCTAAACAATACTTCCCAATTCAGTGTCTAAATGAATTAGAGGAAGTATCATGGTAGAGTCAAACATATTTGGGTGGGAGTTCCCAGTTAATTAACTATCTGTATGGTTTTAGACAAGAAAACTAATCTCTTGAAGCTTTTATATCCTCATCTGTAAAATGGAGATAATATATAGGCATAAGATGTGTCTCAACCTATCTTACTTACACTTACCCCTAGTTCAAACAGAGTAGCATAAAGTATATGCTAAAATAAATGTCTCTTGAATACAAACACATATAAAATTCCTGGTACATTATTTTCCACTTTGTAGGATATGGGGTTAGGTCACCTTGTTAAACCTCCATTTTATCCTGCAACTGTTATTATAAAACTATTTATTTAGCATTGTTTTATTTTCCTCAACCTTCACTAGACATAAGTCCATGAGGCCAAAATACACATCATTTTTTTTCAATAACTCAATAAATGTATGTGCAATGTGTAAGATAAGTACTCAATACATTTCTTTTTTCTTCAAGATTGAAAAACAGAACAAAAAAATTCTTACCAAGTTATTATGGGTATGAGAGTTTCCATAATTGATAACTGTCAGTGGTTGTCCTCAAATATAGAAAAGGTTTTCCTTGGGCCAATTAAGATTTCCTGTTTACTAAAACTCATAGGATAATGATTTACTGTTTATAATTTACTTTTACATTTGTATTCTGAGTCACTCACTCATTAGCAAACACTAAAGTACCTATTACCTATGAAAGAATTAAAGCAAGATGGTCCTTGCCTACATCATGCCCATACAATTTAGCAGGAAATGGAAACATCTGATTCTCAAAAATACCTTGTGATATAATTAGGACAGTTATTTTTAGCTTCAATGTACAGATTACTGAACAAAAACTTAGAGATGTTAAATGACTTTTCCCAGATGATAATTAATAGGAGTCAAGGTCTTCTAATAATAGGGTTCTTTCCACACACTGGGTTTTCCTATATATTTTCATGTCTATTATCAACCAAAATAAGCCTTTGTGTACTTCAAAATAGAAATCAATACTCTACATTTTTTTTTTATCTTTTCTGGGATAAACCATTTTAGACCTGTAAACCTCTTTATAAATCTTCTATATCCTCTCAATTTTGTCAAATATTACTGAAGTTGAACTACTCTCGTAATGAGTTATAATTTTAAAATATAAGCCTCTTATAGGTTATAATAAGTATTTGATTATACTTTGAGTCGTAACTCATGACAAACTCTAAGGGAAGAGATCCAAAAAACTAGTAGTCAATGTCTTTTTAAAATCTGAATATATTGAACAGGCTATCAGAAAATTATAATTTATTTTTATTTTTGTCAGCACAGAAGAAAAGCATGTACAGCGTGTTTGCCCATAGCAGTCAATGCATGAAGACACCTCATACTTTTGGCACTCATTTTAAATCATGTTCAATAACAACATGTTTAAAATGAAGGCAAGCTGTCATAAGGCAAGCTGGGGTAATAAGAGTTTGGCAATTAAAAAGCACCAGCACATTTACCAATCTGAATATTCAAGAATTGTAAATCATTAATCATAAGTAAACCACCTGCTGGGGATACTCTAACCCAGCATAAAGATTTGGCAAGTGCATAATTGTCAGTTTCAGATTGAATTTTTATCCAAGGAACAATTGTATTCAAGATGATTTGGGTGAAACTTTTATTAATTTTGAAAATAAAAATAATTTTATCTCTCATGGTATTTCAGATGTTGAAATAGTCCTGTTTAAAATGGCAATGGTTTTCATACTCCATTGGGTTTTTATCAATTATTAAATAGCTCACTGTTATAAGTGACGAAACAATATTTAACCTTTGTTTTACATTTTTTTTCTGCTGTTATCACAAAGAAAAATGAATCTGACTTGCTATAAACTTAAGAGTTTTAGCTAGGCATACACTCGTCACTCATTTTTTAACACATATATGTAAATGTATAGCCTACTTTGCTATAGACTGCGAGAAGTATTTTTACAATAATTAGATACTCTTACCTCTACAGTTTTCCAATCAGTTACAAAATGTGTGTGTGTGTATGTGTGTGTGTGTATTGCTAGCTTATTTTCATGGCTTATTTATATTGTCAAAATCTCATTACGTCTTTTTATGATGAAATGGCTAAGAACTCCTGGGTGGGAATTAATCACTTATAAAACTTAAAATAATTGCAGTAGAATAGAAGAGAATCTCCTTCCTCATGATGCTTCATGCATTAAATCTAGTTGAAGCACTTTCCACATTACAGATCAGCAACTTGCTGAGTGTTAACAGAAAGCCACCACTACCTCAGCATCCCACAAGTTAGGTTGGAGCTTGGGTGGTGGTGGGGGGAGCACACAGAGGTTTCACAGTTCCCAGGTCTGACGGATGGGACTGAGACAGCGGATTCCCCCAAAGCTGCTCACAGAGGTTGGGTAAAAAACCCAGAAGGTTAGGGGACATAATTTTGACTGAGAGGCAGGAAACTTGAAGAAGCCAATACATAAATCTCTTGGACTGGAACCCACAGAAATCAAATAACTTTTACCATATTATCCAGCCAAGCTATGCAACTATGATTTGCATTCCAACTCCATCTGCATGGGCAAAGTTTCCCCAATGTTTTGAACATGTGCATTTGTTGTTGGGTTTTTTTGTTCTTGTTTTTTTGAGCATGTGAATTTGTGATACACGCCACACTTTGAGTACTTTTGACACTAAATCCATGCTTTAGTATGTTTCCCACTTTCTGAAAGTTTAGATTCTATCAAGAAGACTAGTAGAACCTGGGGTCTGTTCCTGTCCTCAAGATACTTTTATTTATGTTTGTTGATGCCAATGCAGGTAGTTCTCAGGTGAAACTTTAAGAAAATGCGACATGATGCCTCCTAGAAAACTGGTAGCTTCTTAAATTATATGGCAAAGCTGCTGAAAAAAAATTGATTTCTAGGTAGCAAGCATGATGGTTCTAACACATGATTCTAAATGCTCCATAGCAGGCATAGATTTCTTTCACAGATGTCTGTGAAATTCTACCTCCCTAATCCTTTTCATTTTGTCTCCTTATTTTTTTTAATCCTTATTTCTACTATTTATTTTCTTTCTTCATTCCACACTATAGTCAAATATAGGCATTTATTACATTTCACTCATCAGGCAATAACTTCTTTCTTTTTAGATCTTTAAGATCACCACTATCATGACCTGTCTTAGCAAAACACTCAATGGCTTATATGCTTTGCCTAGATCGATTATTCCCTGCCAACCCGCATGCTTGTTCTTTCCTAAATGTGTTTCTGATCTTGCCACCCTCCTACATAAAGCCTCTCATTAGTTTCCCAATGGTTCAGAATAAAAGCACTAGTCTACAAAATCCTGTGTGTTCTATTCTCCTCTCTTGAGCCTTATTTTTTGAGATTCCGCCCTACAGTCTCTCTGGTCCAGACTAAAGGAAAATTCTGAAGTCCCTCCCACCAGGCATATTTCTGCATGCAGCAGGACTTTGCAAGTGCTCTTCCCCCTGCAAGCCTACTTTATGATAAGCCTAGTACTCTCTTCTTCCACCAACCTATCCTCCAGGTGTTAGTGCCTGGACTACTCCCATAGGGAGTCTTCTCTGACCTCTCTGCTTGGGTAAAATCCCTATTATATGATCTCACAAACTCCTTGTCAATACTTTATACAGCTGCAATTTTACATCTTTGGTGAATTATTTGATTAATATCTGTCTTCCACTGTATTTTAAGTTCCATGAGGGTAGGTACAATGTCAACTTTTGCTTTCTAGAGCTCTCGTACTCAGTATGTGGCACATTTTAGGTGTTCAGTGAATGCATGTGTGGAAGGTATGAAATGTTAAAAAGGTATTTTATGTCCCTAGGGAATTGGGAATCATTCTATGGACAAGGGGGTGACAAATCGTGTGAGTTTGGCAGAGCATAATCAGATCTGTGACGTAGGAAAATATATCACAGCACTTGGAGAAAGCGCTACAGTGGGAAAAGACTGGAAGTGAGGAAGGAGGTCAGAGAGCTACTGTATCAGACTAGGTTAGAAACAGTGAGGGTCTAGACAAGGAAAGTGGCAATGCAATGGAGGGTTGTGGAGTAGGGATATTAGCGTTTGAGAGAAATATGGGAATAATGGGAATCATTGTTAAGTTCCTATGCTGAAACAAGGTGGATGAGATATCAGGAAATTCTATCATGCAAGGAGAAGCAGATTTTGGAGAAAAGTATAAATTCTTTGTCTAGTATAGCAAAGTATAAACCATCAAATAAGCTTTGACCATTATTATGGATAGGTCTGCTGCTCAAAATCTAGCACCACCAGCATAAAGGTGTACATTAAGACAAAGAAAAGGAGCTATCATACCCTTGATATTGTTCCTTCTTTAACTATCCAGTTCAAAAAAATGGAGTCATACAAACTCATTTACAAAGTCCTGTATCCTACAGAATATGTCTCATCTCCACCAAATATACCTCCAGGTGGTAGGTAGTGGTACTTCTTTATTTACACTGTCATAATTTTTGGTACCTCAAAGCCTCCTTACTTTGACTATAAAAGGCTGAAGCATCTCCCTTTCCAAAGAGTTTCTCCATCCCTTAATTGTACTGCTTAACCATCCATCATTCATTATTCTGCCAGACTAAGCTCCTTAAATGATGCTTTCGTCTTAAAAGAACTTATAGTGGCTCTCTGTTGTTTGACTTCTTACATGTTGACATCTAAGTTAAATTTGGTCTTTTTATAGCCCTCAATAAAAGACCGGTCTTAACTGTCTGTTGTCCAACATGGACCCTATAGTAAGTTAGATCCTATGGTTACCTGCTGGCCATTTTTCTCTCCACCTTGTCTCCTGCTTCATGTCAGTCCTATCAGCATGTTAAGTGCATAATAAAAATTATACTTCCCATCTCCTTCACAAATATTTCCACCTTTTCCCATTTCACATTAGTCTCTACTTTTTTGCTTTCTAAAACATGTACATACTTATTTTGAAATCTTTGATATACATTTCCACTTTTAAAGCTGTTTGGGATTCCTTCCGACTCCTCCACTTCTTGGCAACCCAAATGGCATACAGCAAGGCAGTTAGCACATGCCAGGTGCTCAGTGTGTTCTCTTTGTGATGACTAAGGAGGATGAGCTCTTGTCAACACCCAAGAAGAACAATTTAAAAAAGTGGAATTTCCTGAACTTGTTTATTTTAATGTCAACAGGACACATAGAAAGACACTATTGATGGGTGCCTGGTTGGCTCATTCGTTAAGCGTCTGCCTTCAGCTCAGGTCATGATCCCTGGGTCCTGAGATCGAGCCCCGCATCAGGCTCCCTGCTCAGCGGGAAGCCTGCTTCTCTCTCTTCTGCTCCCCCCTGCTTGTGTTCTCTCTCTTGCTGTCCCTCTCTCTGTCAAATATAAATAAAATCTTTTAAAAAAATACACTATTGAGAAAACGGGAACATAAGTGCTGTTTTACCAAATAATTAAATTCTAAAAGACTTCTGTTTAAAAGTTGACCAAGAAGCATTAAAATTTCCCAGCAAAGAACTACTTCAGATCTCGAAGATTCAATTTTGTGCATTGTAATTGTGCCATCTAGCACACACTGAAGTTGATTTGACGGGCCTCTAATTTCTGCTCTCCTGCTTGACCGTGGGATGTATTTTTCTCTTATTACGAATGATTTATTATAAGCTGTCAATAAATATATCATTTTACATGTAAAATTCCATTTTATATGAGCAAGTGGATTCTTGAGATGTTGTGAAAACAAAGTTAGTTGGGCTTCAAGGAGTTAGTGAAAAATTGCTGTTTCATCTGATTCTTTAAAAGTAGTTCTTTACCAGGCATCTGTTGACCCTGAATGTGGAAACCTTCCAGAGATCACAGGTTTTCCATTGGTTCCAGTTTAACACATCTGGAAATTAACAAAGCAGTGTTTCTGATGATGAATGTTTGGGAAAAGTGAATCATCATTTAGGCTTCCGGAATTTACTAATACCTTATAACCCAGTTAGTCATGTAACATATGTATATGTTCATGTATTCTCTCGTTCATTCAGTCAACAACTATTTGGATATATTGTGGAGTGTGAAAAAAAAAAACCTCTGTCCTTATGATGCTTTTACTCAGGGTCATTGATTTTTATCATATCCTATGATGTAATTAAACTATAATTAACTTAGAGCACAAATACAGAACCAAAGTTTACCGGTTTATGTTCCAGTTGTGGGCAAATAACTTGCCGGTCTCTCAATTTTCTCATTTGAAAAACGTGGATTATAAAGAGTATTTTTGTCAAAACATTGTACTAAAGATTAAATATATTAATATTGTTAGGCACTAAGAAAAGTTTCTGTCACGTTGTAAATACTACATTGTAAATACATTGTTTGCTACCATTATACTTAATCTATTATAAGATTATTAATTAGCAATGTGTGTATTCATTGTAAAAGTGAGTTGCTTGCTGTTGGTGACTCAAAAATAAGGTATGATCTATCTAAAAGTATATGAGTAAAAGACAATGTGGGGAAGAGCAAAATTTTGCATCGGGTTATGTAAAAAGATAGTAGTAGGTAACTCTAGAAGAATATAACTTCACATAGCTATTAATTTTACAAAGATAATTATTAGCTTCTTGGCCTATAACTGCTCTATGGACTTAAATTTTTTAGATATATTTTGCCCATAGAGTATCATTTATCTATACTGATTACAAAGCACAATAACCTATACAGTTCCCTTTTCCAAAAATAAAATTTGAAATTAAAAAAGTGGTTGCTACACATTTTAGCTCTTTACATATCTGTCTTTTGACTCTTTTTTAAAGATCAAGTTAAATAAACACTAGGGACTTTATATGTACTTGACTAATTAATTGGCGCAGTTACCAATCTCATTGCGTTTATTAAGAAAACTTTATGAGAACAATAAATCCTAGTTCATCAGGGGAAATTAAAACTTATGGAAGTTGGTAAGAAATAATAATCACTGCATTTTACAAGTTGAGGACAGCAGCACTTAGGAGGACACATCCTTTGTTACATTCAGTGATTCAGATCTGCCGTACATTAATTTGCTCGATACTCTCCCACCAATTCTTGTTCTCTGCCCTCTCTTAAAATATCCTACTCAAAATTATCACCTTTCTTTTAAATTTCTGCAGCCACTAATTTTGTGTGTGTTGGGGGAATAATATAATTTCATGGACAGAGTTCACTTATTAATTTCCTCTATTCATTTTAAACCCAACGCCAGCACAGCCTTGGCATTCAGAGACAACATTTTGCATAAGGCGAACAGTATAAATTTCAACACGAGAAATGTGCCTGTGAAGTTTCACGTTTCAGATGATGGAGAAGAGTGGTTATAATACTTCACAGGAGACAGAAAAAAAAAAAAAACATGTGGTGAAAGCAGAAAACAAAAGAAATTTATTAAGGGGAAAAAAAGTGCATAACCACAAATAGCAAAGAAGAAAAACTTTAGCTTTAGAAGAGAACAGGAATCCCGCTGAGAGCTGGTGGTGCTGTAGTAGGCAGCTCCCCCGAAATGACCCTCAATGATCCTTGCCTTTGAATATTCATACCATTTTGTAATCCTCTCCTTTTGAGTGTGGTCTGGACCTAGGGACTCATTTCTAAAGAATACAATATAATAAAAGTAATAGGATGACACTTCCAAGATTAGGTTACAAAAGATTCTGGCTATTGTCTTGCTCACTCTCTCAGTCTCTTGCTTTTGCTGAGGAAAATCAGCTGCCATGTGTAAACTGCCCAATAGAGAACTGAAATCTCTAGACAACAGTCATCAAGGACCTGGTGTGTGCCAAAAGCCAAGTGAGAGACTGAGTCTGGATATGGACCTCAGTTGAGCCTTAAGATGGCTATAGCCGCAATCTCTACCTTGATTACAGCCTTGGGAGAGGCTTCGAACCAGGGTTCCCAGCTAAGGCTTGCCTAGATTCCTGACTCACAGAAATTATGAGAAAGTAAATGTTTGTTATTTCAAATCTACCATCATTTACTCAATTTATCCAGAGTTATCTGTGCCCATGCACATCCATGCATTTGCTGTTAAAATAGTAAGCTTCCAGAGGGCAAAGTGATACTTAACAAGTGTTGTACACTGTTTACTTCAGAACATAAATGCATATCAGTTTATTTACGCGTCCTCTTGATAAGCATAATAGATTTTTTCTATCAAAATGAGCTGTTGATTGGAACTTAAATTACCTAAATAATTGTTTCAAATCCCTCATTCACTTTAGCTTTAGATTATGAGATGTAAAATTATTTATTCAAGGTTCAGTGTCCTTCCACTTGTCAATTGAAAAAGAAAAAGAAAAAAAGCTTGCAACCTAAATTTGAGGAATGGAAAGTTGATACCAAATCCTCTGTAATCTGTCAGAGGAAAACAACTCCCTTTCAAGTCACAAGAAACCAAAAGCATGAAATGCCATTCTACATGGTTTCACTTATAGTTAATTCCATAAATTGTGATTAGTTTGAATATATGTAATATTAATAGCTAACCTTCTGCATCAACAGATGCAAACTTCAAAACCCTTGTCTATTTGCTCTTCATTTTTAAAATGCTTGCTTAAAAGATACAATATCAAGGGGTTTTCATGCTTAGAAAAAGATAACCAAATGTAATCCTACAATAATATTTCTGCTCAAACTAGGTTATACTGATTGACATGTACAGGATATTTTATGAGCATACAAACATGAAAAAACAAAATACACATATTGAATTCCATCTATTCTGAAAATAAAATCTGACTATATGAACTATATAACAATATAATAAATTCCTGTACCTTTATATTATAAAAAACAATCAGCAGAAAATATCCTGAGCAAATACAGAAGTAATCATACCTTTGCAAAATTATCATTCTCATATTTTAACAAATATATTTCATGTACTGACAATGAGCCAAAACCCACAACTGGAACTGATAAACCTATCTGATAGATATATAGTAATTTTGTGGTTATTTAAACATGCATTTCTGAAAAGGTTTATCAGCTCTCTTTCAAAATGATTTGTGCATACACGTAACGTTAAGACAAAAACAAAGAACAAATAAATTTTTAAAATGGCAGCAAAGAATAGTTATGCTGAAAATATTTTAGAAATACGTGTCTTTCAGAGGCTTCTGCTATAAAATTAAATCATAGCTGATAGAAATTATAATTAGCACCTAAGGCCATTATCTAAACTATTTAACATATGAATCAAAATTTCTAGAATCAAAATTTTAAGCATTGACATATTTTAAAATATCTCATTAAGTTTTACAAATTATTGAATGTAAACATCAATTGTAACTTGCATCATTATTTTATGTAAGAGAAAAATACCAATTTAACTCTGATACACTAGGATTTTAAGATGCTTCACAATACAAATATGTTAAAATGTAAAAAAAAAGTGCATGTTATTTCAATGAAATATGACAATTACTTTATTATTCTATACAAAATACTCAAAGAAAGCCTAAAAATCTGCAGAGATCTGCTGAAGGGATATGTTTATGCTTTTTAAAATCCACTAAAATTACTTTTTTCAGCTACTATTTTTTTAGACAAGAGTTTCTATTTCTGTACTTATAAAAATCCACATTGGTTTTTAATGACCATCAATTACACTTCAATTTTTCATATTATTCATGAAAGAAAATAATTTAGAGTCCTTTACAGAACTGCCAATTGCAATTTACCTTGGCTCTTTTAGGCAAGAGAAGGTTCATAAATCAGCATGTTAAGCATTTACTAAATGACAAAGAAACAAATGAATAATACAATCTAATATTTTCCTTTAAATAACAAATTTAATATAGTTTTAGTAAAGAGGTTCTTAAATTTATGATGGGACATTTCTATATTGTATCTGAGTTTTATTGTTGGAAAAAATTCTCAAAAGGAACCTAAAAAAATGTTTGGGAAAATTATTAATATTACCTTGTTTTAAAATTTCAATGAATAGGAAGTCTTAAACTATTGGGAAATCTGTAAAACAATAGCAGGTTAAATATTATATTGGTGGCCTATAAAACATAGATATGACAGAATATTTTCTTCTAGCTTGCTAAGCCATGCAATTTCACTGTACTACAAAGAAAAGCTATCTGTTTTAATAAAGAGCTGACTTTGGGTTCTAACTGTGTGACCTTAGACAACGTAAGTCCCCAGAACATTAATTTCTTTAACTGTGAGATGTACATTCCATACATACTTTTTTTTTTAGAATCAAAGAATGTGTATAAAGATTCTAGTTCAGTGCCTTACATTTAATTGCTATTCCTTGTAAAAGGTACTTGCATTATTTTATAAGAACATAAGGAGACACCTCATACAGTAGTCATTGAACAAATACTAACACAATAATTTAATTTTTCAAAGTATATTAAAGCAAAGAAAGCTCACCTTCCTTAAACATATTCATAGAAACTATCAGTCCTTCTAGCTCTACAGTATAAACACAGAACTACATACATGTAATTTATCAGTCTGGTCGGTGCACCTTAGAAGCCATTCGGTAACATCTGGAGACATTTTTGATTGTCAGGACTAGGGAGGTTCTACTACTGGCATCCAGTGTGTATAGGCCAGAAATGCTGCTAACATCCTAAGATGGATAAGAGGATCCTCAAAACAAGGAAGAGCCAGCCCCAAATCTAAATTGTGCTAGTACATGTTTCTGAGGTCAGCCATTAAACCACGTAAAGATATAAATTATGATAAATATAATGAAAGAACATGCCTGGAGGTAATAATGTATCTACAGATTTTTCTTATTAGGATTTTTTTTTAATTGAAGATTTTTTAAAAAAGGGGTTTTACTCTCTCCTCCAGCCATCCAAGATGATGAAAAGGAAAGAAGGCTAAGGGGAAGAAGGTGATCCTGCCTTGGTGTCATGAAGAAGTAGGAGGCCAAGAAAGTGCTCAGTCCCCTGTGTGAGAAAAGGCCCAAGAATTCTGGCATCAAACAGAACATCTAGCCCAAAAGGGAACTCACCTGCTCTGTCAAATGGCCCCATTGTATCTGGCTACAGAGGCAAAGGGTTATTCTCTATAAACGTCTAAAAGTGCTTCCCCCCTCCCATTAACCAGTTTACCGAGGTCTGGACCACCAAACAGCTACTCAGCTGCTTCAGCCACCCCACAAATATAGACCGGAGGCAAAGCAAGAGAAGAAGCAGAGATCATTGGCTTGGACTGAGAAGAAAGCTTCTGGCAAAGGGGATGTCCCCACTAAGGCTGCCTGTCCTTCAAGCTGGGGTTAATACTGTCACCACCTTAGTGGAAAAGAAGAAAACTCAGCTGGTAGTTGCATATGAGGTGGATCCCATTGAGCTGGTTGTCTTCCTGCCTCCAAGGAGGAGATGGGGGTTCTCTACTGCATTATCATGGGGAAGGCCAGGCTGAGGAGTCTGGTGGACAGGAAGACCTGCACTGTTGCCTTCACACAAGTTACCTTGGAAGACAAAGGAGCTCTGGCAAAGCTGATGGAAGCTATCAGGACCAATTACAATGACAGAGATAATGAAATCTGCTGTCATCATGGAGGCAATGTCTTGGGTCCAAAGTCAGTGGCTTATATTGCTAAGCTGGAAAAGGCAAAGCTAAGGCACTGGCCACCAAACTGGGCTAAGTGTATGCTGTTGAATTTTCTTTGCATAGAAGTAATAAAAAGTTATCTTTCAAAAAAAAGGGGGTGGTGGTTTGCTAATGTCATTATGTTATCTGAGTTCTTGTTAGTTGCTGGACTTTAGATTGTGAAGTATTCTCTCTTTTTTTTTTTTTTTTTTCAAAATCAAGTATGTGACCAGTAACACCATTCCACCATTTTTCTGGAACACAATTATAAGCTCGTTCCTAGATGCTCAAGACAATAATTTCTGTGGATTTGTCTCATTTCCCACCCTCAATGGGAAAGAGAAAAAAATAACATTCATAACAAATCTAAAGATTTATTAGGTGTCAGCAACTGCCATCTCCTTTATTCTAGTTTAAAAGGTACTTTTAAAAATCTTCTAGGGTGCATGGATGGCTCAATCGGTTAAGCACCCGACTCTTGATTTCAACTCAGGTCATGATCTCAGGGTCCTGGGATCAAGCCCCACATTGGGCTCTGCACTCATCAGGGAGTCTGTTTGTCTCCCTCTCCCATTGCCCCTCCCACTGCTTGTGCTCACTCATGCTCTCTCTCTTTCTTGAATAAATCTTTAAAAAAATTATAAACTTAAAAAAAAATCTTCTATATTGCCAGCAACCATGTCCCTGCAACCATATTCAAATACCTGTATCCTATCAAATCCCATTCTGAGGCATGCTGTGTTACCATAGCAGGACCTTTTACCTATGGGCACTCTAATAAATGTTACACAGATCAAGCTAAATTGCCATAATACCTTCCTTCTAAAAGCTCCAGAATGTCTTTTGTGGTTGAAGAATAATCAATTAGTTACTCAATTCAATTCAACAAATATTTATTAAGCATCCATTCACTTTTGTATCTTCTCCCCTTGAGGGCTGCTATCCTTAAGAGCAGCTGGAAGCAAATGGCTCCCCTTTATTAAAGACTTTTATTTTAAAGATGCTTAAGTGCAGTTCACAGCTCTTCAACTGCTCTTACCAAATCCTCAGAGGCTCCATTGTAGAGGAAATTCATGTTTTATCATACAAAAACAAGAGTAATGTGTTCCATTTTCATTTTGTCAAGAAAATATCAGCATTATAACTAGGGGAGGAATGTGCAAAGTAGACACAGCATGTCTAAATATGTCATATATTATGATTATAAATAAGTTTATTTATACACTCATATTGATAATGTGAATTTATCTTTCAAAATGTTATATGGGTTAAGGGTTTATACTGCATATTATAAGAAAAATAGCATATTTCATTTATTATATTTTAATTACTCTTGGTTTATATAAAACTTTAGGTAGTAGAGAAGACTGTTAAGTGTCTTGGATAACATATTCTCCTATTTCCAATAAGGACCATCACATTTTCCCCTTTTCCTCTGTAGGAGCAGAAATAATAGTTAAATGACAATTTTAAAATAAATAGTCTCTATTTGGATCAATATATAGATGATTCCTTCCAAGAACATTAGTCATAGTACTGCTGGAAACTATCTCCAGATTTATCCTAGCCAAAAAAAAAAAAAAACCGATAGAGCAGCTTCTCTAGAGAATCCTTGTGAGTTCTTTTCTCCCACATTGAGATTCAGGAGAGTACGCCCACTACATTCTCTTGGGATGTGAAAAATAACACCCTACCTGTTATCCATCTTGGAGCCGGGGTTATGTTTCTCTTATAGGAGACTTACTGCTTTGGTACTTTGTAAGGTTGTTTCAAAGTCAACGTGCTAAGTCTGTCAGAGAGTACTACAGAAGATACCACAAAAGCACCTATTTTCCTTTAGTTTAAACCATCAAAGCTCTGAATTGAGCTCATCCACCTCATAGTAAAGAACTGTGGTCTAGGATGTTTATATTGACTGATCCAATCTTTAATATTCTACATACACATAAAAATGAGGGTTGATTACAATCACAAATGGTACACTTATTGCCTACACAATAAACTTCATTTTCTGCAGCATGGCATTAAAAGCTTTTATCAATCTGATTTCAACCAAGTTCTCGAGATGTTTTCCCTTCCTGGGTGCTTGTAAAAAATCATTTTATGTTCTGTTTTTTTAGAGCATGGTCTTCCTTACACTAAACTTTTTACTGTTATATCTCAAATACCTTTCAAAATTAGTATTTTCCTAAGAAGAGGAAATATATCTTGTTTATTTAGCACCACCACAGTGCCTAAGACTATACTTTGTACAAAGTAGAAATTTAACAGTCTTTGAAGAACTGGAAATAATAAGCAAAATGAAACAAAACATATTGGCATATTTTCATCGCAAAAAGAGAAAAAACAATCAAATAAAACATTGGGTCATTTCTCAGCCTTGAGAAATGTAATCTGTAGTTAAAGGAATGCTGCCATTAGGAGAACTATCGTTTTCTTAATTATCCCAATTACCAAAAGACTTGCCTACCCCTGCATTTCTTATCAAACTAATTATCTTCTTAATCATTAGGAAACATGCTCACAAACACATTGAAACTTTTGTTCTGAAGGTCATTTATAGTCTCTCAATCAAAAACCCAAATATCTTTCTTAGTTCTTTATCCCTGCTGGTGTTTGCCTCTCACACATACATCTTAAATCATTCCCATTACTTGATTTCTGTGACGTTTTACTTTCTCAACTTACCCCTTAACCCTCTGATTGCCTACTTACTGTTTTATTCATATCCTGTCATTTAAACATCCAAACATCTATTTTTTCTATGTTTATTCTTTATTCTCATACCTTTTCCAGCTAAGACATTTTTAACTCATCTATTACTTGACATATAAAGGCACAGCCTTCACTTTTTCTAAAATGCAGATCTCAATAAGTAAATGCTTATTAAATTGATTGCATTTAGTTGTAATTTTCTCTTACTATATCATCATTGTCACAATAATAAGAAAAATATCCCATTTCTTATTTTGAAGCTGTGTTCTGCAAATTGGGCCTCACATTATGGATTTTGTAATCTATAGACTATAAGGTAGTATTAAAATCTAATAAGTAAATATTACTCTTTTCATAAGGCATGATATAGTTCAACTTTATACGAAATAGTAAAATTTATGAAGGGATTGGTTTATTATCTTCGAATCTAAACATACACAAAATAGCCATTAGTTCAAATAGCTCTCTCAGCAGAAAGAGCTTTTGAAGGCACTTGTGGGATTGGGCTAATCATCAGAAAGTTAGAAAGTGTCTCAGGAATGAAATTACTGTGCATCTGGCTTCTCCCAGAACCCAGCTACATAATACATTGAAATGGAACATATTGCCTGTTATTTTTTTTCTTTGTGAAATCTTTAAATAAATTTGGAGAAGATATTATCCTATCATGCTTTCTCATAGGATAATATTTCAGGACCACAATTACAAACAAGAACAACAGAATGTATTGCACAAACAGGCTCTATTTTTATCTTTGTTGGTATTAATAATCACATGCAGCATTCATTTATAGAAGTGAATTTTTCATGGAAAATAATAAAAGTGTGTTCATGGTTCAGTAAGTGAATCTCAGATGCATAACCATACTTGATAGATTTTAGCCTCTAATGCCTTAATCCTTCCCCAGCATCACTGATGAAATCTCTGAAAAGCTAAGTATTAATTTGAGAGTATCATTTTTGTTTACATTATCTGGAAAGAAGGATTCAGAGCGCATCTTGTGTAAATTGCAATTATACATAGCATACTTTTTAGAGCCATTTTCATATAACATTTTATATAAGTGAATTGTATTCACTTGATTTGGGGGGGCATGAGAATGATACAGTCTAACCATGAGTAACTAAAATTAAAATAAAATGACCTCTAATTAGTAATAGAATACTTATAAGATTTATTAGGAGAAGATAAATTTCCATTGCAGACTGAAAATGAGAGTTTCACAAGAAAAATATGAAGATAATTAGGGTTTTTAAACCATTTATCTAAAAACGATTGGTAACTTTAATCTTTCATTTTTAAAGTGATTTATTTTGACATAATTTTAGGTTTGCAAGAGAGGTGCAGTCATAGTATAGAAGGTTCCATATATTCTTATTCCAGTTTCTACTAATGTTAGATTTTATATAATTATAGTACATTAACCAAAATTAAATTTTATGTTCTTGGGTCCAAGCCAATATATAATGTTGCATTTATTTGTCATAGCTCTTTCATCTCTTACAATCTGTGATTCCTTGTCATTGACACTTTTGAAAAGTAATAGTCAAGGTATTCTGTAGAATCTTCCTCAATTTGGAATCGCCTAATGTTTTCCTATGATTAGATGGGGTTATGGATTTTAGGGTAGAATACTATAAAGGACAAATTTCTTTCCTAACATATCATATTATTGGCTACAGATACCAATGTGACATTACTGGTTATTAGAAGGTCTTGGTTAAGGTATCTGCCAGGTTTCTCCTTCTTTTTCTTTTTCTTTTTCTAGGCTCCATTAGAAGTCAGTCACTAAATCCATATCTCACTGAAGAGGAGAATTAAGCTTCTCATCCTGGTGGAAGTAGTGTCAAAGAATTGTGGATATATGTTAAAAGCACTACAATTAAGAAATATTTGGGGGGACACACTTGAAGTGATGTATATATATCTTGTTTTTCTTTATAAATCTGCCATTCATTTACATTTAGTTTACCATTTTATTTCTTAGTAATATTGAAATATTATCCATATAAGGTTATATATTATGTATATATATGTTTATTTTGTTTATTATTTATATAATTGTTCAATTATTTTTTTTCTCATCTCAATGAAAGGTAAGCTCCAGAGATGGATGGATCTTACTCATCTTTTTCACCTCATTTGTCAAAATGGAGCAAGTACCTCCCATTTAATTGATAGATTTTTATTGATTAATTGAATGCATGAGTTAAAGAACCATGAAATGTGTTTTTCTGGAGAATTTCCTTTAAAAAATCCAGTTGCTTTTCAGTTTTTTTTTTTTTTTTTTTTGCATTTCAGTCTTATAAGTATCAATTTATTTGACTTTTTAAATGGATGTGGCATGCTCATTTGTATGCATATTCTACTTTGCCGTCATAAAACTGTCATCAGATTATTCCTACATTCCTATATTATCAGTCAATTTTTCTATTCAAAGTTGCCGTATTCATTTAAGACTTCAAGGAAATTTTTGCTCTATTTGTTCAGTTACTGTGCATTCTTATGCACAAACTCCTCAGAGATGAATCATAGATTTTCTTTTTTGCCGCTACGTAATTCCATGAAATTTTTCTATCACATTCACTGTTAGGGCCTAATCACTTACGCATAGTAATAGTAATAGTACCACAAGTAATAGTATCACAAATTCCCTAAGGATTTGTCACTACTTCAACTAAAATCTTCTTCTGGATTACATTTCAAGAAGTATTGGATAATAAATAAAAAGTTGATTAACATCAGAAAAATAGCACTATATATTAGAAGCCTAAATTATATTCTCATTCTTTATTCTTAGAACAGTTTACATTTATCAGTTCCTAAAATTTTTATACAGGTATTGCCCAATATTGGCCTTTTGATTCTTTCTGGCTTTTGAGATCATGTTTGTTATAATCTCAATTGACTGGTCAATCTCTCTCTCTCTCTCTCTCTCTGTCTCATAGCTTTTGTTACAATCTGGTCTCTTCTCAAGCTTTGTCATATGAGGAGTGCTTTCTAATAGTACTTTAGAAATCCTGTAGAACTTTGTGAATTATAAACAGCAATAGTGAAAACTAAACATTTAAATTAAGAAAAAAATAACATCTAACTGTTTAGAAGTGGACAAGTGAGAAAAAGTATGGTAGGCTTTTTCTCCTTTTTTCAGCCTGAAGAAATCTTTTCTAATTCTATGCTTCCTTCATGTATCAAAAGTCATCTTCTTAATGAGGTACTTAACACTATATAACATTCTTTATATTGTACTTACTTTTTTTTGTCTGACCACCCAGCTAGATAGAATGTAAGATAAAAAAGATATTTTACCATGTATTATAATATCAATAACTCATTTCTTACATACTTTTCTGTGTTTCTAGCCCTGTATTTTGTACAATTCTGTATCCCTAGTGCCCACAGCATGGCTTTGCATAGAGTAAGTGCTCAGTAAATATTTGTAGGATTATAAATGTGAATAAAGTACTAAAGTAATCCTCTCAAATGAATGAACCTGAATTTGTACAATTTGTCATTTCAACATCCTATTAAATGAAAAAGATAATCTAAACATAAACAATAAGATGGCTGGTTTAGTATTATTTATTCAAAATATAAACCAAATTTACTTTGTGTTTTAGGTTGTATCATATATATTTGATCACTTGATGTTAATTTCATATATTTGACCACATATTGTGCATGTGTTGTCAATTTCTAGGCATATGTGGAAGGAATCTATCCAAAACCAACTTCTAAACACTTCAGTATATAGATTTGAAATAGACAGTAGTATCTCATTCTAAATATTTTCTACTACTCATAATTTATTACAAAAAAATACTGTACTAGTATTTTTTGGCCCTAAATACTATATATTCAGAAAACTTAGAGAACAGAAATTATTTAGAAGAGCATATTTTTGACATGGACCTTGCATTCATGTTTTAAAAAGCAATTTGTCTTATATATCACGAGTACAAGAAGGAAACAAACACAAGTAACAACAACAAAAAAACCTTCAAACAGACAGAATAATTGTTATAAAAACCATGTACTAAATCTTATATGTGTAATAGGACACCATATTATTACACACCTTTTTTCTTAATTTTACTAAATTTGCACGAGTTTGAATATGTATGTTCCCTGCCCACTCATTAGAAGCAACATCTAGAAAAGAAAGGACACTGATGTAGAGCATGTTATTTACTGCAGCTTACAGGGTCAATTGAAAGATAATCAGTAAACCATAAAAAGAAATTAAAAAAGAATAAAGGTATGTTTTTTAAACGTCTTTGCCATATATGAAGTTATTCATACACTTTCATAAGTAGATAATGCATCACTGCATTTTCAAAGAGTTCACTTACACATTAGTAATAACTAAATAATCAGGAAAAATAATTGTATTGATTTCCTTTTTTCAGTCATGGAAGTATGTTGTATATTTCGACTTGTGTCAAAATTAATAAAAATGTTTTTAATCCACATGTATAATCTTAAATTGATTCTAATTACTTTAATTTTAAATTACACTTTTATTCAGATATAGCATTCCAAGTATAAATGGTAAAATAAGTGCTGTATTCCTTTTGTGAAAGTAAAGGTATCACAGCTTTTTTATTCTCAAGAGAACTTTACTTAGAGAACTAAGTAAATTAGTTATCTGAGGCTTAAGTATACTTAGATTTTTATAGTTTTTTGTTAACTTAAGAATGACTAAATATATACAAATAGGAACCATTTAAATGTTCAGAAACAAGGTTAAGCATTTTAAATTCATGCATTTCAGATTTCAGTAATCGTCTGTTGAAAAAGACCTGTATTACACTTAAAACTCTGGATTTAAACATAAGCAAAATAAACTTATCTGCAAATTTCTGCAAGCTTTTATTCAAAACCTCCAGAATTAAGAGATTGCTAATACACAGGCCTCCACTGTCAGAATTTCTAAATTTGACTAATTTCACATTTTAAAAAAAGCATAGCATAATCCATTAGAAATTATTAGGTAAAAATGTTCCCAAAAGATATAGTAAAGAACAGAATTCAGCAAATATTTTTTTAAGACTCTAAAGCTTATTCCAAGGTATTATTCCAAGCAATATTTATATGTAAGTGTTAAAATTTCTTATTCACTCATAAATCTCATATACAATGTTTACCAACTATGGAAATTCAAGAAAAGTAAAAAAAAAATATATTTTTCAGGTTATACTTTATTGCCTCTTAGGTAAATAGTTTCAATTTAAGCCATTGAAATATATATTAGCCAAAGTCCTACATTTAATGCTCACTTACTATATATGGAAGGAAAAATAACTGTCCTCTATGTTTATTTATAATATCTCCTAGTGTTATGTAAAATTGTTATCATTTCTAGATGGTAGCTAACTATATATAGGGTTATAGACTTATTTCTCAACATGAGTACAGGCAAATTTTTTGCATTTCTGATATTAAATGTTCAATTAATATCACACTAAGACCAAATAGCTTGAAAGTAGATGGCCACTCACTCATACACATAGGGGAGAACTTAGCTCCTCCTACACCAGGAGTGGCTAATGGAGTATTTCTCCCCAAGCAGTTTTTGAGTATCATTTTGTGCATGGCATAGCTGAAAAAAATAAAACGATTGTATATATAGAAGTGAGTCACAACAGATGAACAAATATTCCTGTTAGGTTAAAATTTTAGACAGCTCTGATTTCCTAGGACTCGTTAGGCCTAAGCAGGATACACGGACTACTGCCCTGGATAGAGAATGAGGTCACATCATCCTGTATGTACATGTGCTCCCTCAGCAGGAGTGCAAGTGGCCACAGCTTTATCAGAGCCTGATTAAGGGGCAGTAAGACTCTGGTTTTAGAAACATACATATCACACTTATGTTTAACATCAAAGATAGCTGTTATGTTTTGCTTCTCTATGCGAGGTGGCATCTCATCACTTCATATTCATTTGGTCTCAGAAACTCAAATCCTGCCAACTCTAGTGTTACATGCGTATCTAAAGTAGAAAATAATTTTTCCAGCTTTATCTTTTGTGATAGTTTCATCAAACAGATATCAAAAGCCTACAGAGCATTAGTCAGGGACAGGGTGATTAGTTTCTCTCTTTATGGATGGGTAATTAATATAAAAAGGATGGAAAAAATCCTTAATCCCATTACACTTGATCCATCATTTAGCAATGCTTTTTGACTCTTCAAGGTAAAATCTGCATGTGAATTTCCCCAAAGCAATCAAGTCGTCAGTTTCATAAAATTATAAAACCCCACAGCAAACTGCACATCACTGATAGAAAAAGTGAGGTTTCTGACATTCATCTAAGAGTATTTCATTGACTAAAACTGTTTCAAAGATATCACTTTTAAAATTATTCCTGATAGAATTGACCTAATTTTGCCTTAGCTTATACAATCCAAGGATAAAGGCAATACCTGCATAACAGAAAACACAGTATATCAAAAGAGGGCTAGATATACATCTACAGACCATCTTTAGGAGTTGGCAAAGGGTTGTGGCTCACAGTGACTGCAGTATTACAAAGTGACGGAGAAGTCACTGCCTTTATTGCATGATAAAGGCAAGGCTTTCTCAGAATGCTCAAGACAAGTTTTCAAAACCCATTAAATGGAACTACCAAGATTGTGCATTGGTCTAATATACAGTTTTAAATATTATTTTATTTTTTTAAGATTTATTTATTTCTTTGAGAGACTGAGAGAGTGAGAGAATGAGAAAGAGCAGAGGGAGAGGTGAGGAGAGCAGAGGAAGAGGGAGAGAGAGAATCCCAAGCAGACTCCCGCTGAGTGCAGAGCCCAGCTTGGGACTCAATTCACAACCCTGAGATCATGACCTGAGCCGAAATTAAGAGTCAGACACTTAATTGACTGAGCCATCCAGGAGCCCTGATTTGTTTTCATGACTATTTCCATTTTCTAATTCTCCATGTGTCATAAGATTAGATAGGACTCAAATCAACTATAGTATCATTTATACAAATTATTGGGTATGACACATATACATGCACATGCATGCACACACATACACTTTTACTAATATTTCCTTACTTTCATTACTCTCCTCTTTGCATTACTTCAGTTTTTACTGAGATAAATGATTATCTCTCTTTCTTAATTGTGGTAATATACACAGAACATAAAATATACCATTTTAACAATTTTAAGAGTACAGTTCTATGACATTAAGTACACTCACATTATTGGGCAACCATCACCACTATCCATCTCCAGAACTTCTTTATATTCCCCTGCTGAAACTCTGTACTCTTTAAACAGTAATTCCCCATTCCTTCCCCTCTCCAGTCCTTGGCAACTACCAGTCTATTTTCTGTCCCTATCAATTTGACAATTCTAGAAACATCATATAAGAGGAACCATATGAATATTTGTCCTTTTGTGACTGGCTTATTTCTCTTAGCATGATACTTCAAGTTTCATCCACGTTGTGGCGTGTGTCAGAATTTCCTTCCTTCTTAAGGCTGAGTAATATTTCATTTTATTTATATACCAATTTTGCTTAGAAATGAATAGACACTTGAGTTGCTTCCACCTTTTGGCTAATGTAAATAATGCTGCTATGAAAATGGGCATACACATATCTTTTGAGTCTCTGATTTCACTTCTTTTGGGTATGCACCTTAAAGGGAATTTCTGGATCATATGGCAATTCTATCTTGAATTCTTGGAGGTAATGCCCTATCTTTTCTACAGTGGTAAATTTGGAAAATACTTTCCATTTTCCAACAGCAATGTACAGGGGTTCTAATTTCTCTACATCCTCTCCAACACTTGTTATTTTCTGTTTTGTTTTGTTGTTGTTGTTGTTGTTGGCTTGTTTGCTTGCTTTTTAATAATAATAATTCCCATGGGCATGAAGTGTTATCTCATTGTTTTGTATTTCCTTAATGACTAGTGATGCTGAGCCTCTTCTCATGACCTTACGGGCCATTTGTATATCTTCTTTAGAGAAAGGTCTATTCTAGTCCTTTGCTCATCAGGTTGTTTGTTTTATTGTTCTTGTTCTCCCTGAGCTAGAACAATAATATCTTGAGTCCAGAATCACAAAGCAAAATAATTTATAGGGCATAAATGATGTACTATTATCGCCGCTTCCCGATCCTGATACATCATCATCTTATTAGATGAAGTCAATCTTCTATCTTCCCTTTTCCTTCTCATTACATTTATACAGAATCAATAAAGACCGTGAAGGGTGAGTAGGTGGCTCAGTGGGTTAAAGCCTCTGCCTTCGGCTCAGGTCATGATCTCAGGGTCCTGGGATCGAGCCCCCATCGGGCTCTCTGCTCAGCAGGGAGCCTACTTCCCCCGCCTCTCTGCCTGCTTCTCTGCCCACTTGTGATCTCTCTCTGTCAAATAAATAAATAAAATCTAAAAAATAAATAAATAAAAAGACCGTGAAATACTATAAATTTCTTAATGTCAATACTGAAATTTAGTAAGTCTAAAAGAGTAGATACATTTTTATAGCAAATTTTAATGTTTATAGTAAATAAAGGGTAATTAAAAGGCAAAATACTGAATATCAGTTCAATTCAATTCAGCTATTTGGTTCTCTTAAGTTCACCCTTACACCTTTATTTCACTGCTTAAGGAAAAAAAAAAAAGCTCAATGAAGACATGAGCCAGCTGGTAGTAAGAAATTTCAGCAGAAATTGTCTTATAGGGAAAATCAAACCCACATTAATGCTGTAGGAAACAATAAACAGTTCTCCAACAAACAGGGTATCTCATTTTTCTGAGGATTTCTAGCTAGAAAGCAAACAAATAAAGAAACACAGAGTACATACAGTAAACCTGACCATTTATCCCACTTGTATGTGCTCTTCACTTTCTTACAGGGCATGATAGTAGTCCTCAAATATTTGAAAGTCTATAATGTCAAAGAAGAATTAGACTCCTGTGTTTCTCAAAAAGCAAAGAGCCAATGTTTACGAGTTAAAATGAAGCAGCTTCCAGCTCAGTTGAGTAATGAACTTTCTAAAAATCCAGAGGCCTACACGATGATGAGATGAGCTGCTTTGGAAAGGAGTGAGCTCATTGTCTAATTTCAAATAAAAGAACAAGAAGCCAAAATCATCACAAAATGTTTTTCTGACCAGGAGGTTGAAATAGATGACCACTTGAATTCCTTAAAATTCCTGTGTTCATCTGATTCTAAGGCCATTCCTAAATATTATATGGAAAATAAAAAGAGAAAGTATTTACCCTAAGGAACAAACAGTCTAAGTCAGATGTAAACAAAATGATTGCTAACAGCAACACAACTAAGATATGCAGTTATATATGCCACGTACAAATGAATCAGACATTATTTGGAAAGAAATTGTTTTAAGAATAGACTTTTGGGGGTGCCTGGGTGGCTCAGTGCGTTAAAGCCTCTGCCTTCGGCTCAGGTCATGATCTCGGGGTCCTGGGATTGAGCTTCACATTGGGCTCTCTGCTCAGCAGGAAGCTCGCTTCCCCCCTCTCTCTGCCTACTTGTGATCTCTCTCTCTGCCAAATAAATAAATAAAATCTTAAAAAAAAAACAAACAGATTTTTGGCTGTAGCTTCAGCCTTAAAGATTGAATTGTTCCTACTACTGCAGGGGCTCAAATGCCTCATTTGCTTATGCTTCAGTGAATTTTCTTTAAATAAAATAAAATTATTTTCCCTTTAAAATGTCTCATCAGTTTGTGTTTGTGGACGGCCAGATATATTTGTACATGTGTATATGATAGTCCAGAAATGTATCAAATTTTCAGTCACTCAAAAAATGATGACTCGACATTCTAAAATGTCAGAGACATATATTTGGTCAAGAGAAAACTCAAGAATCTTTAGCAGAAAGACTGAATTAAATGAGTTGCTAACACTTAGATCAGAAAAGAAAAAACTCGCTCAAAAGTAAAACATCCTATACTGTCACATAAATGAGTTGAAATTATTTGTAATTTATAATTACATGAAATCCTTTATTTTGAGGGATTTTGAATTGCTTTGCAAAATGGTTTTAGAAATCTTTTACATAATTGTAAAGTAACATTGTCTCCTCCCTATTCCACCTTCATCCTGTGATTTGTCAATCCCTGTCTATTCAAGTTATGAAATACATATGTATGTATAGTATATGTATATGCGCAAATACATATATTTCAAGGGCTGAAAGTTTCTAGAGGTTGAACATATGTTATTGTTATTAATATATTATATACACTCACACACACACACACACACAAATTTGTGTAGTATCTCATCCTCACTGCCATCGTCCTAGTCCAGATCTACCGCCTCATCACACACACAGCCACCAATAACGGCAGCCTGAGAGCATCTTCCAATAGCAGCAATGGTAGATGCAGATGATTACCTAGATATCCTTTACAACATTCAAGATGTACCCTTGAATGCCCCCAAAAGAAAATTCAAACTACTTAGCCTGATCTTAAAAGACTCTCACAATTTAGTTTCAGAATATTTTTCTTTACTCCATATACCACCATGTTACCACCACACACCTCCCAGTTATCAGTTCCTGAGCCTTTGCTCATGTTGTCTCCTCCACTTAGATTCTTCTCATTATGACCTCTACCAATCAATGTCCTATTGCTTCAAAAATCTAAATGCCACTTCAACCACTTTGCATTTAGGCAAATTATCTCTGAGCTCACTTACTCAGAGGAATCATTACTCTTTGAATTCTATCAATTCTATGTATTTCACTAGAATAGTTGTTTTTGTAACGTTTTTATATTGGATACTTAGTCTCTTAAGGAGGACTATGACTTCTTATTTGTTTTTGTGTCCCCTTATTTTTTTTATATTACTTTGCTAGTAGGTAATCAGAATATGTGTTGCATTGAATTGAACTCTCTTTTTACAACAAAAGAAACAAAAGTGAAGACTGTTAAAAAGTCTTGCAGAAGATTAGACTGGGCATTATTGGGTGATTCTAAGAATAGAAACTGGGCTCACCCATGACTGCAGTCTGGTGATCTTCTCATTAGAGAATATTCATCCCCAGGTAACCTAATTTTTTTTGACAGCAGGCAATGCTATAGTATAAAAATAATTACTTAAAGGTACAGTAAGTAACATGAAACTAATTTATTAGGATAAAGAATTTAACTTCAGTTTTTATTTAGATTTCTATAAATTGAACAAAAAAGTAAAAGAAATATTGCTAGCTTTAAGTGCAAATTTATTATACAATATCAGCTTTTATATAATCTTCTTAGGGTATAAATTTGAACAAATCATGAGGTTTTAGAGACAGAAAAATAAATCCAGTATTTTATATAATGTTTATATGCAATTGCTACTTGAGACTCTACATCATACCATGAGGTTGCCCCATGGTGTTTATTTAAAATTATATTTATATTTCAATGATGAAGTAAAATATTCATATTTGTATTAATTTTTGCCAAAATAAGAAAGAAGATATAACCATACATAGAGAATCCTTTAATCCTTAAATCTATTGATAAGAATGGCTACTTATATGAGGCTGCCTAGGAATGAATAAGAACCAAATATAGATGATTAATCCGAGTTCTACCTCTACATTTATGTGTCAATAAGCAAGTAGATAAACCTTTCTGTGTCTCATCTCTATAATAAGGATTAAAATGCTTACTTCGGTGGAAGGTCATAAGGATTATTTGGTGGTGCATAAAGCACCTTAAATGAGAAAAGCTACTTTGACAGCATATGTGTATAAAGACATACATTATTCTATTCCTACGAAATTTGTCATTCTGTCATGTTGTACTAGCTAATAAGAACCCCTTACAATACAACACATACAAAGAACAATGATTCTACTCTTTTTTAATGAAAAAATCTCAACATACTTTTAACCTCTAATTATCATGAATTCAGTAGTCACTCTCAAAAAAATTTCCAGACTTAGTATATTTCAATGATGTTGGCTGATTTATTTTTGATCACATCATTTCAAGGCTATTCAAGCTAAGAATTCTGGGGTGTAAATCACTAGCATGTCCCTATAGACTCAAGCAAGCTATTCAACAATATAGTGGAAGATGACAAGAATAATTTCATTTGAAAGAAAAAGCATGTACCTTCAGTTTATTTGTTTTAGAAGAATTTACCTTTGCTTTCCAACATATTTAATGCATATTTTTAAAAAGTCAGTGAAAACAATTATTTCAGGGACCTTGTCATGTAAGTTCACTACTCCAATAATTTGGCTTGGTCTAGATATAAGATTTTGATTATCTAGGGAAATGAATTTTCTTTGCAAAAGCTCCAGGCTTTGATAGTTGAGTAAAACAGTCATCTTGTTTACCAAATTATAGCAGGTTTATGTATTTTTGTGATCTTTGTAGCCGGAAATAGTATTAAAATTAAACTCTGTTGTATAAAGAATCTTAACCGAAATTTGTGATTAAACACTCAGCTTACTCAGGTAAATGGGATTAATGAGAAATGTCTAAACCAAGAATTGTTTTCCTCTCAAAGCAGATCTGAGTTAGTTCCTTTCAACATAAGGGCAAACAAATATACCAAGCCTCAAAGTTCAGCACTGCAGGGAAAGGGCACAAAGCATTTCCCTTGGAAATTTTTTAAAAGCAGATGTTACCAATCTACCATCAGATCCATTGAAAAATCACACTATTTTACCTAGGACACGTCTAATTTTTGCAGCATAACTTACTCTAAAAGGCTTGAGGGTAAATTGTTTGCAAAATGTATTCCTAGGTAAATAAATAATTTGACCCACGTACGGAAATGTTGGAAAGATGCCAATTAAATAGCAAAAGAGAGCTCAAAAATACGTTGTTTTAATTTTAAAGTAGTCGATCTCAAACTATTGTTTCTGACAGTAGTTAGATGGTAGGGCCATCTTTTTTGTGGAAGTCTCTTAGTTTCTAACAATAATACCATATTATCAGCACAGAAGAAAACATCTTTTGAATTCTCTATGGCAAAGAAATTTAATTTGCTCAATACTTTCTGTGAATGAATAATTCTGACAAAAGAAAGTTTCCATGATAAAACTGTACTATTATAGTCTTACTTGATAAACTGTTTTCTCAATACACTGAAAATCATTATATGTTTTTAGTAACCTTTTTTTTTAAGATTTTATTTATTTATTTGACAGAGAGAGAGAGATCACAAGTAGACAGAGAGAGAGGGGGAAGCAGGCTCCCTGCTGAGCAGAGAGCCCGATGTGGGGCTCCATCCCAGGACCTGAGATCATGACCTGAGACGAAGGCAGAGGCTTAATCCACTGAGGCGCCCCTGTTTTTAGTAATCTTTTTTCAAAATTCCTTTGGTGGTTTTCACAGAAAAATATGAGTACTGAGACATTTTACTTCCTATAGGGAAATCAACCTTTCATCATCTTACATTATAATCCTTACAAAGAGTGATAAGAGGTTGCTTAGGTTTCAAATGTTATTTTGTCTACATAAAAATTATTTTATAGATAATACATTTAATTTAGTATGAGGATTAAGAAAGGAACTCTTAAAAACACAATTACGTGAATAAACAGATACATGGACTCAAGTTTGAATGAAACAAAAATATAATATAATTTTTACTAAAATCAGCAGTTATGGAATAACTGCAAGAACTATTGTATTTGTTCCTTGGCTTTTCAAATATGTATTAAGTGTTTGCTATATGTCAGACAATTAGCATGGAATTTGTCTTCATGTATCTAATATTTCAATAAGTAATACAAAGAAGGATGAATGTGACGACTTTTATAAAAGGAAAAACCTAGGTTGTGTTGAAAGTGATGTGAGATATATTCATTCAGTCTTACTTCAGAATCTATAGCACATTTACATGGGGCCCCAAAATATGATTAAGATAATGAAGAAAGAAAATGACGGCATGGGCATCAGTACCAGCAAGGTAAATTTGCAGATTAGATAAAATTTAGGCAAAAGATACTGTTTTAAAGAAAACCAAATATAATCAACATGAATTTGTCTTGATTTATAAAATAAAATGTATTTTAAATATCTGAGTTATATATCTCAAAATACTAATAAATGGTGAATAATTAGAAAAATCAAATTTAAGATTATTGTAATACACATATTCACTTCAATAATGTAGGCATTATCAATAATGTTATAAAAATGACAGTATGGAAAATCAGGCACACTATAATGCTTTCCAAAATAACTTATAAACATTACAGTTAACATGATCACTTTCTATGTAGTAATAGAAAGGTTCCATTTGATCTCAGTGCCTTTCATTGTTTAGGTTCCAAGCTCCATGATGAAAGGAACCTAATTCTTGGTAGGACTTTTCACATCTGAAGGTATAACCATTTTCTTGTGTACTTCTCTTCCAATCAAGTAAAAATACTGTGAAATACCATTTTTAGTGATTACATAATAAATATTTCCCAAATTTTAAATGGAATTTAGAGCTGGACATTTTCACTCAGACTTATACTGTAATCTTCCACCTAATGATTCATTATTTGAGGGAAGAGTCCTCTAATTCCCCTGTCAGTTTCAAAACTTTTATATGAAAGTCAAGCTTTATACAGCAATCTTTTGAAACTATCCATCCTTTTTAAAATAAGAAACAAAAATGCTCATTTGAAATAAAAGTTAACCTTACAGCTTCAAATATATCGGCAAAAGCTTTAGGAAATAATTATTTCTTATCACGCAATAATTACTGCTGTAATTATTGGTTAGTGATTTAATTTCTATTTCTAAGTAAACTAAGGCATGCTTCAATAGTGTGAAAATCTGCTTTAGAATATTTAGTTACTTTGGGGCACCTGGGTGGCTCAGTGGGTTAAAGTCTCTGCCTTCAGCTCAGGTCATGATCTCAGGGTCCTGGGATTGAGCCCCCCATTGGGCTCTCTGCTCAGCAGGGAGCCTGCTTCCCCCTCTCTCTCTGCCTGCCTCTCTGCCTACTTGTGATCTCTCTCTCTCTTTGTCAAATAAATAAAATCTTTTAAAAAAAAAAGAAAAATATTTAGTTACTAAATATTTTTTTCTAAACTGAACATTTGTTTCCAGACGATCACATAAGTAAATAAATCTATTTTAATTTTATCCTATACAATCTAAATAAATTGAATGTTGCTCTACAAAAATGAGGATAAAATCCCATTGCATGATTGGCATTTTTACCATCCAAGTATCTAAAATAATGGCATTCTTCAGTCAGTACTCCTTCCTCTCCATTGATGAGTGAGCTCATGACTTTTTTGTTATTGTTTGTTTTTCGTTTGTTTTGTTTTAAATAATATTTTAACTTACTGATTTGGATGCGAATGGAAGAAAATACATTTTGACTTGGCAACAGTAAACAAACATTTGGAATTTAGAATTTAAACTTTTAAATTATTATTTTAAAATTTCCCTAAAACAACTTTATAAACAAAATCATTCGTTCTTACTTCGCTATATTATGCTATAGGGAAATTTGACTCAATAGAAATATGTATTTTACTATTTATGATCCCTCAAAGGATATTTTCTATTGTTCATATACCTGTGAATAGAACAATTATGTTTCAATATTTTCTATAGAATCTAGAGAACCAAATCATATATTATGATTTCTATCTCATTACAGAGTAATTGAATTTCTATGCTATATACAATTTTTATAATATATATTTAATAAGTAATACACAGTTTAATATATGACACATCATACTGAATTAAAAGCTTAAAAATTATAACACATGGGATAGTATGGGTAAGGGGTGTTTTAAATCTTTGTCTTCTAGAGATCAGTACATTCCATTTACATTGCTTTGCTACATAATAAAGCAAATGCAAAGACAGCCTCAATGTAACGGAGTAGAGCTTCACTAAGAGTCATCAGGTACTGATTTTAATGCCAGGTGTATAAATGGCATTATGAACTTGAGCCTATATTTCAAACTTCCTATGCCTTAAAGAACTATATCTTGGTTAAGTGAATCTACTTCACGAGACAGCTGGGAAGGAAAAATAAAAGTTCCTTTACAGAGAGATACTAGACAAATTTAAGATATAATCTATCAAAACTTATGCCAGAATGCCCCAAGATAGTTAATATAAATCCACTGAGAATATTACATTCAGAGAACTATAATTACTGGTTAGTAATTTAATTTTCCTAAGAGGCAAATACTGTATCACTTACTCTCTCAGAAAAATAGTAACCAATTTTAAATTAAACTTGGACATGTTTACAGACTGTTGCCTATGTTTCTTAAACATGTAACTTCTTTAGTTGGTATGAATTTCATATCTTAAAGGATAACGTTTATCACAGACTCATCACATTTATTACCTAAGACATACCAAAGCAAAGAAATCCTTAAATATTTAGAAGTTTTTCACTATAAGTATATATCACTACAAAGGAACACCTATTAAAATTATATACCCTAAGCATATATCAATACGAAAAAAATATTTATTGGCTCTTATAAATTTATTAAGTAAAGCCCAGAGCAATATAGCATTGAGAGTAATTTTTAAAATCGAGTGGGAATTCCTTTTTAAATGCATTCTTAAGTTCTTTTTTTTTTTTTAGATTTTATTTATTTATTTGACAGAGAGAGAGATCACAAGTAGGCAGAGAGGCAGGCAGAGAGAGAGGGAAGCAGGCTCCCCGCTGAGCAGATAGCCCGATGTGGGGCTCGATCCCAGGACCCTGAGATCACGGCCTGAGCCGAAGGCAGAGGCTTTAACCCACTGAGCCACCCAGGTGCCTCTGCTTTTGTTTTATTCTATGTGATGTCAAGATTACATATTACATATGTAATTATGTATGTCAAGATTACATATAAGAAAAATATACTTAATATTCAAGATTAAATAGATGAAAAATATGTTTAACTATATTACATAATAGTTCTTGACTGCTTCTATATTACATAGTTTGATGAAAATAATCTTGCATGTTCTTTCCAAGTTTGAAAGCAATGTCACCACTTAAAAATGGAAATAAAAACTTCATGTCAAATGTACTATTCCACAAAAATAATAATGTATAAATATCACCATGTTTAAACATGTGAAAGACAAATCCCCAAATAAGGACACATCCTAATGTGTTTATTCATTTGGGGCAGATTCTCATTCTAAAAGAAATAATAAAGCAATTGCAGAGATTTGCCTATACAAATCAAGACATGCCTGATTGCATTCTGAACAACTCTCAAGAGATATATTCCTACAGCATCCTCTATCAGGAAATAGAGGAGACTTTAACTTTAAATACTGAAATTTAGTGAGAGCAGGCATCCCCCTAATGGGCTGCTGTTTGGGTATTTAGAATTTTGAAGATCTGTGTCTGACGACTGGGGGCTAGAGCCAGAGTCATGAATGGACTCAGAGGCAAAGATTTACCCAAACATCTTTCAATATTCCTTTTATTTCTCTTCTTCTTGAGGGAAAAATTATAAAGTATACCTTCATACTGTCTGTAATGTTGTCTCTTTAAAATCTTTGGAAAAGACAATACCAGGAAGTTAACTAAACATTTTATGATACTTGTCAATATCTACTAGTTATCTTTTTTAAATTTTCATTCATACCCAGCTCACTTTCACATGCTACCTCAAGATTTCACGTGAAAAGTATATAAGAAAGACCAAGAAGGCAAAGAAACCCAAGGACAAATGATTCCTTTGTCTATCCATTCACAGTAGCTGTTTCTTCAAATATAACACATGCAGTTACTGGTATCAATTTTTAAGCACTGAAGTTGAAGCCAAAGTTTTTGACAACATACAAAAATTATTTTTAGGTTGTTATGTGAATGCAGATTGCCATAAAATTTAAATGAAATGATTAAAAGTGAAGAGGCAAATAAATAAGGATTTTTTTATAGTCTTTATGTTTTAACTCATAGCCGTTCTCATTTTGGGGAGACTGGAGTATGTTGATATGCTACATATTTATTTTTTTATGTTAAATACGCAGCTTTATGGTATGAGGGGATAAAGTCATAAGGGTCCATTTTACTCTCCAAATAAATTACAAATTCTATGTCATTCAGTCTGTCCACAGACTGACAGCCACTGACTTCTCAATTGATTGTTAGTATACTAAGAGGTACTACTCAGTGTTCACTGAACTTTCTCCTGCTTCTACACTGCAGTTCATGAGGTTGCTGATGTCTCAGATGCTTTTTACCCATTTCCCAGCTTGCTTTACCAACTTTTTACTGGAGTAAAAATGTCATCTGGCAAATACCTATTTACTCAGCTATGGGTCCCAACAAATAAATTGTTTGTAATACATTCAATCTGCAAAGCATTTCAAAAACTTCTATGGTGTTTTCAACATGGTCTAGAGATTTGCCAATCACAAAAATGCAATAATGTATTACTGGCTTTTGTTAATGATAGGATCACACTAATTACAAATTTCATAATGTTATAATTGCATACGATATGCAATAACATGACTATGTTGCATAGAGAATGACAACTGAATCACCATTATGTATAACTATTTCAAATTTACAGGAGGAATTTGAGACTGAGGTTACTTGAATTTCTATTGGTCTGTCAGAAAGATAATAACTAAATTACACTTTCTTTCAAGAGTCCTATATACTTTTTTCTTTAAAATATTTCTATCTCCATTCATATAATACATACTATTATTTAATGTTACAGTGCTCCTATTTACACTTACAAATATATTGGTGCCAAGAATGTTCTTAATAACATCTGATTCATATAGGAACAAATACTTGACAAATTTCTTTTTTTTTTTTTTTACTTGACAACTTTCTAGAAAACATTTTTGGTGAAAAATTAAAATCTACAAGAAAAGCTGAAATTCCAAGATTATATTCTAAAGAAGACTATAATATGTAAACTGAAAAGATATTATTATTTAAAAATACTATGTTAATAAATAATGTATAAATCTAATTGGAGTTCTGAGTGATGTGTGTACAAAACTTTTTGCATAAACCCTAGAAATACAAACCTCAACCACAATTATTTTTAATGGCACATATCAATCAAATTCCATTAGACTTTGAAAACCTCAAAATAATGGTCTTTCTTGTTTGAGCCTAGTGCTACCTGAATCATCATATTATAAGATAAAATTAGCAAGAATATTTAGAAGTATAAAACTAAACAAACATACAGAATTTTTTGACATACTTTAAGATATAACACATCATTACTTATTGTCTGATCAGAAAGAAATGGTAAGCACGCTGTACAAATCCTTGTAGTGAGGGATATTTGCACATAGCCAAACAAGTGTTACAATATACATTTTTTTCCATAAAAGCATTTCTTTGATCACATATTCATTCTTCTTCCCTTCATAATGACACAGATTTCAAATCTTTACTGAAAGATTTAACAGTAGGACCCACCCAGACCCCAGAATGTAAATAGAAACTCCCCTTTTAACTCCTAAATGCCTACCACTTCAGCATATCTGGTCCATATAATGAATTCAATGAATATTTTACAACAAATAGCTGTTGATTAAAAAATAAATCTACTTAGTTTTTATTTAGTGTTATTCAACATCCTGAGTTAATATTCTCTTACAAATCTGCTTACTTGCATCAACAATATGACTCATAGATACTTTCTTATGTCTTCTCTTTCGGCAGATATCCTATCCCCAGTTTCTTGCATTCATTTATTTATCTACTTTTTCATTCATTGAACTCACAATTAATGACAGCATATTTTGTGTAATTTACCTAGTTTTTAGTAGGCTATGTGAATCCTGAGCCCTGAACTTACAGGGCCATCATGCTAACAAAGCTTCTTAAGTGGGAAATCCAGACCTGACAGAGGGTTCTCATAAAAAGGAGGGGGCCCAGAACATTCATCTGGGATACAGAAACAAGAGAGAACATCTTTTCTCACCTCTTCCCAGACTCTACATAAACACTTAATGAGACAAAATGAGCTATTGGACATTTGCCCCTTCAACTTTCCTGAGATATATCCTTGAAAACTTTTGTTCAATGTTTTTTCCCACAGCAATAAAACAAATGTATAAGACTTAAATATACTGAATGAATATAATAAATAGATAAAATATAAATATAATGAATGGATAAATAAGACTAGTAATATATACATATATATGTATATATATGTTTTACATATGATATATATATAATTAATCTATATCTGTCTATCCATATATCTTTGGGTATTGACCCAAAGATGATGAAAACATGCATTCCAAAAGACATATGTACCCCTATGTTTTTTGCAGCACTATTTACAATAGCCAAGCTATGGAAACAACTCAACTGTCCATCAATAGATGAATGGAATAAATAAGATATGGTATATAAAACAATGGAATATTACTCAGCCATAAAAAGAAGGAGATCTTGCCATTTGCTACAGTATGGATGCAACTAAAGGGTATTATGCTAAGTGAAATAAGTCAGAGAAAGACAAATACCATGTTATTTCACCTATGTATGGAATCAAAAAAAATGAAGCATACAAATAAATAAACAAACAAAAGCAGAAACAGACCCATAAATGCAGAGAACAAACTGATGGTTTCCAGAGGGGAGGAGGTTGGAGGGTTGGGTAAAATGGATGAAGGAGAGGGGGATACGCAGGCTTCTTGTTATGGAATGAATAAGCTATGAGGGTAAAAGATACACCATACGGAATTAAGGCATTGGTATTGCAGTAACATTTCATGGTGACTACCATAAATGGTAGCTACTTTTGTGGTAAACATAGCAAAACAAACAGACTTGTGGAATCACTATGTTTGTACAACTGCAACTAAGGCAACATTGTGTATTCACTTCAATTAAATAAAATTAAAAGTAAAAAAAAATTAAAAGTAAAGATCTGAAGTACATATATGTGTATATATATATGTGTGTGTGTGTGTGTGTGTGTGTGTATTCATTTCAGCCAAACCAATCAATAAGTACTATGATATAAAATATTTTTCTGGTTCAGCTAAAATGATCAATATTAGAAAACAGGTAGGCATAGTTTTGTAACAGAATGGGACAAAAAGAATGAGTAGTTGATCTTTAATGGAACAAAGACAAATAAAATGGTTTTACCAAGACATACATCTGTCCTGCAGCTTTAAATGTTCATTTTGCCTCTGAGGAAGATTTAATCCACAGAAAGGGGCAGCTGGCTCATAATTTAGGGTTTGTGTCAAAGACATGGTACAAATATTCAATCATTTTCGCTTTAAATTCAGGATATAAGTAATATTTATTTCCTCTGTTTCCCATTGAGTGCAAAACTCTGCTAATTATTAAATTCCTTAGCTGGTTATGTAATCCCTTAGAGACTTATTCCTACATGGGAAGACTAATTATTGCATAAATGTCAATTCTTTGAGAAATAATTAATAAGATTTGTGCAAGCTAAGACAAAACAATAGTTGAGTAAACTTGAAGTAATATATTTAATTTTACCTAGAAGAATAAACAGAAGGAAATCTCCAAGAAAATTTTTGAGAAGGATCATGAATGGGAAGGCTTCCATTTAAGATGTTTAAATATCTTCTTTTTAAAAATCTACAAAAATGGGCAATAAATAGATAATCTTAGAGATGATCCTAATACAGATATGCATGTGCACATTTTTGTTTTTTTACATTTGTTCATGTACACAGTACAAGGGAAACTTACAAACCAATGAGAAAAGGATATTTTTTAGTAAGATAGTTTCATTTGAAAAATCAAATTAGATCCTTACTTTATATTCATCAAAATGAAATCCAGATGGATTAGAGTTCAATGAGAAAATTAGAACCACAGAAAGGGAACACATAAGAAAAAGATGTGAATAACTAATTTTAAGATTAGGAAGAAATTTATAGACATAAGAGTAAAGGAGAAATTCCCAGATTGATTTATTTGACAACAACATAATTAAATGGTTGGGATGATAGGAATGTCTAACTTATTGTGCTTTTCTTTATTTGTACTTTGCAGATACTATGTTGTTTGCAAATTGAACGTTAGTGGCAACCCCACAGTGAGCAAATCTCTCAGTACCATTTTAGCAAAAGGATTTGCTCACTCTGTCTCTGTGTTACATTTTAGTAATTCTCACAATATTTCACACTTTTTCATTATTATTATACTTGCTATGGTGATCTGTGGTGAGTATAACTTGCCAGAAGTTCTGATGATGGTTAGCATTTTTTAGCAATAAAGTATTTTTGTATAATTTCAAACTTATTTATCATTAACCAACCTCTTTTTTATTATTATTATTTTATTCAAGTATTATTTACAGTGTTATATTAGTTTTAGATGTACAATATGTTCGATAAGGTATGTTCATTTTTTAGACATAATGTTACTGCATACTTACTAGCTATAATAAGATGTCAACATAACTTTTCTATGCAGTGGGAAACCAAAAAATTCATCTGACTCACTTCATTGTGATACTTGCTTTATTGTTGTGGTCTGGAGCCCCTCACAATATCTCTGACATGTGTCTGTACTGAAAATGCTCATTTAAAAAAGGGGGAAAAACCAGAGGTAATGTTCCATCCTAATAATAACAATAAATAAAACAATATTTTGATGTCATTTTGAGCCACCAAATTGCTCATATGTATATGTGCATAACTGTGTACATCTTCATCCATCTATATTTAATCATATTAACAATTATTTCAAAAGAGTTAAATTGCTGAAAGGAATTTCAAATTATATTGTGAAGAGCAATTTGTCCAAATTATGAAAAGTGTGTGTGGTTTTTATTAATGGTTATACTTTTTGACCCAGTAATTCTACTTCTGGTATGAAACCAGAGATTCTGTTTAAATATTTATAGAAAAAAATAACAAAACTTTAAATAGTATGAATTTTAGACAACACTAGAATAGTCAATAATTTATATTGCATGGAGCACTGGGTGTGGTACATAAACAATGAATCTTGTAACGCTGAAAAAATAAAATAAAAGTATTTGGAAAAAATAATAATTTATGTCCTATTACTATGATAAGCTATGATACAATCACTGCAAAATTATTTTTGAAGTCTACAGATATGGGGAGATGTAAGCAATACAAATGGTTTAACAAAAAAAGTATAAACTATTTTATGGTAATTTGGTTATATGTATACATATAAGTTTAGCCATTTGAATGTAAACTATTTTGTATAAATAGCTCTCATGCTCTCTGTCCCTTCACACACACATCTCTCTCTCATATACACACATATATGGACACAACAAAACACTAATATACATTAAAACAGTGTTAATCTCCAATATAGGTAATTTTAATTCCCATCTTCATAATTTTTGTCTTCAAATCACTAATTAAAGGATATAAAAATATTACTCCTTTTTTAATACAATCACATTTAAAAAATGTATTACAGAAGGTTATCTATGTAGTCATGTGAGGGAATTTGGTGGGACAAGAGGTGTGACTCCAAAACTGCATAGTCATTCTGTACTCTAAAGAACAGGATGAAACACTGTAAACAAATGCAGCATAGAAGAATCAAATTGCCTCAGTTACCACAGATAAAATTAAAAGCAGGGCAATGAGAGACAATTATCATATGATCTCTCTGATATGAGGAATCTGAGAGGCAGGGCAGGGGATCATGGAGGGTAGAGAGGGAAAAAATGAGACAAGATGGGACCAGGGAGGGAGACAAACCATAAGAAACTCTTAATCTCAGGAAACAAACTGAGGGTTGCTGGGGGGTGGGGGGGAGGGATAGGGTGGCTGGGTTATGGACATTGGGCAGGGTATGTGTTATGGTGAGTGCTGTGAATAGTGTAAGACTGATGATTCACAGACCTGTACCCCTGAAGCAAATAATACATTATATGTTAATAAAGAAAAAAAAAAAAAGCAGGGCAATGTAGTAGCACAATGAATCTACACGGAGGTTACCATAACTGTTACTTCCTGGGGGCGTATAGATGCAAGGATGACCTAACATACTCATACTGTGCATAGGCACAGCCTATAGTAAAGAGTAATTAAGGAAATGAAAAATATATGTGACAGGAAACTAGTATTAAGTAGTATTATATACACTATTATTTAATAGGAAATAGGTTTAGACTACACTAGTATTAAAAAGCTGAAAGGTAAATTAATAACACAAAAGAAAATCACCAGGTTTCTATCCTTAGGGAAAAAGAAGTGAGACAGAAATAGCTGAGATTTATAATATATACAGATTTCAATTGTAAGAAGTTTGTTAAATACTGAAATTATCATCAACAGACATTTGAACTCAAAAATTAACCTTTTCTTAAAGCATATAATCTTTAATAACCTAAAAACTCTAATATACTCAACTCATTGTTCTTAATATTAATGAGTTTTGTTTTAAATCAAATTTAAGTTCTATAACAACTGGTTCAAATAAAACTGCCCTGAGGTATAAACCTGCCACAAGGCAGGCCAGTCTATTGACTCCCCTCATCTTAGGCTCACTAGAATGTACTACGCATGAAGTACAGAAGATTGGATGATGAAGGGCGAGTAATAAGTTTATGAAAAAAAAGTATCTGCATCTTTCAAATGAAAATTGTCTACTTTCCCAGTGATTTTTTTATAAGCTAGTTATCCAAAACCAGAACCACATCTTTCCAAACAAGAAATTTGCATGATAAAATGTTGTTAATTTTCTAGGATATCCTCGCAAAACCCTATCCCTCACAAGAACCATCAAAACGCTAAGTCTAATACTAATAATAATGAGTAATATTTCAATCGGCTTAACTTTTGCATGATTAAAAGAGCACAAGATAAAGCATTGAACATTCCCTCTGTGACCATTAGGATTACTCACTGAGTTTTAAAAAATATTAAAAAATATTAAATGTTGGGGTTTCAACTACAGAGATTCTGATTTCATTGGTCAAAAGGAGTAAATTGTTGTTTTAGTGGGATGTACACAGGCAAAATCTGTGGATTTCTCAAATCTTTTACTTGATTCTGATCCTCAGATTGGGTCAAGATCCATTGGCTTTGGAATCTATTAGCCACCTTCTGGATATTTGGACACATTTTTTAATCTCTCTCAGACTCTGTCAGGTGTTCTGCTACAAAAGAGGGATTTTAGTAGAATCTAATAGAATTAGTATGGGGAAGAAATAAAATCCTGTTTATAAAGAAACTATCACAGTGTCTGGCAGAGAAACCAAATAGTCTGTAATATGAAGTATGCATTTTCATACCACATCATATACAATGAATATATAGAACTAACCAGTGTCACGAGTTACTTCCATATGGAATTCATTCTGAGTTTCAATTTCCAGCCATGATAGCTGTCTGCGTCAGTAACAGCAATGAGAAACTGAGGACTTCTAACTTCCACAAAAGGAGAGCTCCACTAGGTGTTCATACTACAAGGAGGCTGTCCAGCATGAATAAGGAGGCTTGACAATGAAAAGAGAGAGAAACATCATGGCTTGGGTTTTTGGACTGGAGCTAAGGAGTTGATTTGTGATAGCTTTCTAATGATCAGCTGCTCTTGGGCAATGTGCTGAGAAGATCAGTGCCTTTTTTGGGTAGCATAGCCTATAAGGTTATTAACATTTGAGAGAAACCATGTTCGTCTTCTATTTCGGACTGAAATAACAAATGGCTTCTAAGTGGATGAAGGTTTTAAGTTTTCAACTACAATAATAGTGGGAGGAGATAAAAAGGCAAAATCAGCTGTGAGAATGCCAGATGGGTAGGTAAAACAGGAGTGAAAAGACAGTTTCATAATTATCCACAATGGCCCTTTTGTAATAGAGGAGCAAGGCAAGGGATATGAGTGATATCCCTTGATAAATGAGTGATAAGTGATTAAAAAGAAGTCCAAAATTAAATAAGTGAGAGAGGAAATTTGTACCAGGGTTAACTGAGCAGCCTCTAGAGCGCCCCCCAAACCAAGGACGGTAACAATCTGGAAACCAAACTGAGACTAGGAGTCGATTTTCATACTCATGCTCCGTTTCTTCTCTGATAGACACTTGTGTTTCAAAGTATCCTTGCTGCGCTTGTTGAACTCGTAGGCAAATTCCAAGACGTGAGCCTCCATAAACAAAGGAGAGTTTTGCCTTTACATTCTATGAAGGTTCCTTACCATCTGATTTACTTCCTTAATGAACTGAATTTCAGCAAAAAACTCATTTAAAATCTTAGTTCAGGAAATTGGTAAGGGCAGTTATTACTCCTATCCAGTAACAATACGGTAACTTATTAAGGAAAATATTTGCTCTTCAAAGGAAAAGTTCTGACTGCCCAAGAAAAACTATCAAATAAATTTGTTATTATTTTATTACTAATACCTACATTTTAAATCCCTAGAATTACCTTATTTCTATCTGTGTGAGCGTAGTAATGTCTTTTTTGCACCATTTCCCAGAATCAGAAAGACCATATACTCCTACCTTCCTCCCCTGGCTGCCCTTTATTCTTAGCAAAGGCCCCCTTATGAAAACCCTTTAGTACTCCAGGGTTACCACTTATTACAGTAAATACAGACAAAAAAGATCCTGTCATCCTATAAAATCTTTCAGTTTCTGAAAGCTAAAATTTAATTCCCTGTGCAAATTCAAATATAACTCAAGAATAGAAAAGCTTCTCTATGTAGTTGATAGGATTATGACAAAAGGGTAGAAGAATTGATTTTCAACTGAAGTGAGAAATTAAGTTAACCTTAACCTTCACTCGGATATACATGCTGGTGTATCAGAAAATACCATGTAGCTTCTTTCTAGTTATCAGAAAATTCAACCTACCAATATCCATTGTTAAGACACAGTGAAAATGGAGGGGGAAAAGAGCTTGTGCTTGAGAGAATTGTGATTGGATGATTCTGTGAATATAAGAGCTGATTTGTTATTCAATAGACTCAGATTATCATTAGAAATAATCAAATGCAGATGATTTAAAATTGGTGGACTAAATGGAGGCTTTTTAAAAAAATTAAAGGTAAACATACAGTTGACCATTAAGCAACACTGGTTTGAACTGTGTGGGACCACTTATAGGAAGTTTTGTTTTGTTTTTTTGATAAATACAGTACGAGACTGAAAATGAATTTACTTTCTTATGTTTTTCTTAATAAGTTTCTTTTCTCTAGCTTAATTTATTATAAATACAGTATATGATACATATAATATACAAAATATATGTTAATCAACAACTGTTTATGTTATCGTTAAGGCTTCTAGTCATTAGGCAATTAATGGCTAAGTTTTGGAGGAATCAAAATTTATACAAAATTTATATGCTGATTTTTGACTACAGGGAGGGCAAATGCCCCTAGCCCTTGAGTTGTTGTTCAAGGGTCAGCTGTATTTATAATGCTACTCTTTATTAATTCTTTATATGCCTTATTTTAAAAGACAATGTTAAAAATTATACTATTTGAAATGCGGACATCTATTTTTAGCATTATGGTTTACTGTGTGCTCCAAGGGACTATCCAAGTACAGAACAATTGTATGGAACACTTTTTGAGGTGTTGCTAGTCTCCCAAAGGGTAGGGGAAGTCTCCAAGGATACAATCATCCCCTCTGTATTAAACCTCCACTTTAAGACACAGCAGAGCTGGAGCAGAGTGGCTGAAAAATAGAGCACAGGTTTTTCAAATAATGCTTAAGACAGTCCTGAAGAAGTGCTTCTTAACCTGCAACAGGATTATTCTTACTCTTGCAAGGATATTACCTTGCAAGTTATCAAGACTTTCTATGAATGTATGGTGATTAAGCTTGTGGTATTCAGGAAGAGATAGCTATGCTCTCCAACAGAACAGAATAGAGCCGAGAGAAACACACCCGTGGATGTACCTGGAATATATGACAGAATTTGCACTGCGGTGGTATGGGAAAAGGGAAACTATTTAAAACTTGAGTCTAGGAGAAGAGGTTACTCATGAATTAAAGACAAACTTACAGTCTTACCTCCTACCATATCGAAACTATCAATTAAAGGGGGATTAAAGTCTTAATTGTAAAAAGCAAACTATCAGAAGAACTAGGGAAAGTACCTTTATAATTACTGAAATTCCTTAAACAAGACACAAAATAGCTCTAACTATAAAAAAGATGAAGTTGATTATGTTAAAATTAAGGACTTATTATGCTCATCACAGGGAACATAAAGAAATTGAAAAGATAGCCACAAATTGGGAGACAATGATTGTCACACAATAGTTTGGTGGGACTTCTTTAACATCCAGGATAAGAAAAATTCTTCAGTTATATATGCTGTTAAAAAACGAAAACACAGGGACGCCTGGGTGGCTTGGTTGGTTAAGCAGCTGCCTTCGGCTCAGGTCATGGTCCTGGGGTCCTGGGATCGAGTCCCGCATCGGGCTCTCTGCTCAGCAGGGAGCCTGCTTCCCCCTCTCTCTCTGCCTGCCTCTCTGCCTACTTGTGATCTCTCTCTCTGACAAATAAATAAATAAAATCTTAAAAAAAAAAAAAACTAAAACACAATGCTGTATTATGCATTATACACATTATGCATTTGTGTCTGATAATTATATTTTCTGCGTGTCACATGGAACACAAAGTATTATACCCAAAATTACACGTATCTCCAAAAGTTGAGAATTTTAAAGTTATTTCTGTAAATTTATTCAGCTACGTTCTCCAGAGCTCTTGCAACATCCTGTCCCTCTTCTCAAGTAATGCCGAAGGGGGAAATTGCCCCGTTATTGCTGCAGCTGTTCCTTTTTGAGCAGCCTGAGCGGCTCTGCTATCTGTCCGACTTAGCTTTGGAATTTGGAGAGGGCTCAGCTGCCCATACAGCTGAGAGAATCAACCTATGTTGACCTCATTTTGGGTTAATGCTCTTTTGAACATGACATGTCTATTTACATGCTACAATATTCAACAAATGACCCGTCTAGATGAGGCTGTGTCAATATTATGTCTAACAATAAAATTGTGAGCCCTGTAACACCTGACGTACAAAGTTTATAACTTTAAATGTGATCATTTCTCAAACCACAGCAACTTGGGGTGATTACATATTTCTAAAATCATTTCCAAGTTATGTAAATTAATAACAGTGCCATTCTACCACTATATGCATATTCTAATTTATATTTAGTGGCCAGTAACTGATACTAAAAATGTTAACAGAGCCTTTCTATTTCTAAATTTCGTATCTTTAGGTTTTTACTTCCATATATATATATTTACAACTTGTTAAGTACATGAATGAAAATAGCATAAATTGATCAATATCAATGAAATTCTTCATCATTTAACATTCTGAACATACTTATGTACAGATAAGTATGTGTAGATGCTATCCTGAAGTTATAGTAATTGATTCATAATGGTTTTGTACTTTGGTAAATGAATAAATATCTCTCAAGGTTGCAAATAGTTCAAAAACTACAGGATTAAGAAAACTGTGAGCATAGGGGCACCTGGTTGGCTCAGTGGGTTAAAGCCTCTGCCTTCAGCTCAGGTCATGATCTCAGAGTCCTGGGATCAAGCCCCACATCGGGCTCTCTGCTCAGCAGGGAACCTGCTTCCCCCTCTCTCTCTGCCTGCCTCTCTGCCTACTTGTGATCTCTCTCTGACTCCATCAAATAAATAAATAAAATCTTTAAAAAAAAAAAACTGCGAGCATAAAGGAAAGAAAAATCAACATAGATAAATAAGTAGTATTAAGGAAAAATTTAGTGTAATTATTATGCTAATATTCATGGTGCTTTGCACTCGAAGTTTACAAAGGGTATCCAAGTACTGTGATTAACAAAAAGTTTAAATCCCATGATATATCCGCAGAACTGTCTCATAAAGATGCCTCATTTTCTTCATTCCAATCCTGAACATTTTTATCACTGTCTTAACAACCTGGTCACCCTCTAATGAAATTTCTTACTCCCTACTAATGTAGAACCTCACCTAGTTCTTAAGCTTTTTTCCCCTCAATCCATTATTTCATTCAGGCCCAATCCATTCCTTTTCAGTCTTATGAATTCCTTGCTTTCAGGGTGGTGTATAAGGAATAATAATTCACAAATTAAACCCTGGTGAAAGTAAATAGTGAAGTGTCACATAATATAATCATTCTCCAACTTCTATGAAATAATGCTTTAAATCTACCTACTCATATTGTAAGTCTTTCAGATAGAAAATCCCATGCCAGCTATCTATACAAATGTGCATCCACAAAAGTAATATTTGGAAATTTAACAAATTCATGCCTGAATTTTACTTAGACATTTTACCTCAAATAAATGAAATTCCAAATACAGTCATACAGCATGTGAAAATGCAGTAATGAACTGTTCGATGATTACTCTGATGAAAAATATTTACATAAGTTATTCTTAAAATAACTTTAAAAATTAATTATCAGGGTATGTGAATAAAGCCAAAAGAAAGTTAATAAATTTAAAATATTTATTAAAGAATAACTTGCCTGTATGTGTAGATTCTACTTGCTTTCATTTGCCAACACATAAAACAAAGGGCTAATTAAAAATCAGAGAAAGAATGATACTTTGAAGAGGCAATCATCAACAAAAGTCACTGCGATAATGTGTTAATTGATACCCTAATATAAAGCACAGAGATACTACAGTAATATTACTGTTAATATTACAAGAACCTTATCTGTTATTTATTACTTAAGAAACCATGGATGCCAAGTCTAATTATTAACATAGTACATGCCAGCCACCATTCTAAAGTAAACACATATCAACTTAGAGTAATCCTAAGAAGTATAAATATTAATCTCATTTGTTAGATGAGAAAACCAAATCACAGAGAGGTTTAAAAATTTGCCTAAAGCTATACAGCTGCTAAGTAACAAAGCTGGAATTCAAACCCAAATAATTTATCTTCATTGTCTATACTTAACCTTCTACAGCAAACTGAAATAACTTTTCTTAGTTTAATATTTGTCCAGATAACTGCCTTAACACAAAGTTTCTTCTACTGTCCTGTTAACATCAGGTATTTAGTAGATTAGGGAGACAATGGGGAAAAATTTAAATGTTCCATGTAAATTAAATTTATCTAGAAGGTCATATACTGTGAAACACCCTATGTTTCTTTATCTTCATGTATGTGCACACAAGCAAAAGATGCTAATCACCATAAGTGGATTTAATTGCCCACAAATCAATTTAAATTACATCACTCCATTATTTCTACTCACCTACATTATTGAACATGACAGGAATAATTCTTTGCCTATCAAACCAAAGGATAATATACTATACTAATGTAAAATATTTATGGTCTATAATTTTTATTTCATTTTCTCCCTCTGCCTTATACTTTTCCAAACTTTATGGTAATTCTGAAAACTAGTGTATTTAACAAAGTCCCTATTCTTCACTATATAAAATTGCAAATAATAAAATAAAATTCTTATTTAGTTCTATACGTGGATAGTGGGGGACATAGAATACTGATAATGGGAAATCTCTATTTGAAACACAGTAAATCTGATATAGATAGATGGATGGCTGAGACATATAGTGGTTAATATGTACATGGTATTCTTCTAAGAGCTTGACAAAAATCAACCCAATTAAAAAAAATAAACAACTATACAAGAAAGTAAAATAATAAGAGATATCTGGTAATTTTAGTAATGACTTTCTTGCTTATGGTAGGTGACCAAATAAACATTCATTATGTAAACAATTCAAACTTGAAGGACATGGTGTGTTAAAGCAATGCCTCTCAAAAATTTTCACAAAATTTTGTCCTTAACATAGAGTAGGAGCATTCCAAATGAATCCATCTTGGCTTCAAGCAGCCCATTTTATGTGAGAACTCATAAGTTTGGGTTAAATTTATTTCTATAGAAATATATGCATGGTTTATCCTAAGGTTTAGCATACACTTGACACATGATCTTAATATGCTTCAGATTACATGTACCTCATATTGAGAAATTCTGTTATGGTGAAAACGCTTGCTCTCCATTCATGGTCCACATCCTTATGTCTTTTAGCAGCCCTATGTCTATTGGCAACTATCTTGAAATTTTGAGCAGCACTTTTGATGTTTGAAATTGATGTTTCAAATAACTTTAAATAAAACTTCTCGAATCAAATGAAAAAAAAAATCTCTGACTCCTTGATCTTCAAGCAGAAATATTTACTCACAAATAAATATTAAAATTTATCAAGTTCTATTCCACACATTAGAGTTACCACATTGAACAAGAGACTAATAAATCTTGTTCTCATAAGTTGTTCTTTCAGAGAAGTGAGAAAGACTGTATGTGTGTGTATACGCATATGCAAGTGTATGTGTGTAAAACCCAGAATATGTTAGATGGGGATAAATGCAATAGAAAGCAAAGCTGGATGGGTTGCCTGGGTGGCTCAGTCAGTTAAGAGGCTGACTCTTGGTTTCAGCTCAGGTCATGGTCTCAGGGTTCTGGGATCAAGCCCCCTGAGTCAGGCTCCGCGCTCAGCAGGGAGTCTGTTTCAGGATTCTCTCCCTCTCCCTCTGCCCTTCTCTCCACTCGCATGCACACTCACTCTCTCTCCCTCTCTGAGATAAATATAAAAAAAAAAAAAAAAGTAAAGAAAGCTGGTAAGAGGGACAGGTGATGTTGAAGTGTGTTAGGAGGGTTCTCTGACAAAGCTAACAGAGTGTACTTTTGAACAGCCCTGACACATTTTTGGTATAGTAGAAACCCATAACAAAATATTGAGAGAACAGGCAGCAATATGAAGTGCCTAATAAAGAGATATCTGAGTTGTGTTCCTGGCACAGCAAAGAGACCAGTGTGTCCTGGACAGAGAGAGGTGATAGAAGGCATAACTAGAGACAAGGTCAGAAATACTCAGATTGTATATGTTCTTATCATTGGAAAGACTTTGGTTTTCTTTGAGTGAAATGGGAACCATTGGAGAGCCATGAAATTTGAACCATGAAATTACATGTTATGACTTAACATTTTATCAGAAAGATGCTGACTGCAATGTTGAAAATAAACCAAAGGGAGGAAAGGGTAGAAACTGGGAGACCACTTAGGAAGTTAGACAACATTCCAGTAGAGAGATGATGAAGATTTATTTACATTTTAGACCATATAGCTAGAAGTTAGAAGTTGGCCCTTGGGTTTTTCTTGAAATTGAAATGATAGTTTGGGAATTTTTTTTTTTCAAAATGCGAGGTTCTCATTACTTACACAAGTATTTGTGATATGCCATTAGAAAGTTACCGTAACCAATGCTTTATAGTAATTAGATGAAAAAATCATTTAAAAATGTTCTCAAATATATAATCATTGTTAAAATGGAATTATTCTTAGTTTTTAAAAATCTTAAGATTAATAACAGTAAAAATTAAAACTAAAATGTTTACTTAGTTTTTAAGTTGTCGACTTTTTCCTGTTTTTGTACTTTTGCTTTGTGCATCATTAGCTAGAAGTTCTTGGCCTGTAATTGTCATCTCCTCCCTAAGAGAATTTACAATATGTCTTTAAATACATTACCAAATGAGATAAATTGGAAAAATAATTACTTTTTAAACACACAAAGTACAATCTTTGCCTTTACACTTCAGCAAACCCCACTAACTGGTGGACAATCTGTTCATTAAGGTCATCGTCCTGATTTATATTGACTCTGAGAGGCCATGCAGGAATTCTCATGGCTGGTTAATACAGCTGAAATTAACAGATTGACTCTGCCATGCCCTATTCATTTTCCATGAAGAGATTCAGTTAAAAGGTGCATAGCTTATGATTCTTCATTTTACAGGGATGAAAGGTAGATCATCACCTAAATTTGATGCAATTTATCCTCACTTTAACTCATTGAGAATAATTAGTTCATTTTCTTCTTCACAATAACTGTAAGTCTATAACCATTTAAACTATTTCAATAAAAATAATCCAAAAATATCCATGGCAATTATACACATATTGTAAGCAATGGAGGTAGGGGGAAAGTTTCCCATATGCATTACAGTGCTAAGAGGCTCTCTGCCAGCACCAAATCCTTTTGCATAATTTCCATAGTTCATTCATATTTTTATGTCCCAGAGCATAAAGCATGCTTAGTAAAGCAATTGAATGTTAAGAAAAAAATCCATATTCAGATCAAGAGTTGATGTATTTTTAAATGGTTCATGGTATATATTAATTTGATCAGAAGCTATATTTAAAGGCCAGTGTCTATGCAGCTAAAACTACAGTGCAAGAGGGAAGGTAATCTTGCCCCCATGTGAAGGTCATGAGAGCTATTTCCAAAAACTTCTTCTGATACTTTGAAGTGAGATGTAACTAGGTAATTTGCTTTGGCTGAAGAAACATGGGTAGAAGTGATGTGAGTTTCTTCTTGTAAGTACGTTTAGAACCTGTTCTATTTCACCTCCTCCCTTCCTCCACTAGGATCAGAGTGGAAGCATGGAAACACATGGAAACAATTGGGGTCTCAGGAGTCTGGATCCTTGAATGGCTAAAATGAACAGATTCTTCTTCCAACCCACACTGGGCAATCTAGTTTGAGCAACAAATAAACCTCCATTGAGTTAAGCCACTGAGATTTGGGGGTTTTTACAGATTTGATTGTTACGTAGTTGTAAATCTACAGACACAGCAAGTAATATTATCATCTACTAAAGAAGCAGGTGGTAAAGGCTAAATAAATAGCTAGATTGAGATGTGAAAATGCACTAAATTGCCCAAAACACAAGAGACTATGAGACCAAGGGGAATTCCCGATAATTTGCATTTTATCTGATGAAAATCTACACTATTTTTATTAGTATATCTCTTGTCCATATTTCTAGAGAATATTCTGGAATAAAAAAGGTTCGGAAGTCAATTAGAGCTGTCATTAAAATCTTATAGATAAAAGCATAGCATTATGTTTGAAATATGATATTTAATAGGGACAAGTAAGAGGTGTTGGTCTAAGTATATCAGTAGTTGCCAGAAAGCATTTTTTCCGATATGAAATTACCACTACTACACAAATAGTAGAAATGGAATAAATATTTTTACAATGCTTCCTATATGTCACATCCTGTTCTAATCAATTTACATGTGTTAAATATTTAATCCTCATGAATGGTATCCTAGGAGTAGGGTACTGTTGTTATCCCAACTTAAGAAATTTTAGGAAACTGAGGCATGAACCATTCTTTTTTAAGTAGTTGGTCTAATATTATACAGGTCATAAATGGCAGAAATGAGATTTAAATCCAAGAATTCTCACTTCAGAGCCTGTGCTTTGAAAACTGCAATCGACTGCTGCTAAGTAAGGATTAGCAGTTAATTTCTTCCCAGTATTAAATAAAATAACTAGTTCTTACATGAAATCCCAGGTTTTGCAGAAGATGAAGCCGGATAGAGGAAAATGATGGACTAAATACTGTGTAATCCGTGAATCTAGTCATTGTCAAGAAATCATGGATGAAGGACATGGACTAGACATGGGTTTTATATAAGGTGGTTTCAGCAGGGACCAGGGTGCTCTCAAGAGCAGAGGCAAAGACAAGTCTCTGGATTCCTCACCCCTAAGGAGTGAGAATAGCTTATTTAGATAACCAAAATCTATAATTAGCTAATTAAAAGCAAGACTGTGACTCCTGCCAGGTTAAAGACAAGCTGTGATATTCTGCCACGCAGCTGAGAGGCAGCAGCAATTTTAAAAAGACATATGACCCAGAGAAACTGGTTCTAAGTCCAAACTGTCTATATAACTTTCCATTCACTGGGTGTGTAGATTTAGCAAGTTACTTAACCTCTTTAAACCAGCAAAGCCTCAAGATAATAACGCTACCTCACGATCAATATAGAATTTGGTGAGATAATGTTTGCAAAGCATTTGGAACATTTCTGGGCATGTTTCTAGATATGACAAGGTTTATAAGAACGGTGTTAAAAAGTTGCTCAAGAATACATCTGTGTTTTAAATACTTATTTAATATATATTACCAATTTATATATTTAGGTTGAGTTATGCATGTTATTTTCTCTGTAACTTCCATTTCCCCATATTTTTTTTTCTTTTACTTTTCTCTTGATTTACTAAATGCATGTTAAAGAAGCTACATTTGTCTTATGCTTAGAACCGTCCTAGAGAAAGTTATTTGCTATTAAGAATTGAATTTGTATTAACATTACTAACTATAAATTTTCTAGCTTTTACATCTCAAAGAAGATTAGTGAATCCCAGTTGCACTGATAATTATACTTAAAACGCTGCACAAAAATATGTACGGTAATTTATATATAATTTTATGCATGTAAATTATATAATTATTATGGAATTTTATGATGACCCAACAAAACCTGATAGAGTGGGAGCCTTTTAAGAGCATGTGCATAGATTTCTGAAGACTGATTCCACCTTTTTAACCTGACGACTTTCTACTTTCTGAACCTTAGCTATAACCTTGATTTATGGCATCTCATCATTAGGCAATTACATATTTGTGACCATCTGCTAATAGCCCTCCCTATCCACTGTTCTTAAACTCCAGCCTGGAGTTAAACCTGTTGTCTATTCCATACAGCCCCATTTCACTGTCCACTTGCATCTCTAGGTACCTCCCCACTCCTGTCTTGTCCTCCTACACTTGTCTCTCACTCCACAAGTAAGGTGTTTCTCCTTTCTCACAAGGCAACTTATCTTTGGAAAACTCTTATATGTAGTAAATGTAATTATTTCTCATTTCAGAGGGAAAATTGAGCCCTCAAATTATCTCTCATGTTAGCTAAAATTGACAAATACCATTAAAATGGACACAATTCCTCCTTGTTAACCTTAGCTATAGTAGCACAACTTATATTTTTACTTTTATTCACTATTCTATAATGTGGCTTTTTTGTGCTCTCCATAAGCTTTTTTTTTTTTTTTTTTAAGATTTTATTTATTTATTTGGCAGAGAGACATAGAGAACACCTAGAGAGGGAACACAAGCAGGGGGAGTGGGAGAGGGAGACGCAGGCTTCTACCAAGCAGGGAGCCTGATGTGGGGCTCGATCCCAGGACGCTGTGATCATGACCTGAGCCGAAGGCAGCCGCTTAACGGCTGAGCCACCCAGGTGCCCCTCCATAAGCTTTTTTGTAGCTTTTCTGCATGGTAATCATTAGCTCTTATAAATAAATATACATATAATAAATACATATATAATTTCATCTACAGAGAAAAACCCACCAGCATTAAAGACAAAATAAATCAATAAAAGACTATCAATTGTATAAAATACAAGCTGGTAAAATACAAGTACTCTGAGATAAGAAGTTAGCATGTGGTAACTATATAATGTAATGATGAAAAAAACACTAATCAATGCAAAGAAATAACTCAAAAGCCAAAATATGACATTTAGATGAAAATACTCATAAACTTGAATTATCTTATGTCAAATGGTATATTTGATGATATGACTTTTGATAATTCAGAAAAATACAAGGATCTTGTTCCGTTGAGTCAGGAAAATATAGATGTTATGTGTGTATGTTGTCATCGTTAAAATGTCTATACAGAGACAGTAACTTCATGTATTACTCCTCCTCAAAGATGTTTTAAATGTTTAAAGGACTCTTAAGGGAGTAAAAATTTGAAAGACCGATGGGAACACTAATATTATTTCAGAAGGATTAGGAGCAGGATTGGTGCTATGTCTGGTGTGTCGCTCATATTCCAACCACACAGATAAATGCTCAGCTTGCACAACTGGATGCAACATAGAAGATCTGGTACTTTTGCTTATCTTGATCTCAATACGCAGAACTCAAATTTGCCCTGTTACTTCCACTTTTCCTACCGTTTTTCCACTTTCCCCTTAGCTTCCTAAATGCGGATTAAAGAAAGTACACCTAGCCTGCCTTTAAAGGTGTAGGTTACTACTTGTTTTTTCCTCTTAGACAAAGCAATTAAAGCCAAGGGAATATGACTGTATTGCTCAAAATGACGCCACTATAATAAATTCTGGAACTCAGGTATTCCATCACGTTGGGCTGTCTCCAGGATGGCGAGATTAACGAAGAATATAATATCCGTACAAAGACAAAACAGTTTTTGCATTTATTTTTCACAAATTATATATACCCTAAATTTTTGTCTTTATAATTGAAATTATTAGTATAGTAAAATATACCAATAACTGCTATCATAAATTGCAATCTACATAAAAAAATAAGCACTGAAAAATTAGGAAGAAAAGCATCTTGCTAGATATTAAACTTTAGCTTAACTTGATTTTTTGTCCACTAATATGTGGATTATAATCTATGGATTAAAAATCCCTGAATCCAAAAGCCCAAATTGTTTTGAAAAATGAAATATGAAAAATTCACCATTCTCATAAACAAAACGGCCCTAAAAGAAACCTCTAGAAAATCATTTTCTTATGAATCTGAGTGTTCCGTGTCATTTCCAAAAGGATCACTTTTCCTACTCTTGGGAAATGTCTCCTTAACCCATTACTAGGAATATATAATAAGTCAGGCATAAATATGTATTCCATGACAATGCAGATAAAGTGTGTTTGTGTACTTTTCCCTACTGGTGACAGAATGCAACAAAGGAAAAAATGGCTGTGAACAATGGCATGACTTACTAAGGAACTCTGACTCTACTTACTGAATTTCCAGTCAGTTAAGCATCTGCCCTTAGCTCAGGTCATGATCCCAGGGTCCTGGGATCGAGTCCCATATCGGACTCCCTGCTCGGCGGGGAGCCTGCTTCTCCCTCTCCCTCTGTGTGCTCTCTTTTCTCCAAATAAATAAAATTTAAAAAACTGTTATTAGACATGTAAGCTGTTCTCAGTTAAAAAAAAAATAAAAAGGAAAGAAAAACCTTTTAGATGTACACCTCAGGATTACGGACACTAATAATTCTCTTTTGAAAATTATATGATATATATTAAAAGTTTTAATTAAATATTATTCAATGTATTAATAAATATGTTATATTTACAATTATGCAATGAAGATTCAGCCAAATTTTCTTGATATTCTAAAACCATACCAAATATCTTCCAATGCTAAAATTTTGATAAGCTTTAATATAAATGCCTCAAAATCAATCAGCAAAAAGTATTTCTATTATTATGTGACTGTTGTGCATTTAAATCATGGCAACTTAAACTTAGAAATACTAAATTATTTTAAAGTTCTTTGGTAAAAACACTGGAAACTCAGAAATTTGTGTTAATTAGTATTTATATCTAAATTAAATATCAAGGTTGATAATGAATATCAGATGAAGAATAAATATTTGTAAAAATATTCAAACATCAGAAAAACGCTAAGTCAAAATTTGCTTTACATTACAAAACTGTAAGAACCATCTGAATATTCAGTGAAAACATGTTATATTTGATAATAAAAATTAAATGTGTAAATGTTTGTGTTTTATATTTGTCCAGTAAATGTATTCTTCTAAACCACTGTGGATCTGGAAAAATAAAATTTTTGAGGACCAGAAAAATTGCCCTGAGAGTCAAGTGAACAGAAATTCTCATAAAATAAAATTTCTTCATAATTGTTCAATTTAAATATAACTACATTTTCTCAGTTTTAAAGATTAAGAATTCCCAATCATTCATTTTAGGTTAAAAGTAATCCACTTCATTGATTTAATATGTTAATGATATGTCATATCGTCAGGAAATAGAATCAAAACAATTCCAAAGACATCCTAGGTAGATGTCTATTTCATGATACCCCAATATAATCCACTGTTGGGTTATGAAGAAAAGAGGTACTTATATTTTTTCTCAATTGCTGTTTTTATTTAATTGTAATAAGTGTATTATTTACTTATTTTTTAAGTATAAAAGATATGGCCTATTACAATAGTGACATGCTAATGTTGATACAATATAAACTGAACCCCAAAATTCATATGATACAAAATGTCACAAGATATGTGTGATATGTATTTTTATATTTCTATGAAGTTACTTCTGAAAGTAAGAATGGATTCAGAATGTATAGACTACTTAACTATAAAATTGCACTTTTTGTGGTAATTATTCATCTAAATGCATGTTGGAAAAATTAGTTGGATTTATTTTCTTATAGCTAGTTGCATTCGTAAGTACTATGCTCTATATTTTTTTAACTTAGAGAAACATTATAAAGTTAAATATAGCTAAATTTAAAGCATTAGATCCAGCTATTAATTTTTAAAAAGTAATAAATATACTACCGTAGATGTAATACTCTAAAAAAAAAAGGAGAAATGGTGTAGTTACTGCTTTCAGAAACATAGTTTTAAATTTAGAAGTATTTTACCCAGAAAAGTATCTGTTGAAGAAAAACATATTAAGCCTATTATTTTAGAAAACAACTAACTGTACTTTAAAATACAATCCTCTATTTCCAGACTTTTTGAAAAGTATGTATGTATATATGTATGTATGCACGTATTAGAAGAGAGAAAGAGAGAAAGAAAGAAAGAGAGCACGTGCGAGGGAGGGGAGGGGCAGAGAGAGAGTGAGAGAGAAAATCCTAAGCAACCTCTATGCTCCTTGTGGAGCCAGAGTGGGGGCTTGATCTCACAATGCTGTGATCATGACCTGAGCCGAAATCAAGAGTCAGAAGCTTAACTGACTGAACCACCCAGGTGGCTCTGTTTCCAAACTTTTGCAACATGATGAAGCTTACATAGAATAGATTGAGGAAAAGTCAAGTTCTTTTCATTGTACTAATGAGAGAAATGCATAATTCTGCTCAAACACATGCCTGTGCACACACATGTACATGCATGCATACATGCAGGCATACAATATTTAGCATGTAATTGCCACTAGATTATCAGGGAACATAAAAGCTATTTTTTTGTAATGTATTCTATTACTAGCTTGTTACTACCATTTCCAGCATTTCTTTTTATTTACTTTATTCTTCACCTTTGGATAATCAATGACTCATAATTAACCTACATATTTTTAACTAGACACGAAAAGTGATTCTAAAGGTAATCAGAATGGCATAAAACCAGTATTTCAATTATTGTTAATCATTTCCCTCTTCTATCTATTATCCAAATACACAAATAACCATACTTGAAACCATTTTCACAATAAAATATACTAATGATTGGTTCCACCTGAAATTTGTTGATTGCTATAAATCTCTAAAGGAGTTATTCTTAATTTGATGAAAAGTACATATTGTCTGTTATTGCTTTAACTTTCCTGTGTGGTGGCACATTAAACAGAAATGAGTACTTAAAATTAGAGAGTTAAACTCAATATTATAGTTTCTTAATAAATATTTGTTTCTTATTGATAAAAATATGAGGAAAAAAACCCATATTTAAATGAAATGTTTCGTGAAATATTTTTAAAGAATGTTTCTCCAGCAAGATTTAGATACTATAATTCTTACAGCTATTTAATTCCTAGTCATATTTAGGAGGCAACTACTAGCAGAAAGAGTTCTGATAAACTCATATCCTACTCCTAGTCACTTAAACTTACTGAGGCTGTTTTCATCACTTCTAACAGTGTGATGGTATTCATCAATTTCCTATTATGATGATGAATATATATGTGCTTTGATTGTGAAAGGATTGTATAATTGTACCACACTACACATTTGTAAAATAGCAATATGTTTTTAATGTCTAAATTTATGTTTACATTATTGAATTATATCATGCCAATAGAAAAGCAAATCTAAGTATCCCTCAGTACATAACAACATAATTAGCATTTATTATAATAAATGTTCTAGAAGGAATCAATTCTAGAGAATTCTGAAATTATGAATATACTTGGTTCCAGAGTTTTACATTATCAATGATAGATGAAGGATACATAGTTATTGGCCTTTTAGTTCGAAGTTTACTTTTAATAAAATGGCTTATGGAATAGAAATTTTATGATACTATAATCTATATAAAATATTACTGTTATTTTTGCCTTTTAAAATGGTTATAAGTTTTACGACCAAATATTTTTGGTTTGTTTCACAGGAATATAGCTAAAATATTTAATCATATGAAATTTTCATAACCATATGTTATTTTTCTATATGTGTGCATATTTATATTTACTTATGAATAAAAATATTTTCCCTCAGAGTTATTGCTTCTTTTGGCAAAATTTGTTAAAATTATTAATAATATTAATTACGAATGAAATTGATCACAGTAAGAATCATTCTAAGATATTCGAAATAAAATTTCTCAAAGTTATAAGATAGCAGCATAATGAATAATGCTCAAGGTACCAGAAAGGCGTAGGTGCTGTGTTTTGTTTTGTTTTGTTTTTTTAATTATATTCCTGTTACGGAGATCAGGAAAATACTTAGTTTCATTAAAATTAAGTGAAATCTTTCAATAGTTCAAATTTTTAAAAAGTATTATAGAATTATGATCAAAATTTTATTTTGTCATTTTATGTTTAAATTTACTTTAAAAATCTATGTCTGCAAAATTCTAAGTTGTCTTTTGGTGACAATTTATTAGCTTTAATTAATAAAAATTCAAGAAGTTCACTCACCACATTTTCACCAACTAAGAGATATCTTAATAAGATTTTAAGTTTGACTGAAGTTGGGGTGTCTGGGTTGCTTAGTCAGTTAGGCGTCTGCCTTTGGTTCACGTCATGATCACAGAGTTCCTGGATCGAGCTCTGCATTGGACTCCCTGCTCAGAAAGGAGTCTGATCCCTCTGCCTCTTCCCCTGGCTCATGTTTCCTCGCTTTCTTTCTCTCTCCCTCTCTCTCTGTCAAGGAAATAAATAAAATCTTTAAAAAATTTTTTTAAAGTTTGAGGCTTTTTTTTTAACAACACAAAAAAATAGTACCAATCAAATGTAATTAACTCTGCTAAATTCACTACCAAAATTGTGAAGTAAGTATAAGCAGCTCATAGAATAGCTACTTATCAATTGATATTGAGGATATTACATATGGCAAACATTCTTATATACTATACCATTTAGATTGCATGGAAAAAAATCCAAAAATATCTCCTGGTCTTGTTTCTTATTTTGTGTGGTTACAGATGAGCATTCTCAATTTATTGATAAAGGTTATCTAAGTGATATCTCTTTAATTAAGATATAATTTATTATTGAATTTTTAAAATTAATGAGGGAGTCTAAATACTAAACGCTAATATGTAATACTTGTTTATGTACATTATTTTTTAAAATTTCTCAACTCTTAATATGTGTTTCAAACTAAATTAATGTAATGGGTTAATTTGTATCTCATTACCTCACAAATGAGCAGAAAATAAAATAAGGCAAAAGCACTTAACAGGTAAGTTGTAGAGCTCAATTTGCCCAAGGAACACCCTCTCAGGGTTAATTTTGTAAATTGAATCTGTTATCTCAAATCCAGACCAGCTCTTGCCTGCCAGGTGCCACTTAATTAAACTGCTACTTATAAAAGTAAACATTCATCGAACTCCTCAATGCTTCTGAGAAACTAGCTCTCTTTAAACCAATCCATTGTGGATTATGACAGATTTTACAACCTGGGTTAAAGGTTTCCTTGGATGGTCATTGAAGCACTTTGTTCTTACTCTCAGTGACAGGGTGCTATTATAGCCCAAAGCCAAACTACAAGAAAAAATTAAGTTTTTCAAGTTGCTAGAAACTGGAGATCAACTTTTTTGACTAAAAAGACAAATATATCTTGATTGTGATTTATAATTATGACCTTGAACAATTGCTTATGAAATAAGGTTTAAAAAATTGCATACATTGATCAATTCTCATTTTGGAAAACAAAAGTCATCATAAATAATGTTTCTAAGACAATAAAATCATATTTCAATAATTCTTTTCTTATATATATGACATATCATCTCCAAACTTTGTTCTAAAGTAACTACTTGTTTGCACCATAGTTCCAATTTATCTGATTATTCTGTGTGTCTCTATTGCCCAGGATTTTTTAAGCAGCCTCACTGTTAATACAAATATCTAGTTACTTAGTAGAATTCTAAAGAATGAAAGTGTCTGTGGATATTTTCTTCAGTCTTAATATCTCAATTCAGAAGAAACATACTATTTGCCAAATAATAGATTAAAAGGGAACATTTCACTAAATCGCTAAAATGAATCATTGCTTTTCAAAAGGGCGAGTATGGTATAATGCAAAGAGGCATGCTTAGGTAAGTTATATATATTCTTTGAAGTACTGAGAATATAAACAGTAATGTATGTGAGGGACTAACAGGGAGCCTGGTGTGTAGTAGGCAATCCATTTCTTTCTCAGTAAAAAATGTATGAAAACATCTGTTCCTCTCATAAGGATGAGCATCCTTGGAAAGATGGTATTGAAACTAGAAAATACTGTACAAATTAATAAGATTTATTATCTTTTTATGTATTTTAAATATAGGTCAGTGGATGACGAGGATGCAGAGAGCAAATATTTTGAATTTAAAAAGGCTTATTTAGACATAAGAGTTTTAGGAATATAGATATTTATATGTTCTCACATTCTTTCTGTCTGTATATACCTATCTATCTTCCTTAAAAACAACAATTCTGAAAGTCAAGGGCATTTTCCACTTCTCTTAAAATCTTCATTGAATTAATTATCACCCTTTGTTGTAATTTTAATGTCATAAAATTCCTTATAATATATCTAAAGTAAATTCTCACTGCTGCTTTTGAAAATTATAAATTTTTTATACATTAATTATGTTACATCTCTGAGCTCATATAAATTGACAAATTACACAAAAATTGCTCAACAACTTTAAGTTTCTATCGGTAATTTAAGGTGAATGAGAAGATAAATGTCTGTTTATGAAAACAATTAATTTCAAGAGTCCATAACTAATTTAAAACACCCTGTGATATTAGGACTAAAATAAATTATTTTCATCCACATACTCCATATGACCAATTATTTTATACAGGAGCACTTAATCTCTTTATCTTGAAAACTTTATAGAACTACTGCATAATAAATCACTGTGTTGAATCTAACTTCATCAATATTAGATTGAATAAATTTGCATGTTACTTAGGGACTGACCTTAATTAAAAACTTTGGACATTCTGCTGAAAACATTGGTTGAAGGCTTCATTGGTTCTATATTTTACAAAATATCCTGGACTTAGGTAGGTAATTCATCTTTGTGACAATCAGATTTTTTTTTTAAACAATTGTTAAAGAGTGAGAAGTAAAAGTGTGGATAAAACAATGCTATTTAGTTTAAAATAAACTACATTTTATACGTATATCTTGATTAGGAAAAGCAGATCAAGTGTTTTTCTAGCAGTGTTGTAAATGGGGGAATAAATCCTTCTTGTTGGGTTTTTAAGGATCACTCTTGAACACAGCTGCAGAAATTAAACTTGGAGAGGCATATAAAATTAAAGGATTTATTTCATTCCCAAGTCCTAAAAGAGGGAGGTGTGGCTTACCACACAGAGAACCATATGGGGATAGCTCCAAGTATCTTCCCAGCATCAGGGTAGACTACAGAAGCAAAAGGTGTGATCAAAAGTCCATAGGACGCTATCAGGAGAAGTCAAGAGGGGGAACGTGTGGAAGGGAGAAGCCTTATCACAGTGGTCTGTCTGGTCACCTGGGTGGGATACTCACAAACTCTGTACGGATGTTGAAGCATCAGGAAAATATGAAGTTTTAAAATTTTACAAGTGCCAACTTTGTTTGTATTCAATAAATGACAATAAAGCACAGTTCTAGGGAAATAACTGTGACAAAGAGAAACCTAAAAGCACAAGTAGAATAAAGATCTCAAAAATCAGACTCGTTTTCAGATGGGGATATGGATAGGTTCAACAGAAGTTTGTACATTCCTTCACCTTTTTTGTTCAAATCGCTTTTTTTTTTTTCAAATTGCTTTTATTGGAAAAATCAAAATCAGAGAAACAACAAAGTTCATAGGTTGTATTCTTATGGAGAAACTATGTGTTCAAAACTTATAATAAGCAGGCAGTTATGTTCACCATATTTTTTTCAAAGTAAAATATCTGACAGCAACTTTGGGAAGTTAAAACAAATAGTAGAAAACTCAGGTGACCCAGAAAACTGGAATTTGCTAAGCACAAGGATAACTGAAAAATCAATAGACCACATACCAGGAGCCTAGACCTGCATATGCAGCCTAGACCATCAAATGAAGAGGTAAAAATGCAGTGGTCGACATAGGTTGGCAATTCCACTGTATCTCAGAAAATTTTCAAATTTATTAGAAAATAGTGACTGAGCAAAAATGTAAGTCGAACTGTATTCCTTTACTCTGATATTTTTAATGTTTCTTTTGATTATTTCTTTTATTATTTGTATATTTAGTAATCTATTCCTCTCTGATACAGCACCTGAAGAGTAATATTTGCCCTGTAAATGACTTTTAAAGAACGAGTGAATGATTACTTCTGTATAAGTCACTGTGTTATCTTTTTGCCTTAAAGTATCATTTGCTTACAAGAGGTTTTTTTTGCCTTTCTGAATTAGTTAACTGAAATAAGCGACTGGCTAACTAAAAACATAAACATCGATTAATTCAATTTGTGGACATACAAATGCTAGGATTTAGGTGGAAAAAAATCTGTCCTTCTCCAAATTACATTACAGTGGAAAATAATGTCATAGTGAAGGTCATGATTTTTAATTTTTAAATTATTATTATTATTAATTAAAATTTTAATTATTAAGGTATTTAGATTGAGCACCCTAACAATTTTAAATAATAAATTTAATTACATATTATTTAAAATATATAATTTAAAATAATATATTAATATTATATATTAATATTAATATTTTATTATATATAATATATTAATTTTAAATAATATGTAATTATATTACATATGCAAGGCTCTAACAAAATCTATTAGAGCCTATGATAATTGCCTTAAAATCTCTAAAACTTACAAGAAATCAATACACTATTAAGGTATTAATCTAAAATACATGATTTTAATGTATCTTCATTTATACATTCAATCTGTATCCAATATGTATGACATAGTGAATGTCTTATACTTGTTTCTGGAAGCTCGGAAGGCTAGCAAAAGGTGAAAGTGGCAAGGCTATCCATAAATAATGTACTGAAATATTAATAATTTTGTTTACAATGTTAATTTGATTTGATGCAAGTGGGTATTGTGTTAAAATGATACACTGTCTTTACCTTTTTTAATTTCTTTAAAGATATCCCCTGATTGATTTCCTCTTCACATGAGAAAGATCATGAATAAAAATATCTATACATATAAAACTCTTAATGTAAAACACCAACCTCAAGTCAGCTAGTGCCTGTTTAATTTACATAGTCTGAGAGAAGAGAATAAATGAATTAAATTTAAAGGTATTTCCTAATGACTTACTTAAGCTGGCATTTCAATTGTCATTCCTTTCCCATTAAAACTAGACCAAGCTACATTCTGATACATGGATTAAATAACTGGAAGGTATCAAAAAAATATTCCTCCATAAATCTCCTGGTAAAGAATAAAGATTTATTATGGATATTTCCCGCATTTATTAGTGTTGGAGTGACATAATAACGGGTATCTATCTATCTATCTATCTACTAGCTTTGTAACAAGCACCTTATTTTCTTTGTTATAGCCAAATTATGCAAAGTGTGGAATCACGGCATATTTGAGAAAAATAAAGAAGAGCTAACAAATAAAAATACATTATTAAAGATTTTATTTATTTATTTGACAGAGAGAGAGCTCACAAGTAGGCAGAGAGGCAGGCAGAGAGAGAAGGGGAAGCAGGCTCCCTGCTGAGCAGAGAGCCCGATGCGGGGCTTGATCCCAGGACTCTGAGATCATGACCTGAGCCGAAGGCAGAGGCTTTAACCCACTGAGCCACCCAGGCGCCCCCAAAATACATTATTATACCCTGTGCAGAGATCTCTTAATTGGTCTGGGGGAAATTTCTAGCACCAGCATTTTTTTTCTCAAAAACTCACCAGGTGATAAGAATTCATATGCTAGTCAACAATCACTTGTATGAAGAAGTCATATGAATTGAGCATTGGTATGCAAAATGGATGATTTCTGGTGTGGGCTCAATCTAAATCCAACTATTACTCTAATCTGACATAAGAGTTTTAAATGTTTTTATGAATTTATTATTTGTGGGAAAATTAAAGTGATATGGTCATTTTTCCTTAAATGCATAACTGCCTAAATATAGGAAATGAAATGGAGAAAATAAATGAAATACAAATGTTATGCAGTTAAGGGGCAATGCAAAAAAATCAGCATTAAATGATCAGCAAAAAATGAATGAAAAGATTATTGTGTTAACAAGATTCCTGGTTTATCTCTCACTTTGGCTATATGGAAGAGGACCATCGTTTCCAGGAAAAATAAAGTAAAAGGCCCCATTTCCCAGATGCTCTGATAAGTTATTCTAATCCCCTTGGTCCCCAGCATTGAAATGAAGTCCTGGCAAAAGGCCAGGTCCAGGTACCAGTGTTACAATACAAATCACTTGAGGATACATACATTTTAGTATGTCAATTAGAAAGGAACACATATTCCAAAGAGAAAAGGATAATTTAAAGCTGGAATCACATATAAATGAGGGAGACTGTATCTGCTGGTAGGTAAATTCATTTTTAACCCTCAGTATCTGATATGTATGTACTAACAAATCATAATTGACTTTTGGTGAGGCATTGCATAGAAAATAAACTGCATGAAATGATAATTTCTGTCCTATTCATAAAAAATAATGGATATATTATAAAATGGTTTCCTCTCAAATTCTGCTATTTTTTCTTATAACAATAAGAAGTTGTTTCAGGGGCACTTGAGTGGCTCAGTTAGTTAAGCATCTGACTTTGACTCAAGTCATGATCTTGCCATCCTGGGACTGTGCTCCTCATTGGGTTCCCTGCTCAGTGGGGAGTCTGCTTGTCCCGCTCTCTCTGCCCCCGCTCCCTGCTGGTGCACGCTCTCTCTCAAATAAATAAATAAATAAATAAAATTTAAAAAAAAAAAGTTTTTCTACTGTACCATCATGATGAAGCACTGAATTAGCCTTAAATGTCCATTTATTTGACCTATAGGTTATTTAATTTAATTTTAATTAATTTATTAATTAATTTATGCATGCCTGTCTATAGGTATTTAAATCTTTTGATGGCCTAACCCTATGTCTGACTCACAAGAATGTTGGAAAAGGAATTCACTATAAATGCTCTATCTTAAGGATACCACTCAACTTCTGACCGGTCATGAGGTTTATCAGACTAACCTAAGGACTTTGAGACACAAATTATATTTAGCCTGCTTGCATAACCTACTATATCTCTCACCACTGAGCTTGTTAGAGACATTAAACTATGTGGATATTTTAAGGAACACCATTAAATATTTAGGTCACATTGTAAACTCTAGATACATCTATACATTTTTAAAACCAAGAATTAAATATAATTTCTGGAGCTCCTAATAATTATCTTCTTTGCATTAATGAACCTGACTACAAACTTTCCATGTTGTAGGGTCAAGAAAGGAAAACACAAAATTAAAAATGTGGCATTATAAATGGCCCATGCTCTTAGGGCAGCTGAACTCTCAAAAAGAATCTTATTTGGTGCCAAAAGACCAGGAGTCTATAGTTTTGGCTTTGTTAGCTATAGAGCTGTAAAGAATTTAGGTATTTTTTAAATTTAAAATCCAATTTCATTATTAATCAATAAGAAACATGAATTAGCACTGCTCTATAGAACTTTCTGCAATGATGGAAATGTTCTGTATCTTTACTACACCACTGTAACCACTAGCCATATGTGGTTCTTGAGGACCTGCAATAAGGTTAGTATGATTGAGGAACTAAATTTTTAATGCAATTGATTATAAGTAATGAGAATATAAATTTAAATAGTCATAGGCAGCTAGTGGATTCCGTATCAGTGCAAATATAAATAGTATTTGACCACATTTATTGGGAAGAGCAAAAACAAAAAATCATGCATAATTATGATAAATTTATCAGTCTTGAATGAGTCTCTGAAAACAAACATGTTTAATAGATAGGGATGTCCCTAAAGAAATGCGTGGCCTAAATTGATCCTTAAAGGTATAGGGAGCCCAGGCTGATGTCTGACCTAAATGAAAAGTCAGAATAAAATTAATGAGAAGGATCAATTTTCAGCAGAAAATAGAAGCCATAGTATGGCAGTATTGAACCTAAGGAATTTCAAAAGAAAGAAGTATGGTCTAATTTCCTCCAGGTAGAATCATACATAAATTATGATATGTATATGGAATTCAGGACTTTCAAAAACTGATATGGCTCATAAGCCTCCTTTTCTCCAGGCTGTGCCCCTGTCAGAAATCAATAATGTATGATGGGGAGCAATTCACACGATATTATTCTTCAGTGGGGTTGGAATTTGGCCTATGGACCATTTATAAGAGCTCATTTTCCGAGAACTCCATGTATTTTACAACTGATTTTAAAAATATGTAGTTTTATAATTCAAGATGGCATTAAGACAACTCTAACAAAATTAGCCTACATTCTAGTTTTTTTTCCCCCCTACCTTCTAGGTTTTATAAAATCCCCTAGTAGGTCTATCCCAGAGCATATTGTTATTTAAGGAAGTCTCAACAAAAGCAAAGATATTTTAGGACATATGTTTTCTACACATTAGAAGAATAAAGGCTGGGTTTTTTTTATTATATTAAGAAAATGGATTTCCTGTGTTTGATGCCAATATTAACTTTTTTTAATAGTTAAAGATTAACAATTCATGTCATTTAGAGTTCATCATGGTTCTACTAAAAATTATCCTTAAAAATAATGTTCTCCAAATCTCCCTATTTATTGCATAATGAAATCATAATATTCTCGACAGATACTTACCATCCAAATAACATGCAATGCATGCACATACTATATAGCTATTTGCATAATGAAATTAGTTTTTAAACTCTTAATCCAGGTGCTTTTCCTCTACACTAGAAAAAATAAATTAACAGAATAACTGACAGCAATAGAGTCCTCCATCTAAAAATACCAACAAACAGGAAAGAGCAACATATATAATAAACAAAAATGTTATAACATCTACTCATTTTTTGTGTTCATTGGATTTCTCTTAGAAATGATGCAAACTTGTGTTCATTGGATTTCTCTTAGAAATGATGCAAACTTGTAATAATATGCCACAAAGTTTTATCATATTTGACATGTTATAAAATTAAGGATAAGATACAGACTATAAAAAACATTCATATTAATTTTCTTAGTTTTAACTATATATGCTAGATACAGTTAATATAAAAATAGATACTTTAATAGGAATGAAAATAGCATATTTTATAACATAACATAAAAGATCTAAGAGAAAAAAGTTTTTTAAGCAGTGCATTTTTAAAAAAATACATATGCAACTTGGCAAAATAAAATGTTTTCTTGAATGAAAAATTTTAAATTTCAATCCCTTATCTAACTGATTTCTGATTTTTTCCATGGCACTTATATCCTTCAAATGTATTGTACTGTATTTCCCCCCACTAAGAATGTAGATAAATTTGTCCCTGTTCAGTTTACTGCTGTATTCCCAGCTCCTAAAGCAGAACCTCACACATAGAAAAGGGATAATAAAAATTCTTTGAATTAAAAGTAATTACTATCCAGAATAATTCTACCTATTATAGTTGCAAAGAAAAACACTGCTCATACATAAATTCTTGAGATTTTTATCAATAGTGGAGCTATCCAAATGCAATGACTATACATAAAAAATTCACAGTACTAAATGTTACTCAAAAAGTAATTCACGCTATTCTTATTTATACTTATATGATAGCCTATGGTAATGTATACATATATTATTATAGACTCTGAAATTAATTACTTTTCCCCTGTAAGTGTCTAGAAAATAAGGAAATATAGATAGATACTGCAAATATTATACAATTCTCTTAAAATGAAAATAATAACATTTTTATCTATGGGTTAGTTTTGGATTTAAGCCAAAAAGAGTTCTGGAAAATATAAAATAATTTTATTCCAAATTCATCATTATTTATTACAATTAGAGCTAAATAAATATACACTAAAGCTGCATGTGCCAAGATTTTGATCCAAGATGCATACACAATGCATAGAGTAATGTTTTTTTTTTAAAGATTTTATTTATATTTATTTATTTGTCAGAGAGAGAGAGAGTACAAGCAGGCAGAATGGCAGGCAGAGGCAGAGAGAAAAGCAGGCCCCCCGCTGAGTAAGGAGCCCAATGCAGGACTCGATCCCAGAACCCTGGGATCATGACCTGAGCTGAAGGCAGCTGCTTAACTGACTGAGCCACCCAGGCGTCCCTAGAGAAATATGTTTCAATCATGTAAATGATCTTATTTATTTTCTTTATATCCCAAATCATTATGAAACAAATCAGTTTCAAAAACTAAAAGAATCCATTGTCTTCCCATTTCAGATAAAATAAAATTAATATTTGTATATGTACTTGTTATATAATTTTTCATTACTATAAGAAAAGAATCAAACTAATGAAGTTAGGATATGCATAAATAAAATAAACAAATGAACCCATATGCAGAATAAATTGCAAATTTTTACCTTCCCATTATTTTGATCCTCTCATAGATTGATATTTTTTTTAAGTTTTTAGGTTTAAAAAAAAAAATTCCTGCCCAGTGTGTTGTGTAATTGAATAAGAACAATGTACTATCTCACAAAGAGAAAGCGGTTTAAGGAAGGATGAAAATATTAGCCAGCTAACTAATCATTTTATTTTATTTATTTATTTTTTTAAAGATTTTATTTATTTATTTGACAGAGAAAGACACAGCGAGAGAGGGAACACAAGCGGGGGGGTGGGAGAGGGAGAAGCAGGTTTTCTGCTGAGCAGGGAGCCTGATGCGGGGCCCCATCCCAGGACCCTGGGATCATGAGCTGAGCTGAAGGCAGACACTTAATGACTGAGCCACACAGGCACCCCCTAACTAATCATTTTAGTTCAGCTAAGATCTTTCCCTTCAAAATTTTTATAGTTTTTTAGAGAAATTTTCTTAAGAAATTTCAGAATTGCAAACCACCTTTTTTTCAATGATATAGTTTCTTTATATATCCAATGTAGTCTTTCATTTATATTAAGTCTCCTAAGTAAGTTATGTCATATTGGCAGGCAATAGATAAACCACAGAAGCAATTGTCTAGGTAAAGTGACTTAAGAGTTCCCACACATGTAAGATTATGCATGTCTTCCCTTTCCTCTGAAATTACTCTTTTTTTTTTTTAACATTGTCACATCCATTATGGGATCACCTACGTGAACTACATGAACTTTTTTAAAATTTGCAAACTTATATGAAATGTTACACTGCCATTTCTTCATTAATGTAAATTGGTTCATCATGTTGCTTTCCTCCTAACTGGTGTGTTCTGCTCTGTTACTCTGATGCAGATTTCATAACAAAATGAAACTGCAGACATATTCCTCTACTTAACACGTATCTGTAGAATTTGGATATTCTTAAAGGGCTCATTAACAAAGACCACCTAAATGTTTTCCTCAGATTGACTAGACTGTGGATCTGACCTCCATTTTTTCTTTTTTTTTTTAAGATTTTCTTTAGAAATCTTGTAATTTTAAATTATTTTTCTGTCCCTTTGAGATTTGTATAAACCTTTTTAAAAGCCTCTTATCTTATGGCAAAGGAAATAGTCAACAAAACAAAGAGGTAAACCACGGAATGGGAGAAGATATTTGCAAATGACACTACAGACAAAGGGCTGATATCTAAGATCTATAAAGAACTTCTCAAACTCAACACCCAAAAAACAAGTAATCAAGTCAAAAAATGGGCAGAAGACATGAACAGACACTTCACCAAAGAAGACATATAAATGGCTAACAGACACATGAAAAAGTGTTCAACATCACTAGTCATCAGGGAAATACAAACCAAAACCACAGTGAGATGCCAACTTACACTAGTTAGAATGGTAAAAATTGACAAGGCAAGAAACAAGTGTTGAAGAAATTGTTGAGAAAGGGGAACCCTCTTACACTGTTGGTGGAAATGCAAGTTGGTGCAGCCACTTTGGAAAATAGTATGGAGGTTCCTCAAAAAATTAAAAATAGAGCTACCCTATGACCCGGCAATTTCACTAGTGGGTATTTACCCCAAAGATACAGATGTAGTGAAAAAAGGGCCATATGCACCCCAGTGTTCACAGCAGCGATGTCCACAATAGCCAAACTGTGGAAAGAGCCAAGATACCCTTCAATAGACAAATGGATAAAGAAGATGTGGTCCATATACACAATGGAATACTACTCAGCCATCAGAAAGGATGAATACCTAACTTTTGCATCAACATAGATATGACTGGAGGAAATTATGCTGAGTGAAATAAGTCAAGCAAAGAAAGTCAGTTATCATATGGTTTCACTTATTTGTGGAACATAAGGAATAGCATGGAGGGCATTAGGAGAAGGAAGGGAAAAATGAAGGGGGGGAAATCAGAGTGGGAGACAAACCATGAGAGACTATGGACTCTGAGAAAAAAACTGAGAGTTTTAGGAAGGAGGGTGAGTCTGGCGATGGGTATTAAGGAGGGCACAGATTTCATGGAGCACTGGGTGTTATATGCAAACGATGAATCATGGAACACTACATCAAAAACTAATGATGTGCTTTATGGTAACTAACATAACATGATAAAAAAATGAAAAAAACAGAAAAAATGTGAAATGTTCAAATATATATATACACACTACATAGCTCCATTTGCATAAAATTTAAAAAAATGTGCAGTAAGTTTTAACTCCTTTGTTATGTTATCAATAAAATGTTATGAATATGAGCCTCAATTTCCTTATTTCTAAACGTAATGTTGGGGAATGAACCCTAACTTCAGACAGATGTTGTGAGGAATAAATGAAATGTGTATTTAAAATAAAATAAAAGTATTTGGGGAAAAAAAATAAATACAAGGCAAAAAAAAAAAAAAAAAGCCTCTCATTAGTTTTACTACCCAAGGCCATCTTTTTCAAAGATCTGGGAGCCACCCTCTCAAATGTAGTAACCAAGAAAGATAGTACCTATACCCCCCAAGTCTCTTTCAGAGGGCAGAAGCCTAACTTTCCACCAATTAACAAATACAGATGTTCTAATCACAAAGAAAAACATTTGCAAGCCAAAGAAATAACTCAAGTGTGTTCCACAAATCCCATTGATCAACCTCCTCCCTAACATTCTCCAGTACTCTTGTACTAACTCATCCCAATCCATCCCATCCATTGTTTCAGCAGAGACAAGGTCAGACTTCAATGTGGCCTTTGTCCCCTACTGGAATAACCTTGAATAAAGTCCTCCTTGTCTATTTAACTTTGTCTTGTACAATTTTTGCTTTGAAAACATCTATATTAAATATAATCTAAACACAATAATCACCTGTAACTTTGGATAACATTATGTTATTATTCACTTTTAAATAAATTCATCTTACCAATTATTTAGATAACTTTTGGTTCATCAAAACTTATCAGATTTATTTTTTTTTAAGAAAAAGTCATCAACTTCTGAGCAATTAGTACCTGAGAATTGGTTGTCACAGAGAACTTCTAAGATTTTTTTGTATCTTTAAGATTAACAAAGTAAGCAAATTCAACACTACCTATATCAAGAAAAATAATAAAATAAAAATGTTTTAAGGATAACTTTTATTTAAAAAATAATAAAGATAAATTTATGACCATCCATTGAAATGAAGAAATATTTCGAATCAAAAAACAGTAATTGATAATTATAAGATATTCAAGAAAACATCTTGCTTTACTTTTTAAACTATATGGACAGATAAGGATACTATTTCTTAATTTTTTTGTAGTAGTGATAGCACTTTGAAGATATTGACAAAGAAAGAAATCAGGTCTAGGCAATGCAATGTCAGTTAACTTGCCCAGAAGCTTTTTTATTTTTTTTTTCCCCCGTTAAGAAGAAAAAGGCATAGGAAACTTAGTTAACCCTGATGGACTAAAAAAATTTTAAAAAATAAAAAAACATTGATGGACTAAATTAAGATCAGTTTAATAAACATTTGTTGATTATTATAGCTGTGTCAGCCACTGCGAGATACAGAAATAACATGAATAAAGTATCATTCTTCTTCTTAAAAAAATATACCCTTGTCAGTTTAATCACATAAAAAGACTGTGTTGTTTTATTGTGGTAAAGAAATGTTAGATATCCATGAAATTGTACAGAACACTTAGCAAAATCTGAGATTTATTGGAAGGTTTTCTGAGAGGGCTCAATTCCCCAAAAAGCTAAAACTAGATAAAAAATAAATAAAGTTCAGGCAATGAAGTTGGAGAGAGTTTTAACATGACATCAATGTATTTTCCTTGAGTGACTAGGTGAAACTATCGAATGGGATCAGGCAAGTGATTGAGAAAAATCAGTGGATGTTGTGTTTGAGAAGGCTGTGGAATCTTTAAGTGGCTATCTTCAACTATAAATGCATATATGAATATAAAAGTGAGGAAACAGTCCTGAATTGAAGATGTGAATTTGAGAATGATCAAAGCCATTTGTGGCTCATGCATAAAACTTAAAAATGGATGAGATAACCCAGAGAAAGATAGAATTAAAGAATTTGCAAGAGAACTATGGGAAACTCCAACATTTAAGTGATAGGCAAAGCAGGAGCCCACAAATGAAAAATACATAGAATAAACAATGTAACAGAATTCCAGAAAGTAATGAGTTCTAGAAGCCATGCTTGACAAACAATATATAATAGAGAGATCCAGTAAGTTAAGTGAATGTTCTCACTAGACTTGGCAATACTGTGTCTTTGCTGAATTCCACTTTAGAATTTTAATTGGCATGGTGAAAATTAAAGCAAATTGCAATATGTTGGTGAATCACTTAAATCTGGGGGATAAGAAATGGTCAATATAGTTAGAGTGTATATAGTTAATAAAAGGCTTTTTATTTGGAAAGGGGTATAGGAAGAGGTGACAAAATTCTTTACATATGGGATGAGAGAAGTGACTGGAAGAGTTAGAGGTCAAAAATAAATGAAATAGAAAGGATATTGATGGGATAAAGTCCCTGTTGAGAATCAACAGGGAAGAGAAATGTGAAATGATTGGCCTTGATCAAAGGAAGGAACACCTCATCTCTGGTGAGTGAGATAAAGTAAAGATATATGTGAAATAAATGATGTCAATACATTTGAAGGGAAGAAGAAAAACATTAAATTAGTTTATGCAAAATGACTTTAATTATATTTTTGAATTTGTTAGATGCTTGGGGTTAGAAAAATATGGGTGAATAAAAGTTCTAAGAATTAAGTGCGTGGCTAATATAGTCAGACAGGGAAACGTGAGAGTTGTCCAAAATGGGCAAAATTACTGATGAATGGTATTGAAAACTAAATATCACAAATTACATCGACATCATTTAGCGATGTCTCTCTTGTCCTGTGCATAGCTTAGGTCATCTAAGGACATCTCTGAGTTAGTATTTCATGATCATATGCTTCGTATGCTAAGCCTGAGACTCCCATGTTCTCCTCTCTCTCCATTTTCTTCAGACCACCCCCTCTCCTGGTTGGTTGCCATCACCACCCACTCTTCTTTGATGTTCTGTTTCCCTCAAGACTCAAATGTGTATGTGATAATTTCTTCCTCGGTATTTCCTTTCCTGTTTTTTGTTCTTTTTTTCCCCCTAGACTTAGTAAATAAGTCCTGTTTTAAATTTCCGGTTTCATACTAAAAACCATAGAAAACCAGTCAGCATATAGCAAAAGTTATACCTTATACATATCTCAAAATGACAGTAAGTAGTTTGTAATTACTGATGGCCAGGAAGGAATTATGAATGGATACCACCTATTATTTTTCCCTCGGCCTTAATTACCTTGAGGACAGAGCTCATCAAAAGAACACCTTCCTTCTGTTCTCTCATTTACTGAAATTGAGGGCTCAAGACATAATCAAAGCAGAATAACAGGTGCCCCCTTGTCTCAAGTGTGTCATTTGCATTTCGAAGTATCTCTGGATTCTAGATGATGACTTTCCCAAGGGGTTAAGCTCCTTCCTGGAAGGATCACTTTTGGAATTTGTTTCACAGTGTGTTTCACTAGAATTGCCTTTTATTACAATGAAGATTTGTCAAGTGATTGTGCCCAGCTGAGATTTCCGGAGACGGAGGGCTATCTACCTTATACAGCTATGTGCTTGCCCTAGGGAACCTCTCAGCACAAATGCATAAAGCCCAAGTAAACAATTAAATTCATTAACCCTTCAAAAGACAAGACAGTGCAGTCCAAAAATTAAGACAATGAAAGAGAATGTTATTGAGAAAAAGTGGTTTGCTCCACATGAGAGTCCATTACTCTGAATCTAATAAGTTTTAGATTTTAAACACCCTAAAGTTATTAAAAAATTATTTTTTTAAATATTTTATTTATTTATTTGACAGAGAGAGAGAGAGAGATCACAAGTAGGCAGAGAGGCAGGCAGAGAGAGAGAGGGGGAAGCAGGCTCCCCGCCGAGCAGAGAGCCCGATGCGGGGCTCGATCCCAGGACCCCGAGATCATGACCCAAGCCGAAGGCAGAGGCTTTAATCCACTGAGCCACCCAGGTGCCCCTCTTAAAAAATACTATACATTTATTAGAACTAAGGGAGACTATTTTCAAATGCAAAAAACATGAATATTATTGAACTTCTTTGACCTTTCCACAAAAAACATGGCTATACTGAACCCATTCATTTGTTTACTTATTCCAATATGAAAATACACTGTAATATTTTTAATATGCCATATTTAAATTAATATTTCACATACTCCAATTAATCTTTGTTAACTATGTGTCTTGCATAAGTATATATACAATGTGGAGAGAAATAACCACTGAATAGGTTAAAATCACAATGCTTAAAGAATTTATAAACTACTGGGGAGAAGAGAAATATTTTATATAAGGCAAAATAGCAAAGATTCTAAATAAAAGAGTGGAATTGTGCAGAGAAGAAAGTTTGAAGAGAATACTTCAGCAAAAGGGACTGACATTTCAGCTGATACAGAATTTGAAAACAAATTTCAATATAGGAAACGCTGGAAACAAGGTTGGGAAAAAAAGACATTTTCTGGAACCTTGTAGAGCCTCATGAAGCTTCATCATAACATGGTAGAATCTACTGTCATTTCAGAATAAATGCAAATTCCCCAAATAATGTAGAAAATAAAATAGCCATTAATTACATGTATAGGAGGAAAATACATAGTGACATAGTGTCCTCTGTAAGTATTTAAAACCTCAAATTTTATTCTATTCCTACTTATGTATAAAATATATAGTAAGTGAACTACTTAGGTTGGAAAAATATTACTTGATAAAAATACCCTAATTCCTTAACACACTGGAAACAGTTTTTCAGTGAAAAACAATTCATTAGTGATATTATGTTTGTCATTTTTAATCAACTGTAATGCCATGTTAAAATCTGACAAATATACTTCAGATAGATTAAAAAAAAAAAAAACAAAACACCCTAGGGCTTATTGTGACATTCCAGCCTATAGCGCCTACTGTTTTTTACATTAATCCATAATTGATGGCTCATGACATTGCCATTTTCAAGCCATTAGTTACACAATAACAATGTTAATTGAGTTTTAATTAAGTCAACCATATTCAAGCTTGGAATAGTTTAGCTTTCTTTCAGAGATAGATAACATTTCTTAGGATTGTTTTCACTTATATAATTTTTTTAAAACATCCTTTATTCTCTTTGAAAGATTGAGAATTTGGACCATCATAGAAAAACAAAATTTACATATCCTCAACTACTTGCTACTGACACCATTCATACTGTATCATGCACAAGAAAATAATTCCTAAGGCAAGGACATGATTTTTGTGATGATGACTATTTTCTAGAAGTTTAACATAATCAAATTTGTTCAATTCTTTCACTAAGTTTGACTCATATAATAGTATAAATTATCAGTTATTAGTAAATATATGAAAACTAACTCAGTTTGATATCTTGGGATCTTGAAGTTTATTTTTCTAATTTTCTTATTTTTAAACCAGTGCTATAAAGAGATAATAAAAAAGAATTCCTCTGTGTAAAAACATGCATTTGTGTTTATATAGTCAGTGGCTTGTCAATTATTGGATCCTATTACTAATGAAGACAAAGTCATGAATGTATTAATGATGTGGTTCCTTTGATAGAATTAGCTATGCTCCCACCCATCTCAACAAATTCTCTACCTTAAGATGCATACAAGAGGGACAAGATGAAAGGAAGTGATCTATTTCAGGACATACTTGGCATCACCAAAGCTCAGAGGTCTTTGACTATGGGTGCCCAGCATTATTTCAATATGAAAAGAAAAGCCTTAAGATAGAGATTAAGAAGATAAGAAAGCAGACACTGTGAGGATAACAAGAACACAATTATTACCAGGCTTAGAAAAAATGTGCTACTAAACATTAAAGTTGTACACCAATAATCTTTTAAATTGGCATAAAAAACTTGCAGGGTAGTTATTATACTAGATTTTTACAATTGAGGAAAGTGAAGGTCAGAAAAATTAAATCTCCTGTTCAAGGTCATACTTACCTTGCTTACCATGTTTATCTTGGATCTTGAACCTAAACTTTTTTGACTGCAGAGCATATGCCCATTCTTTTCTTCCTCCCAGGAGGGAGGAATTAACAAACTGGGATGACAGGCAGTGAGAAGCGGGTAATATAGTCAAGTCTATACTCCCAGCTCATACTTGCTTTATACATAATAGATATGCATTAAAAATATTAATGAACTTTCTACTTTTAATGTCCTGACATAATTCAGACCTTAGAACAGTATTATTGAGGCAACAGTGATAATTCTAATTAGCAATTCATCTGCTGCTCTTGAGGGTCATTTTTAAATTCTGCTTATTAACTTATAGTATTTCCCTTCTCAGACTGACTGTCATTTCCAGGAATAAGTTAAGGTAGATCAGACCTTGTAGGGTAGCAAGAAGTAGGACATTATTAAAAAGAGCATTCGAGTAGTTAAAGAAGGAGTAGAAATTTATCAGAAGTAAATTAGCTCTTAAATCATCATTGGCTGTTCTCTCATTTGAAATTTTAAGCATTCCAGGTGGATATAAATAACATTTAAGACTTCATTAAGACTTTGGAAAATGTTTAAGAATAGTAAAAGGGCCTGTATAAAATCTTCCATTGTGGTTATGGTAGACCCCATTATTTTAATAACCTACACATGAACATTTCTATATACGAACCAATTGCCAGATTCCCCTAATCCTTTCCTTTTAACATAATGAATGGTCACAGAAAAAACACTCAGTGCTTTATATGTGCCAGGCATTGTATTAACTGGCATAAAAATTATCCTGATTTCACATATCAGGGAACTGATCCTTGCAGAGGTTAAGGAACTTGCCCAAGGTCACACAGTTAACAGATGGGAGACCAAGTTTTAAACACAAACTTGTCTCACACCAGATCTGATGCTCATTGAACTATCTAAATCAATTAATGACAATAAGCATTACCAAGTTATGTCTGAATTCAACAACAAAAGAGCCAATTGATCAATCATACTGTGTAGCCAGGTTATTTTCAGAACCACAGAATTTTTGAGCCATTTCTGGGCTTATTAACTGCACTTCCGGTGACTTCCAGGACCAGAATCTATCTCTGATGACAGGATGTAACCAAGACCTAATTTTTCTAGTGTCCCGAATAGGCAAGGGTAGGATGACCAGAGTATTTACTATTTGTTGTTTAACTAAACATATAACCCTTCTTTATTTACCCATACCTACCCTGAAATTGATGATCTCCCATCTCCACATTAGCCTTCACCACAATTCATACTCCATTTCATGAATTCAGGACATAGCATTTCCTTTGGCTCCTCCATTATTCACTCCCCATGCCTCCTACACACCTATCTCCTGATGAATTAAGCCTGTAGCCCTAACCCACCGTCAGAGAGAGGACTCTTCTCAGAGCTCAGATTCAGGGTCCACAGTCATTAATTATGGATCCCACACTCATGCCTTATTCGGTAAAAATAACAAGATCAAGCAAACATATTGCTAAGACTATTCTCTATCAATATTAGGCTTAATAATTTAGTTTAGGAAGAAATCTAAGCTGGAGAGGAAATTACCTAAGTGGGTGAGACTGAATTTTATTTTTCTCTCATGCCATTACCCTGTTCACCTGCAATTACTAAAACTCAGAGAGACTTGAGAGAAACCTAAAATGAAGTTACCATTTAGCTATAGAATATCATACATTTTTAAATACTAAATACAAAAAAAAAATACTAAATACACTTTCTTCTCTTTCGCTCTACTGTCATTTCCACAGTCGTAACAGACTGGGAAAAGACTGGCCTCACGCTGAACCCTAAATAAGCAGAATACTCTAATTGCATGAAAAATAAAGATAATAAATATCAAAATAAAGTTGCTTTAATTATGTTGAGAAGTATATAATGCAAAACATTTTCAAATATAGTTTGAGTATTCAATATCAAGTTTATATACTATTGTTATGCTTTATCTTTGACAGATTTTTGTTTAACCTATGTTCTTAATAATGAACTTGTTCTCTTAATTCTAAGAAAGTGTTAATTTGGTGAACTTCTTTTCTACACTATCCTCCCTATACCCACTAAAAAATATAGTGGCATATAGTAAGTCTTAGGCGATTTATATTCTTCATTTCATTTAATCTTATCAATAATCTTATTATTATCAATAATCTTATCAAGAGGAAGATACTAACTCATTTTCAGTTAAACTGCCTAAGATCAGTTAGTCATGAGCCTGTTTTCAATCTGAATTTTCTTCATCTGCTATACACTACTAGGCAGCAGAGTGAAACCTCTTAGCATCTTTTTTGTTCCTCATTCAGTAAAAGGAAGATTGAGTGGCATTGGGCCTGAAACAAAGTAATTACTTAGTAAATGAATGAACTGAAAACTTTTTTTTAGGAGATAAAGAAGACATCAAGATAGTGGAAAAAAGATACTGTGAAGTCCGGACTGGAGGGGAAGGTATCAGACCAACTGAAACAAACATTTTGTATAAGATTTATCTATGTATGAAAGGTTTGAGGAGCAATCCAACTGAAAAATTTATAATTTAAGAATTTATTAAATTAAACATATGTACATATATGTAATACAAATTATACAAATATATACAGTAATGTTTTTCTGAGCTGTTTAAACTATTGCAATGTATTATTTTCTTTTTAATTATTGAAGAATATTACAGTTACAAATGGACACATATGGCTTCAAAAGACCTTGTTATTAATATTGTTAATATTTGACATATAGGAACTATTCAAGAGAGCCTAAAGCTATTAATATTATTGCTATAGAAAAATTCACTCTGAATGCAAAACAAAAGAATATAAATGAATTTTTTCAAAAAAACCTTTAGAAATAAAGTGCATCACACATCATATTGAAGAATTTCCTTAATTCACGTGCTAAAATGTTGTAAAGATATAAGAATTATAAGTTAACTTTATATAATAAGGAAATCTCATTACAGTCAATTTTCCTGCTACTTTTTGGTAATTTAGGTACACAAAAGGACATGAATTCAAAAATGCTGGGGAATCCTCAGTGCTTTAGGACTTTGGTCATAAAGTTTACCTATAGAATGTATATTAGCTCAAGTTTATAGCTCTTAAGTGATGAAAAATAATTTTATACCTTCCCTAGAATTTTTGAACAAGAGAGAACATCTTGGAACTTTATGCATAAATATACCAGCTTTCTTGTATAAAGTTGGCAATAGGTTTTTAGTAAATGTTAAGAAAAAATAAATGTGTCTATGATATTGGAGTATTTTGTGAAATAAGAGGTATGTTACCATTCTATGTTGCAAGATTTTCTATCAAGAACCTTTTTACTAGCCAATTGTATATTTGAAACAAAAACTTTGTGGGAGAGTGATAAAGGGATGCCATCAGTGAAGCACAGAATCCTAAATGGGAACCACAATTAGACTGTTATTGAGGCATTTTAGTAATATTAAGATAAATTGAAAGTTGTGGGGTATTTTTAAGGAATATCAACACATATTTTCACCAACATACTTCAGAATTCTTATGTAGATACAGACAATAGGCAGATTAATATAATGTAAAGATTATAAAATCTGGGGTATGGCTTATATTTGAACCCTGGGTTTACATACTGGCTATATTACCTTGAACAAGTTAACTTTCCTAAAATCATAAATCTTCTCTCAAATCAGGATGTTTAAATACCATAAAGCATGGGAAATTAATATATATATATATTACATATATACTAAATATATATATATCCATAAATTCTAATTAAATTTGAAAAGAAAATGTTAGTTTCATAAAAACAATTAAAAATACTTCTGGACCTTCTCATATAAATGTGAATATTATCTGATGTGAATTTTATTCTCTTTCACCACAGATACTATGATTAGAAGACATTTTATAAATGTATAAAATATTATTTCATACCTATGTGATTTGAAATGCTCAGAAGGAATGCAAACTCCTTTAAGAAGCAAGTTAGTCAGAGAACTGGAACTGTTATAAATTTGCCAGAGTGATCTGATGTCACAAAGAAGTTCCTCATGTTACACTAACCATATATGAGAAAGTTTGGTTAGAGAAAAAGGTAGAAGATAACGAGACTCTGATGCCCTAAATGATTAAAAAAAAAAAAAAAAACCTTCTAGAAACTTCTTGAATATTAGGAGAATCATTTGGATACTGATAAATAGAAACCAACGATCTCAGGTTTATCTGCTCCCTTTGTGAACTTGAAGGAGAGAGTTCATGGCTGATGGGACAGTTGGAAAACGAAAGAATAGGAGGCTTTGAGAGCTTTCTTCCTCCTTTGACTTTCAGTTACATTTTTTGCTTTTCCTCTGTCTCCACCAAGATAATTAGATAATTGGCACTCATAGCTCAAAACAGATGATTGTAATTTTCCTAAGGCATAAGTGTGCATCCTCAAATCAAAGTAGAAAAGACTTTCTTTTAATATATATATATATATTTTTTTTTTTTTTAATTTATTCATTTGAGAGAGAGAGAGAGAGCACAAGCAGGGTGAGTGGCAGAGGGAGAGGGAGAAGCAGGCTCTCTGGTGAAAGCCCAGTGCAGGGCTCTATCCCAGGACCTTGAAATCATGACCCAAGCCAAAGGCAGAGGCTTAACCATCTGAGCCACCTAGGTGCCCCTAAAAATGACTTTCAATTTCTTAAAAGTATCTTTATTTTCACAGCCTCTTATTTTAAAGTACAATTGTTAATTTATTGAAAGCCTTTTGTGGATCTATCTCCTTGAGTTAAAAGGTTTTTAATAAGTAACTTTTAATTTTAAGAATTCCCTTCTTTGCCCTTCTCTTCCCATTTTCGGCACTATATGTGCTTCAAGTAAAGGACTGGAAATTGTAAAGGTACTGGTAGGCATCAGGTTAAGAAATGAGGGCTATATGTCTCCTGATTCTGTTCAGATGAAAGCTGGAAGAAGTAGGGAAAAAAGAAAGAAAGGATGGAGCTGATAGAAATGAAATCTGCCCCAACTCCTCCTCTTTTTCTTGGAAGTCCTACCTATTTGAGTAGACCTTCTAGTAAAAACAGGATAAGAGATTAATCGGATCATTAGTCCCATCTGATTGTTCCTTTTTTTCTTATTCATAAAGCTTTTCTCCTCAAATTGTTTCCCTCTCAATGGCATAAGGGAAACCCTGCTTGAGATGAAACTATTAGACAACAACTTAAACATTCTCATCAATGAGAACTTGTCTCTTTCTCAGTGTCTTTTAACCAGGTATGGGTTGCGGACACTCACATTTACTGCAATGTTTAGGCAAATAAAAATTGTTTTAGGGGTGCCTAGTGGCTCAGTGGGGAATCTGCTTCTCCCTCTCCCTCTGTGTTCTCTCTCTCTCTCAAATAAATAAATAAAATCTTTTTTAAAAATTCGACTTAAAGTAGATTATCTTTTTTCCTACCAAGTGTCTTATATACTTCAAGTCAAAAATTAAGCATCGAAGATTTCACAGGCATAAAAAAGTTATCTTACAAACAATAAAATAAAATTTGATACCAATGCTATATATAAACATAAGCTGGCTATGCATATTGAGCATACACAGGGCTGTGGTATTCTAAACTGAATGTTTGTATCCCCTCAAAATTTATAATTGAAATCTTAATCCCCAATGTGACCATAAAAGGTAAGACCTTTGGGAAATCATTAGGTCATGCAGGTAGAGCCTTCTTGAATGAGTGCTATTATAAAAGAGACCCCCAAGAGCTCTCTCTCATCTTCTCAGTTCTCTATGTAAGGATGCAATGAGAAAATAGCCATCTGCAATCCAGAAGAGGGCTTGCACCCAAATCCCACCATGCTGGGACCCTGATCTCAGAATTCCAGTCTCTAGAACTGTGAGAGCTAATTTTGGTTGTTCATAAGCCACCCAGTCTGTGGTTTTCCATTGGAGCAGCTTGAACTAAGATACACGATGAAACAACAGATCAAAAATTATACATAGAATTATCGCTGTACTGTATCATAAATTTTATTTGAAAACAATATGCTAGCTATGATAAGCAATTAAGATCTTTTTCTTTTCGTTTCTTTAGAAATCAAAAGATTTGGCGCCTAGTGTGATACTATCCTTACCTCTTCATTTTTCCCTCATAACAAGAATTTTAAAGAATGCTAATGTTTTCAGAGAGCACTCTAAATTGAGATTATTCTTTTCATACCATCTCATTATGGCTCACTAAGCCATTTAAATGAGTTCACGGCTGAAGGCTTTAAACACAGGCATTTTAGTTCTGTACTTGCCTTTGACTCTTTACCATCCTCAACATTAACCTTAATTAGGGATTTTTTAGGGATTGTGCCAGTTTATGCCTGATGTCTTGGTGTATATATTAACAGCATCTTTGTCATTCTCTTTCACACTCAAGCATCCTGATTTGGAGGACAAATTACACAGGCATTCTAGTTACGGAGAAAACGAATTCATATGTGGAATCTTTGTCAATTTGGGGGGAGAGCTTTTTGCTAGGGCAGTTGGTACTTAATGGTTTAATTGTTTGCATAAAATCACCAGAAGGATTTTGCTTTGTTTTGACTTGATTGGAGCTACTTCCCTCCTTCCATCTCTTTCCTGAGTCAGTACCCTAAACCAAGCACGTCGCAAAACTAAATGGAAAAAATGAAGAGTAATAAACAAATTTGTTAAGTGAAAACCACACAAAATAGATACTGACCATATTAATTTATGCTGCAGCTGGTGTAATAAACTAGATAGTCCCATGTTAATTATTTTGAGTCTTAATTAATTACCTAGTTATATCCTAATTTGCTTAATAAAAGGAAAATTTACAACCCCATACCATTTCCTTGTTTTTTTCTTAATTACTCTACAGTATTAAAATGTTTAGTTCTTTCTGATTCAAATTGCCATAATAATTTCTTCTTAAATTTATATATTCTCAAGCTATTCCTTTATCTGTCTTTTGTTTTTAAAATTTTTGTTATTGTGGTGAAACACACAAGATATAAAATTTACCATTTCGACAACTTTTAAGTTGACAGTTCAGTGGCATTAAATACATTCACAATTTTGGGCAATCATGACCTCCATCCATCTCTAGAATATTTTCGTCATTTCCAACTGAAACTCTGTACCCAATATTTCCCCTTTGCTCCCTCTCCTTAGCTCCTTGTAAATACTATTCTACTTTGACTCTACTAGCTACCTCATGTAACTGAAATCATACAATGTTTGTCCTTTTGTGTCTGGCTTATTTCACTAAGCATGTCTTCATGTTTCATCCATGTTATAGCACGTGTCAGAATTTCATTCCTTTAAAGGCTGAATAACATTCTATTGTATATATATACCACATTTTGTTATTCATTTATAGGACATTTAGGTTGTTTCTGACCTTTGGCTATTGTGAATAATGCTGTTCTGTATGGAGAAATAAATGTACATAATGTACTCAACACAAATGTGCAAATAATTGTTTGAGTCCCTGATTTCTATTATTTTAGGTATATACCAGAAGTGGAATTATTAGATCATATGGTAATTCTGTTTAATTTTTTGAGGAACTGTCATTCTGCTTTCTGGTGCTGCATAACCCACTGTTTCATCACCGCTGAGCAAGAGTTTCTATGTCTCACAGCCTCATCAACACTTGTTATTTTCTCCTTATTTTTTAAAATAGTCATCGTAATGGCCATGAAGTGTTATGTCGTGGTTTTGATTTGCATTTTCCGATAGTGATGTTGAGAATCTTTTCATGTGCTTTTTAGACATTGTGTATCTTTGTTCACTCTCCCTTTTATTACCAAAACTTATGAAATATTCACCATTTTCCCTTTTAGCAAAACTTTTTCTACTTCTCTACTCCTACCCTCCAACACATACTCCTATATACCAGAAACTTTTTAAGAATACTAATATTATCTTAAGTGCCAGTGCCAATAAAAATTATCAGCTAATGCTCTGTACCCTCCTTGTGACAATCAGTTGCTAATTTAACTCTAGCTACTTCTCTCTCGGTCTGTCTTTACTTCTCTTTTTCCTCCTTCTCCTTCTTGTATCTTCCGTGGATACATCCAAAAGACTTACCTACACTAAGTTTTGTCCTATTTCTCATTTCTCAATTTGCCTTCACAAAATTATGAAACTTTAGACTTATCTAAATACTTAGTTGTTATGACAGGCCAGTAATTTTTCTCCAGCTCTGACAAGTTATTTATTGAATGTTAAATATAGTTGCTACTCTCTTCTGATCATTTTTCCTCTCTTTGTCTCTCCTTATTCTGCACCATTAACTATTATGGGTTCTTAAGCTGCCTAGAATCCATTGCCACAGAATCTTACTTGAGAGGCCAAGGCTGTTTCCCCCATATCTGCTTCCATTTCGCTCTGTGGATTTCGAAATCCTAAACGACATATACTGATTTATAATTGCTTTTGTAGAGGGATATATCTTCCATTAGATCACTGATAGAAGGGACACCTGGGTGGCTCAGTCGGTTAAGTATCTGCCTTTGGCTCAGGTCATGATCCCAGGGTCTTGGAAGGGAGCCCTGCCTCAGGCCTCTGGCTCCTTGCTGAGGGGGGAGCCTGTTTCTCCCTCTGCCTGCAGTTCCCCCTGTTTGTGCTCACTTGCTCTCTCTCTGACAAATAAATAAAATCTTTAAAAAAAAAATCAGAGAAGAGATTTGTGTCTTATTAATCATCATTTTCCTAGAACTTAGCCCAGTGCCTATCATAAAATAGAGCACAATGTTTGTTAAATAAGTGACTAAGGGATATATGTCCAAATACAATCTCTCTTTTTTAACAATTTTTGCGATATTCACTCTGGATGGTTCAGTAATACCTCAAACTAAGATGGTACAAATGGAAGAAAGTGTATTTTCTTTCAAACCTGTTCTTCTCAGCTATTGCCTTTTCTCTTATTATTGTTTTATTGTCCTGGAATTCTAAGTTAAAATGCTCACTTTTTCATAGCATTTGTCTGCTCACACGCATTTACATGTTATCATTTGCTATGTCTTATCAATGTCACCTGCATAATGTTCCTTAACTCTAGCTCTTGTTCTCCCCTCCCATTACTTCTACTTTCATTTCAATAGCTCATATATTTTGTTTGGATTACTGTAATGGCTTTCTAATTATTCTTCCATATCCCACATCAACTCATGAGAACTCTGTCCTGCACAAACAATTCTCCTTTGTTCAAAAACCATTTATGGATATCCTTCTTTCTCAGAAATTATACAATCTGTTTAGGGGTGCCTGGGTGGCTCAGTTGGTTAAGCGTCTGCCTTTGACTCAGGTCATAATCCCAGGGTCCTGGGATCAAGCCCTGCATCGGGAAGCCTGCTTCTCCCTCTCCCACTCCACCTGCTTGTGTTCCCTCTCTCACTGTCTCTCTCTCTGTCAAATAAATAAATAAACTCTTAGAAAAAGAAAGAAAGAAAGAAAGAAAGAAAGAAAGAAAGAAAGAAAGAAAGAAAGAAAGAAAGAAAGAAAGAAAAAGAAATTATATAATCTCCTTAATATGTCATCTGAGCTCTCTACCTTCCAATGTGGTCAAAACTATTCTTTTTTAATTTAAATTCCACTACTCTAATTTAAGTGCCTTTTGCCATGTTTTAACTTTATTTTATTACAATTCCATTATAGTTAACAGTGTTTTTTTTATTAGTTTCAGGTGTACAATATAGTGATTCAACACTTCCATACATTACTCAGTGTGCATCAAGGTAAGTACTCTTAATCCCCTTCAACTGTTTCACCCATCCCCCTCCCATCTTCCCTCTGGTAACCATCTGTTTGTTCTCTATAGTTAAGAGTCTGTTTTTTGGTTTGTCTCTTTGTTGTTCATTTGTTTTGTTTCTTCAATTCCACATATGAGTGAAATCCTATGGTATTTGTCTTTCTCTGACTGACTTGATTCACTTAGCATTGTACTCTCTAGATCCAACTATATTGTTGCAAATGAAGTGTCCTTTACTTTTAAATATTCAGTGTTCCTTTGTACTACCTTATTACCTATGTGCCTTTGGTTACATTGAAATGGGATGCCTCTTCCCATGCCAGATGTCCAAAATCTACCTGTCATTTTAAGCCGAAATCAAATATTTTCTCTTCCATGGGACTTCTCTGTTTCCAATTCAAGTGCAAGCTGGAATTAATTATGCCTTCACCGAACTCCCATGCAGTTATTCTGTGTCTTTCTTATGACATTTGGCAACTTACAGTTTGAAGTATTCTTGTTTGCGAACATGCTGTTTTCTTGTCTATATTATAAATTCCTTGCAGACAGGATCCTAGGATTATTTATCTTTTGTTCCCTTGCAATGAATTATATAGGGAACTAACACGCTGATTTTTTTTTACATTTTTTTGTAGAAACTTAATATTTTTTTCTTATACAGGTGAATAATAATTGAATGAAACTTTATGATTTGCTGAAATTCCCTCCTCCTTATATTTATGTGATTTCTTCATGGAGTCTCCCTGAATCTTTTCTTACGAACTCCCAGAAAACCCTCCCTCTAAATCTCTAAAATCTTGTTTGAACTATTGCTTCCTGCTTCTCCCTACATTGTTACACAGACATCTCTAGCCACCAGATAATTAAGAATTATCCATTAGGAATACGTTCTTCCATGAACTCACACGAGTTTATTTATTGTAAAGGCTTTTTATTTACCCTGAACATTTCCAAGGTAGCCTTTCTTATTTAAGGTTCTGTTTCCTAGGAAATTCATGACTGTCCACTGTTACCCAGCAATAGAATGCACATAGCCTCTGTTCTATATTTGAACTGCTATTCAGAATGAGTCTTAGATTACCTTATCTTTGACTCACATGCCTATAAACATAGGCTTGATTACTTTGTGGAAATGTTTAGGTGTGCTTTTTTTCTTTTTTTTTTCTTCTTTCCTCCTTCCCTTTTTCTCTAAAGTCAAATAGACTGTTATAGGAAGTAGCACAAAGCAAAACTGTCAAAATTATGCAGCAAGCTAAAGTCCTAGATAGCTTCACCTATTCTATAAATTGAAATATAGGAATTCAGTTCACAGCAACCCAAATGCCAGGTCAAGAATTGCCACAACATTAACTACTAAGACAATTCTAGTTTTTGAAGCTTGGTGCTTTCCTACTTAAAAGTCAGTGTGTGAAATCAGTATGTTTTGTCACCAATTAGCTTTTCCCCAAATATTGCAGCTCTTGTTTGTTTCTCCAGAAAGAGAGCTTTTTGGCAATTAGGAAAGGACATTGTTCCCCATTTTTTCTCCATTATATACTACAAGAGAGATGCAAAGATCAGCAGGAAATTGAAAGGGAAATGGTTCTTCTATTTGGCCATGATTATGTATGTTAAATATCAGAATCATTTCCTAAGGTCTCTGTACTTATAACCAAAGTAAATTGTCAACTGCTTTAATAATGCAAATGCCTCATCAGGTATTTTTATCTTTCCAGAAATACTGATAAATTATATGAAATTTTCTCTTTATCCATAGCCCATATGTTTATTGCTAAATAATAATTTGAGCAAATGTGGAACCGATAGAAATGTCACAGTCTGTATTTAAAAGGAAGTAAAAAGATCACACCTTAGATAAGGTTCTTGGTATAAGAATAGTAAGGGTTGCAGCTCAAAGCCAAATTAAGTTTTATATCAGTGAAAACAAGAACAGGCCATCTTTAACACTAAAAGCATCAGGTCTCCAACTGTTATCCTGAATTCTGAGTAAAAATTAAAATCAGGCCCCCAAATTTTTACAACATATTGTCAACACCATCCCATGTACTTCTGTCGTTTAGTGCATATAGAGTCCTCCTCTTTGGTAAATCACACAGAATATCAACACATCAGAAATTTTCTGGATAAATCATCTTTGATTAAACTGCATACAAGTACTTGTCAAAGGCCCATTTAAGACTGCGTTAAATAGACAGCATACTGGGCATGTTAATTATTAACCACTAGTGGTCTATGTTCCATTTTTCTATTAAGAAACACCCTATGGAAAAAAAAAAAAAAGTAACACCCTGTGTTTACTGCACCATTATTCACGGTAGCCAAGATATGGAAATAACCTAAGTTTCCGTCAACAGATGACTGGATAAGGAGGATGTGGTATACATAGACAATGGAATATTATTTAGCTATAAAAGAGAAGTTCTGCCGTTGAAGACAATATGGATGGATCTTGAGGGCATTGTGTTAAGTGAGATAAAGAGGACAAATATTATATGATCTCACTTAGATGTTAAATCTAAAACAGCCAAACCCATAGAAACAGATAGTGGAATGATGATCACCAGGGGCAGGGGGTGGGGGGAATCAAAGAGATGCTGATCAAAGAGTACATACTTGCAGTTAGAATATGAATAAGTTCTGGAGACCTAATCCATAACACAGTGATTATAGTTGACAATGTTGTAATACTATTCAAATTTGCTAAAAGATTAGATCTTAAATGTTCTCACCACAAAAAAAGAAATAATTATGAGACATCATAGGGGTGTTAGCTCACACTGTGGTGGTAATATTACAATAGATAAATGTATCAGATCAGAACATTGCACACCTTAAATTTACATAACAATATACATCAACTGTATATCAATTAAAAACACAAAATTCCATAAGCTTATCACCTGAATAAATGCCTCCTCAAAGTGCAATATGGTTACCAGTTTTAGGCTAGGTTGTATCTAACACAAAATCTCAGATGTGCCTGCATGTGTCTGGACAGCTGGTAATGAAGCCCATCAGTCTATCTACATTAGAGACCAAGAGCCTTCCTCAAAGAGAGCACTTTATAAAGAAAAATATTAGGTCCAATTAAAAAACACACAATTTTAGTTTTTGGATATAGCCTATGATTCTAAATACAGTGTAAATACCTCCCTACATATTCTTCCCCTCCCCCATCCTAGGAAAAAGATAATTATGATTTAAAAGAGAAAGTGTTAATTTTACCAAAACTCAAAGATATTGATGCATAAGGCATAATAATTGATTTTCCTTACAACAAAGAATACTGGGAATTATCATAGAATTCAACTCTGTGTCCAATCTAGAGGGCTCAGGTACAACTAGAATGCCTATGGCAGGGCATTACTTAGGAAATGGAAACATTTGACTAGTTCCTCACAGTAGTTCCATATTTGTCAGAGTTCAGAATGTCATAGAAAAATGCAGCAGTAATGTTTCCTGGACTAAAGTGCCAGGAGGCTTCTTGGGCAGAACCAAGCACTCATGCAGAGTCAAAGACAATGGACACCTTAGCTGACAAAACCAGAGAGACAGAACTGAGCAGGAGAGCAAGAAACTCCAAGTGTCTTTGGCAACTAAAACTTCTTTTCAGCTCAAGTGATACATCTCCTAAGAACTCCTAGAAATAGTTGTTGTCAGAGATGTTGCAAGACTAAGGACCTTCTAACAGAAAGGAAAGAGAGAGCCAGTGGAATTAACGTTGCCACTAATAAAGTGATCCGATGTAAATCTGTGTTTACTGAAGGAACTAGTTTATCCTTGGCAACTTTTGATAATTATATATTTACTCATTTGAAATATGGGGGCAATAAAAGAAGGAAGTAGATCTTACATTTATGCATAACATCTAAAATCTTACAGAAACTAAACAGTCAACTATAAATCATCAAATAAATAAACTCAGTGATTTACTGGTTATGATAATTTGCTCCCCATTCCATTTCCTTATAACAGTCACCATTATTCAATGAAGTTAGCTCCCTTAATAGATTCCCCTCCTTTACAAAGTTAAGAATCTGTAATTGCTCAGAGATCTACATGACTCGAAGAAAAAAGGGCACTCCTCGTTAGTCGTTAACTATTGGGGCAGGCCTGAGTTCCAGTTAGGAAAAATGGATTCTGGAATATCAGGTGTTTTTCATTTTTTTTTTTTTTAAGATTTATTTATTTATTACAGAGAGAGAGAGAGAGGGCGCAAACCTGGGAGCACAAGCAGGGGGAGAGGCAGGCAGAGGGAGGAGGGAGAAGCAGGCTCCCTGCTGAGCAAAGAGCCTGATAGTGTGGGGCTCAATCTCAGACCCTGGGATCATGACCTGAGCTGAAGGCAGACGCTGAACCCTTAACCAAGTGAACCACGCAGGTGCCCAGAAAATCAGGTTAATGGTACTCTGAGTCTCAACTTAGCACTGTAGGGAATGGAAAATTATTTTTCCTCTACCCCTTCACCATTCACAACCTGCAGAGATTTTAGCTCAGATTATCACAACATTCTAAAGTATGGACTCAAGGGTCTGTATATAATGAAATCCACAATACTATTCACTTAATCATCATCTAAGTGTTATATAATTTCGTTGTCCAATCAAAGTAAAGAATGAATATCAGATTAAACTCAGGAACTCCACCAAGTTATAATGTTCACTATCCCCTAAATATTAAAGTTTAGAAACAGAACAATTCACAATTAAAGTCATGCAATTCTGAAAATGATTTAGGTATGTTTTAAAGAGCTTCTTTTAATAAAATAGATTAGACACATGCATTTCCAACATTGTTATTTGTTATGTTTGATAATAAGATAATGTAACTAAGGTGAAACATACTCATATATGATGTTAAAGTGATAATTAATCAAGAAAACTGAGGTGTAAGACCTTAACATACTACATTTTATGATCCTTATGTTGTCTGCTTTTACTCTTTCAGAGTACTGTGTATCATACACCCTATTCTAACAGAATACTGTGCTATTACAAAACAACTGCAGAAGACTGGCAACATAAAACTGCATTTGATTAGTTTGTTGATCTGTATGACATTTTATTCTTTGCATGAGATTTTTTCTAATGTTGAATAGTTAGAATGAATTGCACTTGACAAAAGGATATAATAACCCTATTTGATTTTTTAAGACCACTTTACACAGGATCTAATTTACATATGACACCATTGAACGTTAATTTTTGAATTACACATAGCTTTTAAAAAAATACTGATTCTGAAGTTGATGAGGGTCTTTCTATTTCCTCTTATCTGTGATAGTTCTTATTTATAAAATCTATACAGCTGCAAGAGGTCCATCCCAGAGTATGTTTAAGTTTCCTGCATCTTGGCATTTTTAGGAAAAATAATTTAAAATTACAGGTTAAAAATGTGAGTTCATTTTAATTCTTGACTATGCTTCTCATATTTTAAATATATTTTGGTTATTCTTACAGAAAGATTCCTATGGAACTCTAAATGTGATGCAATGAGATTTAACTTATTCATAAACTTTCGAACTTAACCACACTCATAAAAATAAAATAAAATAAAATAAATCTTAGTTTTGGTTGGAGGTTTTTTTTAAAATGGTTATGAAAAATAAGGCATATTTTGGTAAATTTTTAATATTCAGCAACAAGATATGAAACCAAAATGTTATAAGAAAAATATATAGCCATACTAATTATTGCCAGCTTGAGAGTGCTCTGCCCTGTTTAATGTGGTAACCTATGACTGATCAGTTATGTAGACAAGCAGAACTTAGACATGTAGAACAAATGTGATTTAAAACAGCAACAAAAATTACTTAAGCTCTACAGCTATTTCAAAGGCATATTTATTTTTTTTAAGATTTTATTTATTTATTTGAGAGAGAGAGAGACAGGATAGTGACAGCAAAAGCAGGGAGAAGAGGGAGAAGCAGACTCTCCACTGAGCAGGGAGCCTGACATGGGCTCGATCACAGGACCCTGGGATCATGACCTGAGCCAAAGGCAGACGCTTAACCAACTGAGCCCCCCATGTACCCCTCAAAAGCATATTTAGATCCTGGAGTGGAAAAGAAATAGTATTATAAGAAAACCATGAAGCCATAATTGGGGAACTTTTTAAAAATAGTGGAATAGTGTTTTACCTTTAAAAAAAAAACAATTATAGAGTAGCAGAAGCCCTAGGAGAGCACGTGTAATGGTCACCAAGGCTTTTGGAGACTAGAGAATGGATTGCTTCAGGCCCCCTTAGTCAGCGGAAAACAGAGAAAGAGGCACAGCAGTAAGAATAACAGTGTGAAATAAACAATTCAATTTTAAACTTCAAAGATGAGCAATAATAGATATACTTTAGTGTAAATTCACTATCACTTCCCTCCTTCCCAAGAAAGCTTAAGCATATAAAATCTATGCTGTCATTTTAAATGTTTTGATTCCTTGGCTGCTACATAGTCATGTGTAAAAAGTTTTGAGTAGAAAAGAATCACAAGAAAGAGTGGTTGAGAAACTGGGGTTTGATGTACTATTTCTAGTAATCAGTTAAAAACCACGTCTTTTATAAATTTCTTTATAAATAAAGAAAAAGAGAAAACTATGCTTTATAGTGGAATCAATGAGGGAACATAGGCTGAGCTGGTATATAAAATTGGATTCAACTACTCTTCCGGAAATGCCTTATTAAGGGTAGTGAAGCAGTGTGGCAGAAGATACAAGGATCCTTTGACACATGTTAAAAGAAATATTCAAGAATTTACAAGGAACATAAAACAGGCTTATCAACTTTTTAAGATAACACTAAACTGGTTTTAGGATTGACTATAGTTTATAAAATATGAAACAAAATCAAAATCACAAAATAATTTAAATTGACTGGGCAAGTTGAACAAGATGAAATTTGGTATAGAAAATTCTAAGTTTCATGGTTATATTAAAAAGGAATATACAATTTGTGCTATTACAGAGCATGGGTAGTATTACTTGTCAAAATTTTATGGGAAATGTGCCATCTTGAGATTTTTCTGGTTAATTGTAGAACAATAGTTGGAGCCACTGAAACTTTTATATCAGTCTCAGGTTAATTGAATAATAATTTTGGATCTTGAGAAATGAGAGATGTCTACTATACTCTGTTCTGGGAAGACTGTATCTGAATACTATGTTCAGTCCCACACATTCAGTTTGCTAGTTGGATGATATTGAAAAATTAGCACATTTTCCGATGATGAAAATCTTTGAAAATAAAGAGTTAAAAAATGCTATAGGACTATTAAATGGACTCATAAAATGAAAGCTTAAAGGATCCCCAGGGAAGCTCTAATCTAAGTTTTTCATTTATAGATGAGATTGGCTTAGAAGTTATGGTAAAAACTAGGAACAATAACAAGATACATCTGACTCGATTCAAGAAAAAGTTTCTAACATTTCGAATCCTCTAAGCATGAAAATCTGAAACTGTTGAGTTCATCTTTATATTATCACTGCTTTGCTCATGATCAATAAATCTTAGCTGATACAATTAATTATGTGGGACTTGAAATAATCAATTTATTAACTTTCCAATACAATAGTACCACAATGATAGACCTTTTCTTGGCTCTCAGACTTTTAATTTAAAGTTCTAATTAATGGTGAATATTTGGAGAAACTTCAAAGAAAATTATTGAAGTAAAATATGCTGATATACCTTATCTTCTAAAAGTAGGAAAAACATTATTTCTTTAACTGCAAATGAAGTTGAAAGTAGGCTATGAACATTTTTGTATATTTATTATGTTTCACAAAAATTACACCTTGCAGTCTAATATAAATAATTTTTTTTAAAAATTTTTATATTTCTGAAGTAAACCATATACTAGGTCGTCCAACTATTAAAATGGAGCCATGTTATAATTCTTAATTAGCAAGTTATTTTTTTAATATTTAGAGAAAAAGAACCAAGCTACTCATAGGTGCTTTGTGTTTCAACAATGTTCATTTCTCAAAAAAATTTTAAAAATTCTGAATTTGAAAGTGTCTTACTATTTAAGAACTTTGAAAAAACAGTGATCTGTAAAAAAATAGAATTGAAGTACAATTTTGGAAAATGCTTTACATAGAATTTGTAACAGAAGTTAACATCTTAATTTCTCATATAGACTTACTTTGCAAGTGATTAATAAATTTAGCATTTTCATAAAAGGTTTTTATTGGATGCTATATTTGATTGAAATTTGACAGAAGATGTACCTCATATGCTTGCCTGATAATTATGAAAGCCAAAGTTTCATACTTAAAACAATAATAGAACTCTTTTTAAAAAAAAATGAATGACCAATTAGCTAAAACTGGCTTTACATTATTCTGAATCTTTTGGTTATTAACCTAAATAATTTTCAGTATGTTTTTATAATTTGTTTATTGTTTTCTCTCTTTATTTCTTTAATAAAATAAATTAGAAATCATCATTTGGTTACAATTTTTCTTAACAAGTATACCAACTCAAATAGCTTTCCCTTTTTATCAGAATAACATCTTGGGGCACCTGGTTGGCTCAGGCTTAAGTCTTGGACTTTTTGTTTTGGCTCAGGTAATGATCTCAATGTCCTGGGTTCAAGCCCCACATAGCTCTGAGCTCAGGGGAGTCTACTTGAGATTCTCTCTCTGCCTCTGCCCCTACTGCTTCTCTCTCACGCTCTCTCTTTAAAACAAATAAATAAAATCTTTTTTAAAAAGAGAGAATAACATCTTTAACATCATATTTATGCAGATAGAGCATCAAATTTTCCTGTGACAATCTCAAAAGTGAAAGATAATTGTGTTACTCATGAAAATGTCATATCAATATTAGACCATTGAATCTTAATGTGCAGTTAAATAAATATGTATATGAATATGTAATACACAAGTGAGTGTATATACATATCTTTTATATATTTTTTCAAAGATTTATTTACTTATTTGAGCAAGAGAGAGTGAGAGTTGGCGTGAGTGGGGATGGGGCAGAGGGAGAGACTCTTCGAACTGATTCTCTGCCTGAGCTCGGGGCCCCACACGGGGCTTGTTGTAGGACTGGCCCTACAACCCATGAGATCACTATTCCTGTGATACCAAGAGTCCACCCGGCTCCCCTATTTATATCTTTTTAAAAACAAGTTTCTATCAGAAATGAACCAAAGTACAAGAAATTACACTTATCTGCTTCTGCCACTTCTATTACTCTAACAATGAGTATCATAATTATAAATGTACTTTAGATGAATATTAATAATTGAATACAACTTTGTAGAGAGTTATTTCCCATAAATACATGTATATTATATATGTATATACATATATATATATGTATTTCATTTTTAAATTTATAAGCAGGTATCCTTAAAACAGTAAGGTAGTTTAAGACAGCCATAAAACAGTAAGGTGGTATAGCCTATTTATTTAGAGATCATTAGATATTTGTTTGAGAAACTTTATGTTAAGATTTTTAAATTTAAAATTATAGTTTTGTTACCTATTGAAGATGAGTTAGCACTCATTAGAGGACATATCTAAATTCAATTTCAATCTTGTCTTAAATGGTTATTTAGATGTAATTTCAAACATAGTAAAGGACTCTATATCAATACTTATTTATAGGAGGCTATGAAAAAGAATATGGTTAACAATAATATACTTTAAATACTATAATTAATATATTTCCTCTTATTTATCATAAGAATAAAAGCCTCTCTTTTTAATTGCATGTGAAGGATTGTATGGTTCTAAGGAAGTATTGGCTTTTACTAAGAAATTTAATTTATGTTCCACACGAAGTTACTGAAACTAAGGGAGAGGTTTTAACCAAGTGTCTCACATACTCCCTTTGATTATCTCATTCACATGATGCTTCCAGAGAAACATTTAGATGCAGGCAAATCAACCACACCCTGGATGCATTTTCCAATTATGTACCATTTCAGGTTTTTGGACTCTTTTTTTTTTTTTTTTGCATCTCCTTTTCCCTCCTCTGCATGTCGCTGGAACATCCTCTTATAGATGCTGGATGCCTTCCCCTTGGGGGCAAATGTATTATGCTGTCTGTACAGAACATGGATATTTTGATATATTGTTTCATTTTTTGTTTTTTGTTTTTTTGATTTTTGGTTTTTGTTTGGTCTATCTCTGAAGGACAAAAGCAGTATTTATATACTCTGGTCTATGTCAGCAGAGTTTCTGCTGAATTTCTGTGCTTGATGACCACTTGAAAGTAATGGTGATACGTTATGTGTTTAAGAGGAGACTATTCCTCATCAGAAACCAACAGTTTCAAGCATTGATTCCCCCTTCTCCATTTTTTAAAAAGACTCTTATAAAGTCCAAAATGCTTATCAAGATAAAAAAATGAATAATTCTTATATGATATTTATGAATAGATGAGAAAAGAAGTCCACATTTAGGCTTGTGATGACTATACTTTATGTTTGCTATTAGCCATGAAGATTTAATTATGGCTCTAATCAATACCGAGTTTTCTATGAAGACTAAAATCCTGGTTTTAAGATTTTTGCTCTTTTATTATATAATCTCATCTTGCTACGAAAACAAAGTTAATGTTGCACAGATTTACATTTTACTACCTTTAGTATCTAAATATTACAACCTCAATACTGAACTCCATTGTATATTGTATTATGGGGTAAGATACTCTCAAGAAACTTCCTGCTAAGAGGACTAGAGTATAAAAATGAAAAGCTTGCCAAAATGAAAATAGCTGTATGCACAAAAAGGAAATCATGGGAAATATTAACCTGCAGGTAATATGTAGGAAACTGCTATAAAATTAGTAATTTGTAGCCTTCCATTCCTCTGGCATCATATCAGAATTCACATAAAACTAGATATCCTGCTTCTAGAATTTAAGGTGAAACTAAATTACACTAACGAATTTCCCTTATTTCCGAATTCAGTATGTAAGAGTTGAAAGGTATTTTGACATCATCAAATCCTTGTAATAGATTTTTGAAGCTAAGATTCAAAAAGGCGAAGTGATTTATGCAAGGTTATACAATTTGGTAAGTTAAAGATTAAAGACAGAAAGTTAAGATTCTTTGGCCTAGTCTGGTATATTTTCTCCTTACTTTTACCCTTTGTATTCTGTAGCTTTCGGAGTAGGGCAAAATTCTAGATAAAAACAGGACTTTTGTTTTCTTGAAGATAATATCTAATATGGAAGAATAAAGAATACAGGAATTCAATAATGTGGTTCTAGAAGGCAATGGGTTGTGTTTCCTCTCCTCACTCTGGGCATGCCCTTTAGATACTTCTGTTGTGCAAATGAAGATTAATGCCAACCACAATAGTACAGGGAGGTGTCCTTTTGTGCCATGCCAGTCACTGTAGCCTAGAAACTAATATCATTTCTTAAGGTGCAAAAATCATTCTCTAATTATTTACAACTCCCGTTTCATCAGTGTATGTTTTGAGACAGTTTATTCCAGATTCCTAGGGTATAATTTAGATCCTACTAAATTGGAAGTTTTGTGAATGAGGCTCAGAAATAAGCACTTTAAACAAGCACACCAGATGATTTTGATGCAAAATAAAACTTGAGAATGATTAACTTAGGGGTTCTAGTGGATGATAAGAAACATGGATGAAAGGACAAAAGGAAAAAAAAAAAACATTTAATTTTAAGATTATTCTCTTCATCAATATATCAGTTTGAGCAGATAATGAAGAGATTGCAATGAGTGGGAGGGGAAATCATTATTATGAGAAAAAAATTTGCTAATTGCCACTATACATAGGATCAAATACGCAGATATAAAAACCCTTTAAAATCTAACTGGGACTCCACAGAGAGATACCAGCATACTGTTAGCATTTTCAAAATCTTTCCTATCAGTCCAAATATAAAAGGTAAAACTAATAACAGAAAAAGTAAACCTGCAGTCCAAATTTTCTGAAGATTAAAGTAAAATGAGATGAATATGAAGAGCCCATTAAATAATAGAAGTCACGTGTTAGTAAATATTCTACATTGCAATGCCATGGAGAACAAGGAAGAATAAATTCATCGAAATGTTTAGAGATCTACATCAGCCCTGGTGACAGTCTACATCTAAATTTGGCAGGAAAAATTATGCCATTCTTAGTTTAAAATATATAAAATTATTTTTCAAAAACAAACTCCAAAAACAAAATTTAATTAACTGCACTAACACTTTAATAGCTCTGTTGACATTCTGACATTTTAAATATGGATAAATTAACATTGACCCCAAACTTATACATCAAATACTTATTTACCTGACATCCTAGAATGAACATCTAGAAATGTTTATTAAGAATCTGTCTTCCTTTAGAACAAATCTAATTAGACAAACATCAAAGAATCCACACTGTCTCTCCCCTCTTGGGTCTATCACACTAATAGCAGCCTAGAGTTTACTACTTAATCTCTAATTGAAATCATCCAGACTTGAAACTTGAGGAGTCTTTAGAAAGCATCTGGCCCAACTGCCCAATGTATCACAAGGGAAACAGTAAGCCTGAGACTTTAAATGACTTTTGAGGAGTTCTGAAATTAGGTCTGTGAGTTGAGGTCCACAACTTGTCTGTTAGATGTGCCCAAGAAAGTCTAGTACTGCACAGTATGGCAAAGGATATTGGAAGAAAACAAACATGCTCACTGGCTGAATAATTTTGGAAAACTAAATTAAATTAATTTAAGCAAGTTTCTCTAGCAGGAGTTTTCAAACTTTCAAACTCAAAATTTATTTTTAAGTTAATAGATACATATTAGTATGTATGTGGGGAAAATCTACTTTTTGGAGTTTGGTTTTTCTAGTTAGATCTTAAGATCCTTTTAAGTGAAGACTATCCATTCCCCGTAAAACCTAGTCATGTGCTTCATATTTTTTTAAGGATCATTTCTATATTATTAAGCATGTATCCAATAACACAGATGAAACAGAATTCCAGGTTTTTGAAAAGGAAAAGAATAAGAAAATTGGAAAATGTCACATAGTTTCTTTGTCAGCCTACTGGACAAGTAATATGACCCATCCAAGTTAACCTAGGAATGTGAAACTGTAGCTCCAAATAACTGGATCACAAAATGGGATACATACTTGAAGAGAAGCCCACTTGAGACTATGATCCCTCAATATCCTAGAGCTCCACTAATGTGCTTTTTGAATGACTGAAGAAGAATTTTGTTAGGTATACACATCTCAGGACTTTGATAAGTATATAAAGGTTTTATTTTTTATTTTACTCCACCTTTCCTGTCTTTCTATATACAAATAAAATATTTAAACAATTATTTTGAAAACCACATTTAGTTAATAAAGTTATCCACATTCATCCATTCATAGTATGAGTTTTCATTTTTTTATAGATAATCCATTGAGAAAGAAAAAGTATATTTCAAATTCAGAAGAAAGAAATATCAAGATATTTTTGTCTAATAAGTCAGGAATTCATATAAATGGCCCTTAAGAGGTTGACGCATAGTAATGTTTAATTTATGTTAGAAGCTAATCTACTTTTAAAAGCATTCTCCCATGAGTACTGGCTCCTCAATTTTTTCTTAATATGAACAAGTAGCTATTATACATTCAATATAACACATTTGATAAAGTAGTTAATGTGGCATTCTCACCTTGTACCACTAGGGATAGTTTTTTTTTTTTTTTTTTTTTTTCCACTAGGGATAGTTTTATCATTTAAATAAATCTTTGAGCAAAAGTACAAAGTTCTGAAAGTCAAACTATAGTTCCCTAGGAGAAAGGTCAGCAATTGCATGCAAAATATGAATTTCATAATAAAAATTATTGATCAATAGTTTTTGAACTATTTGTTTTAAATTGTTCCAATTGATATGGAAAATAACCATTATTTTAAAGAAAATTCAATGAAATTATTGACACATACTCAAGAAGAAAATGCCCTTCAAAATGTTTTTTTTGCTTATTTCTTTGTTTTTGCATTTTTCCAACAATAAAACACAGTAATGTTGACTTCTACCATTTCTCATTTCAGCTTTGTAGATGTAGCTATGTGGTTATGTGTGCATATATATGTATGTGTATACCTGTATATTAAATGAATGTACATTTACAGGATGGTTGGCCAGTAGAAAGGGAATAATTTATTGTCTTAACAAAATAATATTACTAGCTGAATACAGGCCTTAGCTCATTGTCTTGAACTCATTAAAAACTACTTCTTAGGTAATTATTATTGTATAGGTATAATGAGGAACTTATTTCTAAAAGACTTTTTAAGGGTGCCTGGGTGGCTCAGTGGGTTAAAACTTCTGACTTCAGCTCAGGTCATGATCTCAGGGTCCTGGGATCAAGCCCTGTATTGGGCTCTCTGCTCGGCAGGGAGCCTGCTTCCCCCTCTCTTTCTCTGCCTGCCTCTCTGCCTACTTGTGATCTCTCTCTGTGTCAAATAAATAAATAAAAATCTTAAAATAAATAAATAAATAAACTTTAAAAAATCTAAAAAAAAAAGACTTTTTAAATACATACACATATTTGTTTGTTTCCTGTCTAAATCGGAGGAAAAAAATACAAGCATTCTATAGTCTTCTCACTTTCCTACATGTATCAGCTCGGTTGGGAAGTGTGAGTAAATGTAGGGCTCTATTTTAACTAACTTGGCAGACATCAAATTTGCCTCATTATATTTTAATTTCATTTTAAATTGAAACCTATTACACCAGTGTACAAATGGGGATATCACTTACAGATTCATCTCAGGAACTGCCCTAGAAGCACCTCTCTTCCCACCTAGTTTTGCTAATTACCTTACCTTCCATCTTTTACCTGTCAGCCCTTCTGCAGGAGGGACTCATTTCCATCCTCTCCCAATCATCTCCTCTCCCAGCACACTCATCCTCCCTAAGGAAAGTCGACAAAAGCACTTTCTCTAAAACCTGTCTAAGTTTTAAAACAATAACACTTTCTCCCTTATAGAGTAGAATAGGACTTAGTGTAGATTTTCGATATGCAGGATTTTTCATCCAATGACATTTGTAATGGCCAAACAACAATAGTTTTGGACCAGTGCTTAGATAGTACTTTATGTAAATAAATTTCTTATAAATTTGATTATTTTCCTTTCACGGCTTACTAACCTCACATAACTTCTCCATTTCCCCTTTTAGTTGTTAATGTTATGTTTAATAAATGAAATAATGGAATCATCATAAAATTTAGCAGCCTGTGTGAAAATATATTTGTATATAGATATAAATAGGGGAGCCTGATATGGGGCCCATTCCAGGACCCTGGGATCATGACCTGAGCCAAAGGCAGATGCTTAATGACTGAGCCACCCAAGCACCCCAAGTTTCTGATATTTTATTATGTCTCCCCATCTTACAATTATCACCAAAATACAAAAATGTTTTTAAAAACAGAATGTATCGTTTGCATTATTTAAGGATGCTACCTTATAAAGCTACAATCCAAAGACCAAAAGGGATCACACCTAATAAGAAGTAAACATAACTAAAATTTAAAAAGTATTTCAAGAGCTAAAATGATAAATTTAATTAAAATCAGTCCAGATTTTCAAAATCTGGTCATATGTACAAGTATTTACTCAATTACCACAAGTTGTCTAGGATGAAGAGACACACTGAGCACTGAGTTTTTTCATCGATGTTTATATATTGTTCTCTATACCCATTAGATAACTTGGTATCTGAAGCAAAAACTATAACCAGATTTCATCAAGTAAAACATTTAGAAACTATAATGCTATTTGAAAGTTAGAGAAATATTGAGATGGGACATTTGGTATCACTTAGATGTTTAAGAACAAAAATGTTTATTTAAAAAAAATCAATATGGCTAAAATTAACCAGTCAGGAAACGACAGGTGTTGGCAAGGATGTGGCAAAAGGGGAACCCTTCTATACTGTTGGTAGGAATGCAAGCTGGTGCAGCCACTCTGGAAAATAGTATGGAGGTTCCTCAAAAAGTTGAAAATAGAGCTATCCTGTGACTCAGCAATTGCACTACTGAGTATTTACGCTAAAGATACAAATGTAGTGATCCGAAGGGGCACATGCACTGGAATGTTTACAGCAGCAGTGTCCACAATAGTCAAACTATGGGAAGAGCCTAGATGGCCATCAACAGATTAATGGATAAAGAAGATGTATATATATATATATATATACATCTATCTATCTATCTATCTATCTATCTATCTATCTATCTATCTATAAGGGAATACTATGCAGCCATTAAAAAACATGAAATCTTGCCATTTGCAACAATGTGGATGGAACTAGAGGGTGTTATGCTAAGCGAAATAAGCCAATCAGAGAAAGACAATTATCATATGATCTCTCTGATATGAGAAATTTGAGAAAAAAGACAGAGGATCATAGGGGAAGGGAGGGAAAAATGAAACAAGATGAAACCAGAGAGGGAGACAAACTATAAGAGACTCTTAATCTCAGGAAACAAACTGAGGGTTGTTGGAGGGGAGGGGAGTGGTAGGATGGGGTGGCTGGGTGATGGACATTGGGGAGGGTATGTGCTATGGTGAGTTCTGTGAATTGTGTAAGACTGATGAATCACAGACCTGTACCCCTGAAACAAATAATAGATTATATGTTAATAAAAAAAAAGGAGAGGTAAAAAAAAAAAATCAGTAAATATTTTTCAATTTAAATCATCAAAACTTTAAAACTATTTAAGAAACTTAATTCAGTAGAGTTTGTAAGAAATCTATTTTAATACACAAATATAAAAGCAATGTTTATTTTTTAAGAGTATGGAATTTGAGTTGTATTTTGCTTTCAATATCTTCAAACTATTGAGGACTATTTTTATCTTCAATAGCTCTCAATACTTAAAATATTTGAAGTGTTTCTGTATGATAAGTCTTACCCATGAGTTTTTATATTTCAATTTCATATATAACATATAGTCCCAAACTAGAGATATGTTTGCCATAAAGTTACAGGATTTATTCACAAATTATGTATAGTTAGATCAGCTGGCTGCAACTAAAGATCCCACCAGATTTGTACACATGAATTTTTAAAGCAATCTCTATGCTCAATGGAGGGCTCAAACTCATGACCCTGAGATTAAGTTGCATGCACTTCCAACTGAGCCATCTAGGTAGCCCATACATACAAAATTTTTGACCTCAGATATTTGTAGTGAACAAGTCATTTCATGTCCCTGTGTTTTCCCAATAACAAATCCTATCTCTCATTCATTAATGCCTTTAGATTGGTGTTTTAAAACTTAATATATCTGTGAATAACCTATAGGTTTAACAGAGTTGCTGTTCGATCGAGTTAGTATTATATCTGTGCATTCTGCATTCTAACAAGCACCACAGATTAAACTACTCCTGGTGTTCCTCACTCACAATTTAGAAATACTGCCCCACCATGCTATGAATCCAGAGTAACTGGGAACAGTGGTCTTTGGTAGGAGAGCACAGAACTTGCTAGCATTGAATGCACAGACTGGAGAAACCAAATGTGCTGATAGGCTAACAAAAATTGTTCGGGATCTAGAAAAGATACAGATACAGAAAATTTTCATTGTTAGTGCATAAGAATGTCCACTATTAACTTATGATACTAACATCCGCTAATAAAATAAAAACAAGAAAAAAACAAAGCAAAAACCAAGAAACTTTTCCATAAGAATCCATTTCTGTAAATCATCATTTATACTATTATCAATTTCAATACTTAACGGAAATTATCATATCTAGTATTGCATGTATTACCATATTGAGAAACGAGTTTGAAAAATGTACTTACGTAGGTTTCTTAACATTAGCTCACATAAAATGAACATACCCATTGAGACTATTTTTAATAGTCATAGATTATTTAGCAGGATAAGAAGTAAAATGTAGGATGTTTTCAAATCAAGCGAAAAATTATATAAAGTCATATACTCAAAACATGACAGTTATTTTGTATTTAAACCTACTAAATACAAGTCATTCTCATATTACATTTATATATCAACTCAATAGGTGTCGGGAACAAACTTTGAGATAAACTAAGAGAAGGTTAAAGTGTTAGCATTTAGCAATGTTGAACCAGTTCACAGGATTTAAATGCACTGAAAAACAATGGTTACGTGGAGATCCAGAGCAACTTCCTGTTCCAGCCAATAGAGATGTGGAAGGAAAGAGGAATTTAATTTGTTTGGCACACAACATTTCAATGCAGAAAAAGGAACATTTTTCAGTATATGAAGATAAACATAGTACAAATAGAAAAGAACTGTGGGGAAGAACAACTCATGCTGTCCTATTTTACTCTGTTTTCTTTAGGGGATTAAAAATTCAAAACCGAAGCTTGTGAAGCTTGCTTTCAGTACGGACAGTCTGGAAGCCTAAAAGTAAATAAATGTACCCTAATTAAGACAAAAAACATTCTAGTTAAAGGGTAGGAATACTACTGTTCAATCTTTAGACCTAAAATTTTATTTCCTAATAATCAAAATAGAAACACCTCTGATCAGGTCTAAGTCTCTGATACACATTTAATTATAATTTATTGAAAATCATTTATGTGAGTCAAAAGTTCAGTTGATAATAAACTTTTGGACTAGACTGCTGAACTTGGACACAATCTGGTGGAAAACAGGCACTGAGGAAAGAATTTAAATGACTTGGATGTGAGGAATGAGGCATTGTATCAAGTTTTTAAATACTCAAATTACTTCATTGTAGTTCTGTTGCAAAATAGTCAAGAGAGAAAAATGGAACAATGTTTTAGGGAATCGAGACTAGTCTTTAGTTTCTGGAAGAAAGACTTTAATGCCAAAATTTACTAAATTTTTTTTTTTTTTAAGATTTTATTTATTCATTTGACAGAGAGAGAGAGATTACAAGTAGGCAGAGAGCAGAC
>CM052898.1:159531001-159569332 GCA_028534135.1 Potos flavus
ATCCCAGGACACTGAGATCATGACCTGAGCTGAAGGAAGAGGCTTTAACCCACTGAGCCACCCAGGCGCCCCTTGGCTAAACCTTTTTTGATCACACTTCATTTCTGCTGCATTTCTATCATTTGTATAATTTAGAAAGGATAGTTAGTTTCTTTTCTATTATTTTAAAATAAATGGCATATGAAAGTGTCTCTTTCTATGTTCATTGCAGCAGAATGTATTGTCTAGTCCAAATGATACCTCACTTGATAGCTGCATATGAAGAACTGTAGCAGTTCCAATCCCCTTCTAAGCTGCTCTCCTAGTGATTTGAATAAATAATTTAAAGGGAAATGTGTGTCCATATATGCTTGTAAAACATGCCTGTCAACATCCGGCACCATGGAGCTTCCTCGAAACCTCCATCACCATCTTCCTTTCCTGGTTGTTTACACATATCTTTGTGAGGATGCCCAAATCCAGCTGAAGAAATCATACCTCTGCCATTATTGGAGATGTAAAACTCAAAATTTATACAGTGGAGCTTTATGTGCATGCTCCCAAATTTCTCATTCTTTGAACACCAGAAGAGAGCTCTGGTTCTAGTCATAAACAGGAAGAGTAATTTCTTCCCCACTTTAAGCATACGATGTCCCTTGATCTGTAAATCTCTTTGTGCTAGAGACTTACAACATGAAGGAACACATAGTGGTTCATCAGTGTTTCCCTCAAAATCCTTGTGACCTGAATAGGGACATGTACCATTCCACCCATCAATTTGCCATACTTTAGCTTCCTGAGCAACGAAACTTCTCCCCTTCCACCTAATACTACAAAGGCTCTTGTGCCTATGATTTAAGAGGAATAGATTCAGAGTCTTGAGTGTTCAATAGGCGTAAGGGAAAGGATGTTTCCTATTAGTAGCAACGAGCCAAAATCATGATCAGTACAGGGGCATATCTATTCAGTGGTAAATGGAATTAATCTCCAAAGAGCTTGGGAATGTGAGATTTAAAATGTAATCCTCAAAGCAGTTTGGCTTTTCTGCTTGGTGATGATCTGTTATAGCACTGAGTGATAAAACTTGCTTCTGGCAAAGGATTTCAGGTCAGTTGGAAGGGTCTGTCCGCTCTCCATTACAGAGGGATACATTCCAGAAGAAATTAGCTGGGGTTGGTATATCAACTTTCTAAAATTGCTTCCTCTCAGCAATGAGGATATTCTTTGATATAGGTTATATTTCTCTCTTACACTTTCTGCCAAGTCTTTTCTGGGCTAAGATATTGTATACTGTTTTTACCTTTTAGGAAAGACTTACCAATCAGACAGGGATAGTTCCAGGGAAGTCAGTTGCCAAGAAAAATCAGTGAAATTCTTGGGTGGATCTTTGGCATCTAAGCTAAGAACATCCCGTTTAAAAAAAAAAAAAAAAACCCACACACAAACTTTTAGTGATTTTTTTTTTTGAAAGAATCTCAACTGAGAGCCAGCTTGTGAATGAATATAGATTAGAAAAAATAATCCCTTAAACTGATGTTTCCAACGCTCTTCAAAAGTGGACCCATACAAAGAATGTCCTTTGGTTCATTACAGCTGCCACTGCCTACAGTGCCTGGCACTCTCTGAAATGTCACCATGACTCTACATGACCTGGTACACAGGTTATATTCTTTTAAAAAGCTCCCCCATCTATGACTGTTAGGCTGGACTTTTTACAGTTGTTTCCCAGCAGCCCATTGCTTTATCACATCCTTTGATGTTGCTGTTCAGTGTATCTTTCAAATATTTATTCTGATACCTAGCTTCAGTTACCCTCTTTTAACTCACAGGATAATGGGGGGGAAATCCTGAACCTGGATATACTATGAATATGGCACGAGAACTATTTAACCTGGCATTTGCTCTAGGAACTCATGATAGAAAACCTGATCTGGCAATTTCATGTTAGATATTAGTAACATAATAACATAAGATTAAAATACAAATTTAAAAGTAGGAAATAGAATGTTCTGTTCACATAACCCTTCAAATGATGTCCAGTTTTTGGTCTAGGTTGTTAACATATTACCCTCTTTGTTTTCAGGATTTTTTTTTTTTTCTGTTTCTTTTATCTATTTATTTGTTTGTTTGTTTGCTTGTTTATTTATTTTAGAGATAGAGAGAGAGAGAGCAGGAGGGAGGCGTAGAGGGAGAGGGAGAGAGAGAATCCCAAACAGATTCCCCACTGAATGGGGAGCCTGACATGGGGCTCGATCCCACGACCCTAGGATCCTATGACCCCAAGATCATGACCTGAGCTGAAATCAAGAGTCCAACACTTAACTGACTGAGCCACCCAGGCACCCCTTCTTTTCAGGTTTCTTGACACAGCTATGTTGTTTTCTGCAATGTGGGCTGTGTGAAGGACAATCTGTTCTATGTGGGAAAAAACATTAGGAATTTTATTTCTATTTTTATCCCATTTTATTTTAAAATCAATTTTATGTATATTGTATAATATTTCTAATGAATGAGTAGGGTAGTATATGTGTATGTTTCATAAATAATGTGCGGCATGTGTGCAGACTTTTATTTATTTTATTTATTTGTTATGAATGTGCAATCAAATAAAGGTAGAAAACAAAATTGATGACATCTTTCAAAACTGTTTTACTAAGAGGATTTATTGGTAAATGCCTGGCACTCCCCTGATGTAAGAAGGTAAATGTTATCAGTTTCATGAAGCATTACATGAATCTTTTCTCTTAAAAAAGGTATGTATTGGGCAAAAAAATTCATATAATTTAACTAGAAACATTCCATAATCTCTTGTGTATTTTTAGTATTGGTATATTTAGCAACATTCCTAAGTAATCATCTTAGGAACATTGATAGTGTCTTTTCCAGTTGAAAGAGTGTCTCAAAAAGTTGAGAGGTGAGAAGACAGAAGAAGTCAGGGCTGGTGGTTATATTAATTAAAACTGTATTATCTATGTTGATTATAAGTAGTGGTTGATGCATTGGGAAACTAGCAAACAATGTGCACAAATCCCATTCCTGAGAGGTCTAATTATTTTTAAGGAAGTTTAATATTTCTGACTACAATGTCAGTCATAAGTCATACTCGTTCAATTGGCCTCTGGTGGTGATTTGTTTAAAATAGCCAAAGGACCTTTTCATGTTGCATTATTCCAAAATATATACAAAGATTCAGTGAACCAAAACTTTACTTCTCCTTCAGCTGCCATACTCCCAAATCCATTATGAATTTCTTTCATTTTTTTCAAGAGATAAATCCATTAATTCATTGCAACCCTAGGCATGAAATTAAACTACCATTTCCACAACCAACAGCAAAAACCCATGGGGTCAATTATAGTTATTGTTCTGTTTTTTTGATTGTGTCTTCTAAAATGTAAAAAGTACAGTATACCAGTTGCCAATATTCAGTTATAATTAAATTTTTCAGCACGTAAGCATCTACTAATTAGCAGAAAATGCAAATTTGCCTTATCTCTAAAAGAGTAAATCAAATCAAAGAATGAATTTACAGAGAACTATAATTTTAGAACAACATCTTAAAATTGTCATGTTTTGGGGCTATAAGAATGGCTAAATATAACTTAGAAAAATCATGTAATTGATATAAAACATTTTTTGCAATCATATCCTGGCTACAGCAATTTTCACAGACGGTCTAATGTAAAATATTTTTTTAAAAGATTACCTAACATAGAGTTAAACAGTGAAAATGTAACTCTTAAAGTTCTGTTAATTACATGTAAAAGCAATTGTTACATTATCTCAACTCATGGTTAGGATATATATTATATTCTCTTTAAATGATCAGCACATCATGAATCTAGGTGAACATTTTTCCATGACCCCAAAAATATCTTAACAATTATCCACAATAGTGAACAATTGCTTAGCATACTTTTTTAAAAATAAGAGGAAATGAGGGCTTCTACAGATTATTTTTATAACACAGAGTCAATTAAATAAGGATATTTAATAAGCTACATGATAAGTGACATCAAAAAAGATTTAGCAATATTTTCCATAAGTTTACTTGTTCTTTTTATATTATATTCCTTCATGCAGTAAATCTTATCCAATATTCAGTCACCATGTACCTTCGCTCCATCCCTTTTTCATTATTTCCGTGAGCAGAGACACTGCATTTGCAATGATTGTGGAACAATAATGTCCTTGTTGGCCACTCTTTCACCATGCTATTGTCTTTCATGACCTACCAATTTTTCATACACAGAGCATACACACACACACACACACACACACACACATCCAAATTATTATTCTAATGAGAAGATAATCAGTTTTTACTCCTATTTTATAAACTACTACAATGGGTCCCATATGTCTTAAAATGGAAATTGTGATTTAAATTCTAATAGTGAGTTCTAGAATTCTGGTCACAGATAATAAAGCTTCTCCAACAATGGAAATTATAATAAGGGGTTCTCCAAGGCTATTTCAATTTACTAATAATGGTAACAATAAGGGGGAATTCTCACAGACATCTATATATTGCTCTTTTAAAAAAATTGAAGCAAAGTTAAGGAGCAAGAGTTTGTAAGCAGGGTACTGTACTAAGGAAAGAGAACTATGAAAGGGAGTAAAATGTATTGACAGTGACATATATACTATAATGTATAAATGATGCTAATATTTTTACATAAATTATTTAATCATCATAAGTGCTTTTAAAATTAATATTCATTTTTACATACAAGAAAATTGAGGCTAAGTTGCTAAAAATTATAAAATGCTTTATCCAATGGTTTATTTATTTATTTATTTTATATATATATATATTTTTTTATCCAATGGTTTAATTCAACTCCTATATCCAATTCTTATAAACCAAGTTATAATTGTCACCCAAAATTTAGCCATGACCAACTTTGAGTTAAGACCATGACATTAAAATTGAATTTTGACTAAAGTGATAATTTACAGTCTAATACCCATGTTTTAACTCATTATATCTACTATATACTTAATGGACACGTATAATATGCTAAGCACTGTGTTGTGTATTTGCAGGAAAAATAAAAATCCAAAAACATTTTTTAAGAAACTCTCAATTCATTGGAGGACTAGTTCAGATTTAGTGTTGTGATAACAGGGTGCATGTTTATTGATTTATAAATGAATAAATGTGTCATGTTATAATTAATAGGCAAGGGATTTGATTTGGTTTATATAATAGACAAAATTTTACATCTGTCCAGAAAAATGATTACAAGTTGGTGGACAGAGGGGCTAGAAGAAAATATCCAGATAGATGAAAACATGTTCAGATTCAAGAGATTGTATGAAGTGCTTACTAAAACTGTACTTGTATATAGTAGGGAACTTAAATTAAGACAAAAAGTGGGCAAGGGCAAAATTTCCCAGGTCTCATGTTCCACGGTGAGAAGTTTGGACTATGCAGGGGTAAAATGATTATAATGACAATTGAGAACTACTATCCAGAAAGCAGAAATAAAATGTTATAGCAAGAATCAAACTTGAGAAAAGAAAGTCAGCTTGATGGTTGCAATAATCAAGATAAGTTACCCTTAAGATTTGAATTGGGACAATTATAATAAAAACAAAGAAGCAGAACTCAAAAGTTCTCAAGATGAAGTTAGGAAGTATTTGAGAGGACTTGGTGACCGATTACATGCAGTGTGAGTAAGAGGCAGTTGATGGAGCTCCCAAGATTCCAGATAACATGTAAGAGAGTATGATGAGTTCCACTTGGAGGTAACTGAGTTTGAGATTCTGTGAAACATAAAAAGAGATGATTAGTAGCCAGCCTTATATATTGTTGAAATGGGGTCAAGTTAGAAAGAGAAAATTCAGAATCCACAATGATAGCTGAGTTCTGGGCATGGGGAAAGCCAGCAGGGAGGAGTTTTCTAAGGGAAACCTGAAAGGAAAAGATGACAAGAATTGAATATATGGAAATACAACAGTTAAAAGTCATGATCATTAGGGAAAAATGGATAATGGGAAGGAAACTACATGGTCTTAACAAGAATGGTATAAGTAAGGAGGAAAGTTACAGGGAGAAGTAAGTGTTTACTTGTGTCAAGTAATACAGTGCTTCATTATGATGAAGATAATAGATAAGTGAGTGGTTCATTGAGTTTGGCAATTTGATCATTGGAGACCTTAGTGGGAATAGTTTCAGGGAAATAGTAAGAATGGAAGTCACCTTCTCTGGGTCTCATGAATTCAAAGAGAAGCGATAGAGCAAAGATTCTAATACTTTTTAGGAACTTGAATGTCAGAAGTGATAAAGATAATTTAACTTATATTGGTTTCATGTTTAATGTTTTCTTTCATTTAACTTATCTGTTTCCTTGTGATCTGAATGCATTATTAGCAATTCTGCACGGAATCTATAGATTGGAGAAACTGTTTTAAATATTAATACCAAGATGACGTGGTGTTCAGTTGTTCCTGAAAACAAATAATAAGGTGAACATTAGGTAGATAATTAAATTCTCATCCAACTTTTTCGTTAACATAATTTTCAGTGATTTAATGTTAGCTTTTTTCTATTATATTTTTGCATTTTAAAAATTCAATTTAGACAGCATGTTTCTGTAATATAGTTTTGCTTTGCTACTTTACCGTCTTAAACTAGAATTATATCTTATATTTAAAAAATGTTTTCTTTGGTGTGAAGTTTCTAATGTGTGTAATAATATTAATATATTGTAATCTACATATAATATTAACAGTATAAGTTATCTTCAATAGCAAACAGTTGGAGATCACACGCTATCATAATCAGAAGTTTCAAGAGTTGAATCCTGGTTATTCCAAGAATTAGCACCTAATATTTATCAGGTTACTTAGCCTCAGTTTTCTTGTATGAAAATAGGGAATTAGTTTCAAACCCATTTGTAAAGATTAAACAAAATAATTTATGGAAAGCTTTGCATAGTTTCCAGAATAAGTGTTTAATAAATTGTTTTTATTTCCTTTTTAAATTTTCAATCCCAGCCGGATACCTGAATTCTAAATAAATGTCTCTTATTATTTTTTCCTAAGAATCTTTTCTTTTAAAAGAATAGATTACACGTAAATGGTACATAAAGAGCCTTAGGGAAAATGTTTTTTAGACTTTCCAATGTTTGACAAAATATACATTTCATAGCAAGATAAATGTCTTTTCAAATGACTCCCTTAAAATATTTTTGTACAACTAAATACTTTATAGGTAAAACCCTTGAATAATTTTAAAGCAGAAACACCTTTCTCACATGAGAAAAAAACATAGAAAATATTACATATTTTTAAATTTTTATATGTATTGGTTAATATTAGAGGTAGTTGGGGTATCTATGAGTCTTTGTGAAAAATTTTTACAGGTCTTTATGTAAAATATTATGACAGAAATAAAAATGAAAAGCATTTGGGAAGATATATAAATTGAATTTGTTTAAATTCTAGACAAAATTGTGTTTTCAGATTTCAAGGTTCTAATCCAATAAAAATGAGGTGTCAAATATTCAAAACACTGATGAATTCCTGATTTCTAAAATTTGAATGCAACGTTAGGTTGTAACTCTGCAGTTATCTTGTCCACCACAAAAACAACAGCAAATGGATAAAGATTTTTTATTTGTAGGAAGACAAAGATTGAGGGCCATCACATTTAATAAGAATCCTCAGCTGACCTCTCCTTCTCCCCACTAGTCACACACTGGATTGGCCTTTCTCATTCTTGACCGCTAAAAGAGCAATACATTCACTCTACCAGTCCTCTTGAGGATCAGTGAGCTCTGTAGAGGGCTCCTGATGCAGATGTTGAGGAAATAGAGTGTCTCCCAGGCTGCTCAGTGTGAAGTGGACAGCTATGGATTACTGGACATTGCTCATCATGCTCACTGACAGGAACCCACTGGGCTCTGGTAACTCTCATGGGAGCCCAGCTGCTACTCAAGCCTGAATGCTGAAGTAAGAGGCTCAAACTGCCTTTGCACCAAGGAGTCAGGGGATCAGTATCTTGAAGTCTACCTCCATCCCACATGCAAAACGTTATTTGGTCAAATATGACCTGGAGTAAATAGGAAATGCAATTAAATTTATCAAGATAAATACAACTCTGGAAAGTGACCAAAATTTCAAAACTTGGCATGGACTCAAATGGAATACAATTTGAGGATTTCCCCCATGACTTGTATGATAAAAGTCAGAGGTCATTTACAAAGAGCTCTACAGTTTTCTAAGCATATTTTCTCTCATTAGATACCAAAACTAAAACCAAAAGCCCATCAAGTAGGAAAGGAGATATTATAAGCATTTTAAAACTGGGGAAATGGAGAAGTGAGAGATCTAGAATTTAAATGACTTGCCCAAAGATTAAAAAGGCCTATAAGTAGCAGACACATCACAAGAATCCAGTTAATCTCAGTTATTCAAGCTAATTATGGGAAGTTCTGCCATGGACTATATCTGCATAAAATTCTATAGTCTTGAATTTAGAAATGATGTATTCAAATTGTGGAAACTATGTTAAATTGTCATTTCTCACTCTTCCTTCAACTCCTTTAAAAATTATGACTGTGATACATAATTGCTGTCTAAAAAGGAAGGACATGAAGCTGTGGAATCTTCAAGTTACATATTCTAAGCACACATGACCAAGGGGGCAGGGATAAGCCCCTTTCTCATGTCAGTTTAGACTTGGCATGAGGGAGTATACAAGGACTGTCAGAATTCACTCAACTGCTGCTGAAAAGCCTGCCAGCCTGCTTCATGCTATTCTTAAAGGAAAGAGCAAAAAAAGCTTCAGGCCTTTCCAAAGCTTATATGGAGACTAGCCAGACTTCTGGGATTCAGAATGGTTTGATGACTTTCTCATCTGTCACTTGAGCTGCCCTGACATTCAGAAACTTTGTATAAGTCCTTTTAGGTGTAAATTTAAGGTCATTATGTGATCTAAATATAGTTTGAAAAAATTAAGTCCTGCTTTATATTACCATCCCCAAAAGAACTGATCATGGCTGAGGGTATTATGAAGGCATTCAACCATACCTATTAGAGCAGATATCTTCAACGTCTAAATGTAGAATGTTTCTTTATTTTCCCCTCTGCATAAATAACTTGCAATTATATTAAATATGGAAATATTCAGATGTATGCATATGGGCACTTAAGTTGGAGTAGAGAATTATTGATTTAAACTATTACTAGAGATATTTCTGAAATCTCATTTTATCAAGGTCAAAACTATTCCCATGATATAGCTAACTGAGATGATATCCAGATTCCATGTTGGGCGTCTGGGTTGTTGATGGTTTCACAGCATCTTAGGAAGACTACAGTTGGAAGAAATGGTGATATCACCACCAATATATATATATTTTTTTAATTGCCAATATGCATCTAAAATACTCAGGAATAGAACCCAGCCTCCTCTGAAAGCAAAGTGGGTGGACATGTACTCCACATCTCCATACATAACATCCATCTCTCCTTGAGGTAAACTTCAATGATTTGTTCAATTTTTTTTTCTCTTCCACAGTGTTCTTAACATTTGCTTTGATTGATCTCATCATTAAAAAAAAATAATAATGAGGGCACCTGGGTGGCTCAGTGGGTTAAAGCCTCTGCCTTCGGCTCAGGTCATGATCTCAGGGTCCTGGGCTGGAGCCCCGCATCGGGCTCTCTGCTCAGCAGGGAGCCTGCTTCCTCCTCTCTCTCTGCCTGCCTCTCTGCCTACTTGTGATCTCTCTCTGTCAAATAAATAAATAAAATCTTTAAAAAACATAATAATGATGATGAAAACAGGTAGATGGGTCTGGGAAGTAAAACCTATAAATTATTTCTGTAGGATAGCTAGAACACAAACTCTCCTTTGAGATACTAAAGAGGAAGGGAATTTTTCTTCCAGTTACACCATTTGCTTCCCCGGGGGCTAAAACTGCCTGGACTGGGTAATGATAAGGGTAAATATACCACTAAAGCTAAGGTTATACATGAATTGAGGAAAATCTCTGGTAACATGGATGATTCTGTAGAAAGTATCCAATTCTTCTCTATCCAATGACTGTTGACTTAAATACAACATTGACTTAAATTGTTACCCTACCCCACAGGACCCATAACAACCAAGGATTTTGTACAGGAACTCCATAAATATTTGCATGATGAAATTTACTTGAATTTCTAATTTATGTAACTGGTAATTTTAAAACCATTCTACTTTTAAAATATGTATTTCAATTAGTTTAGATTTGCAAAATGTTTATGTTAAGTATATACAGCAATGTCTTTTATATTATAAAAACCATATAATTACATTTTTCAGACATGGAAAATGAATTAGTGCAGCATTATAAGTGATGACAAATTTTCTTGTTTATTCTTATTTCAATGAATAGCTACAGTAAACTTCCTTGGCACAACTCAGAATAGCTCGTTTGGCTCTGAATGCAAAAACTTCAGTTAGTGTGAAGGGACCAGTACTGTATTAAGGAAATGAAATCACGTTTTTAAGATCCTGGTAGACAAATACTGGTATTAAGGATTTTCCAGGAGAATGCCAAATATGGTTCAAAATTATTAGTGACAGGAAATGTATTTGCCACACTAGCCAAAAAAAAAAAAAAAAAAAAAAAAAAGGCTTGATTTATATAATGAAGGTTAAACTTTTTAGAGTTTAACCAAAAGTTTGGAGTTATTATTAGCTCAAAAGGAGTTAACTACATCACCAGGCTTACAAAAACGTTAATGGAAAATTTGGGTGAATACACACATCACATCCTGTCATCAAAAGGTGATCATACTCACTGGCCCATCCCTCCAGTCTGGAGACTGTATTAAAAACATTACAGTGACAAACTGAATTGTTTGTACGGGAAAAATTTTCAAGAAATCAAAGGAAAAAACAAACTAATAAATTAATCATAAGAAATGAGATTAATTTAGGAGATGGCAAAATTTGTGATGTCCGACCTCATAGTTTATAAACGTTAGAAGGTTCTAATTTGAAAAATAGATACTTCTCATTCCAGGGTATGGTTGTTAGGCAAATGAGGCAAAGCAGTGTTGTATAAAGGATAATATTCTAGAAATTAAATATGTTCTTTCAGTGAAAAGGTCATTTTAGCTGTAGCAAATTCCTGATCTGTAGAGGGGATGAAGTAGAATTTGGGATCACATAATAATTTGTGGAAGAAATGATTCAGATATTGATTTAAACTAGATGAACTTAAATGTCCCTTCTTACACTGAAGTTCTCTGACTATGTAAAACTTTTTATAAATATGTCTCTACCATCTGGAATGGCTGCCACCCTCATGTTTAATTGGGACAGCCAATCAAATTCTGAGGACTCTTTTCAGATGGAAATGTTTTTAGTTAATTGAATTTCTTATTTTAACAGAACAGATTCTTGTAGTCCTCATGATTGCAATGAACCTTCTGTGATATTTCGTCTGTTAAAAGAGCTAAGTAATTTCAAAATGCTTATCTAATTGTCACACTAATCATCTACCATAAGATATAGTTAAACTTGTTGTTCTCAGTATTTACAGAGTCTGTTAGGTATAAAGCAGATATAAATAAGATTCTTTGAATTAAGAAAAGTGTCATAAGGATGTAAGGAGGAAAAAAGGAAAACAAGGTAAAGAAAAAGAAGGAAGGAAGGAAGGAAGGAGAGAAAGGAAGGAAGGAAGAAAGAAAGAAAGAAAGAAAGAAAGAAAGAAAGAAAGAAAGAAAGAAAGAAAGAGAAAGAAAGAAAGAAAGAGAAAGAAAGAAAAAGAAAGAAAGAAAGAAAGAGGCTGCTCTAATTGGTAAATCAGGAAAAGCTTCATGGGAGATGATGGAAGAGATTATATTAAAAAAGGCGTGAGAAATGAGAATTATCTGTATCTTCAGGGACAGAGAAAACTTTATATTAGTATAGGAAACAGCTAAAGGAAATAGAAAGGAGGAAGACTATAAGGCATATAGTAAGTTGTGACTTCAGTAAGCTAAGAACTCTGGAGATATGATTGAGGATCTCAGAAACAGCTTTGTTAATAAGACTTAAACATTTTATACGTAACTTCGCAGGCAACAAGGAATGATTAAGGGCTTTAAGTAGGTGAAGCGGAGGATTACCCATTACAAAGGTTAATTTTATGAATCATGTGGCATGAATTAAAAAGGAGGAAAGCCTGACTTCAGAACCAGTTATGAGGTTATTAAAATTGTCTGAGAATTTTGAAAAACTGGTGCTGGTTGGAGAGGAGAAATTCCTCTTTGTCCTTTGTGTTCTTTGTCCCTAAGCCATATTTGGAAATCCTTGAATGCTTTTGGTTAGAAAAGATCCACCCAGAAGAGCTGTTAAAACCATTTTGGCCACCAAATGTAGAGATTTAGACTTCATCTTGGGAAAGATGTGATGATAAATGACACTTGCTTGGAAATGCTACTTAAAAACATAGAACAATTGCTTTTCTTTGTGATGCTTGATGTACTTGAGTAAATAGCCCCAAGTCTATATGGATCTTGGGAAATAAATATTTATTAAATATTTGAGAGGCTTCATTGGTGTGAAAAATGATCATGACTACCACAGCAAGCAGTAGATAGAGGCCCCATAAGCGGAAGGCTTAATGTACTTAATATCAAGTGCTGAAAGGGTTTTCATTTTGTCCCTAATGCACTGAAATTGTTTTAAACTACAGCATTTGATGGGTCCTGTCACTGTACTTCTGCCATGACCGCACAGGACCATCATTCTGTTCATTTCTTTCAGTGCATTCTTACTTACAATAATGAACTAAAAGGCAAGGAGAGTCATCCAAGGTTTAGATAATGAGAGAGAACTATGTGGTCTTAAAACTGAGGGTTCAATTGATGGTTCACAGACCTGTTTGAAAACCAGTATGACAACATGTTTTAGGGCTTAATCACACCGCATATGGATCAAGGACACAAAACTATTCATGTGACATGCTTGTTATTCTAATGCAACCCTTGGAAACTTTCTTTTCCAAGTCATGAAAAATCTGTTTTCAGACATATCATCAAGTTAATAAAATGAAATTGCATGCATGCCTTACTTTCCCATCATCATCCACATTATTAGAAAGTGAGTGTCATCAAGTAGGATTTATTAAAAGCTCACATGCACTAAGTGCTTTCGTTTTAAATTCAAGTGAGGATTCTCTTACATATTTTATATGCATATTTTGGCAGCGTGTCTATTATTGAGCTTTTATGACAGTTTTTAGAGTCTGATGTAATTTCTGAATTATTTGCTCCTTATCACTGTAGCAGAGTAGCATTGCGGACACCAACTTGTCTGCTATTAGCTACACACGCTGGTCTTCTATTAGCTTTTTTCCTTCTATTTTAGAAATAATTTTAAGAGGAGTTCCAGTTAATGATACTATAGGATGGTGGGATATGTTTCTGTTACCTGATACTCAAAGTGAGATCCATATATCCTGCTTTGAGTAGCACTGACATCACCTGGAAATTGTTAAAATGCAGTGTCTCGGGTCCTAGCCCAGAGCTATTGAATCCAAAGCTGCATGGAAATTAAATCCCCGTGTGATTCATATGCCCTGTAAGGTTTGAGAAGCACCACTATATTTAGTTTGCATTGTAAACTAGTTTGAAATCAAATTGTTATAGTCAGGTTTTGTAACAAGATAAGTTGGGTACTCTTCACTTCTCTGTGAATATCAAATACAACCATATCAATGTGGGGGACCTTAGCGTTTTTATCCAGAGACTGCTGAACCTCTCAAATGAAAGTCGTTATACAAATTAATTATTCCTTAAGTGATAGCTCCTGAGTATGTCTAGCACCTTCTCTTCTTAATATCCACTGATGATTTCACCTTTGCAAAGTAATTTTTTAAATAGTATCATCTGTTAACAAACTGCAGTACTAATTCATCGCAAATGAGAGTGGACAGTGTGGGACAGTAAAAAGAGCACAGAATGGAAGGTGAGAAGAAATGGTTTATAGTCTTAACTTTATCTTGTGTTAGTTATGTGCTGTGAGGCAAATTACTTAAAGATTTAGATTTTCAGTGTCTTCTTATTTAAGATAAAGGAGTGAGCTTAAACTAGAATTCATCTAATATTTTCAATGATAAGATTTTAAGGATAATATTCACAATAAGAATTTTTATTCATGTTTAATTATAAGTACATATCAAAATCTCTGTTTTACTAGGATTTCATGTGTATAACAAGGCAAGGGAGTAAAGGTTAAAGATAGGAGATTTAGATTCAGACACACATGCCATTTACACAAAGTTGTTTGGCACTAAGCAGTTTATTTTACTTTTATACTTAATATCTCTGCAGAGCTGTTGTGAGAATTAAATGAGATTATGTATATAATATGTCCCCTCGTATAGTGCCTTGCACATAAAGGTTATTAATAATTGGCTCTTATCATCGCTTTTCATCTTCTATAACTAAAATAGCAAAATAGCAAAAATGTAGTTATTGATAATGTTTTGGAGAACACTATATTTAGACATGCATACTCATTAATCTTTATAACATTAGTATCTACATGATGTAAAGGATTGCTAATTTTAAAATACTTTCAAGCTTCGAGAAGTAGCCCATAGATAATCAAACATGCTGTAATTATAGGATTTTTAAACAGTATATTCATCTGATATGTTCTTGACCCTAGAATAGCAGTTAATGGCTCTAAGTTATTTAATATTATTAGTTGATTTCTGGTGGATTCTGAGGGAAGGAAGTAAATCAAATGTATAGATTTGTGGTTTTAAATATGACTGCTCAGTATAATCACCTGTGAAGGTTTTAAAAATACCCACGTCCAGGCCCTACTTGCAGTTTCAGAATAAATTGGTCTGGGGTAGTTCTTAGGCACTAGGTTTTTAAAAGCTCTTATGTAATTCTAATGTGCAACTACAGTTGAGAATCTCTGGTGCAGATAAGCTCTTGAATTCATTGTTGGCAAATGCTATAAATGAACAGAATATATTGACAGATTTCTTAAACAGATGAAATTCAAGCCCTGTCAACAACTTATATGTGAGTACACTTATTATGCACAAACATGCTCACCCATCAAATCTAAGGAAATACTTGGTAAAATCCAAACAACATATTTTCAGTGAAAAAATTCTCTAAACAACAGCAGAAAAGTCATTTAAGGATAATTATTAATTAAAAATTCATCATTTCTGAAATGCTTTGTTGTTAGAGTATCTTCCTATTGGTTCGTGTGGTGTTACAGTCCTTCATTTAAAAAATTAAAAGTTTTATGCTATCTTCAATCTTACACAAATTCAGGATATGCATCGGGACAAATGGAAAATTATTAATTAAGTGATTAGAATAGGATCTACTATTATTATAAATATTTGATTTAGTTACTATTTAAATACAGAATCAGATTTTCAAGATTTAACAGTATTTGTAACTTGAATTGGGATCTTTTGATATGCCCAAATTTGATACTTTTTTGTTAAAATGATTTATAAAGTAATTTTATTGTTTCTATCACATATATTTAGAATAAAATTTTATTCTTTTTTATTCTATTATTGCTTAAATCATATTAACTGGTATTTCTTATATAAAGGGAAGAATCAAAAGGCTTAATTTAAAAAAAACTACATTTCTGGGGTACCTAGGTGGCTTAGGTGGCTAAGTGACCAGCTCTTGATTTCAGCTCAGGTCATGATCTCGGGGTCCTGGTATCGATTCCCATGTCCCGCTCCATGCTCACCAGGGAATCTGCTTGAGCATTCTCTCTCCCCCCACCCCTCTGCTCCTCCCTCTGCTCCCATGCTCTCTCTCTCTCTCAAATAAATAAATAAATCTTAAAAAAAAAAAACTATACTTCTGTAAAGTCTTATAGATTTGCCTACAAAAGGAAGTGAAGATTAGTAGATTTAGAATATAAGAGAACCATTAAATTTTTGTGATTTTTTTTTCCTCTTTAAATACTGTTGATAAAGTATGATAATAGACACTAGGGAGTAGACAATATAAATCAAATGAAGGCACTATTCCTGATGACAAATAAAATCATGTGGCTCAGCTCTTTTTTTATGGATAGTCTATCATTCACAGAAAATAAGTTTTAACCCATATAAGCATAGATAGTTAAAAGGGGAGCAGGGATAAAAGACATTTCTTTCCCTTCATATCTCACTGTGCTACTCTAATTTCAGTAACTCTCTATTTCAGTCTTTCTGATTTCCTTTGTCGCACTGCTAGGGATCCTGATTCAAAATGCATGATACATTTTTGTACTGTTCAGGCTTTCATTGGTGCCAAAAATAAATATTGATTTTATTCCTGTTTAAAAATACTGATACATCTCCTAATCATAAAAATTAAGAACAAATTTAATTTGGAGTCATCTCATGGTAAATGAGTTTTGTTTAAAAACATTTATTTTAAGCTTTATATATTTTTATCCAAATCACTAATCAAAAATATCTGTCCTTCCTACAAGTTCTATTCTGCTGAAATTTTAAACCAGGGATATAAATTCCAGCCTTTAGATTTTACATGGTAGCCAACAACGCTCATTTTTATTTTATCTTGGAATCTTTTTTTTTTTTTTTTTTGTAATGTAACGCTATTTTAAGAAAGTTTTAAAGTTGTAGATTAAACAAAGGATAATTTTAATTTATGTAATTGATAAATATCTATTAAAATACCTCTTAACATCTTAGGAAAACAATTGTATCATGATAAATAATATTCTTGAAAGTGCAATAGACAACGTAAGATTAAATGCAAAATATAGTGGAAATTCCACAGCATCCTGAACAATACAAGTGTGCTATTGCTACATTATCCAACTTATTTTTTTGAGGATCTAGCTAATGCACAATTATAGTAAAACATGTAAAATTTTAATGATTAAAAAGAAGTGTTCATTATTTGCGCATGATATGATAGCCTCAAAATTCTAAGGGAATCGATGACCAAATATTAGAAATAGTAAGAGAATCCATCAAAGTGGATAGATATAAGATCAACCTACTCAAATCAATACTATTACTTTATATCAACAATAACCAATTAAAACATAATAGAAAAAAATCCCATCCAAAATAGCAATAAACGAGAATACGTCTAATAAGAAATGCACAAAAATTAAAATTACTGAGCTAGGACAGTTACTGAAGAACTATTCATCTGTAATAATGATAACAAAGATTCCCTACCAGAAATGGCAAATACTTCTTCCTAAAATGATGCTTTAAAAATGAACATTTCTAAGTTAAATCATATCTCCTCAAAGACTTTCATAGCAATATAAGAGTAATTTCTATCAGAAACTATGAACCACCAGCATAGTATTTACTACTAAAATGGACAGAGAAGAAATGGAGGGGAGTTTTAATTATTGTCACTAGGCAGGGCTTCATTTGCTACTTTATTCTTCTAGTCCAAATATAAGTAGTATCTCTAACTGCATCAGGCACATTGATGAAGCTGTGGAAAAAATAGACAAAGTACAGATATGGTACATGATACAATACAGTTTATTTGTATTTGGCATGCGAATGAAGTAGGCTTTTTTGTTGTTTTATTGTGTGTGTTTTGTTTTTTTAAATTATTTTTTGTGTGTTTTTTTAGTATTTTTTGATCCTTTTTTGTTGATTAGCTTAGCAACCTAGCTCCTTCCCTTCAGAATCCTAGTACAAATGATAGCAATAGTGGTAAAGCTATTTTGTTAGAGCATTTTTTTTTTTTCTAAAAATATACTGTAAGAGGGTGCCTGGGTGGCTCAGTGGGTTAAAGCCTCTGCCTTAGGCTCAGGTCGTGATTTCAGGTCCTGAGATTGAGCCCCGCATTGGGGGCTGCCTGCCTCTCTGCCTACTTGTGAGCTCTCTCTGTCAAATAAATAAATAAAATCTTTAGGGGCGCCTGGGTGGCTCAGTGGGTTGAGCCTCTGCCTTCGGCTCAGGTCATGGTCTCAGGGTTCTGGGATCGAGCCCTGCATTGGGCTCTCTGCTCAGTGGGGAGTCTGCTTTCCCCTCTCTCTCTGCCTGCCTCTCTGCCTAGTTGTGATCTCTCTCTCTCTCTCTCTGTCAAATAAATAAATAAAATCTTTAAAAAAAATAAAATAATAAAATAAAAAAATAAAAATACACTGTAAGAAAACAACTTGTCAATATCTGATACAGGAGAGTAGAAAGTTCCAATTAGTAACTAAGAGCTCACACAAACACACACATCCAGACCCTGGCACCCTACACACAACTTGTTTCTAAACTTCTAGTCAGTTGCTATTGTAACTAATTCCTCATTTTTTCAAAGAAAAATAAAACTTGTACCATCAACACTGAGCTTTAATATTCCAGTTTAAATTTAGAGGAAAAAAGCTGATTCATGAAAACTATTTTTGCTAGGGCAAACAAATAAAAACAAAACAGACCTAAACCTAGGTCTAAACAAATACAAACAAAAATTAAATACATGAAAAGCAGTTTAACCAAAATTTCCCATAATTATTTTTTTGCCATTATGCAATAGCACCAGTAATTAAGCATATGCATTTTTATTTATTTTTATTTTTTAAAGGCACTTCATACATATTTTTTAGATTTGCTTTTACTTTTTAGTTTTTGGTTTTTAGATTTATTTTTTTGAGAGAGACTGTGTGTGTGTGCCTACAGGGGGAGGGAAGAGGGCGAGGGGGGCATTAAGACACAGAATCTCAAGCAGACTCCCTACAAACAAGGACCCCATTGAGTTGGGCTGTATCTCATAACACTGAGATCATGACCTGGTTTGAAACCAAGAGTTGGCTGCTCAACCAACTGAGGCACCCGGGCACCCGGATATGTGCTTTTTTAAAAATCATGTTTACATATATCCTTATTTAAAATAAAGTGGAAAGACTTAAAAGATAAGTGCGATTCCAAGTAATAATTTGAAATTAGTTTTTTTAATTAGTTTTTAAAATTTATATTTATTTTTATTATTGGTTTATTATTTATTATTTTTATTTAAAAGCTCTTACTTATTTAAAAAGCTCATAATAAGTGATATAATGGGATAAAACTTACTAAGATAAGGGATAAAAATGCACTAACACAATATTTTAAGTTTTAAAAAATATGTGGATACTCTTATTTTGAATTTTTGAATGTCCACAACTTTAGGTTAAATGTGACAACTTTAAAGGATTGCCATAACATGAAAATTCAGAAGATTCTCATCCCTAACGACAATTCTATGAACTTATTTTAAACTTATTTAAAATTAAATCTCATTATGAACTTATTTTAAAATTAAATCTCAACCTACAAGTCATATATCAGATATTATTCATATACATATTTATTATTTCTTGTATGTTTATTTTTAACTTGCTATAAATTGTTTTATTATTAGACTATTGGTTACTCTGGATGACTTTGATTTAAACTGAGGCATCATTTAGGAATTTAAGTGTCTAAAAATTCAACCTTTTAAATTCTTAAAATTGTTGAATAGGAAACACAGTAATCTGGAATCACTTGTTCACCTGATTTAAACTCCAAATATATTCACAAGCACAAAATACAATTAACTTTAACATTGTACTACTAAATGATACTTTGCAATTTTTAATATAACTGCAATGTTAATAAAAACAAACTTTAAAATGTGTGATATATTCCGTGTAAGGTAAAACTAATTCCTCTCCGAGTCATGGAAAATGCATACTATATTTCAATCAAACTACAATAAGCTTTTGATGGAAATTACTTAATTGAATCTTCTTAACTAATAATTTACATGATTTTTTAAATGTTTTGATTTAAATCATGCTCACTCTAACTTGGCATATATGTTTTCTGAATTTAATTTCCAATGATCGATCCAAAGCAATAAAATCCAAGAAAAGGCTTTAATGTGATAATTAGCAAATAGAGCAGATTTTAGAAGTACAGAGCTAATGGCACATACTAAATGTCATAGTCACAGGCACATATGAGATGACATAAGTCTTACTATCAAACTTGTATATTTTGAGACATCCAACTATTTGGATCATAGAACAAGGCAAAGTTATGAAATTTGAATCATGAGTTAAAATGAAAGAAAAGAGAACTAATAATGTTACAAACTTTCAGTAGGCTCTCATTTTAGTTGGCTTTAAAAAGAAATTAATCAGGTGCCTTCGGGACAAAGGGAATTCTATTTGAAGTGGACTATTTTATTAATATTTTGAAATGGAATAAAGATTTTTTTAAACTAGTCAATTATCTGAAAATGAGAACAGGAGTTCCACCTTGACAAGCAGAATGTCTTAAAATAAATACTGGGGGTGTATTAAAACTCATTAGAAAATGCATGGAAAAAATTTCCTGTTTCACTTGACAGCTCACTCTAACGCATTAGCAGCTTCCTCCTGGGTGTTGGAATTAATTCTGCCACAAATATATTTAGTATGTTTCAGGTCTCCTCCCCAGTAGGTTTCTGCACGTCATTCTTCAAGTTATTGCTGCTTTTCTACATCTCGTGCTGTGTAGAGAAATGATAAGATATTGAAGGAAAACCGATTACTTTGGATAGTCAACATAATCTGTTCAATTGTTTTTGGTACGGTGCTTCTTTTCCCCAAGGAATTCTCAGAGAGTTTCTCTGTCTTTACTAACCTTGGTTCAGGAAACAAATTTGTATGAATTGTTATGCATTCTGTTTCCAGCGTGAGATGAAATTGGACTAATATTATGGTTGTCACTCATTCTCCAAAGAATACTTTGTTTCGTACCAGTAGGAAGGAAGATCTTGAGATATTCTTTAAAGAGGTGTATTGGAAGAGGACGTGTTCTAAAAATGAACTATTTACATGATTCTGACATAGGCTTTCTTTCTCTTCTTGTTTATTTTTGCCCAAGAATGATCAAATGATCTACTTTTCCCTGGTGATAATCTATTCTTTTCTTTGATAGGATTTTTTGGACTAACGTTTTAGTGAAGATAAATGGAATCTTATACAAAATAATAAAAGAGACTCTCAGATATTTTACCCTGAACTGTAATTTGTAGTTGCTAAGTAGAGCTATATATTTTCATAGGGTTTGTGATCATAGCCACGATTTTTCTTATTCTTGCCTCTTTTTGGGCTTACTTCCTTCATAAAGAGGAAGTGCTATTGTTCTTTGAGAACAGCTTCCTACCTCAGGAAACTTTAGAGAAATGATCATTTTTAAGGAGTAGTTAGGTATAGTGGCAATAATATATGTTTGAGTGTTTGTTGTTCAGACTAGACTACATTATAGTTTTATTCTTCCTTCTTTGCTGGCTGAGTAAATAAATAACGGATGGTAACTGTTCTCCTAGAAAGGTGGAATACAAATGCTATTGGTTTAGTTAAGATTATCTTACCGGAATTGAACTGGCAATGTGTACATTTTCTCTTCACCAGTATGCCTCAAGTCACTGGCTGGATATATGTCCAAAATAGTATTTATATTATATATATATATATGGGGAGGGTTGAGAGAAGGAGGGTGAAAGAATGTTATAAAAGGGAGATTTGGAAAGTTATCCTTATTTCCACAGATATGGAGGCTTAAAGTAAAATTACATCATATAAGAAGGATTGTAAAACTCTTTACTAATAAGGTAATACTAATTTTTCTCTTAATTTGCAAATTAGTAAACCTTCATTTATCATGAAAATAAATAATGCAATGATGGTTGTAATCTGAAATAGCTTTATCTGTGTTACCTGAATAATTTTGCATTTAATTTGGGGATTTTAAATTTCTTTCATGTACATCTACTAAATGGACTCAAGTTGAAACTACATAATATATCCTAAAAACAATATTATTTTAGTCTACAAGATAGACTGTTCCATTTCAAAACATACTGGGTTGATATTCCATTTCAATTTAAAATTAATTAGCTCTTGATAATCGAAGTTTAACTGCTATTAATTATTTCTCTTTTTTAAAATCCTTTTTTCTTTCCAGTCCCTAGATTTCTCATTTGTAAAATAAATAGATTGAACAGAAAAACTTAAATGTACCTTCATGCTCTTAACCTCCTCGATTTATAACTGTGCTTATAAACTGTATCAAGCTCATAATTAACATTTGCTCTCTCAAAGAATGATTTCAACCATTTGAAGATCTAAATAAGATTATTTCTTTTGTAGCCTCTTCAAAATCCAAATTTGCCTAATGTTGAATGATTGAAAACTGACCTTAAAAGTTTGTGCTGATACTCATCCTTTTGTTCATAAGCAGGTAACTTATGCCATAGAATGTGTATATAAGTCATTCCGGCCAGCTTCACAAAGGAATTATTTGCTTAGCAATCAGCTTCAATTGTGTATACCACGGAATCAGATGCTCAACTTTACTTTGGTCCAGATTTGGTTTATATAAAAAATACAATTATTTACTTTCAACGATAACATTATTTAACCTAAAGCATAACAACAACTTACTAAGAACCTACTCCAGGGGCGCCTGGACGGCTCAGTCCTTAAGCATCTGCCTTCTGCTCATGTCATGATCCCAGGGTCCTGGGATCAAGCCCAGCATCTGGAAGCCTGCTTCTCCCTCTCCCACTCCCCCTGCTTGTGTTCCCTCTCTCACTGTGTCTCTCTTTGTCAAATAAATAAAATCTTAAAAAAAAAAAAAATGCTGCCATGCCATGCAGTGTTCTAGAGGGTAAGCAAATAAGGAATCAATCAGCCGTGTTTTGTTCTCTTTGAGGTTTCATTTGCATCATTTAAGTGTGTCCCTGTGGATGGAGTGGGGATGGGACTAGACAATAAGCAATCGAAGGAGTAAATGGGGTAAAATGCTATAGTTAAAAAACAAACCATAGAGACATTCAGTAACTGGCAGGCTACTTCGAATAGTGTAGTCTGGGAGGTAAGTTTGAAGAGGGGGCCTTCATCATTCCCTCTTGAACACTGGGCAACAAAGGGAATTGTTACTATCCTTGAAGCCCAGATGAGAGAGTAATCAGGTAAGGGCCATGTCAAAGTTTTTCGGGCTTTTTATTGCTAATAGACTGTAGCAGGTGTTCTCAAAGCCTGTGAACCATTAGAGACATTGGGAAGGCCAAAACTCATAGATACCCCCCAACTAGGAATGGAACCCTGTAGTCTGTACTTCTAAAAATTCCCAAAGTGATATAATGCTCAAACATATTCAGAAACTATTTGGGGTTCAAACTGTAGAATGATGTTTTGACTTTATAACCTGGTACCACCAATCTTTTTATCTTTTCCTCCTAAACACAATAAACTCTCTTCCCCTAATGCACACAGACAGTAGTGATACACATATGCTGATGTGCACATATGTCATCATCAGGCTGTTATATTTTCTTCTGACTGGATTGCCATACAAGCAAAAGCACATGAATTCCTTTGCTGTCTCTTCCACCACTGCGTACTACCTAGTTCCTCCCCTGGTAAAATCTTGTTGACCCTTCAAAGTCTAATGAATTGTTATCTCCTTTGTGACGTATCATAGGGTGGCATAGGAGTACAATTTCCTTTATGCTCTCATAGCATTCTGTGTATGTCTTTATTTCAACATTTATTTTGTGTTATTTTAACTCAGTTTTTCTTTAAAGTAGCATTAGGTAACTTTTCAATCCAAGCAAGTAATCCTATCAAAATTAGAGAGACTGCCAGAATGTTAGTGCAGGGGTGAGCCAGAGAAGTTTTGCTCTGGGATGGCTTGAGAATAGCAGACTCAAAGGTAATAAAAGTGAGTTTCAGTACAATAAGAGTCATTAATTTTGCTAACTAGAAATTATGGTATACCTTAGTCATAACTACTTCCAATTTCTTAATAGTTTCCTCCTATCTGCTTCATTAATGGGGTTTGATCAATCAATGTACTGTTACAAAATAATTTAAAAAATAAAATAATGAATATGAGTAAACAATTCCATGTTTTTAAAAATTTTGAGTCACCATTTTTACATCATTTGTTTTTTCATTAGATGAAATATATCCTTGATATTTTACTCAAAATTAAGTTGTTCTATGGGATCTCTTACTGAATATTTTTTTTCTAATGTAGTGGTAGCTACCTCTTATTACTTCAACATAACAGGCCTATAATTCACACTTTACTTTGCCCTACATTATTTTGCAGCACTGTTGTATAAATAGGCTCCTCCAATGCCTTCAGAAAATCAGCCTCACGTAATGTCTAATGTCACATAGTCCAGGTTTTTGTTCCAGTCTAATTAGGCAGCATCGGATAAATTTATTTACTGATTTTTTTCACTGATACTTGGGACTGTTTTCCAGGCAAAACCTCTTTGCAAATAAATATTCTGTAAAATTCCTTAACCCAGTTTCTCCTTGAGGTATTTTTTATAGACTAAGCCATTAATTGTCATGTCATTCCACTTTTGTCCTTTTTGTATATCATATTTTCTCTTGTTTCTTTCATTTCCTTGAGGTGTTGAAATGCTATAGGGAGATTTGTTTTTCATTTCATAGTACTATATTAGTATTATTAGTATATTTAAGATACAGTATGAATCATTTCATCTAGGTTAATATATTAAGTAAGCTTAAGAAAATTGTTAGTTTAAAAAAAACTGTTGATTAAAAACCCTCTATTCTCTCTTTTTTTTTTAATGATTTTATTTATTTATTTGACAGAGAGAGAGATAGTGAGAACAGGGAAAACTAGCAGAGAGAGCGGGAGAGGGAGAAGGAGGCTTCTAGCAGAGCAGGGAGCCTGATGTGGGGCTCAATCCCATAACCCTGGAATCATGACCTGAGCCGAAGGCAGATGCTTAACAACTGAGCCACCCAGGCCTCCTCTATTCTCTTTTTAATTGATATGCTGGCTTATATCTCTTTTTAAATTTTATTCACTGATTGAATTTATTTGACTGCATTTTCCTAACGGTGATTGATATCTGGATTCTCATAATTTTAAATGCTTTATAAAAGTGCTGTTGCTTTTAAGAAAGTGCAAGGAATATTATTGGCATTGCCTTTAGTAGTTTAGAAGCACTGTGAACCTAATTAAGTGTGTGTGTGTGTGTGTGTGTATTAAACATTCTAAGAAAATACTTTCCAAAGACCTACTTTTCAAAGGAGGAACAAAAAGTGTTGGCTTTTGATTTTAATGTGAAACATTGACTTCTTAAGCTATTTATTGTAAGACTTGTAATAGGAACATGTATTTCATTTAAGCTTGGAAATTTATGGAATATATTCATAATTCTCTGTTTTTATGAAAAACATGTAAAGAGAAGGGATCCCTTAATGGTTCTATCCATAGAAGTAGAAACAGCATCTACATCTGGCAGCACTGTGGGCCTCTATATTTTATTTTAAGTAGCTGTTATTACCTCTAAGGAAGCATCATTAATGTCCATTCACAAGATAGTCTTCTTTGTTTTTCTTCTGCAAGCTTGTCAATGGAGTTCCATTTTCATTTATAATCTCTTACAGGGGTTTGTGTCAAATAATTATTTTTCTATCTAGGGAAACCCGTTTCTGCATCGTGGATAGAATTATTCTAAGCCTTCTTTTATTTTTGAAATATTTATTTATGTTTCTCAAGAAATTCAGTTAATGGAATTATCAATAAAGTGAGAAGTAAATAAAATACATGTGGGCCATCTTTGTGCATAAGGCATTGTGACAATGTTAGGGACTATTTATTTAATCATTTTTACACTCAGATATCCTCCTGAAGGGTGTGTGTGTGTGTATGTATCTCTTTTTCTTATTTTGTTTTTCTTTTGTTTGGGGTGGGTAGAGGGAAGAGAGTTGATTCAGGTCAGCAAACTCCCAAATTAAACATATGTGTGTGTGTATATATATACACACACACATACACACACACATTTATATGAATATGTATATTTATATGTATATATTTATAGGTATATACATGCCCAAGGTAATAAAATATTTACATATATTTATACGTACATATACACACACACACATTCACACACACACACACACACACATATATGCCCAAGGTAACAAAATATCATCTTTGTTTTCCTAGCGCTGTTTTTAAAGCAGACTAAAGATTCATTCTCATGGGCAGACATTCAGCAAGCTCTCAATTATATTTTCCTGGCAGCTTTAACAATGGAGAAATTATGGTGGGCATATTCCCTCTCTAAACAAAACTCTCTCTATCCACCAGGTTATCTATCCCACCATCTATTCACTCACTCTCCCAACCCAGGGTCAGTAAATGCACACTAATGAGCTGAAGAAACTGCGAAGACAGGAGTTGTAGGAATATACTCCAGATACACAAAACTGGAACTCTATAAATTATAGGATCAGTCCACATCACTTGGAGAGCTCCATACATTAAGTTAGATCTGGAGGTTGAAATGTACCTGGGAAACACAAAGTTAGGACTTAGAACACCAAGGAAATAAGACATAGTCCCAATGGCCTATTTAGTCAGAAAATACATTGAGAATAATGCTCACCAGCAGCAGTTCCTCAGGCACTGTGTGATCTAACTTAGTTATGTCTATAATCTTCTGTATGAGCCCTGATGTAGTGGTGGCTTTGGAACTATTTATACATGTGCGTAGAATAAAATTATTTTCTAATCACAAATATTTAAAATGTTTTGAGAACATGTACAAGATTTAGAATATAAACTTCATGTAAATTTTGTGGTTTTGTTTGATTTTGTATGTAACATTTGTTGAAAGATTACTTCATATGGGAACTTTAACTTATACCACATATTTTCCTGAAGATTATCTTATGGTAATGAATTAGTCACTTTCATATAAGTTAGACTCACGCCACTGATTTGGAGTAGTAGAATCTTTGTCTCATCAACCTCATGAACCCATTTAGGCCCCGTTTCAAGAGTAGTTTTAAGTCTATTTCTAAATGTGTATTCTATTTTTATATTATGCCAATCAAATATGCTCTCAAAGGGAAGCTGAGTGAATGGTTCAATTATGGCCATTGATGTCTTTTCCCTCAATTTCAGGACCAGTGCTTTTGAATTACTGTGGGCAAAACTTGAATGTTCCCCATGGGGAAGAATAATGGAAGAGAGGAAAAAAAAAAGAGAGAGATTTGATACTACAGATTTAGAATTCAGTAATTTATCTTAAATCTTTGTTCCCTGGATTATAGTTATGGAGTTATATTTATTTGTGATTTGACAAAAATTTTAAAATATTGAATTTGTTTTATTTGTCCATTTAAAAATTATCTCTGCCAAAAATTCATATTTTTGCCAAAAACCCAGACACTTTTGCATAATATACAATGTAATTATTAAAATGTGATACAATAAATAAGAGTGATCCACTCAAAAATTTTTTTTAAACTTAAGGCTCTGTTTTAAACACAAGTTAAATATGAATATTCTTTTCTTTTAGTTGTTTTAAGCATTATGAAGAGTATCAAAATCTTCCTTTAATGATAATTTTTATGCAAAAGTTAGAAAATCAATGATAAATTAGAATATTTACTTTTACTTTTTGATTGTCTATACTATTTGTAATTCGTAGTGTATTTATTATCTATAAATAGCAGCTATTGCAAAGAAATGGATATCAATCATACCTTTTACAAATTACAGCTCTGTCAAACATGGCAGTAAAAATTATATGAATTTTTTACACATATATCAATTTTCTTAATGACCAAACATGACACAACCATTAGTACTGTTTTATTTTTTGACTGTAAGTGTGTCTGAGTAAGCTGATATAATTATCCTAAACGTGATGATGGCTGTTGTAAAGTGAACTATATGTTGCTTTTTCTGTCCAGGATTTGGATTTTTTACCATCATTTTATTTTGCTTTTGACAAATTTCAAAATTTCATATTTCTCTCTGATAACAGTATTCTAATGCAATCAGATGGCAGCCATTGTTTTCTATACAACTTCTTTGTAGTTACTGAGTTTCCATTTTAGACAAGCAGAACATTTGCTAAAAGTATTTTATCATACATAAATGTTCAGAGCATGTTAAATCCTGACATTTTACTATATTTTTTTTATTATGCACCCTATCTGATTTTATCTGCTGGCGTTCTTCTCTTTCCCCAGCTAAGATGTGCTCTTTATCTCAAAATGTGGTGATTGCATGGGCTAAAAGTATTGATGTGTCAGCATATGGCCAAATAGTTGAATGTGAAATGTGAGCAAACTAAGAGAAAATCAATGTGAATTTCTCTTTTGTTAATTTAAAACAATTTCCAAAATATACAGCATGGCTGCACTTCATATCAAATTATCCTTATGGAAAGACTAGATTCTGTTCTTACCTAGAACTGTATGCTCAGAACACTAAATGGGAAAATTAGTTTCATCTGCTATCGTTTTAACACTTCGACCTAAGGGAAAAACAATTTTAAATTACCTTTTCAAGAGTTTCCATTTTCAAATAAAAATTTATTTCTATACTAGTAGGAAAGTCTTTTTCACTACATTCTGAACTTTAAAATGAATGAAGGTTAAGTTAAAAAATAAACTAAGTGTGTTACTTCCTGCACCTGATGTAAATGCCTAGGACTAATACTCCCAAGGTGTGGTTTAAAAAGGAAATATAATGTAATTCAGAACGTTTTTGCTAGATGTATAAACCACAGCATCATAAGTGGTTCCTAAAAGAGTTGTTTAGAACTGTCCTCGAAAGCTAATATCAGGAAGATAGCCAGCAATTCCTGGATTAAATAAGCATGCATCTGACTTTGTACAGTGATCTTACTTATAATTTAACAATTTTCTTGTGAAGAGTTTTCAGAAAAAATATATCTCTATTTTTTGATGGGCTCTGAATTTTGTGATAGCATCATAGCATAATAGTTAATGACATGAGTCTGAGTCATAGGACCTCGATTCCAAACCTGGCCCTTCTATGTAATAGCCATGTGATTTTCAAGGAGATACTTAAGAATTGTGTGCATCAGTGCTGCCATGTATACAATGGAGATATTTTTAGTGTCAAACTCATAAGGTTTCTATTTAATATTTGAAAATATTTTGAATGTTTTATATAGTTACTAGCATAGAATAAACTATAAGCAATGTTAAATAATAGATACATACTAAAATACTTTAAAAATTAGTTTTTGCTCACAAAATAGAAAATGTATCTATTGATATAAACTTTTAAAATAAAGTATATGTGGTAGGGTAAGAGGAAAAGAAAGGAAAGGAAGGAAGGGAAAGAAGGAAGGAAGGAAGAAAGAGAGGAGGATGTTAGGAAAATCAGGAAAGAGATTTGCCTCAGGGACAGTTGTCGGGACAAATATTAAATCGTGGTGGAGAGGGCATATTATTTTTTGTGCAACTAAATTTGTTATGTAGTAAATTTTCCCACATAATAAAATAATAAAAAGCTTTCATAGCATCATCTTCAAACAAAAATATATCACATACTATAAAAAGTAAATTATCACCCAAATTGTATAATATTCAATTTATTTTTATCTCTGGTGTGGTTATTTTTAAACAATCTTGATTAGTGATTATTATGAAAAGTTAAAATATTCATTTATTATGAAATGATATTAAATGTGAATCTAACCTTACACATCTGACAAAGAGATTTTCCCCCTGAAAACTGAACAATTTATAACCCCAAAAGGACATATCTTTGAAAGATTAATCTATTTTGTGTCCTTTAGTTGGCTAATAGCTTCCACTTATTAAATATTCCCTGATGAGAAATTACTGCTTTTACCATCCAGTCTCCTACTTTAAAAACCCTACTTCACAGGTATTAGGAGAGATCTAAGTGAAAAATAAGCCCAGTGAATGGCTGTTCAATTAGGGTGTAAAACCTTTTTAAGTGCCATTTCAAAAAGTCTGACTATATACTTGATAGAACTTAGAGGAGGTCATGTGCTAAAGAATTATTCATAATGATTTAATTTATTCATTTTATAGATTACAGTTTCCGCTCCTCTCTTGATGCACAATGGATTTATGTGTTTCACTCCCACTAACGGTAATGGTAGTTTTGTGCATAAAAGAGAAATACATTTAAGAGAAATAGACTCTTTTCCTATTAACGACTTACCCCTTTTCCTTTCTAGACCTATGTAATAATTCAAATTTAAACAAAAATTTTATAATTACACAAGGACATTTAAATTATTGACAGATTTACTTTAGAGGGATCTCTCTATTTAAAAATCATCTTAAAATAATTGCCTTACAAATATGGAGATCTCTATTTTTCATTTTTTTCTGAATGTAATTATTTGGGATTAATTTTGCATGTTGCTTTTTGCAGGATAATTGTTTCAGGATATTATAGCCTTGAAATTCCTAAGTGTAATGGATCATTGAAAGCTTAAAGACCCCTTTCCCTTAGTTAAAAATTTCAAAAAAGATATTTTTCTCATTTTTAGGCTATATTTGACTCAAACTTCTTGATTCCAACGTGGCTCTAGTGTAGAGAATATTTAAGAAGTGGTAGCAGTGTGTAAGGAGCGCACTTGCTGTGATGAGTACACAGTGTTGTGTGGCAGTGTTGGGTCACTATATTATACACTTGAAACTAATATTACACTGAATGATAACTAGCTGGAATTTGACTAAAAACTTAAAAGAAAAAAAAAGTGGTGGCAGTGTGTCCAAAATCATCTCTCTGATTTGTGGATTAGGAAGCAAAATGCATGGGCATTTATTTGATGAGTTGCATGGGAATCAGCAAAAAGACCCAAAGTTACTCTGAGTTTTATTTCTGGAGTTAGTGGGCACAACTGCCAGTGTTGTCCAGATATAATGTGAATTAGAATGCAATAATCTACAACAGTGATGGGGGCTATCCTCCTCTTTCATGCTTAGATCAATTTATAAAACCCGGAAGTAATATATTTGGAGAGAAAAATCACTTCTTCAATTAGCTGAATTATGCCTTATTAATGTTGCAATGTGCATAAAATACGAATCTATCTAAATATTAATTTACATGAGGGATATAAATGACAGCTATTCGAAATAATTAATGAAAAAAATAGAACCAAAACATAGCTTTTATTACTCTTTTACTAAATATCCATCAATGAATTCCCATTGAATTTAGAGCAGCAGCCAATTTAATTACAATGGCCTATAGTGCTTTAAATAGAAAAATTAAGAAAAACACATATGTTATTGTGCATTTTCCAGTAGTTATATTAAGAAAGGTAGAAAGAAACTGATGTCATTATGCATAATATTTTATTTAAATCAATATATCTGCAAGATCGTTTCAACATAGAATCAATATTGAAAATTATCAATGAGCTTTTTCATATTTTTTTGATGTTCATCTTTGAAATCCAGTGGATATTTTACACCTAGAACTTCTATGAACATGGATGCTAAATTTTACACAGAGATACTTATTTAGGTTTCATAAAATTCACCATTGAAGAAGTAGATTCACATACAATGTTTTAAATATACTTTTTTTAAAATTTTTTTTTATTTTTCCAGTAACTGAATTGACTACCAAAAAAATTGTGATGTATGTATCCACACCAATTCTTCAGTTTTAAAGCATAGTTAAAAGTACATAAAACTAAAAATTCAATTCAATCTATTATATCAACCACATTTCAAGTACTCAGTGGCTAGAGGTGACTAGTGGTTACCAAAAGGTATTGTGCAGTTTTATTTAATCTGCTTATTACTCTGACCTTATTTTCTACTCCTCTCTTTATCACTTCTTTCTAGTGACATTGGCTACTTTCCTTCCTCTCTCTTAAACCCTTTACATTCTCTCCTGCCCTGGGCCTTTGCACTATTTTCTCTGCCTATGACACTTTTCTTCCAGATACTAACATGGCTAACTCCCAGAACTCCTTCAAATCTTTGTTCAAATCTCAGCTAACCCTGATTCTGCTATTGAAAAATCATTCCCCAGCTCCACATTTACCCAGTTTCAACCTTTTCTCCTTGGAACTTATTTCTTGCCATATCCTAAATGATGTACTCTTAAAAAATGCTGATTATTTGTATTCTTTCTCCCTTGAATAGGATGTAAGCTTTAAGGTGATAGGAATTTTTGTCACTTTTCTTCACTGAAATATACCAAGCCTCTAGAACAGTGTCTGGCTCATAATTGATACTAAGTTTTTGTTGAATTCATCATTAAATAGCTTCCTATAGTTTGGGTTTATAAACTGAGGACAGAAAATAGACCCTATAGAAGAGGAACTATTTCATGATAATTCTGTTTAAATCAGCCAGCTATTTTTTTGCACTAAATATTCCACTTCCATTGGGAAGTGGAAAGTGTCAGAAAACATGTAAGAGAGAGCCAAGAGAACTTTAACTTCTGTTCTTATCTCTGTCACTTTGTAAGCCAAGTCATACTTCCAGGATTGAGATTCCTCTATATTATGAGGAAAATGGAACAAGCATCACTGAGTTTCCTTCTATTTCTAAAAATCCTACTCAGAACTGTTCCTCTCAAATGACACTTCCAAAAAAGTTTGAATAAATCCATCCACTGGGAGCAAAATGCAATGTAGCATAGCTCAGTAAGCAATCTGATGCTATACATATTTTCAAGACTCTGCACTCCAGAGAGCACTGTAAAATCATAGCCCATAATGGGGAAACAGTGAACAAATAAATGAGAGGAAATTGGCATAGCCAATCGTGGAGACAATGAATAGTGAACTTATGATGGTCAGGAATGCCTATATTGAAAGACATGGGTATAAAATACATTAAATTATGTTTAATTTAGTTCTCAAGTCCAAGCAATTTTTTTTAATATCATAAGGGGTCATAAAACATAATTTGAATGAATAAAAGCTTAGCAAAGCCTAGAAATAATATAACATGCTATATTTAGGTTTTCTACTATAAATAATTGCGCTCTGTATGCCATGGAATATGTGAAAGTAAATACCTGCAATTAGTGGGCTTTCAGTTAAGAAAGGAATATTTGGAGTGGTAATATCTGGCAGTATGTGGAAATTTCTTTATGAAACATCCACATTTTAATAAGATTCCAGGGGGTAGGAAAAATTATTCATGACAGAAAAAGTAAAGAAAAACTTTGTTGAAGGGATGTCGTCAGAGCATTTTAACTTATGTTTGTGTTACATTTACTTAATAGTTTCAGTTTACTTTGTTCTTATTGTTCTACTACCTCCCTAATTTGGTAGTAAATATAACCATATATAAAACTTTATGGGAGGGCGCCTGGGTGGCTCAGTGGGTTAAAGCCTCTGCCTTCGGCTCAGGTCATGATCTCAGGGTCCTGGGATCGAGCCCCACATCGGGCTCTCTGCTCAGCGGGGAGCCTGCTTCCCCTTCTCTCTCTGCCTGCCTCTCTGCCTACTTGTGATCTCTCTCTCTCTGTCAAATAAATAAATAAAATCTTTAAAAAAAAAAAAACTTTATGGGGTGCCTGGTTGGCTCAGTTAAGTATCCGATTCGATTTCTGCTCAGGTCATGATGTCAGGAGCCCCAAATCAGGCTCTGTGCTCAGCAGAATCTGTTTGAAATTCTCTCTCCCTCTCCCTCTGCCCCTCCCCGTCCCTGCTCGCACTCAAGCCCTTTCTCTCTCTCTCTCTCTCTCTCTCTAATAAATCTTTAAAGCAAAAAGGAATGTATAAAACTTTAGGAGCACGAAACTAGAACAAATTTCTTTAATTATACTCTCTCCAATAGGTATATGTGTGTGTATGCATATATATACACATATATATATATAATTGTTTTATATGAATTTGATTCTAGTTTTCAATCATAGTAAAAACTAGTGAAAAATGATCCCTCTCATCTTTTGCTAAAGGGCAGATGGTTCAGTACTTGAAAAGAAGATGAAGAAAAATAGTGATGACTGATTAAATCAAAGTCAATTATTTTAAAAGTGCTTATTATTATAGAACTAAATCATTAGTTGGTTTTTAAAATTTTAAAATCCTTTTAGGGGATGCATGATGATTTTACTGAAAGAGTACTTCCATCAATACTAGTGAAAACTAATAAAAAATGAAGTTCCCATTTATTAATATCACCTATATTGCTAGGAATATTCATTAGGTTAACTCTGTTCAAAATAGTTGTAGATGTTCACTTCAGAGTAGACGACCAAGAAATAAGTCATGTTGATGTTTCTTAAATACTAAGACTCTCAAGCCATCTGCTCTCTATAGTAAGCCAAATGAGGGACTTCAGGAAAAAAAAAAAAGTTTCTAGGATATGGTAGTTCTCAAGAAAGTTGTTTATGTGTTATTGTTATTATGATTACTATTGTTATTTTTGTTCTGGGTTCTGGTGATTAAAATGAGCACAATATTCAACGTATTAGTATTCATTATGGAAAAAAAAATTAGATGGGTCTTTTGTGATGTAAAGCTTAGCATCATTTAGCCAAGTATGGTTTGTGTACAAGCATAAAGTATACATGAAATCAAGAATTTAAAACCATGTTGGAAGTGAATCTCACTTACCAAAAGTAGTCATTATTTCTTGGTGGATAATATCACATTAGAGCATAGCAAGCTAATTGTCTCAAAATTCAATTCAACTACTGAATTAAAATTTATTAAACTGAACTGATGAATCATTGAACATGATATCAAAAACCAATGATGTACTATACCTTAGCTAATTAAATTTAAATAAAAAAGAATTTATTAAACTCTTGAGAGCTTATTACATGCCAGCAATATTTTTCCATATACCCCATCAGATAACCACACAGACTCATCATCAAATGTATTTGCACAAAAAGCATGTTAGAATTTACTTTAATTACCTTGATAATCGTTGCAAAGCTTAACAGAAAAGGCAGAACATATTATTTAATTAGCGTACAAAAAAAAGTGACAGGGTATATCTTTCTGAATAAAAAGCAAGATGTTTACCAGTTGGAACAAATGTATCACTTTGGTGAGGGGATATTGAGACTATGTTTGTGTGGGTACAGAGAAGAAATGGGAAATCTCTGTACCTTCCTCTTGGGGAGGAAAAATTTCCCTCGCCTTTCAAGGTCCTTCTGATTGGACTAAGAATAAAATTGACATGAGACAGATTGCAGGAGAAAATAAAATTTAATAGTGTATCTATGGGAATCCACATAGACACGAAATTGCAAAAACAGTGAGGCAATATGAGGTTTATATGAGCTAAGGAAAGCGGTGGGGGCCTGAAGATACAAAGGGGAGAAAGACCATTAACAGGAAGATGAGAGGAGATGTTTGGAAAAGGATGGTTGCCTTATTATGTAGATAAGTTTCTTAGATAAAGAGGAGTCTCCCTTAATAGCTCTCTTGTTTGTATAAGCAGGCAGTTGAAGGGGAGGTAAAGAGCTTTTCCTGGATCTGCTGGGTTTTGATTGTTTTTAACTCAAAATAGTATTCATGCCAAAGTGGCATCCTGGAATGCCCTGCCCTTGGTCCCTGCACTCTTGATTTTGCTGTGAACCTTAAACTGCTCCAAAATAAAAAATAAAGTCTCAGTTAAAAAACAATAGCAAAACAAAAATGAACAAACAAAAACCCACAGGAAGTCTGAGAAACTGTCACAGAGTAGAGGAGCCTATAGTTATATGATGACTAAATTTAAGGTGATATCATAGATGGGACTTTGGGACAAAAAAAAAAAGACATTAGGGAGAAAACTAATGAAATCTGTATAAAATATGAAATTTAGCTAACAGCATATCGATAGTATCTTGTGAGCTGTGACAAATGTACTGCAACGGTGTAAGATGTTAACAATAGGGGAAACTGGGTACAGGATTGTTGGGGAGCAAGAATGTCATATCTTTTGCAGGGAGCAAAGAATTCCTGTCCCCTTCAAGGTCTTTCTAGCTGGACTAAGAATCAAACTGACACAAAACAGTTTAACAGGCAAAAGTCAAATTTAATAGTGTATATATATATATAGAATTGACACAGACATAGAAATTCCAAAGAGGGCAAAATGAGGTATATATATTATCCTGAACTAAGGAGAAGTAGGTAGAGGTCTGGGGCTTCAGGGGAAAGGAATGCACATCACAGGGCAGTATGAAGAACAGATTTTTGGTAATTAGATGTTTGTCCTGCCATACAGATGAGTCATTCAAATAAATTGATCTCTACTAATAAAGCTTTATTCTGGGAAAGGTCACCAATTTAGATTCTTCTATGTAGTTTAGGGAGGAGCAAAACTTTCTCTTGAGCCTGAAGGGTCTCAATGGCCACGGACTCAGAATAATCTTCATGACAAAGTGGCCATCATGGGATGGCCTGCTTTTGGCCCTTACAGCATATATGGGAACTTTCTGTAGGGTCTTTGGAACTTTGCTGTAAACCTAAAACTATGCTAATATTTTTTAAAAATATGAAAAAAAATGTCAAGAATCTCTAGGTTCAAAAAAATGGTTTAAGTGGTTTCTTTTTGGCAAGTACCTCTTCCATGTTCTCTGTGCATTTTCTCATTTAATCCTCATGCAAATTCTATGGGGTGGGTTCTATTGTCATCTCCCACAAATAACTTAAGAGAAAATGAAGGCACTAAGAAGTTAAATAACATGTTCACATCGGTGATGTGGCCAGAATTTTGTTTTGTTGTTACTTGTCTTCTGGTTTGTTGAAGCAGTCGATCAGACATTTGCTGCAATGTCTGTCAAAGTGATTGTTGGTGGTAAAAATTCCAGCACCACCTTCATCTGAAGGGCATTCCTAATCAAAGTGATTGATTTTGCCGTTCTTATCCACATTATAGTACCTCAAGACAGCCAGCTTAATTTTCTTTCTCTTCTGCTTATTCGCTTGGGAGTGGTGAAAACTTCCTTATTTTAGCAGCCAGGATTTTAACGTAGGAAATTTGACTCTAGCCACTAAGCTATTAACTACCAAACTGCAAAAGAGAGGAAAGAAAAAAAAAAAAAAAACTGTTGAAATATATATTAATTTTGCCAACAATTTTATAACACATTATATATGTTTCATTTAGAATGCACCAATCAAAACTCCTTGGGAAATCAAATCTAAGCCTTTTTTATTGCTTCTGTTTATGGAAGCTAGAGGACATCTCAGGATCATTCATAGATCCAACAGCTCTTTACCTAGAGGTTATCTATTGCATCTGGCCAAGGTCAAAATTAATTAAAAATTGTTGCCATGTGTTCAGTGATTACTAGTTGAGGTTTGTTTGCAATATCCCTGTATCATGAAACATTTTATTATAACAAAAACTTTGGAAAGGGCAACTGTGGATCAAGTGGTAAGAGATACTTCTGAGATAATGCTCTCAGTTTTTCTCTGACAGCTAAAAATTATCCTTGGAGACCAATACTGTTTCCAGATATCTTATATTTTTATATAAAACAATGATAACTATTATGTTGAGGTACTAAATTGTCGGGTCTTTGTCATTTTATATGTTATACACTGTTTCACTAACAAACATGGGAGATTCATTTTAAGATACTGATGACTATATGTTTGCAAATCAAAAATATAAAGTCTCCATTGATTTATTTTATAAATATGTATTAAAGAGTTAATGATATAATTAGATGTAATAGATGTAAAATGATTGAAAAAATTTCTTCTTAGTATTTTTATTCTAAACATTTTATTTTATTTTTTTATTCTAGACATTTTAAAATGCATTCTTTAAGTAAAATGAGTGAGATTAAATATTTAATTTAATTTTGACACAAAATATGTGTGTGCGTGTGTATGTGTGTATATACATATATATATTTGCCAATTTCTATGTTGTAGTTGTGTTAATAAAAACAAAGCAATTTATTATCTGATGAAAGACAATAGTAAAGTAAAATTACATATGAAATACCATTCTTTGGTAAAGCACAATTAAGCTATTTAATATCATATGATATATTTTTCACTATTGCATAGAAATAAAATCTTAGGTTCACACAAATACTACCAAGAAAGAAAAAAATCACCTGTGCAACTTTTACTCTGTTTTCACTGTTTAATTTTTTTAATGAAGATTTAAGTGCCTCAAATTTTATATGAAATATGTATGGAAATAAGATCCAAAATAACTTTGCTAGTGATCATAGTGAGAGAGAGCCATTTAGGAAGGGATAAATGCCCAGTAGCTATCCTTGAAGCATTTTTAGCTTTTGTGCCACTGCCTTTCTTTAAATGATCCTATTTTTAAAAGTTGTCTTGCAGAAAGGGAACAAACAGAAAATCCATATTTAGTAGTCAACCAATAACAGTTCCTTTATGGTTTTTTGATATCTCAGAAAACAAATCATATTGAACTACATGGCATTAATATAAATAAACTGTTCATTCCTGTCATAGCTAGAAGGTTGTGATTGTGATTTGGGATCACCCACCAGCTTTTCAGAGCTAAGAAGAACAAAACAAAGATGTTCAATTTTGGATTAACATAGCATAGCATCTTGTATAATACATTCGTGTATAGTTATATATAAAGCT
>CM052898.1:159569832-159694187 GCA_028534135.1 Potos flavus
AAAAAAAAGTTTAGTCATATTTTTTACAACTTATTTTTTTCTTTCAATTTAATTTATTTGAGAGAGAGAGAGTGTGTGTGCATGCACGCACATGAACAGGGGAGGGGCAGAGGGAGAGGGACAAGCAGACTCCCAGTTGAGTGGGGAGCCTGAAGCAGAGCTCGATCCCAGGACCCCAAGATGATGACCTGAGCTGAAGTCAGATGCTTAACGGACTGAGCCATCAAGCACCCCATATCACAGAACTTCTAAAAAGGAATGGAAAAAAGCAGAATGGAGAAAATATTAAACTGTCAAAGATAACTCAAAGTTCATAAACAAAACCTAAAATTAATTTAGTGTTCGTTAAACAAGCATTGTCACTACCTTATTTAAATTGGAGTCCCAATCTAAAAAATAACAAAATAAGTAAAATAAAAAAAAAATTAAAAGCAATAATTCACAGTTTTAAGCCTGAAGATTGCTTTCATGTCTGAGACAAATAATAGCAGGTTGAAGCAGCCGATCTCAAAAGGAAAGCACAAAATTAATGGGCACTCACTCTCCCTGTTGCCATTTGTTTTCCTGATTGTTAGCAACACACCTCTGAGTATGCATTTATGAGAGTGGGTATGGAAGAATGGAGAGTCGCTGTAGAAATTATTTTTGGCCCTTGATGAAGAAGAGTGACTGATAGGGTAATTTAGGGAAATTACATTCTGAAGGAACATACACCAATATTTAAAGCTCATTTCTTTTCAGTATTATGCATGTGTGAAACAAATCTTTATTCTCCTTCAAGTGTTCCTTTATAGTTTGGTGCCTATTACAGCAAATAACAGAAAATAAGCAAAGTGACAACGGTCACTTACTTTAAGACATTTTTTTTCTTTAAATTCTGACATTTCCCATCATTTCTACAATTAGCCTATGGACCTGGCTGAAAAGTCACTGCCTGTCTGCCACGACACAACGAAAGTACGAAATAGTAACACCATTTTCTTCCTGCCAAAGATGACAAACCTCCCAAAGGGATAATTTCTCTCTGGGGATAAAGCCACCTAAGGCTCTGAATCGGATCTGTTTTAAAGTCTTCTGAGCCTGAATGTCAATTATGCATAAAATAGTGCAGGAACTACTATAGATGACTAAATCTCCACTCCTTAACGTGAGAAACAAGAGCCTTGGTACCTGGAACACAAAACAGGACATGCGAAGCAGATACGAATGGTGGAAAAGGACTAAGAATTTAAGAGCCTAAAAGATACAAGAGTAGGATATTATAACTGCATTCTCCTATTCTCTTCTCTTTCCTCTTCTGACTCCCACTTTTGTCTTTTACTCTGGCTCTCCCTCTTTCTGTCTCTCTCTCTCTCTCCCTCGCCCCCTGCCCCACACAAACACACATCGACAAACTCAATGGAGAACAAACTGCTCACTGTGTGAATAAAAAAATAATCTGAAAAAATATAGATTTATGACTAAAATTACACCCTGATAAAAATTTAGAGATTAAAGAGCATGCAAAAAAAAGAAATATAAGACAGATTTAAGTTGCTAAGCAACTTGCCGTTCACATGAAATCAGATATAGCAATTTGCTTTGGTAAGAGTACATGATAAGTTTAAAGAAACAAAACCAGTTATTAGTTTGAGCTACTAAGTAATTAAAGGAAGAAGAATTAAAAGATTGAGCTGAATTAAGTCAGTGTTTAACATATAAGAATACAACCAATTTGTCTCAGAGGCCTGAGGGTCCAAACTGATATTTAATTACAAGACAAAAGATGACTGTCAAATTGACAAAGGCAAAAATAGATTAAAACATGATACTATATTTAAATCTGATCTTGTACAATGAGTTTTGACTTCATGCCAACTCCTGTACTATCATTTCTTACATCATGTAATAATTTGTTCATGTAATAAAATCTGCCTGCATATAGACTCCGATTTATGTATTCTTTCTGTGGGTCTAAAGTATGACCCCTCAGCAGAGATTAAAGTACTGAATATCGTGAGCATTTATCACTTTGTTTCTGAGAATAAAAATACACATTATTATTAAACTTTGGGACCGTGCTTGTATTGTTGCCATCAGCTACTATAATCAGAATGCAAAGTAGCAGAACATCTATTCCAAGGATGGGTAATCCCCTCCTTTATAAACACCAGAGTGAAAAAGGATTAAGCCTATTGTTTGTTTGTTTGAGATGGCTTAATTCTCCTCTAGCAACTAGCCCCTTGGCTTTTCTTCACTCAAGAGAATATTTGGAAAAGGAAAACAAGAATTGCTATCTATAAGTGTTGCTCACTTTCAGACACTAATCTGTTTTAATGAGTCTCTATCATTTTAGTTCCAGGTAACAGCAGCAATGGAACAAGGATAGACTTGTTGATTCAAACAAACAAACAAGCAAGCAAATTAATGAAGGCAAGGAACAAATAAGTGATTTAAAGAATGTTCTAAATAAGGAACATTTAATTCTCTGATCAGCTTAAAGCCTGAAATCTGCATGGGTTCAAATACTTTATGCATTTAGTAATTTCAGTTTTTCATATCTTGATGCAAAGTTTAGAAAAAGCACAAGACCAAAATGTAATTTTAATTGTGAAGAGGTCACATTTCCTTTGTGTTTTTCAAAATCTTTGTATGAAATGTTCCTTTGTTTTCAGGCTCATTATTAGTCTCCTGAATATTCAATACTTGTGTGCTCATATTTCTCATTATGTGAAAACTCATGGAATTTTATCCTCATTGAACAGAGAATCTTATGCATTTATATTGCCTGAAGGCTTGGTCTTATTGAAATCAATCAAAGGTTTGGAATCTTTGCTTTTATTAAGTCAAGCCAAGACGATGGCTGGGTGATGCCAATTTATCACTAATATTTTTTCTGGTTCACTGTTAGGACTACCCAGTTAAGACAGGGAGCAGCAAGCGACAGGACCACACTGGGCTTCTGGATGTTGAAAGTAGAGAAGACAGTTGATTTCTTCTTCAGTATTTAACTTAACTAGAAGCTAGCAACATTAAAGATGGAACAAACTCCTTACTGACCTCTTCATTCTATACTTGCCTTTGTATTTTTCTTTCAAGAAAAGCAGCATTAAAGGGACTCAGAGAGAAAAATACAGGTTAAGGGGAAGACAGTCACTTCTAGATGGAAGGAGGATGACTTTCTCATATGCAGAGACTGTGAGGTGACTTGTGTTTCAAATTAAGTAGCAAAGTCTCTAGGCAAGGCTCTCTCCCAAGGCATAGATAAGGTAATAAGATAAAGGAAGCAGACATAAAGAAAAGGCCTTCTTAGTAAGGGAGAAGGGTCTACCACACAGTCAGGCTGGATTATATCCTTTTAAAGGGACAGGGATGGAGACTCCCACCCTCCATGCCACTATAGAGACAGAAGTCATTTGCAGGCATCATTTGAAAGGGGTAACAAAAGATTGTTGCACCTCCTGCAGTACCTGAATAGAAATAAAAAACGCTTTCTATCCAAAGCAACTAAGAACAGAAATAGAAAAGGCAAGGGTGACATTCAGTTGGTGATCTCTAATCCAGCCCTTTGAGCTTGTATTTTCCAGAGTGAACTTTGGGTAACTCCACAGAGAAACAGGGAGTGTCCTTGTGGATGGTACACATTGTCATTCTTCTGGCCAGTCTGCATGCCCACTGTGCAAAGTGGAAAATACGGGTAAGAGAACCAGGGGCAGGTAAACACACGAATATACCTAACTGAGACCTTTGTATATATCACTTTTTTTTCTTTTTTTTTTTTTTGTGTGTATATATCACTTTAACTACTCTTGGCTACAGCCAACATTACAATGATGGTAAAGTCGGATAGTGTGTTACCACAAGTCCCATACAGTGGCTTTCCCAGAAACAATAAAAAAAACTCCACCATGTTTAAGTGTCGTTTTCTCACTTTATGTACTCCTAAGCTGAAGGAATCTTTTCAAATATTGTTGTAAGAGAGGTACCTGAACTAGGTGAGAGGATCTAATGAATTTTAGTAATTATCTTCATATCCCAATTGAGTAGAGAAGTTAATTATAGCCATTATACTTGCCAATAGCCCAGGATCCTTAGTTAATTTCTTTTCCTCTTTACCCCCAAATCAATTACTTCTAATTATTTAAAATTTATCATGTTTATTTTCAAACATCCTCCCTAACAATTATTTTTTTCACATGTACCTCCAGTTTAAATTCCAATCTCTCATTCTCCAGGTTGCTTTAAGATGCTGAACTCTAGGAAACAACCACAAGGTTGCTGGAGGGGAGGAAGGTTGAGGATGGGTGATGGGCATTAAGGAGGCACTTGATGTGATGAGCACTGGGTGTCATATGCAACTGATGAATCACTAAATTCTACCCCTGACACTAATAATACACTGTATGTTAATGGAATTGAATTTAAATTAAAAATTAAAAAAAAAAGAAACGCTATGCATTACGCTGACATTATCAACAGTTCTTCAAACCACAGAGAGATATACACTGAATAAAAATAAAAATAGGGAGAGAGCAAGAACAATAAAGGATAATCAGAACTTAGCATTCTTATGTATCTATTATCTAAAGGCATATTTCTTTTTTTGTATGATTTGTAAACTAGAGATAGTGATACCTGGCTCCTAAAGTTAATGTAATGAATAATACATATCACAGGAAGAATGATTAGCACTATGCCTTGTACATAGTAGGTAAACAAAAACAGTAGTTATTTTTATTCATTCTGTTACTTCAGACTGCTTAAAACAATGAATATATGTTTTCCCAAAAAAAAACCTTAAAGGAAAAACATTGGAAAGTTATGGAAGAGTTACTATTTGAAAAATAGGGTAGATAAGTATAATGACCAGAAACATTAGGAAACCAATATTACTATCTTATAAATGGACACATGCAAATGAAGATATGCATATATCCAATAAAAGAAAATACAGAAGTGGATTTTATAACTGCCTTGTAGTACTCTGAGTGTGGTTAATCTGCAGGTGCTTTTGATTCCTAACCACTTGGGGCATATCTCCTTTTGATACTTACCATTTTCTTTTCCCCACAATCGAGCCACACATATTCACAAATGTTTAATTGGTCTCAAAACACTTCCATGAAACCTCAAATTGTCATTCTTTTCCTTGCTTTTGTGTCTCGCTCCTTTCTCCATCATAAATGTTCCCTTTTTAAGGTAATTTCTTCCTTATCATTTTATTTGCTGTGATAATTCTGTTACCCAGCCTCATAACCCCATCATGAAACAAAGGGAATATTATCAGAATACAAGAAAGAACAGAGAGATATATGTTAACATTTTTGAATAGTGAGTAGAGAAAGGAGAAAATGCTTTTCTTGGATATATTTCAACAAACATAACAACTTTATTCAGAATGTTGAAAATTCTCTACATTGGCATTTACTTACACTGTCTCCAAGAATTTGAAAGTAAACAGTATACACACAAAGGAGCTACCTAAAAATAAACTTTAAATTCCCATTCAATGAGCACCTTGGGAGTAAAATCCAATCAGGAAAGTGTGAAATGTAATGTGTGGTTAGGGAATAAAACCACCTTTTAATTACTGTTGACGGCTAGAGAATATAGCCCTCACAACTAGTTAATTTCACTTATTTTTGGTGAAAGCAATGTGACTTTATCACCTCAAAAAGCAAAATTGATAGCACATAAGAACAGAGACATATCTTTCAATTTGGTTTAAATAAAAACAAAAGCAAAGTGTATCAGCTATGTTTCTTTATCTGCAAATTTAAGAAAGCAGCACTTTTTTCTTATCCTTTCCAAATGCAAAACAGTGATAACTATGAAAAAAAGATATGGAGAGTGAATATACACTGAAAATCTCTCAGCGTAAGAGAAAAAGCTAAGACAGGGTTTATTAAGAAAAAGAAATGTTCTTTTCTTACAACTGTCATGACAAGGTTAATGTGGAATCGTCCCTTAATCAGGCAATGAGGAAGGGCACTGAAGTCGCGGCACACATACTTAGTCCATTTCATTGTCTTTGTCAAGGTAAGTCATGCAGGAATGCAGGAATGCCCATATACATGTGAATAATGAACTCATTTGAAAGAACTATTCCTAAAAGTCAAAAGATGATATTCCACATGATCAGTTTGACAAAACCTACCTGAGCACAATTCTCACTATAAAAATGCAGACTCATTTCTCAGGTGATTAAAAGGAGGGGCAGCTGAGTATTCATTTAAATGCATAAATGATTGATGGATAACATTAAAGAGAAAGTCACACAGTAGACAAAATGTGTATATTTAAATTCAAAACTGTTATACTGCACTAGATCATTTCTTTCACATTTTTCCATAAAAACAACACTATAATTTTAGTATATTCTGCATGTGTCTTTAGTGGTAAATTTGTCTCTTTTGATTCTCAGTGTCCCTATTTAACTTTCTCTGTCTATGTGCTTTTGCAGTAACAGCACTGGAGAAAGAAAAGCTGCTATTCCAAAAGGCAGTATGGTCCTTTGCCCATGAATTCCTTTGAATTGTGTTTGATGTTAATGTTATCTTTGTGACCTTGTTTCCAGGTCATCCTTTCCATTTATGTAACTCAAGATAAAATATAGTAATTTGGATTATTGAATCTTCTAGAAAGTGATTTTCATTTCAAGTAGAACCACTTATTTATTTATTTGGCATATAGATGACACCAGTATAGTGGTTATCAGTACTGCTAGAAGACAGAGGGCACAAGTTTGTGAAACACATAATTTTTTAGTCTCTAATACGGACCAAGGAACAATAGGTACAAAACATACAAAGACAAATGAGATACAGTCCTTGGTATAATTGTATTTGCAGGATCACAAATGGAAAAATTCCTATGCTGGAGATATGTGAATATTTTATGGGAAACTAAGAGAGGGGGTGATGAACTACCTGGTAAAAATGAGAAAATAACATTAGAAAATAAACATTTGAATTGGCTAATGAAGATGGATTTCAGTAGCTTCAAAAGAAAAGAAAAATCAGCCTGGGCTTGAGGAACATGTGCAATTGCCCAGACAGCCTCCCCCAAAAGTACCTTAGGTTCTGAAATCAATGAGTTGTTCAGAAGAGCTACAAAGATAATGAAAATCAAGATATGGTGAATACCTTTTTTTTTTGTCCATCTAGATTAAACTTCCATCCTTCTCTAACCTGCTATATGCTCTGCAAGACTAATCCTAATTCAATCAGTTTCTTTGTCCTCTAACTGCCTGATGGGTTAAGTCAATGGAAAACACTGATAGGAAAAAAAAGAAGGAAGAAAAATTAAGATTTTGATTTCAGGGCATTTATTGCCCTACTCCATATCTGTGAATAGCACAGTGAGTGTGTTTATTAAGCAAACATCATGACAATCTCAGGCAGCCCTTTCTCTGCCTCCAGGTCTAGGAACTATATCCTCTTCTCACATTTTCAGCCTTTGGATGGTCAAGTTATTAGTCCCTGGAACTTCACTGTCCCTTATCCTTTCTCTACCCTCTGCCTACACCTCTGTAAATAGTCCCTTTGTAAAACTCTACTTAAAAACTAATTTTAGTATCCCATCTGCTTTTTTGCTGCAACTCAGACGGATACGCAAGATGAAAAAAGATTTGGATTTTTAGGGTGGGAGTGTCTTAGGGAGTGACAAAAAAAGTTTTAGGAAACAGAAATTAACTGACAAACCAAGATCATGGAGGAGCCAGGTGAACAAGGGTTAAAAATCTGGCTAGGAAGAAAAGGTGTGGGCTATAAATGGCATTCTCTTCCTCTGAGACAGAAAGGAAGAAAAGACACACATATATATGGGGATGGGGGAGGTCATAGGAAGTCAAAGAAGATCATGTTTGAAAGGTTTGATTGTTCTGTTAAGTAGACAACATGGTAATTTCTTACACGTTGAGGAAGCAGACAAGAGGCTCAGAAGTTAAGGAGAATAATGATTTTGCTTAGCAGTGGGAAAGGGAGTCAATTAGAGACAGTGATACAGATTAATAATCAGCTGAGGTTGTAAATAATCCATAGATTAAAATGCTGGTTTGTATGGACTTGCCATTTTCTCTAGCAGTGTCTTACAAGTGATGTTAGGACCCATCCATTGGGGCTAGGTAAGGGATGAGAATAAGAGAGCAAAGAAATGGAAACCCTGGTAAAAAAGCAGTAGAATTGTTTCACTATGTGATTCTGGTAACATAAGAACATAAATGCAAGTTAAGTGACTAGGATTGGAGGGAGCATTTAATGGTCTCAGTGTGTTAGGAGGTGAAACAAGTGATATTAAGGTAGAGACAAGTAGTCAGTGAGTGGATCTTGAAGCTTAAGATGTTAAAATGTAAAGTAGTTCTGGGAATGATAGTGTCCTGGGACCATAAACGTGGTGTTACTTAAGTGGACTGGAGCACAAGAAATTAAAAACAAATAAATCTGTGAAAGTTAAGAATTTGACATCTGCAGATGATTGAAATACTTTAGCATTTAGTCCAGTTTCAAAGTTATAAGAAAGAGAGTAAGTGGGTGAAGAAAAGCTATTATAATATCAGCCCTGCTACCTGTGTAAAATACAAAGTGTGAAGGCACAAAAATATTCTGTGAAAGTTTTGGATAAGAACAAACTAGTCAAATTCAAGGTGATGATTCGGTTTATGACAATAGAAAGTGTTTATAGAGAGGAGAATACCAAGAGTTTAAAGGGAGATGAACAGGTTGGGAATGGATCTAAAGGATGAGGCCTGAAATGAGTAAGAATGACAATCCTGAAGATAAAAGTCAACTAGACTTCTGCATTGAGTAAATATTCTATTCAAAATTCATGAAGGTGAGGAACACACTGCGCACTGTATTGAGACAGAATTGCCACATGAATGGCCATGACCACTGCTGATATCTATTCCTTTGACTATCCCTACTGACCAAGACATACCCTTTCTTACCTTGTGAGATTTGGCAAAGTAAATTGACTGAGAAAAAAGAATTAGCATCCACTTTTATCAAATAGACATCACATTAAAAAATAAAAAAATGGACATCATGTAAGAGAAAGAGTCTCAAGAAAGAGACCCTTGTCCCATCTCAAGAAATTACTACTACCAGATCATAGAAAGTCAGTTTTGGGGTTACACTTCAAATTTTAATTGGATTGATGAAATGCCAACCACAGTAAACAATATAGTAAATAAATGATCAAAATACCTAAATAAATGGCAGTTGGTGTATTGCTATCATACATAGAGAACACCAGTAAAATGACAAAACTTTCAATACCAAATTTATTAAAAACCAAAAAATAACCAGAAGTACAACTTATTCTCCCATTCATTTAAAAAAAAAAAAAAAACTTCTAAAATAATTTCTGTTCTTCAAGTAGAAATAGAATTTTAGAGTATAATTCTACTTAATAACTGATAAGTAGCCAAGTTTTGGCCTAAAATCTGTAAGTGAAGAAGGAAATAAATGCTATAAAAAGTTTTGAAATATTTAAATTACTATATTTCAGTAAAACTTTATGTGAATAAATTTGAATATCCAATTAATAAGCCACACATATGTGGATAATAATTTAGAACTTTTTTTAAAAGTTGAAATCAGAAATTTATGACAGTCCTGGTATAGAAATTAGCAATAAGAGGATTATTTTACCTTGCTCCCTGATGTCATTGGTTTTCACTCTGTTGTTAGAAAAATTCAGATTTGTCTAATAGGGAGATGGGATTTTTCATTCTTACATAGCTGAGTATATCAGTCCTGTATACACGGACACCAAATAGTATTTTCTATTCCCTTCTTTGAATATACTGAAATATGTTTGTTTTCCTCTATATTAAAAGAGACGCCTGGGGCATTTTTGTGGCTCAGATGGTTAAGCATCTGCCTTCCACTCAAGTCATGATCTTAGGGTCCTGGGATTGAGCCCCGCATCTGGCTTCCTGTTGAGCAGGGAGCCTGCTTCTCCCTATCCCTTTGTTATTCCCCCTCCTTGTATGCACGCTCTCTATCAAATAAATAAATAAATAAATCTTAAAAAAAAAAAAAAAAAGAGAGAGAGACACCCAAAAGCAGGGTCTTCAGAGACTTTGAAATAACATGAATTTGTATATAAAGGCACTGATTGGTATTATAAGACTAGGTAAATTATATAAATTTTCTGATCCTCAGTTTTCTTAGTAGTAAAATGAACGTAATGATTCCTATACCACATGATTGGTGGAAACAAGATGAGAATAAACTAACGAAAATATCTTCTACAAGCTTGACACTTGTTAAGAATTTGCTAGTCATTATTGGTTCTCTCCCCATTTTGAGAAAGGTGGTTTAGGGAGAAAGTCACAGTCACACATGCTTGGTTCAGTGTAAACAACAAAGCTAATGATGCTCTACTGCACTGAATTTAAATCTTGCCTTTATCATTTGTCATTTGTATAGCTTTGATAAAATGTTTAAACTCTCTAAGGATAAGTTTCCTCATCTGTAAAGTGAGAACAACAATATCCAACTCAAATTATCCTACAGAGGATTAAATGGGAAATCTATGTAAAGAACTAACACAGTGCCTCTCATATATGAGGAATTCAAGGAGTATTTATTTTTTTCCGTTTGTCTCCTCTAAAACCGTGTATTATTTTTCAAAGTGCTATAGCAACATACTTTGAAAGGAAAAAAAATTCTGTATGCTCATATATAACTAGGACTTTTTTTAAAAAAATGAAAAATGGGGGCACCTGGGTGGCTCAGTTGGTTAAACGTCTGCCTTCGGCTCAGGTCATGATCCCAGAGTGTTGGGATCGAGTCCCACATCGGCCTCCCTGCTCAGGGGTGGGAGCCTGCTTCTTCTCCCTCTGCCATTTCCCCTGGATGTGCGCTCACTCTCTCTCTCTCTCTCTCTCTCTCTGTCAAATAAGTAAATAAAATCTTTTAAAAATGAAACTATAGAAGAGAACTAATTTTATGATAAAGATTTGTTAAAGTTAAGACTGATTGGGGCAAATATGTCAGCTGACCTGGATTCAGCACTTCTTTGCCACTAACATGCTGTGCAACCATAGACAAAATCGCTAACCTCACAGTTCTGTTGTCTATAATATAACCAATTCAAAAGTTTGATTCAAGGATATTTTATTAAAATTCTTTATACAGTGTCTGGCTTAGGATACATTATCTAAAAATATTAAACTTTATTATTCTGACAATATTTCAATTTTCAAATCAAAATAAATGCCTTTGTAAAAAACACCTTCACTCATTTTTAAATTTAGAAATATAAAAATAAAATATGCTATGAAATATAAAAGAGCATAAATCAAGTACGAAGCATGATTATGAAGTATTATATTATTATGAGAAGTATGTGTTAATAGCATAATAAAAATTATATCATTGGAACTTCTCAATTGTCCCACCTACGTACCTAAAGAGATTTTTATTTATTTTTTTTCTAAAGAAATTTTTAAAAGGAGTTAAGAATAGGGTCTTAAAATCATCTCATAACTAAATACAAAGAACACTAAGCAGAAAAAGATATAGTAAGAGAAAGATATTCTGCAAAAACCTGATGTCTAAATTTCATTAGTCTATCATTGCCACAAACTGGATTAAGGCAGTACATAAAATAGTTTCTTTTTTTTTTTAAAGATTTTATTTATTTATTTGACAGAGAGAGAGCGATTACAAGTAGGCAGAGAGGCAGGCAGAGAGAGAGGGGGGAGCAGAGAGCCCGATGCGGGGGCCCGATCCCAGGACCCTGAGATCATGACCTGAGCCGAAGGCAGAGGCTTTAACCACTGAGCCACCCAGGCGCCCCCATAAAATAGTTTCTTACAAGCAATTTATTACAGGGTGTCCACGTCAGCATGTTGAAAATAAAATCAAGTATCTCCATTTTCAACAAAGCAGATTAATGCAGAACATGTAGTTATATTCCTATCATGATTTCAACCCAACATAAAAAACAAGGCTTTCTCAAAAGTGTTGCCTGCTCTGACAGTAAGGAACTTGTTGCTCAATTCCCCCAAGGCAACTTCTCTATTCAATTAAGAATGTTTTCAAGAACTGTTGCAATTTTTGGTACATTGCCTTTTGGGGTACACATAGAAGATATGCTTCACCGATGCATTTTGTTTTCAATTCATCTTAAAATTCAATTTAGTGTAATAAAACATGAAGCTTGGTAGTACATACACAAAGGAAAATTAACATAATTTGGAGAAAATACAAAACTACAAGGAGGATTAATCTCAATGTTTCATAAACTATCAAATTAAATAACAAATTAAATAATTGGAAATGCTTTATCTAGCCTTATTAGAATTACGTCTGAATCAGATTGAAAACTATACAATTATTTGCATATAAATATATTTGCAAAATATTTTAATTTTTTAAAAATAAAACAATAATTATTTTACATCTCATTTTAGCAACTGGCTTCACAGTGCCATATTAAGTAACTAATTTGTCCATATAAATGGAACAACATATGATCTCCAATTTATATGTTGAACATCAGTGCAAAATGCTAAAAATATTTTGGAAATCAAAACAAAATTCCCAAAGAAATCTTAATCTGTTCTATGAAATCTTACTCTTGAAAATAATATAAATTCTTTTGAAAGAAAATATTTACTCTCATTACTTCTGCAAATCTGAGATTCACACAAACTGAGTTAGATCTGCCATATATTCAGTGTTCTGTTATTTACTGGCCTGACCACAAAGTTCTTGAGCACTAACTTTGAATAATGCGTTGGCAAGGTGAGAAGAAGGTAGACAAGATTGGGAGCCACAAAACCTTTATACCTTGGAGTAAGTCACTACGCTTTTATGGACCTAATTTTTCTCATCTATTAAAGAAGAGTTTAGATCAATGATCCAAAAGCTTTCTGCCATCTCTGGAATTGTAGGATTATTGTGTTCTATGAAACATAATATAGTGAAAACAACTTTAATATTAGCTCCATCTTATCATTTGAGCAAACTTAGAAGAAATAACCTCAATGCTTATTCCACAGATATGTTTTGAGAACCAGGGGAACTAGCATATATAATAATACATGATAGGGACGCCTGGGTGGCTCAGTTGGTTAAGCGGCTGCCTTCGGCTCAGGTCATGATCCCAGAGTCCTGGGATCGAGTCCCACATCGGGCTCCTTGCTCGGCAGGGAGCCTGCTTCTCCCTCTGCCTCTGCCTGCCTCTCTGCCTACTTGTGATCTCTCTCTCACTCTCTCTCTGACAAATAAATAAATAAATTCTTTAAAAAAAAAAAAATAATAATAATAATACATGATAAACTCAGATTCACTACTACATTCACTTAGATATTATTAACTGCATTGTTCAATGTTTGTGAATATTCACTGACAAGCAGGAGAGGATATATGAATGGTCAATGACTAGAGAAAAATCTAGCAAGCCCAAGTTGTCAGATTGAAGTAATAAATCTTATTGTCAGCTAGATTTTGTTGAAATATGGACAAAATTTCTTAAAGTTTACTTGAAAAGAGAATAAATGACCCTAGAGCGTGAAGAACATGACATCTTTGAACTTGGACTAATCCATTCTTTTTTTTTTTTAACATTTTATTTATTTATTTATTTATTTATTTATTTATTTATTTATTTATTTATGAGAAAGAATCCCAAATAGGCCCTATGCCCACACGGAGCTCAACACAGGGCTTGATCCCACAACCCTGAGATCATGACCTGAGCCAAAATCAAGAGCCAGACACTTAACCAACTGAGCCACCCAGGCGCCCTTGGATAAATCTGTTCTTAAATAAAGTATATGTTCAAACTTTCCATGATTTTGACATTTGAATAAGCAAATTTTTTTGATTATAAGTACATTCACATGACCTCAGTTAACCTGCCAAGAACCTTAAGAACACAGCCAGAAGTTATATCCCAAATAACATAACCAAAAATAATTTTAACTAATGCAACTAAAACATGAGAGAACCTTGTTTCGCTTGGACAAAATTACCTCATGGTTTCACAAATCACTGAAGTTTTGTACTCTCAAAAAGATGAACTGAGGGGCTCCTGGGTGGCTCAGTGGGTTAAAGCCTCTGCCTTCAGCTCAGGTCATGATCTCAGGGTCCTGGGATCGAGCCCCGCATCAGGCTCTCTGCTCAGCAGGGAGCCTGCTTCCCCCTCTCTCTCTGCCTGGCTCTCTGCCTACTTGTGATCTCTCCCTCTGTCAAATAAATAAATAAAGTCTTTAAAAAAAAATAAGTTGGTTTATATATTTCGTTATGTGGATTAGGGTATAATACCAATTTAGTTTTGATCAGATGGTAAAGTGGAATATTTGCGTATAAGCCATAATCACCCTATGCACCATCGGAAGTTGTAAGAACTTACTAACAGTCATTGCAGAGGCAATAGAGGATAATGGTTTTGGGGGCAGCCTCTGGAACCAGACAGGCCTGGATTTTGAATACTGATTCCTAGGCTAGCTATGTAATTTTGAACAACTGAGTTTAAATTCTGCAAGATTCTCTTTTCCAAGTCTGTAAAATTGTTAGAGTAATATGACTCACCACAAAGAATCTACCTGAAGATGAATTGAAAGAAGGAACAGGACAATGTGCTCCCAGTGTTGTCATTAAATGATGGTTACTGTTATTTGCATTTTTCCTTTGATGACATATAATTTGTAAGATATTTGTAGCTCTCATATCAGAAGACAAAAATATGTTTACTTACTGTTATCAATGAAACATTTCAGTTCTGTACTTTTGAATCACTAAAGTTTGAAAGGTGCTGCAGTTGGTGAAAGTGAATGTGTATTTGGTACCTTCATATTTAGCCCCTCCAAAATATAAGAAAGACAAATTAAGTTATTTCTTATTTGAAAATCAAATGGGGAAACTAATGAAAATATCACTATATGTGTATTATCTAACTAGAGAAGAAAATTCCAAATTCTCGTTAATTAATATGAATAATAAATTATCTATTCTGGACCATGAAGATATTCTTAAGCACACAGAAAAATAAGTATAATGAAACAGAAATTTAATTTTAAAATACAGAACACTAAATTAAGAAAAAAATGATGATAAAAATCAATAATCAAAAGAGCAAGGAATTCTATTCACATGTGTATTTTATTTGGAGGGACTTCCACTTATTCTATGTTCAAACATTAATCTCTGCCACTTCTAGTGTTTGAAGCTATAACAGTTATTGTTCTAAATAGTAACAGATGTTCTATATTTTTGTTTGAATGAAATGATGGTTTGAATTTAAAAAAATTCCATTTCCAGTAGAGAGATAGAGGCTGAGATCTTTTCCTTCTGGACTCATGAGACAAGAAATCCAATCTGTACAACTAGTAATAAACCTACTGGGAAAACTGATAGGGCAGTGGAAAAAAAAACCAACAACACACAACATAAAATTGGTGTAATCTATACAACCGTGTTTCAGGAAGAGAAGAGAGAAAAACTGCCTGAGAAATTTCAAATAAAAAGCATGTTTGATAAAATGGAAGATACATTAAAAGAAAAAAATACCCCACAACCCAATCCTACTGAGGTAATAAACACAAATGGTATAGAGGATTTCCTAGCTGCAGCAGGATCGAATAAATAAATAAATAAATAAATAAATAAATAAATAAACAAACAAACAAACAAACAAATAAATAAATAACAAGAAAACCACAAGAGCAACAACACTAAGTTAAATCTTCAGAATGACTCTGTTTCTAGAATCTGATCTGAGACCATTCTAAAATCAAACAATTCTGGAATTCTCTTCCATATTAATGGCATTTAGTTCAAAAGTTTTTTTTAATAGAAACACTCGCTTTGTGTTATGAATTATAGTGAAAGCATTTAGGCAATTGAATGGGCTTTGCTGTTTCATATAGACTAACACACTAATCTTATAAATAGGTAATTTAAAGCATAACTGCTAGGATGATTTCTATAACAGATATTTGAAGAAACGTGGGATTCAAATAAGTTCCATACAATATAATAAAATAAGGGGGTCTAAAATAACACTTCAAGAGTCTTAATGGTGCAGTGTATTTAGGATTAAGATAAAACTAAATGAAGTCAATTATTTTGTTCATGTATTCATTTTTTCAACAGGTATTTATTGTGTCTCTATTACATGATGTAGACAGAGATGAATATACATCAGTGGATAAGACATGACCTCTGCCTTAACAGAATTCAAAGAACAGTGAGACAAAAGCACATAAGAATTTCAGTGTTGTGTGGCAACAGTTCTAATAGTGGTACACACGACATGCAATGACGGAGGAGAAAGAGTGATTTGGAAAGCATTTCAGGTCAAGAATTTAGTAAAGATGACGTGTAAAAGCAATTTATTGGTAGAGTTTGAGAACTAAATAACAATTAAAACTCTTCTCTGAAGTAGCAGAATCTCTCTCTACCTTTGCTCTTAGATAAAGACTGCTAGGTAAATAGGAAAGACCCAAAGAGGACCACTCCCCATGCTGCTCCACAAATCAGGATTATACTATACTCACTATAGGCCCTGAAGTTACAAGCATAAAGTATGCCCACGCTGTAAATGTAAACATGAATAATCAGGGTAAAATATGTGTTAAAGACCAAAGATGCTTAGAACATTTGCATTTGGGAATTTGGGGAAGCTGAGTGCTCTCAAGGGAATTCCAGTGAACAAATATAGAAGACAATGTTTCTTTGGCGCTATTTCTGGCGCTATTTCTGAGGCTGTCATGTCAGGCTGCCCTCCCCCCCTTATCTAACAACTTCTATAAGCCCGTGGTGTTTAAGCCATTTTGTTCTTATACCATTTTGTTCGCTCTGCTAGTAGTTTAGCGACATTGACAGAAATACACAGGATTTTTATTGGAATGGTATGCATGTTAGAATGCATTAGTCACTGCATGGGAAGACACGGTGGGAGAGATGGGGGTGTTATGCCTCTATTGAGACAACATAATTCCTTTAGCAATTTCCAAACTGAGTTCTGTGAGATTATAATAGGTGCTTTACAAACATGACATAAAGAAATGCTAGCAATATTTTCCTTTATAGTGTATTTTAAATACGAGAAGGGAAAAAAAACTTATTCATATTTCTAAAGCTAGCTTATTCCATAATGTTTATCCTTTTCAGAAATGGTTCCATTCTTGATAAATTCCAAGATGTGGCCTGCAAAATCACCCAATGCACTAACTTGTTACTTTTGATCATTGATGTATCTGAAGCATTTACCAACTAACTGGCAATCCATGTTGAAAAAGAAAAGTAGAATCCAATGCCTTTCAAAGTATAATAGAAACAGAAAAAACAAAATTTAGACTATTTCATTGTGAAGATGATATAAGCAGCTTTGTTTCTAAAGAAATAAAAAACAACTATACAAGATGAATCCTTGAATGATCTGAGAAGTACCCAAAATGTACAGTTCTAATTTCCCATCTGCTACAAAATCACTATAGAAAATAGCATTTTTATATTATGCTGCAATGATGATAAAATGCATTTGAACATATATACACACACATCCATTATATTTGCATACACACACATGCACATACACATGATGCTCTACTTGATCTGTCAACCTCATGCTCAATATTAGTCTAATATGTGATAGAGACATAGAATGATGTTCTCATTTGAAGTGATTTTTTTAACTATTATAAACAAAAATGCCAAATGAAATATATTTCTTATTATTTTCATTACTTTGTAGTTTTATTATTAATCATATTTTTATATTTCTGTTTCATTCATTTGTAAAGTATAAATCATTAATAAAATGAAAGTGTTTATTACATATATGAATGTATGAATAATACCATTTTACTCAAATTTGATTGATATGTTCATTATACCTCATGACTTGTCGCTGACGTTTGAGTGCCTATCTTAATTTTTAAATTGTTCCATAATTACTGTTTGGAAACTCTGATTCAAGCAGCTAAAGCTTGTCTTTTCTGATCTTATAGCAAATGCCAGTGAAAAATATCTAACTTTATTAAAGAGCTATACTGGTTGGCATCTACTCTTTCCAATAGGAACTCAAAATATCTCTTACTAAAACCACCAGGCAACATAAGTAGGAACTGATTGTCATAACCATCTTGATATTTTAAAGCATCAATTACTTAGTTTAGGGTTAGTCCTAGACACATCCGTTTTTACATTATATATTACTTTATATTAAACCTGCTTCTAATCTATTATTAACAGGTGGAAAAAAAAATAAATGAACTATCCCAGAAAATAAATTCCAACCTCAATGGTTAATTAACCATGGTATCTCTATTTGGGAAATGATTACATTTGTACACAGTTTAAACAGTATTGTTAGGAGTTCATGTCATTTCAAATATACATAATGTGTGTATGTGTGTGTTTGTATTATCTGCTAAGACCAGTGATCTGAGGAAAAGAAAGAAATTTGGCATATACAGCTCTTTTAGAACCTTACTGGAATGTGATTTTGGACTTGTCAGTTAACCCTTCTGAGCCTCAAGCTCCATACTGTAAATGGAGTATTTTGTTTACTTTACAGGTCTCATCTCTTAGCAATAACAGACTTTGCTTGGCATATTGTTGGCTTTCAGTTAGTGAAGATGATTAGAACAGTGGCTTCTGTGATTACTTATTCCCTGGACTAGTGGGAAATGAATAATGCCTAGATAATATCTTGGAGTTCTTATTGCTATTCTTGTTTCTCCACTATAAAATTTAAGTTTATATTAGTAAGGCATATTATTGAAGCCTCTGGAATTGATTGTTGATGGTGCTAGAACAGCCAACTGTCCTGGTTTTGCTCAGGACTGAGGGGATTCCCAGGATACAGAGCTTTCTGTGATAACACTGGGAAACTTTTGGGCATACCAGAGGGTTGGTCCCTCTATACTGACCATCTAAGTTTCATCTTCCTTGTCCTTAACCATATTTTAGCCAGAAACTACCCTTCCTAGTGCCTCTGTAGCTACATTGGTCCATGTGACTAGTTCTAGCCAATGGAAAGATGTGTGCATTTCGGAGCCAGGCACTATAAGTATCTAATGCACCTTCCCAACGGCCTTTCCTTTTTATCACTGGCAGGTAACAACAGACATGGTGATCTTAAAGCCACAAGATCACTGATCCACAAAACAGGGATAGGCTAGTGTCCTGAATTACTGTGGAGGAGGGTTTTACAAACCTCATCAAACTGTGAAGCAAGCACTGAACTTAATTGTGTTAAATCATCGAGATTTGGGAATTGTTTGTTACATCAGTGAGTAAACCCTAATTAGAAGATATAACTCATGGTTATTAAATAATATTGGAAATGAATGTTATTTGCCACTTGTTCTTGCCATAAGAGACGGCGCATACAGGAGACACGTAAGGGCCATTCTTCATTAATAATACACTGTTCTAAGTTAAGTCACCCTAGCAACTTCAAATTATCCATGAGTTTATTTACTGCTCTCAATAGGCTTAATGGGCAGGTAGTATCATTTCCTCCATTTTAGACCATTAAACTAGGACTTAGAGTTGTCACTTATTTTCCTCTCATTTACACAAAGATAAATACCAAACCTAAGAATAAACTCACTACTTCTCATACCAAAGATAAATACCAAACCTAAGAATAAACTCACTGCTTCTCATACCAAACTCCATGCTCTTCCATTAAGCTGTTTCCTTTACATATTCTATAATGGCACCTATATATATATATATATATATATATATATATATATATATGCACACACACAAGTATATTTATATATGTATACAAATAAACACACACATACTGCAAAGCAATGACTACAGTGAGAACATGTACATATCATTTTCTTTCATTACTTCTTTACAAACTGCTTTCAGATAATTAGATAATGTCTTTCTTTTTTAATTTGTCCATCTTCAAAAATTCTCTGTGGCATCACAAGTTGCCAATTGCTTGCTCCTTCAAATGCTTTAAATTTTAGGTATATCATTTAAAAAATTATTTCTTTGAATGCTCCATCCCACTCTTTGGTGGGTCTCATTTGTTGCCCCATCCTCATGATAAAGCCATTGAACTTGACTCTTCAATATATATTGCCCTTTCACTCAAGTGTCTTACCTATTTATATTACTACTTACCCTAATTTTACCTCTGTTCAAAACTGTAGTCTTTAGCTATAGTTCCAAGTTTTTCTTGAAATACAGATTGGCAGCTGTTTACTTGTGTTTAGAATGTGCAAATATACCAAATCCTGCATCTGTTGGGCTAAAATTCAACTTCGTAATTACATTTTATAAGCCAGCTTCTATCCTTAGTTCCCTCTTTTCCAATTGTCCCAACTGTTTAGCCATATTTGGAAAAAAAATATATGTATATATTTACTTTTCTTTGCATATTAAAAAAACACATTTATTCATGTAATTAGTGTCTCCACATATTTCTCACTTCAGTTTCCTTCTTCCCTTAAGTTAGGCCCTCATTGTACTATGCTTACAGCATAGGAGAAAATCTGGTCTGCTGACAGTTACTTTATATCCTTCTGGACTTCTTTCTTTGCCTCATGAATTTTCACCTATCTTTTCCTATTGTAATTCATTCAGGTATATGCTCCTAGATTAATCTAAGCACATCTCTGCTCCTGCCTCTCTTATTCGAAATTTATCTCTATTCCCTCCCAAATTATTAACATCTCAAACTACTGTTTAAAATCATTCCCAATACTCTCAGAGATGCCTTTGTTTTGTGTGTGTATGTCTGATTTTATTTATTTATTTGAGAGAAAGCAAGGACTAGTGGGGAGAGAGGAAGAGGGAGAGGGAGGAGCAGACTCCCCGCTGAGCAGGGAGTCCAAAGCCAGGCTCATCCCGGGACCCTGAGATCATGACCTGAGCCGAAGGCAGATGCTTAACCAACTGAGCCACCGGGACGCCCCTCAGAGATGCCCTTGTAATCATATCATATCTTCTTGGTAAGTTTCAGTCAAGCAAGATAATTGTGCATTCCCCAAATATGCTCTAGATCTTCCCACTCTTGCTGGGTCTACACTCTCCACCTGGGAAATTCCATTTTAGTTCATTCCTTTGGAAACCTTAATCATCCTTTAAGACCTAGCTCAAAGCAGCTTTAATGCATAATGTTTTCCTCTCCTTGCCAAAGGCCATTTGAAAACCTTCTTCCTTGAACTCACAAAGCACTTTCTTTGCACTTACTTCCCTTATGATGTATGTTCCTTCAATCAAATAATGGAATCTTCCCATGAATTTGTTTTTCCCTAAGAAGTTAAAAGTTTCTTGCGGACAGGCATTATAATAATCATCTTTGTATTCCTCAAGTGCTTAGCATAATATCTTACTCTCAAAAAAAAGTTCATTTATCAGAAGAGCATTCAAGGTAAGGTACTGTTTTAGAAATAATTGAAATGCCAAGTCTAAATATATATGCTTGAGAGTATATATGGGGCTGATTGGGATGCAGTTAAAACTTGCATGGAATTAGATAATCATTAAGCAAATTCATTCTGAGGAAGTATCAGATGATGGTTAGTAAGTTTTTAGCTAGTAAAAAAATAAGGAAATAAAATTTTAGTAAATTATAACTTGTCAACTTAGTTTTCAACAGTGCCATGGATTTCCAATTCATAGTTCAACCATAGAAACTAACTGCCAAATATTTTTTCTTGTTTAAGACAATATAAAGCTACATAAAATTACATCTTTTTCCCTCTCTGTGTCTCTCCCTCTATATATATACACACACATATATAGGCATGTATATATAGTATAATATAAAAATGTAATGTGATGATAAAAGACTTTCAAAAATAAAGGAAATATTATATTATCAAACTATAAAACTTTCTCTATGAAAAACCGCAAAAGCTGATTTTGTGTTTCTAAGAAGTAAACATAAAAAGAAACAGAACATGCTAAGCAGGCCCCAAAATGCCTCCAAGAGATTCCCACTGTCTAGTATTCACATCTTCAGGTAGACATCCAGATTGTATCAGAGTTGCTGTGTGTGACTAGTAGCATACAGCTGAGGTGAAAGTATGTCATTTCCTATATTAACTTATAAAGACAATGGCTCCCATCTCACACATGATCATTCATTCTTGCTCTCTTAGCTCTGGGAGAAGCCAGCTGCTACATTTGTAAGCAGTCCTGAGCAAAGTCTTCATGACTAGGAATTGAAGCTTCCAGCCAAACACCAGTGAGGATCTTAGGCCTATAACCAACTGAAGCCTCTTTGTCATCCATGTCAGTAAGCTTGGAAACACCACTTGAGCCTTGAGATGTGTCTGCAACCGTGTGTCCCTGAGCCAAAACCAGCCAGCAAATCTGCACCCAGACCACTGACCCTCAGAAGCTGTGTAAGAAAGTCAGTATTTTGGGACACCTTGCAATGCAGCAACAAGTAACTACACAGAATACATAGATAATAGAAACTCTGCAGTTAAACCTATTTGTAACGAAAGTAATCATGTATATTTTAAAAAGGATTTTGTTGACTAAAAATTTAATTTACTACCTTAATGAAATAACCTCAAAATAAACATTTACATGATAAAAATTCAGTCTTTATTTAATAAAAGCAATTACAACCCCTTACTTCTAAAGATCTGACTTCTTGGCTGTCATAAAACCATAACAATTGTGGGTTATGTTTCTTTTCCTTTAAAATAAAATGTTTGGGGACGCCTGGGTGGCTCAGTCAGTTGGGCATCTGTATTCAGCTCAGGTCATGATCCTGGGGTCCTGGATTCTGCTCCTCCTTGGGCTCCCAGCTCAGGAAGGAGTCTGCTTCTCCCTCCTTATGACCCTCTCCCCACTTGTGTTCTCTCTCTTGCTCACTCTGTCTCTCTATCAAATAAATAAAATCTTAAAAATAAATAAATAAATAATTCAAAAAAATAATAAGATAAAATGTTTCGAGGCTGCGTCTGGCTCCCACTCTCAGTTTCCGCATTACACTGAGCTCCATAGAGACCATGCCCGGCAAGTGAGAGCCCAACGGGCACTGGGGACTCTGTGCCTCACTGAGGAAAATAATTAAACTTAGGCAATGGAAATGCTAAGAAGCCAAGTGGCAAAATGTCACCATATGCAGTGTTTGTGCAAACGTGCTGAGAGGAGCACAAGAAGCACCCAGATGCTTCGATGAACTTCTCTGAGTGTTCTAAGGAATGCTCCGAGAGGTGGAAGACTGTGTCTGCCCAAGAGAAAGGAAAACTTGAAGACACGACAAAGGCGGACAAGGCCCGTTCTGGAAGAGAAATGAAAACCTATATTCCTCCTGAGGAGTACACAAGGAAGAAGTTCGAGGATCCTAATGCACCCAAGAGGACACTTTCGGCTTTTTTCTTGTTCTGTTCTGAGTATCGCCCCAAAATCAAAGGGGACCATTCCGGCCTATCCATTGGTGATGTTTGCAAAGAAATCGGGAGAGACGTGGAGTACCATGTGCCAATGACAAGCAGCCGCAGGAAAAGAAGGCTGCGAGGCTGAAAGGAAAAATAGGAGGATATTGCTGCAGACTGAGCTAAAGGAAAGCCTGATGTGACATAGACGGCAGTTGTCAAGGCTGGGGGAAAAAAAAAGCAACAAAAAGGAGGAAGAGGAGGAAGACAAGGATGATGAAGAGGATGAAGAAGATAAAGAAGATGAAGATGAAGAAGATGATGAATAGGTTGGTTCTAGTGCAGTGTTTGTTCTCTTGTCTATAAAACATTTAACCCCCCTGTACACAACTCATTCCTTTTTTTTTTTTTTTAACTCATTCCTTTTAAAGAAAGGTAACCTGTGTAAGATTTGTTTTTAAACCATATAGTGTCTTTTCTGTATGGTTAACACAGTATAGAATGTGTCTTTATTTTATTTTATTTTTTTAAAGATTTTATTTATTTATTTAACAGAGAGAAAGAGATCACAAGTAGGCAGAGAGGCAGCCAGAGGGAGAGAAGGAAGCAGGCTTCCTGCTGAGCAGAGAGCCTCTTGCTGAATCCCAGGACCCTGAGATCATGACCCCACCAGAAGGCAGAGGCTTAACCCACTGAGCCACCCAGGCACCCCAAATGTGTCTTTAGAGAGCCTTGTCCCGGGGGTACTTTCAGTCACCACTAAGCTTGTCTGGGACAATGTGGGGTGGTACATTGGCATGGAAACTTAAAGTAAGTTCTTATTGGTGCAAAGCACAAATTAGTTGCATGTGGGGATGGCAGTTTTTCCATTTTCATTTGTCTCCGATGCAGCTTACACAAAATAATTGTTGTTCTGTTACCTGAATACCAGTCTGTAAAAAAAAGTTGCAGCTGTTTTGTTAACATTCTGAATGCTTCCAAGTAAATACAATTTTTCTATTAGTAAAAATAAAATAAAATAAATAAAATAAAATGTTTTAAGGATTAGGTTCTATTTATTCTAGTGTTTCTCAAAATAAGGATTCTGGGTAAGTTTCAATGTCTAGATGAAGATCAGAAATAGAGAATTTTCAACAGCTTTCGGGCATAACGGGAGTGAGCCACAGGTCATACAAAAAAGTTAAAATAGATTCTTCTTCCCAGATTCCTTTCTTGTGTTTTCTTGAACTCAGTTTTTAGATTTGCTATAGGCCAACGACAGACCATAGGTTTTTCTTCTCCATGATTCTATGAATCTTATTATTATGTTTTTCTTCCCGGTGTTGTTATAGGAATTCTCTCACAGTGGGTCAGATCATAGAATTTTAAAAAGTCATTTATTAATAAATTTTATATAAATTAATATTATAATATATCCATTACTATGCCAAGGATTTATTTTTTAAAATGTTTAGAAAATTAAAAAGCACTTTTAATATAATTTTAATCTTCAAAATTTTATGTTTGGCTAGTAATATACCAATGGAAAACAGAACAAATGTATATTATATATCAAAGAAATGAATCTTGGTACATTTTTTTGTCCTGCAGCAATGCAGATAATTGGCTTCATCAATCTAAATGAGGCTATAATACTGGGATTTTATTAATAAGGTCAGTATCGGATGATTTATAATTTGTATAATATAAAAATAAATTTTAACTTAATTTATTATATATATTTCATTTTTATAACTATGAAATATCTTCTTTAGAAGAAAGACAATCTTTATATATCATTCTTATACTTTATGTAAGTGTATATAAAACATTTGAATGGCTGTATATTTTCTCATCACTGAAAGTAAAAATCAAGTGAATCCTTTAAATATTATAGAATATTTCATGTGACCACCCAATATATTTTAAATAAACATGAATCTCTTGCATGTTGTAAAGAATATATCATAAAAAATATATATAAACACACACATATGTATTTAAACTTTACATATGCTATTTTGTATTATAGGAAATGAAAATCCAAGCAGCTGGAAAAATTAATTAATGATAAACATTTTATAAATAAATGTTAGGCCATATTAGGGAGGAAAAAACCTTTTGCAAAGAGTTAAATACAGTATAAGGAAACTGGAAAAGGTTTCGCATTTACTACAGGAAATATACCATTAATGTTGTTGGAGCCCAAGTACCCATTAACAATCATCATTTCTGAAAGTTGACTATAACAAAGACAGATGTAACAATGTTTTCATGCTCTACATCCAAACTACATAATTAAGTCATGGCTGAAAAATGATTTTTTATATTTCCCCCTTTAAAAGATAAACATACTCTTTGCCATTATATCTCAATGACTACACTCTTCTCTTTTGTAGAGTTTAAATCAAGAGTCTTATAAATAATTTAATCTTTTATAGCTGAATATATTCTACATGTAAACAGTATTTCTGCTCAAAACAAGAATGTGTCAGGCTTCTATACATTTAAAATTCTCTGTGCTCCTCTTTTGATAGTCAGAAGATAGCTAAATTCTACTTAATCTTTGGAAAACAAACATAATGTTTATTTTTGTTTGTTTTTTGTATATCTTTCTTCTAAAATAAATTACTATATTCTACAACATGCTACATGGAATTCATATGCTCATTATTTTTAAAGTTATACAATTATTTCTGATGCTATATGTAATTTCACACTTAAGAAGCTAAAACCTATTCCATAATTAATTCTGAAGTTTGTGCAATAAAAATTTTCTGTTAAAATCCTGCCTATAAGCAAACCAAAGCTGGACACCTTACCTAAATAAATTAAAAATATACTATTTGAATAAAACATCTTGCTAAATGGTGCAAAGAACAAAGAGCAAGACAAACATACATCCCTGATAGACTACAATGATAGATAGATCAAGTAGATTAATAGCTATACCACAGGTCAGATTATGAGTGCCAAGAATGGCATAAACAGAATGATTTTAGAAAATTGAAGAAGAAAAATGTTTCAGGAAGCTCACAAGAAAATCCTCAATTTTTTGCAATGTCCATTGTAATATGAATTAGCTAGTACATTTAGAAAGAAAAAAAATTATCAACTATCTAAGATACATATGGCAGTCTTTAAATACCTGCCAGAGGAAAGGAGAAACAAAGACAGGTCAAAGTCAACCCTAAACAAGGAGTCTTTAAGATATATAAAGATTTGTGTCTTTTTATTCTCAAGGCAAATTTAATGCTAAGAATTGATAGATTTCTAAGTGCTTGGAATTAGGAGGTACATTGTTTAACTTCACCTCAGTGTCAGTAATAGAATCATGGGATATTGGAGGTAGAAGTACTCTTAGCTCTTAACATGATTCAAGATGACTAAAGTTATTCTGTTCATTTTATAGTGTTGGTACCTGTGTATAATAAAATACAGAACTTTGGTATTCCTGGATTATACATTCTACTTACTATATCAAATATCTTGTTAGGTTTCAGTTTTCTTAGGTTAGTGTAACCTCATTTTTGGGCTATCTTCGTATCATATTCTTTTTTATGAGGGGTGGTAAATTTACAACTCTAATGTGATAATATATTGGGATGGTGGGTTGTTTTAATACAAGTTCTACTCATTATTCAACTTTCACTAATACCTAAAAATCTTTAGTGATGTTTACATTTTAAAGAGGGTTTTCAGGGCGCCTGCATGGTGCAGTCAGTTAGCCTCGGACTTTTGGTTTCGGCTCACATCATGATCTCAGGGTCATGAGATCAAGCCCTACAAAGGGTTCTGTGCTCACACTGCTTGGCATGGAGTCTACTTAAGACTGTTTCTCCCCCTCTTTTTGTCCCTCCACCCTCAAATAAATAAATAAGTCTAAAGTGTTTGTAAAAAATAATAGTAAAATAATAAAGAGTATTTTTAATTATTTTCTTTAAAATCCCTGTTGGGATATCCTCTACTTACCAATGTGATGAGGGGTTCTCATAAAGAAAAACGTAACTCTAAGTCAGTTTTCTTTCGTTAAGGGTCAACAGCTTACTGTATGACTCTTTGGGGGTTGAAATAATGAATATAGTATCTTTTTATATTGTTGACTGATAATAAATTTTATACCTTCAAAATTAAAATAAGATACTACCAAGGCACAAGAATTGGTATTTAGATAGGTGATGAGTATTAAGGAGTGTACATGTGATGAGTACTGGGTGTTGTATGTAAGTTCAAGTATACAGCTGAAACTAATATACTATATGTAAATTAGTTGGAATTTGAATAAAAGCTAAAATAAAAAACGAAAAGAAAAAATGAAATAAAGTGACTAGAATCAATGTATTTGGCCCTGTCTTATTTTACACATGAAGATCAGAGAGGTTATCAATTACCCAAAGCTACGCATTTAGGTAGTTATAATTCTGAAATTAGAACCCGGGACTTCTGACTTCTCTTGAGCTGTAACTTCAGTAGGTCCACCATTCAGATAAAATCTCTACTCTACTCTGATCCCATCACTCACAGGTAATTTTTATATATTGTTCTCTTTTAATCTTTTGAAGCTACTTCCATCTCTCAGTGTCTGAGTCAGCAGGGAGGGATTATAAATATCAGATTAGAGAAGCTCTAGGGACCCTATATACTGAAAGAAATGCCAAACCTTAGCAGAGAAAGTTTGGGCTCACCTATTCTCAACCTCTCTGAGTGATTTACAATCTGAGATTAAGCCCTGGCCTAAAATGTTCCTGACATGTAAGTTGATTCAATCATGCAGACACACTAGAAACATTTATACAAGCAATGAAAACTTGAACTATGGGCATCCCAACAATGAATTTTACCAACTTTATACTACCTTTTCCCTTGATCTCAGTATACTAACTTCCTTGCTCTTTTTCCAGCTACTCTTTCTCTAAAATGCGGAATAAAGTCATCATTGTCTCTACCTCATTCAGGTTTATCTCTCTTCTACAAGTACAGAGATGGAAAACATGAGCCTAAGCCTACTCTTCTTGGCATCTTCAAAAAAAAAAAAAGACATATGTTCAAGGATGCGACACTTCCTGTGTATTAAAAGAATATGCTTTAATCATCTCTAATTCCTTGTTTCCATTTTCAACTCTTGAAGTCAATTATTTTCTCCTTTTTTATTGTGTATGTCTTTTTTTCCCCTTTGATTTCTATGTCTGTCTCTTCTCTGCTCCCTACTTCTTTTTTTTTTTAAGATTTTATTTATTTATTTGACAGAGAAAGAGACATCACAAGTAGGCCGAGAGGCAGGCAGAGGAGAGAGGGGGAAGCAGGCTCCCTGCTGAGCAGAGAGCCCGATGCAGGGCTCGATCCCAGGACCCTGAGATTATGACCTGAGCCGAAGGGAGAGGTTTTAACCCACTGAGCCACCCAGGCGTCCCCCTAACTTCTTTATAGTTTTTCTTCTCATTGATATAATGAAAAAAATCCACCTTTAAGACTTCCAGTGAAGTTTAAAACCTTGTCAAGCAATAAGACTCCGAGATTAAGTAGGCCTAGTATGCAGCTGAGCAAAAAGCATCCTTACAATTAGAACCAAATATGGAAAGTTAAATGTAAAATATAAGGTAATTCAACATCCAACTGAAAATTGAATGAGCATATTGACATCAAATGAGACCGTATCTGACTGGAAGTAAAGTGGATATACTCTTCTTTCACATTTGCATTTTCAAAAAACAAAATGCACCTCTTTATAATATACATAAGTGACAAAAAGGGGCACCTGGGTGTCTCAGTTGGTTGAGCGACTGCCTTCGGCTCAGGTCATGATCCTGGAGTCCTGGGATCGAGTCCCACATCGGGCTCCCAGCTCCATGGGTAGTCTGCTTCTCCCTCTGACCTTCTCCTCTCTCATGTTCTCTCTCTCTCTCTCTCTCTCTCAAATAAATAAATAAATAAATAAATAAAATCTTAAAAAAAAAAGAAGTGACAGAAAAAATTCACACACAAATACTTATGGCTAGGAATTAGCTAAGGGGTCTCTTATGGCATTACATCATTTGAAAACTAACAAGTAAACTCTGGAGTTGGTATCACCTGCAAACATAATTTGCATGCACCAATGGCAGCATCTTCAGTACCTGAACCAATTGATCTCAGAAGCATGGATTCTTCCTGGGCTCAGTCCTTTCAGACTGCTACACAGAAATATTTATCTGTTCTGAAATCTCCTGGAATATCCAACCAGACTTCCAAATTCCTAGAAATCCTGCATTTCCATTAGCTCCTTTGACAAAGCCAGCTAGACCAGTGATGGCCACCAGGTCCTTCGTTTCCAATTCTTCCCAAAGTGTTTTCCTAATACAGAACTGTCATTTTACTCTCTTGATGTTAACATCATTGATGGCTAGTCAATAAACACCAAATTCATTAGGATTCCATAAGAGACACCAACAATATTGCCAGCCTCACCTCTAGGCACACATGCTATGCTTTATTACCAGATTTAAGAATTTTATGGTCTTTTTGGGGTTTGTGTTCAGGACTTTTCACTTGATAGTCTCTGTTCTCTAGCTAGTTAATTTCTACACATTATTTTAGTATGCATTTAAAATGTCACATTCTATGTAAAGCATTCCTTCAGAGAAATTTAAGCTCTACATTCTTTGAACCCCTCTATTCTAGTACTACCACATTTAAATTTAATAATTTCCTTATATTTCCCTATTATCCACCAGACCAGTGGTTGATTGACAAATTTTGGATACTGGCCCATATATGGCCCTCTGTTTTTGTAAATAAAGTTTTATATTATCATAGCCATACTCATTTGTTTACATATTGTCTCTGGATGCTCTTGTGCAACAGTGGCAATGTTGAGTAGTTGCCATAGAAACTATAAAATATAATACAATCCTAAAATATTCACGATCTGTCCCTGTTCAGGAAAAGCTTGCTAAGCTCTGCACTAGAGCTGGACATTTTTAAATAAGATATACTGTGCCACATTCATCTTTTTGTATTCATAAGTTTGCAAACTTATTTTTGCAATTGAGTAGGGGATAAAAATACTTGTTAAATGAATGGATTTCTCTTGACCTTCTTTCGTATTTCTTAGTATTTTATTTATGGTTCTCTCACTTACAGAAGATGTATTATCATAAAGAAATTGAATGATTCTAGTACTCTATATATAGCCGGCACTAATTATATGTACTGTAAATATGCAGAAAGAATGAATTTGATTAAACTTTCAAATCTAAGCAATATATTATTGGACACTAATTGGCGGATGGAAAATACTTTAAGGATATTTGATGCAAGGATGTATGATGGCCAAGATGAAGTAAGAAAAATTAGGTGGCTAATTTCAGAAACACTGTAGGAAATGCATATTTAAACAAAGTAGACAAATTAAAATAGTGGCATGGGTGACTTCCTTTTTATATTTTATCTTTTGAATATTTTTATTATTATAATAGGTTCTTTAGACATATTGATAATCCTTCAATACTAACTTTGAAATGTAGTGGTGAAGATGAGATTCTGTATCTCAGTGTACACATATTAGCTTGGCATTCAATAAATATTATTGTTACCCTCTACAATGGTTAATCGAACTGATAACCAAACGGAACATTTCCATCTTTGACCATGTTCCTGGCATTTGTTATGAAGATACATTTTGAGATCTATGTATATGAATTGCATTTCAAAAAGTTAGACTTCAAGAGATTGCATTTTTTCTCCAAACTAGAATAAATCATATGTTTAATTCTAATTCAAAGAAAATCATGTTCAACCTTATCTTTGTTTATTTTTTCATATACTCTAGAAAAAAAAGAGACTCTTTTGAGGTTTTCCTCCAGGTTTGCAGACATTCTCTCTGACAGTGAATGTGATCTAAGGTTGTATGGCTCAAAAGCCAATGTATTTTCCAAACTGTTTTCCCCACTGGGCACACACAAAATATGCCCTTTGATTATAATCTTCAGCCCTCTTTTCAAGACCGGTTTCTGTTCATAACTCTTTGGGGTTTAGAGTCAACTCAAGTTTGTTTTTGAGCAAAGAATATTCCTTAAAGCTCCATTCGAGTTTGATCAGCTGGCTGCTTCGATTTCAGTGTTCCAGCTATGCCACATTGTTTGCATTTGTGTCTCAGTAAATTCTTAAAAGCATTTCTTTTCCCATGACTGCTTGCAATTACTTCTGCTGGCCATACATCTATATATACTAGTAGAAGAGCATTCTCTTTGAGAGAATGCAATTAGAGCTGCAATTAGAATTAATATTAGATGACTCCTCAGTTAAAATCCCAGAAGAAAATAATTTAATGGTAAAGTCATAATTGTATCCCACTTTAAGTTGAAAAATTAAAACCTTGTTGCTAACCCACTCCAAGAAAAATAGAACATACAATTCCATTAAGAAAGATAGAAAAATAATAATAGCATCCACAAACAAGACCTAATCCAAATCAGTTCAATGAATGTCAGATATGTATATATATTTAAAAAAAAAACTACAAGTTTTGTTAAAACTTAGAGTCATCTGCTTTTTGGTAAAATTACTCATGTTATGCCATCTCTGGACTTCACATTAATAAACAATGCTGCTAGCTCATCATCATGAATGCATAAAATGCTATTATTCTAATTGTTTAGTGGATTTGTCCTGAGTTATTGCCATAAAATTTGGTCTTCTTGTCTGTGACCCATGATATAACTAATTATATAAAAAAAAAAGAGACCAAGGGGAAAAAAATTCCCAATTAGTGTATGTAGTAAAGTTAAAGGTCTACCCTGTCCACTGAATGTACTGAAGTATTGTGGTTTTATTTCTATTAGCCATGATTCGAGAGGCAAACTACAGCCAGAGACCCATCTGCCTTCTTTTGTAAATAAAGTTTTATTGGAACACAGCCACATCTATTCATTTACATTTGTCTGTGGCTGCTTTCCAGCTACAACAGCAGTGTTGAGTAGCTTTGACAGAGACTTTATGGCCAGGAAGCTTAAATATTTACTAAAAGCCTTTAAAAAGTTTTCCAACTGCTTCTCCAGAATATTAAAATCTGAGACAGTGGTCTCAAATCAGGTCTACTGTCTCTGAATACCAAGGGCACTGAAAGTAAAGGTAATGCAGATATTTATTCCAGGGACTATAAATACCACTGACATGGAATGTTTTGCATGACATTAGGCTGACATGCTTTCTGACCTTCAGACCAGAGCACTCAACTGCCCACTGGCCCTTCAACTTAGATATAACAAGTTACCAATTTTTTTTACTTTTCTCAGACATTAGTCTTAACCATCCTTTAGTAGGTCCTCCAACTTGCTTCCAGAGAAAGACTTAAAAGACAAAATCGACCATGTATATCTTAGAATTGAGTAAAATCTGAAAGCTCCATTTCATATTCTTTAAAATAAAATCAAGTAATTTTGATTAAAATGGCTTACGATCTGTGAAATGGGTCAAATCTTGGATCCAACTAATTGATAAACTTCGTCTCTCCGTTCATAGCCTTCAAGTAGTTGCCCATTTGCTCAACATTGGCCCTGCTAAAGATCACTCATCCAAAGCACCAGTTGAGATATTAGCCTATGAAGAAAATGTCCTTAATTTACCTTGACTCCTTATCTAGTTTAGGCATCCCACATATGTACCTCAGAAGCATCATGTGTTTAGCCTTATCTTTGCAGTACATATTGGAATTGTTTTGTTTATTTTTCTCAGACTTATAGAGGATAAGCTTTTTGAGGATAGGGTCTTTATTTTGATTCCCATTTTCTAAGTGCTTAACACAAACAAAATACTTCTTGAATATTGAATGAACAAAGAGTACTGAGTCTGCTCTGGCAAGACACAAGAGCCTAGTGGAAAATAATTCTAGAAAGGATGTGTGGAACGAGAAAAGGCCATTTGTGTGATATGTATGCTAATTAACAAAAGACTTTTTGCCTTCCTTCCTTCTTCTACAACCAGAACTCTAAATAGTTTGGACAATTTTTGAAAAATAAATTTTTGAATAAAGAACAATGACCACCTTAAAAAAAATCCTAACTTCTTTGTATTGTCATCAATCAATAATTTAATTATGTAAGATATTGTGTTACCACAACCCTATTTTGTGAAAGAAGGGCAACTGGCAACTTAACAGCTTCTCTAAAAGTTTATGAACTGAAAAAATATTTTATCCTACCTGCAAATATTATTAGTATGGTTACTATAGACCTCTACTTTTATAACGTTGAAGGTATAATTACCATTTACACGTTCAAATTAGCTTATTATCTACATTTTACAGATGAGGAAACATACATACACTAGTGAATTAAACCATCGATTTCAAGGCCATAAGGTAAGTAATACAATTTTAAATGCATAAATTCCCATCTCCTTTCCAAGGCTAATGCTTAAAATTAGGATTTTAGTTATATTTTCTTTACAAAGTTTTTAACAATGAGGTAAGAGCTATTTGTATAACAATAAACCAAAGAACTCCCTAGGAGTCCTTTATTATTGTACAATACCATGTAAGAAATATGTATATCATAGCAGAAAAATCATGAAAACTATTTTTTTAGTCTAAGTAGTCACATTTGTAACAGACTGGTAGTAATAAAATTTGCTGATTCTAACAGCCTAACAGATTGCAACAAAAGACTATATTTCCAAAAATAGATTCCATTTTGCTGTCTGATCCTTATCTTTCACCAAATATGGTGAATTCTCTATCTTAGCCATCTAATATTTCCAATGCTTCCAGTCACTTTTCTAGTTTTTCCACAAAATGTCTAGCATTAAGTAATAAGTAATAACACCTCTGGCAAAAAAAAAAAAATCTCATCTTTGGGGAAAAAAAAACAGTAACAAAGATCACAGTGGCGAGAACATTATTTACTTCTTAACAAGAAAAAGTCTAGAGTAGGTTTTCCTTTAACTCTTAGAAATCATGTCATTCTGTACCAAATACACTGAGAATAAAGGAAAATTCAGACTGGGAATAAATCATTTTAATGAAAATTAGAACACCTTCTTCAATATTTGGCCCTTTTGACTCTAGCCACCAAAAGTTGTGGGTAATAAGTGCATCTTTCTTATGATAAAGTTTCTCAAAGAAAAGCCATGTAAAAAGCATTTCTTAGAAATTTTGCAAAACAATTCTTCACAATGACACTTTCAACTTTAATATGTTTACCAGCTTCATTGTTAGAAAGCCAAAGTTGTAAATAAATAAAAAGCAAAGACCAAAAATGGGAAGTATGTACTCTGGCAAATCATTCTCTAAATAACCTGTAGTTCTAGAACCATAGGACTTATTTTAAAGATATCTGAAAATTGGTCAGCCTAGGTTTCTTTTGAATGATTTTGTATACTTTTACAATATCTTTGCTTCCGATTGTGGTGGGCAATAAAGTGAAGCTGATTCTAATTCTGATCTTTGTAACACTGACTTTAACAAGATCAAGAGTCTAGGGAATTCCTCTTTGCTGTCACTGGCTGACAGAAATGTATATAACAGTGCACAGCAGGAGGTGCAACCTTGAAAAACACCAAGAAACATAATGGTAAGGTACCAGGGAAGTAAAGAAGTATCCCTGGGGAAAGAATAGAATAACACAGATAGCAGAGACAGAGGAAAAGGAGGCAAAGAACACTACCAGAAAAGATATTATTGATATAGACAATAATTAGGGCAGAAGTTCATCAGAAATATTTATAAATGAAATTAGATTAAAATAAATACCAGATTCAGCAAAGCATGCTAAGGAAAAAGAATTTATGATCCTAACAATAGAATATATAATCATAATGCTGAATGACATTTAAATAGCATTGACATTTAAATAGCATTGATTGATTTAAATAGCATTTGATTTAACAAATATTTATTAATCAAAGAAGTCATCCCAACTTTTCTTGGCTAGATTAGAGAACCAGCAGTTTTGATTCAACCGAGTGTTTCTGCAGATGTTAGTCAAACATTTAAAGGCACTTAACTATTTCAAATTGGGGTATTTGTGTCTAGGACAGGGCAGGTACTATAGACAGGATGTTTTTTGTTCTCCTAAAATTTATGTGTTGAAATCTAATGGCCAATGTAATAATATTTGCAGGTGGGGCCTTTGGGAGGTGAGTGGACCATCAGCATAGAGCCCTCATGAATGGGATTAGTGCCCTTAGAAAAGAGACCCCAGAGAGATTCTTGGTCCCTTCCGCCATGGGAAGTTACAGCAAGAAAGCCATCTATGAACAAGAAAGCAGGTATATAGCTACTGGATACTGAATCTGTCAGTGCCATGATCTTGGACTTTCCAGCCTCCAAGACTATGAGAAATGAATTTCTGTTGGTTTTAAGCCACCCAGTCTATGGTATTTCTGTTATAGGAGTGTTAATGGAATAAGACAATGGGATGGAGAATATTTAAGAATATTTTAAATTTCACGTAAAAAAATTTCACATAAAATAAATTGTGTTCAAAGGAAAAAGTAGTTCAAAGTTTTTGAGAATATAAGTGCTTTAAAGTTATTTAATATTCCTTTCCTCTATGAAGCTATTAGAATCAACAATACTTTTTGCTAGAAGATACTGTCATGCTTTTAATCATGAGTCTTATATCATTTGTCTTTAATACACCCCTGTAAAAAAAATAGTTATCATTTACAGCTGAACAGATGTGGAGTCATTCAGATTAATAAATGACCATTTCTATGTGAGCAAGGAAAAGAACTTGTTCTCCTGATCTCATGCCCTGATAGAGAGAGATAATAGATAGATAGATAGATAGATAATATTACAAATAAAATTAGGAAAATATAAAATATTAAAATATTGAATAGTAGGGTCACAGACAAAATAGTTTTTTGTATTAACTCAAAAACAAATACCTAAAAAAATTTTGAGAAATTCAAAATAAAGACTTAAATGGATAGAGAAATGGGGCAAGGAAACAGACGCACACACAGAGAATGCCAAATGGTCAATTACAAGACATAGAAATCCAAATAGATTACCCTAAAGAGTTATATTTTTATCTCCCTCAATGTGTCTATTAAATTTTACAAGTCCAAGTACTGATTAAGTTAGCTATGTTAATATGATTGTAACAATAAGAAAATCCATAATGTGTCTTATTTTGTGGATAGAAGGTAGAGCAAAATGCACTGATCATGAAATTTGCACAATCATTTTTTTTTTAAAGATTTTATTTATTCATTTTACAGAGAGAGATCACAAGTAGGCAGAGAGGCAGGCAGAGAGAGAGGGGGAAGCAGGCTCCCTGCTGAGCAGACAGCCCGATGTGGGGCTCGATCCCAGGACCCTGAGATCATGACCTGAGCCGAAGGCAGAGGCTTTAACCCACTGAGCCACCCAGGCGCCCCGAAATTTGCACAATCTTATGAAGTTAATACTTCATAAGACAAAATTTCATCAGTGAAGCCATTTTTTTGTTTCCTATTGGTAATGTCCCCAGAATGACAATTGATGAGTAAAAAGTATTTATCTATATGAATATATATGTATGAACACACACACACACACACACACACACACACACACCCCTACCTTTGTGTGTGTGTTTTCAAAAAAAGCATTTGGACCAAGCAACTGAAGATAGAAATAAAAAGTGAATTTGTATCAGTAAATTGATCTGTAGAATATTGAACCAAAAGTTATATTTAATCATGACATAAGACTTTAAAATTTTTACTTGGGACTGTCTTATTCAGCTTTTATTTATTTATTTTTTATTCAACACCTGGATGAAGGCATAGAAAACAAAACAACTACTAAGAAGTCATCTTAAGAAGAAATTTCACTTAAAAATAGCATATTAGCAAACTTGGAATTTCTATAATTTTTTTAATGTGAACAAAGGAAGGACTTGTGCTCTGTAGCTCTAAAAGATGAGTAGAATCAACCAATATAGGTCATATTAGAACAGCTAAGAATCATAATCAATGCTTGTGAAATTTATAGTGTCCCAATCATGGTAAATGTTAAAGTTTAAATTAGATGTTAAATTTTCAGAGAGAGTTTACAGAAAATACCATGTGCCATAGGAGTTTGAGCCTAGTTGATCCCTAATATTTCTTCCAAATTAAAACTTTTATAATTACTTCCCAGAATCAAAAGGAAACTCCATGCAGTCATCATAGACACACATTTCAAAATCATCCTGCTTGGCAACATATGGTACAGTCGATCCTCATTATTCCCAGATTGCATAATTTGCAAATTCTCCCACTCACTAAAATTTATTTGTAACCCTAAAATTGATACTTGCAATGTCTTTGGGGTCATTTGCAGATATATATGCAGAGCAGTACAAAAATTCAGTTGCCTGATGCGCACATTCCCAACTGAGGTTGAAAAAGACGACACTCTGCTTTCTTATTTTAGCTTTTATACCCTAAAAAAGTGTCCTTTTCAAGGTCTATTTGTGCCTTGTTACCACATTTCTGTGCTTCATGTTGATGATTTTGTTCTTTAAAATGGTTAAAGTGCTGTCTGGGGTTCCTGAGCAGAAGAAGGCCACGATGTGCCTTAGGGAGAAAATACATGTGTTAATAAGCTTCATTCAGTCATGAGTTAAGTGCTGTTGGCCATGAGTTTAATGCTAATGAATGTTAATGAATCAACAATATATATTATTATATGGTGTCTTCAAACAGAAACACATAAACAATTATATACTGATCCATTGACAAAAATGTTGTGACAAAAGGCCCACAGAAATCCACTCCTGTATTTTTCCAAGGAGCAAGCGTTCAATATTTGCTAAATCAATGTTTCAGAGACTTTATAGAATACAACCACTGAAAATAATGAGAATAAACTGTATTCCCTTGCTTTAACCTAATGTTGAATAATATGAACCTCTCCAAAGGTGTTTTCATTTAGGAAGTGGGAAGGATCTAGGTTACCATTAGCTTCACAAAAGAATACCTTATGGCTCAGTATTCTTACTGCATTCTTTGTGAATCAGTAATAAGAGTAATCATGTTTATGGAAAGTTTTCTAGCTCTATGATGAAAATCTTGCCCTTCTCCAAATACACACATTAACTTTCTATATCTCATCCCTATTCTTAGATTATGAGATCAAACTATGGGGAGGACTATCTAGAGATAATGTTGTAACATACAAAGTACTTTTTTTTTTTAATCATTTGCTTCTATATAGTGAAAACTATAACTAGCAGTCAGCCAGGTGGCTATTTATTAGTGCCAAATTGAAATCAGCAAATCTGAGCCTCTGGCTGCCTGCCCCTGATCACAGAGGAACACATGCATAGCTCTCTGTCTGTTCCTGGAAACCTCCAAGCCAAACTGTGTAAGGCTGTTATGAAGCCTGAAAATCCGGAGTTGCTAAACAATTGTTAGCACTAGTTTGCAATACTCCAAACTTACTGTAAATATTTACAGAGCTGCAAGCTAGTCTAATCCACACTCTTGCTCAATTATAAACAATATTAAAAAATAAAATTTCACAGTTTGCATTTTGATCAATAATTGTATAGTTTCTATGTTTTGTTCCTCAGTATCTGTCTCTGAATAGGAAATGTTTACCTTCAGTCCATACTTCAAGCATTAAAAACGGGACATCAAGACCTTAAAATTGAATGGGGATTATTGGTTCCAGAAAACATACTTGCTATATTAAAACTGTAATCAAAACCTTTTATGAATTTAGACTAGGGATATAAAATATGAATATAAGACTATCTTAAAGTTTATAAAGATATACTAATGGAAAGAGAACTCAAAGATCATGCTATGTGACCAAGTACCACAACATAATTTCCTTCATTTGATTATTTGAGCCTCACCAAAAACAGCTTATGTACCTCAAGTAGCTTCAAAATGAAACAGATAAGGAAGGCTTAGATTTGATTTTTGTTGTGAAATCTACATGCTGCCTTTTTCCATCATGAACGAATTAAGAAAATATAGCCCACTTGCAAAGACATAGAGCCCAAGAAAATCAAGTAAAATGCCTGTTTGCAATTTTACATGGGGAAAAATTAACTCCACGATCAAATAACAAAAGGTTCATCAGGATGACAACCAAGGAAATGAGTTTCAGAATGGTCTTTCCTTAACATGCGGCAACAGCATTCTCATATTGAGAGTGCCACTATCTTTAGCCTTTACTTGGATTATTATCAAATGAAAGTGAACCCAGGATCACCCATTTCATTATTATCTAAGAGAACCAAGCTTTTTTTTTTTAATTTCAATATATCAACATAGAAAAGTTTTCTTACATCCATATGTAACGATAAGTTTGACAGCGTTTAAAACCATAGAATGATAAATAGTACAAATATTCAGATGACATGTGGCATATTCACAAATATTGCAGATATTCACAAATGATATGAAAAATAAAAAAAAAATCAAACAACAGACAGAAAAGAAAAACTACTTAAAATCATTTTTACAGTATCTATCTCCTTTCTTAAGAAATAGCCAATATTTTTCTCAAAATTCACAAAAAATGAGAAAACCAAGTTTATATATTCTATGCCATAAAATTTTTTGGCTTGTAAATAAATTCTAAAAGGAAGCAGACAACTCTGTGTAATTCAGAGAATATAGAAACTAGTGAAAAAATAAGTCAAACTTTAAGATATTTGTTAACTCACTTAGAGAGATATAGTGTCACTCTTATCCATAAATGCATCACATGAATCTTGGGATGATAATGAGAGTGACACCATCTAACAGAGTAGATGATTCCAGAGATGAGCACATATGTCTCAGCGCAGCACAAGATGTGGAAATCCACCCCGGGAAGCAGTAAAATAACTTCAAGTTTTCTCGAACAAATCAGAGGAAATAAGTGACATAAAGCATTTTCAAATAGTGTTGAGATATAGAAAAAAAATTATTTTTATTTTTAAATTTTTATTATTATTTTTTAAATAGCCTTATTTATTCTCTGCTTCTGTGGTGTTTATACCATTTTCAAGTACCGAAGAAAATGATACACACTTATCTGTATTAGAGAACATATATTGATTAGAGAAAAGTAGCATTAAACATAATTTTACAAATGTATTTGCATGCATACATTCATAACTAAATATAAAAATAAGCTGGTCTAATTAGTTAAAGCCTCTAATTCTCATGTGTTATATGATCTATTATTCATTATCCTCTTATACAATTATTTTATTTATTTATTTATTTATTTATATTATTATGTTCAATTCACCAGCATAGAGTACATGATTAGTTTTTAATGTACTGTTCAATGATTCATTAGTTGTGTATAACACCCAGTGCTCATCACCACACGTGCCCTCCTTAATACCCATCACTTAGTTACCCCATCCTTCCACCCCCCTCCCTTCTGTACCCCTCAGCTTGGTTCCCAGAGCCTGGAGTCTCTCATGGTTTGTTTCCCTCTGATTTCTTCCCATTCAGTTTTCCCTCCCTCTGTGGTCCTCCACATTATTCCTTATGTTCCACATCTGAGTGAAACCATATGATAATTGTCTTTCTCTGCTTGACTTATTTCACTTAGCATAGTCCCCTCCAGTTCCATCCATGTAGATGAAATGGTGGGTAGTCATCCTTTCTGATGGCTGAGTAATATTCCAGTGCATAAAGAAAAATTTTAAATGCTATTTTTAAAGATTGATTTCAGGACAGAGTTCTACTAAATAATTAGAATCATGCTGTGATCCAAATGATGTTTATTGAAACCCCTCTTACTATTGGTAGGAGATGTTTGAGAAACAGTTAATACTCATTTTAGTGTCTTTCAATAAGAGTATCATTTAACATTTTCTTGAAATTAATTGTCCTCTTTTTTCTTTCCAACACAGTTAATTCATGTATTTGTAAGGAATCCTTAAGTACTGTAGGTTTATTCAAACATACTGAGTAAAATTGATCCGAAGGACATCACTTGAGTCTTTTTAAAAATATTTAATCCTTGTGCTTTGTTTTTAATTGAAGTAGAGTTGACATAAAATATTTTGTCACTGGAGTATTTTTAATGATGCTGATTTGTTAATTTAGAAGACAGTGATTAGAAAAATAAGTGATAATCTAAAATTTTTGGACAAAGAGAGAACAAAGTATGGCAGTAATGCACCTTCTATATAATACATATAGGATATAATCATGAATAAATTACACAAGTTATAATTTTAATTAACAAGAGAAAATGCATAATAAATTTCACCATTAAAGCCACTGAATGAGTAACTTAACTTTTTAAAACATAGGAAAAAATAAAGCAATATAAAAAACTAGATAAAGTTGCTAAAAATAGTTTTTTTCAGTCAAATTAAGATCAATCCAGAATAGTTGATAATATAACATGTACTACAATAAAGTCATTTTTTAAAAGAGATTTTATTTATTTGACAGAGAAAGACACAGCAAGAGAGGGAACACAAACAGGGGGAGTGAGAGAGGGAGAAGCAGGTTTCCCGCTAAGCAGGGAGCCCGACATGGATCTCGATCCCAGAACCCTGGGATCATGACCCAAACCAAAGGCAGATGCTTAAGGACTGAGCCACCCAGACACCCCAATAAAGTCATTTTTATAAAGCAAATTTAATATAAGGTGAAGCAAAGATTATGGGAATTAAACATGCTAATATTTATGAGTTCATTATTGTTTCTTCATAACCATACTTTAAGCATTAATGAGGCAATATTTAAAATCTGTTATTTGCTACTACCCTATTCCAATGAAAATAAGTGTTACACCCAGTTTATATTTCTAGTAAGATGCTTAACTTTTCATCAAACTGTGTAATACTTTTTAGTTTAAATAAATGTACTGTTGTTCATATTACCTTGGACACAAAGTAAACAATATCAGCAGGGAACAGAGTTGGGAAGGTAGATGTGTCAGGTTTTGCTTGAGCTGAAAGATCCTTCACATATATCTACTTACATCTCTACTAATAAACTGAGACAATAGGTTGTAGTCTTTCTTGTTACTGGAGTTTTATCAGTTTTCTCAGTTCCCTTCCTGAGAGCCAACAGGCATGGAAAACCCATCACTTGATCCACCCAAGAACAAATATCAAAAATCAGAAATCTTATCACAGAATAAACTGGGTTTATTCATCAGGCATTTGTCTCAACACCTCTGAACTATCAGTCTTCTTTGATCAACCCTAAATAATCTAGTTTCTTCCACAAATTCTCACATATGCTTAAAAGCCAGCTGTGGAAACATGAGGCCACAGGAATGGTCAAATGCTCTCAGTCAAGGAAGAAAATGGTATAATATTAATCTTTTTTACAGGCCAAGTACTTAGACAAGAGCTGTGTATAAATCTGCCACATTTACCTGAGGGATATATTATTATCATCCCCTTTTACAGAGGAAGAAACTGAGGCTTGGAAGGATTAAGCAACTTGCCTAAATTTACCCATATGTATGATTGCAAGCCAGGTGTTTTCAAATCCAAATCAAAGTTTCTTTCAACTATTGTGCAGTCAGTCACATTTGAGTTAAGCAAATCTCAACTAGTGCGAATTCTCTCTAAATTCACTTACTATGAAATTATATTTATTTCAGAAATTATAAAATTTGCCAAGAATCACATAATCTCAAAGTTGGTGGATTGAGTCAATTGTAAACTATATTTCTTCTCTGTTTACATTTATGCTGGTTAACAAATACATTTGCTATCCTCCATCAGGATCATTTTTGAATTATATTTGTTTGAAATTATAACAGATCATCAACAACATATTCCTGTAATAAAATGTGACTACAATAGTTACCTCAACTATTTTAGAAAAAATTAGTTTCTGAAAGTTATTTGCACTCATCATATAAAAAGATTTTTAAAAAGTCACAGACTAATGAATATTTGTGGATGGATTTAGAACAATTTATATTCTAAATTAGTTAAAAACAGTTTTTTGTTATATCTAAAAATATTAAATTTTAATTTAAAACAGTTTATTAGTCCACTCTTTACATATTTTAATATTACATTAATGTTAAGGGGAGAAACAGGATATAATATTGCATGTAATACATGAACTCTACAAAGCCCTGAAAAGCAATTAAAAAAAAAAAACTGAAAGAAAATGCTCTAAATTTTAAGTGTCTAAATTATAGGGTTTAGGGGAATTTTAACTACCATCCTACTCACCTAAGGGCACAGAATATCAACAGAAGCCCAGCTTTTAAATGTGCACTTTAATAAATGATCACATATGAATCAATGCTGTCTCCATCATATGCAAAAGTTGAGATTTGCTATAAATATACTCTACATGTATTTATTCAAAATATCAGTAAAAAACATATCTAATTAAAATACTCATCATAGCAAACAACATCAACACTTGAAATAAAGGAAACCGAGAATTGGTGAAAATAACTTTATTAGGATGTATTTACACTGATGTCAGCAGGTACTCTTCAAAGTCTGAGAGTTAAAGTAGAAATGTGATGTCTGTGCCAAATTCCTTCAAAAATGTTACACACTCTACTATAGTGTACATGACAAGCCTGAAGTGTTGAAAGGAAGCCATTTGAATTAACTCAGTACCAAAAAAAGGCATCTGGAAAATTACCTAACAACTGAATCATCCTATTCACATTTTCTGGAATCTCATAATGCTGAAAGGATATTCAGCAGGTCCTGAGTTTACACTAATTTGCAAGCTTTTGAACAAGTATAACAATTTCAAAGAATAGGTACTATTTGGTGGGCGTATCACTAATGATATGTGATTTTAACAGAAGAAAATAATTTTAACATTAATTTTGTTACTCTTGTGTTACAATTCCTATTACAGCATTAGTATTTAGTGTCACATTAAGGTGCATTTAGAGATAATAGCAGGAAACAAGGGTCATAGTTCATACTTTGTTCTGGTCCCTAAGGCTACCAAGCATGGAATAAGCTAAATAAAGCGACCTAACTCTTTTTAGAACATTTCTGAAAGGAAAAATGACAATTTATATCAGCCAGTGTGCTTCTGATAACGACTTTCAGATTTTTCACTTCAGGAAGCTGGAATCAAGGTGTTTTCCATGGAAAACCCACACCTTTATGACTTTCTGCTCTCCCTTCCCTAATGTACACCACTGGCCACCGGTGTGCAGTTCAAGAGCTATCCTTTAAACTGACCCTGTAATAGTTCCAAATAAGACATACCGTAACTTGATCTTAACTACTACCACCACTTCTTCTCCTACAATCTGTCTTTTTTCCTAGTGTTCCTTTTTCCTTGTCCAGAAAGTTACTCCATGTGATTTGGGAGCCAGCAGCGCTTTGGTCATTAAGGTGGCTTTTGTTACCTAACCGTACTGGGAGGATTCAAAATATTAGTCAAAACATTAGATGGTAGACAGGCACATTTCTATCTTTTTTGGTAACTAGCCCCTTTCCTTTAGGAATCTCTCCTCCAATTCTGTATTTCTATGGGGGGCTGATAAATGGACCCACCCCTAGAAATAGATGGTAGGATGTTGAACCAGCCTGGGTAAATGATGACTCCCTAGCTTCATGTGACAATGCTTTTTTTTTTTTCCCCTTAAGTTAGATTGGTTTAGGTTTTTTAACAGTTGAAATTACTAGAGTTACTGAGATTACTTAATTGTACATCCAGATTGACAACATTCGACATCCAATCTAAATATGGGAATCAACTTCAGTTTTAGGGACAGGGCATTCACTACCTGAAAAGCCTGAACCTTTCCACCTTCACCTCTTTTTTTTTTTTGATATATAAAGATTTTATTTATTCATTTGTCAGAGAGAGAGAGAGCACAAGCAGAGGGGAGCGGCAGGCAGAAGGATAAGCAGGCTCCTCACTGAGCAAGGAGCCAGATATGGGACTCCATCCCAGGACCCCGGGATCATGACCTGAGCCGAAGGCAGCTGCTCAACTGACTGAGACACCCAGGCATCCCTCCACTTTCACCTCTTGCACAAATTCTCATATTCACTCCATCTATTGTTATAACAGAGCAAGGTTTTGTTTTTGTTTTTGTTTTTCTACTTTTGAAATATTAGTGACCATTGTGTTGGGAATGTGGGTCTCTGATAGCAGAGTTAGTCTTACTGATTAGTAAATCTTGCTGATTAAAATATAAGGTACAGAAAGTCCCCAACTATCTGCCTCAATGCAGCTACCAGAGAGACTAATTATTTTATTATTATCTAATTATTATTATATGTATGTTGCTAATGTACATGTTATTATATTACTATTATTATTTTACTATTATTATATTTCTATTTACTAATTATTATACTATTATTTTTGTATGTTAAGCAGCATTTTCTAAAGGCTAGTTTAATTTAATATAAATTCTAGAAATATGTCTAAAACATCAGGACTATTGTTTTCTTTTCCTATGATTTGTGATTGATTTTATCAAATTTTTTTATGATACTAGAGAAATCATGAAAGCTTTAAAGAGAGAAGGCTCTACCCAAAGTTAACAAATACCCAGATGCACTTTGCTATTTTACAGTTTGCTATTTTATAATTTTGCCCCCCCCCCCAATTCCCAGGATAGGCCTATATATAGGTTGCAACCCAGGAAGTATTAGACTTAGACTATGGGTCACATTCCAACATGGCCCTCTGCTCCAGTGACTATTTCATTACAATTCAGAGCCCCGCATGGGTTTATAACTTCTTAAGTATTAAAGAGACCCTGAAAGATTCTACAGAGACCTGAAATACTAGAGAGTATAGGCCACAGGGTTAACACTGATGAAGCACCACAAAATAGCTTAGAAATAAAGTGAACAAAAATGTTGGGCCAAGAAGTATCTTGGAATAAGATATCTTAGAATAACTAAAATCTTGACTCATCCAACAGAGTGAAAGTCAGTAAAAAATAGGTCTGGTGTGTTCCTTTTGGCATTTACCAAAATGGAAAGCTAAAGAAGAGAGCGGTAACCTATTACATGTGTCTATATATTATTTTACTCGTTTCTCAAATAAAACGATAAAAAATCAAATGGCATTTGATCAATACAGTGTCAGATGCTTTTCATCTTTGTGGTTTGTCATCTAAGAAAACAAGGTTAAAAATCTAAGTTTACAGGGTGCCTGGCTGACTCAGTTGGTAGAGCGTGTAACTCTTGATCTGAGGATCTTGAGTTCAAGCCCTACATTGGACCTAGGGCTTACTTTAAAAAAAAAAACAACAAAACTGCATGTTTATGTGAATTAATGAATGAATTATTTCTGCACTTGACTTTTCTCTTTGAACAGGGAAATGAGTTGGAAAAGTAACTGTATAAGAACTGTTAGGATAAGTAACTTTGATTACTATAAAGAGATAACTCTCCTAAGTTATTTTCATTAAACATAAAATAAAAAATTATAAAATAAATCTTTAAGTTAATGCTCTAAAAATAATTTTAATAAATGACATAAGCCTATAACTTCCTTGTCATTTAAGGCCAAAAGGAGCTATTTTTTTCAGATACTATTTACAGGATAAATCAATTAAAATCATAAATTGATTTTGTAATGAAGGAAAGAAATCCTTAAACTACTTTAAAATCAATGTTTTATATTTTAATATTGAAATATTAAAAATTTAGTAATATCCCAGTAATTGCAGCTACTTTAGACTTAATCAAAACAGTGCTTCTAAAGCAAAATCATTACATAAAATTGTATAGGACCAAGTGCTCAAATAAAAATAATATATAAATCATTTTGGTAAAATGTTTTGTTTAATTACCTAAAATACCAAGAAATCCAGATATGGGTTTTAGAGGTCATTGTAATATACTGTAAATGTGCTTAATCTTTAAGGACGATTATACAAATAGTCATTTACATGAAACCTTTCTGTTAATGGATAGAATTATATTCTTAAAATCCATACCCTCTTATGTTTTATTAAATATAATGAGATCATTAAATATTAAATACTTCCTCCAGAAGAATATTGTCAGAATATACAATATTCAATGAATTAAGTACTCCACTTAAGTATTCATCAATTGTCTTCATAAGAGCCTGTAACACTATTAAATTTTGTTCTTAGTTTATTTATCTTATTTTTAAGTGATTAGGCTTTCTTCTTTCTTTTACTGGCCTTTTATTTTACAATATTCCTTTAGTGACAGGTAGGTGAAGAAATGACAAGTGAGTTAGGAAAGAAAATAATTATAATACTTAAAATTTATAGACTCCTTACCATGTGACAGGCATGGTGCTAAGTCACAAAAATTATTTCAGTTAATTCTCACATCAACTCTATGAGATAGATAGTCCTATTAAACTCAAGTTCATAGCTTGGCAGCTGAAGGAACTAAGATGCACACACAAAGCCACAGGCAATTTAGTGGAAGCAGCACAGGTTATGAAGAGTCTTAATTGTGACCAAATTTGGAAAATTGACAACTAACTAAACTTGACAAGTCTGGGTTTTTATAATATACATTAGATAAACGATGATTTGTTTGTAAATGTATGAAAATAAACACTATAGGGGTGCCTGGGTGGCGCAGCAGTCAAGCCTCTGCCTTCAGCCCAGGTCATGATCCCAGAGTCCTGGGATCAAGCCCTGCATCAGGCTCCCGGTTTGGTGGGGAATCTGCTTCTCCCTCTGCCCCTGGCCCTGCTTGTGCTCTCTCACTCTCGCTCTGCACTCTCTCACTCTCTCTCAAATAAATAAAATCTTTAAAAAAAAATAAACACCGTAGAAAGCATAAAAAGAAAAATATAATCTAGAATGCAAGATGAAACTTTAGACATCTATTTCCACCAACAGAGAGTTTGTCCATCATAAATGCACAAAAGCAGCTACAAAGCTGTTTGCAGAATATTTTAATTGTCATTGTTAATGACTTATCTATTTAAATAACTACATATTTTAAAATGATAACCTGATAATTAATGGAAAACTAAGGCAGTTTTAAGGTCAACTATAATGAAACTTGTCTTAAAGGGCAAGCCAACTTAAGGGACTTAAAATCTAGTTGAAAACCCTGTGGAATATTTTGACCAACCTTGTCTCACATTAAGTATAAATCATTTTTAAAAATCTCCTTCCATTCAACACAAAGATAACTAAATTTTAAGGCCACAAGAGACTTGAGATGTGGTATGATTCACCTACTTTTTCATATGAAGAAACTTCACTTGGCCTCTAAGCTTGCATAAATAGCAAAGGGAGAACAAAAATTCTAGATTACCCATGAATGGCACTTAACCAAGACAGTGTCCTGCCCCTACTTTGTCTTTTGTTTATGTGTATATCATGAAAACCATATTTTGTTCATGTGTATAGAATTATATCTAGAACATAGCAGGCATTCAGTACACATTTTCTAAATTAATTAGTACTTGTTTTTAAAAATCACAAATATTAGTGATCCAAGTTTAGGCAGAACAGAGTTCAGGGTAATAGATGGAGAGCTAAAGCAATTGCATCCTTTATTTGAGTAAGGAAACAATTTATAGATAATACAAGATTTCGTTATTGAATTTAAAGTTATGGAAAAGGTTGCAGAGTTAAAAATAGTCTAACCAAAATGTTTGAAGCTTTACTAAAAGGTTAAATAGCAGGAACCATATGATCAAACTAACTGAGTTAAACATAAGTTTGACTCAGAGTAGTAGAAAGATAAGACAAAAATTATAAAGAAATGTGGATGTTAAAGATGCCAAATGAGGGTGTCAAAGCAAGGGAACCTAAGACAATCTGTGTAAGAAGACTGTGAGCCTAAGAATGTAATTAAAGTGAAAAGAATTAAATTTATATGATAGTAACAAATATTTACTGAAAAATTACTCTATGTTAGAACTGTGCTAGGTGTTAGGGATAAAGCAATGACTAAAACAAGTCTTCATTGAGATTATAAAGAGAAAAGTGTTCTATTGCTGGAGGTTACAAAAATAATTACAGGTGATCATTGGCTAGAATTTGGCCCAGGATCAATGTGACCAAGGACGCTGTTAAGGGAAAGGAAACAAAGTAGTAGATAAAAGGTAGAGCATGGATGCTGGTGCCACGTCAAAGGATAAGAAGATCTGGCATCTAACTAAGATGTACTTGAGGAGGAGAAAATGTTCCTCTCTCTGTACTTCTCAGAAACTGAAACAGGTAGGAAGAAATGCAAAAGCAGCATCCAGCCTGGCTCTGACTGTGTGGTGGTCAATAAGTGGATGGGAAGCATGGGGAATCGCTAAAGCAGCTCATGTGTTCTTCTCATCCCCGCTGTCTGGGGTCACAGCTTCAAATCAGCACCCTCCCTAGAGATAATTCTCATCCTTCTACCGCCCACCTCAAATAAGGGCTGTGTTCAGTGAGTTTATGACAGCTCATACACCCCTGCAAGGGGAGAACTGGGCTCATTTATTCTTATCAGTTCCACCAATTAGGAAAACAGATGCATCACAGAACAGTTGTGGTAAATTAGTAGATGGTAAGGCACTGCATGGTCTAGGGAGTCAGAGAGACAGCTGGGCTAGGCATAAACAAATATGAATTGCTGACTGTTCGGAAAGTTCTATATACACAATAATTTTTAATAAACACACATTAATAATCACAGTTAATACTATTGTGGTTATATAATTGACACAATCAGGCCAGATTAGCCAACTCTTAATTGAATTCACACCACTTACTGAAGGCCTACCAAGTTTGAGCAGATTATGAAATAGAAGATAAGTAAAACTAAAAAGCTGGCCCTAAGAAGGTCTGTCCTGTGGTGGGCAAGACATTCACATTAATAATATGAAGAAGACTATGGTGAAGTATACTCAGAGTCCTATAAAAGAGGGATTCAGGATGTCAGAGAAAATTTCTTTTTTTTTTTTTTCCAGAAACTTTCTTGAAAGACAATTGAAACTGAACTTTAGTTCTCCTTCACAGCTAATAGAGAAAATCCTTTATACTCAGCAATTTACCGTGCATTGCACAAAAAAGCAGAGACTAGCAGTTTAAAATGGCATCTGGCTGGCAGAGTTCCTTGTGTAGTGTCTCCCAACTTCCCAATACAAACACCAAGACAGGACACCACCTAAATGAGGGCATCTGGTGAGTCAGCCAGGCTATGCATACACATAACCATGGCTAGAATCAAGATTGCTCTACTTCATACAAAACCAATAGATCTAGAATCCAAATACAGTTAGTGACCCAACCACACCCTTCTTAAAGTGGGTATGAAGTCTTTCATCCTCCCTCCATATCTGCTCTCTGATTTAGAAATGCAAGATCCATTCCAATTAGAAATTAAGAAGCAACTTTCTAACCCATAGGTATATCTATTGGGCAGGCCACTAAGACTTTCTTTTCTATATTCACTTGAGAATTGCATTCCCCATAATAATAGTGGGAGACGGAGTGAGGCAACTGTCCTGTATTCAGAGAGACACAATCCCCATGAATTACATCCTGTTGGCAGGTACACAGAAGTATCCATCACCACATTAACTACAATAGGAAAACTAAAAAATTTTAATCACTTTGCCAGTCAGGTCACAAATGTCTCATAAAATTTGAATAAATATCTTACAGGAAAAGTTAATATCAAGTAAAAAGGTTAAGATCAAGTTCATTTCAAATGGAATAACTATTGTTACTTGATAAATTATTTAATATCCCCCACTTCACTCTAGTATTTCCCCAGCCTCCATAGTGAATATCTTAATTGTCTTTTCCCTTCTCTGAAATTATGGAATGGTAGCTAGCTGTCTGATGAAGTTCATTCAGAGCCTTTCAATACTTACTCAATAGCATCTGGCTATGCCAAAGAAGAGTTGTATCCTACTAATGGGGTCAACTAAGCCATGGACCACTTTAAAAATATGAAATCGTAGTATGAATTTAAAGCAGTCAATATGAACAAGATCTTCTCTTAGGTTAGACTAGAATCTTTTAATTGCATTGAAAGTAGATCACTTACTGATGTATTAACTGAAGTACATCCAATTTAGACACTCTAACAATTACTGGGTCAGCACTGCTACTTAAATAACTGCTTTTATTAAAGAGCAAAAAAATGTTATAGGACAGTTTACTTTTAGTGACATTATGGCTCACTTCCTATACATCTAGAAGAGTGAAATAAATACCGAAATACCTTAAATGGAATATGTGTCATAATTTTGTATCACAGAAGCAAACATCAATGAATGTGCAGTTTTCTTCTCTACTCATTATTAATGAGCCATAATTAAAAATTAATTTCTAGAGTGATTCAAATATCTTTAACAAAATATATATAAGGTAAAATTCTATATTCTATTGAGTTAATGAAAATGATGTGAAAAAAATCTTGTGATATTATCTAAAAAAGTAGTACCTAAATGTTTTCTTTTTTTAAGATTTTATTTATTTATTTGAGTGAGAGAGAGTGAGAGAGAACATGAGAGGGGAGGAGATCAGAAGGAGAAGCAGACTCCCCATGGAGCTGGGAGCCCAACGCGGGACTCGATCCCAGAACTCTGGGATCATGACCTGAGCCGAAGGCAGTCAATTAACCAACTGAGCCACCCAGGCGCCCTGGTTTTAATCAACCTTACTTTGACTATTTCATAAATCTGATTAAGAATTAAAATATCTGTTGACCAGAAATGCTGATACCTTTTTGAATATATTAACTGCAAATAATAACTTATAATCATGATATAGTTCATAAGGGTATAAAAAATCTAAATATCAAAATATTAAAACTATAGGCATAAACATAGACCTATAAAATTCCCAACTTGGGCTTTAAGTACAGGAGTTATATCAGAAACGGATTACACATAAACAATAATTCCTGAGGCCGAAGCATGAACCCACAAGGAAAAAACTTCAACCTCTGTTTACTTCGGTTTCATTTTTGTTTTCTTCTTCTGGTGTCTATAGAGAACTGGAATCACAATCTTATTACCCATTTGATTTAACCATAAGAAATAATTCATAGGAAAGTGGGTGGGATGGTTACCGGTAAGTGGCTAGCCTTTGGGGGCAGAATAAGAATATCTTTTGTCATGCTCAATAGTTTGTACTTTAGTGTTGAAAAAAGACAGCCTTTATGAAAGGTAACCAGACTTTTTTTTTAATATAACCCTAGAGACTCTGAGGGTGGGAGGAGTGGGGACAGATTAATGAAAGAATGAGGCAACAGTACAGGTGAAAGACTACAAGAAACCAAACAAGGTCCTGGCAATGGAGGTGAAAGGGAAAGGCCACATATTAGGGATTATGGACTAAGTTAAAGTGGAAAATCATGGAGAGGAAGAAGTTAAGGACAGCATCAAGTGCTATTTTAGCATAGACGTCTGGGCAGATACAATGACATTAACTGAGACAGGGAATTCTAGAGATGCAGAGGGCTAGGAGGGGGCTGGCTGAACGGAAAAATTAATGAGGTCAGTTTTTGGATCTGTTGTGTTTTTATTTGCCTACACATCTGTCAGTAAAGATTCAGAAGGTGGTTAAAAATAAGGAGTTGTGGGGCATCTAGGTGGCTCAGCTGGTTAATTGTCTGCCTTTGGCTCAGGTCATGATCTCAGGGCCCTGGGATTGAGCCCCATGTCAGGCTTGGGCTCTGGGCTCTGGGCTCTGGGCTCCGGGCTCAGCACTTGGTTTGGGAGTCTGCTTGTCTCTCACCCTCTCCCTTTGCTCCTCCACCTATTTGTGTTTCCACCGCCTCTCTCTCACTCACTCTCTCTCTCTCTCTCTCTCTCAAATAAATAAATAAACAAACAAACAAACAAATAAATAAATAAAAATAAGGAGTTGTAACATGGGAAACAATTCAGGACTGTGTAGCTAGATTTGTTGGATTAATCAGCACTCTCCCTCAGTCTCTTGTTTGTGCCTTATTAAATAAGTCAATCGATAGTTATTTAAGTGGATTTTTAACACTTTTTTTTCCTTTTGTAACTGCATTCTTTTTTTCTTTTTTAAGATTTTTATTTATTTATTTGTCAGAGAGAGAGAGAGCACAAACAGGCAGAGCGGCAGGCAGAGGCAGAGGGAGAAGCAGGCTCCCCACCGAGTGAGGAGCCCGATGTGGGACTTGATCCCAGGACCCCGGGATCATGACCTGAGCCGAAGGCAGCTACTTAACCAACTGAGCCACCCAGGCGTCCCTTTTATCTCCATTCTTGATATCAAATTGTAAAAGGATGTCAAAGAAGTGACTGTAAAAAGCATGCATAATGTACAATTAGAAGAGAGACAGAAGAGCTAAAAAATATTTGCAGGACTCTGTTGTTTAGTATAGCAGACTACCACTAATATATCCCTGAGACTTTGAAAAAGTTAAATTGTTTTTAATATTTTCCATAAAAGAAGGCATGGTATATATTATAGAAAGGTTCCCATCAAAAGTGGTAAAAAGAATTTCCAATTGCCTATAAAGTTGCAAAACATTTTCTGAAGATACTGGATCGACTGGACACATTTTGTTACTTCAAGGTCAAAAGTTGAAATATAACGTCTATATTCTTATGACAATAAATAATATTAAATAAAAACTATATTCACTGAAACATGTCTGAGTGAACTGATTTCTCAGGTTGCAACATTGGCAGTCTACCAAGTGTTAGACACTGACCTACCCATGGAACACATAAAGATTTCTGCATTGCAGAAAAATACTGTTTTCATCTTCTGAAAATATGCCATCCAGTCTCATCTCTGGAAAATATGAGGCAATGGGGCACCTAGGTGGCTCAGTCGGTTAAGTGTCTGCCTTTGGCTCAGATCATGATCCCAGAGTCCTAGGATTGAGCCCCACATCAGTCTCCTTGCTTAGCGGGGAACCCGCTTCTCCCTCTCCTTCTGCTCCTCCTCCCTGCTTATGCTCACTCTCTCAAATAAATAAATAAAATCTTTAAAAGATAAAAAAAGAAGATATTTAGCATTAATTTCCTTTTAAAATATCCTTCCAAATAAGTTGACAAATAAAATAAATTCTTGGTGTTGCATGAATAACACACCAATTAACCACAATGAAGAAAGCATTTGGGAAGGTAGAAAGTCCAAAGGTGATTTAAAATGTTGGGGAACTTTTTCTACAAAAAATAATTTTTGGAAGATGATAATTGCACCTATGTGTATCACACATTCTGAATGTTTTGATGTTCAGAGACCATGTTTTCTCCAGTTCACCTTCATATAGCTACAAATGTTTATATTATTGAAAGCCCTAGTGTGTTATATATACACCGAAACTGCAAGAATGAAAAATAAAAATTGTAATGCAATGCAAAAGCTAATGTTTGACAGAAAACTCTTCTGGCTGCCATGTCTGAGTTGACAAGTTAAAAGGCAAAATAATATGGATTAAATGCCTTTATATCCTAGCAGGTGTCTAGTCATCAATAATATTCACTAAAGGCCATTGTGTGCAGAGCACTTCTCTTCATTTCTTAATTCCCTGCATAGCTCTCAGGAGAAAGAAAGGGAGGTAGACAATGATTTCTGACAACCCTAAGAACTTTGCATAGAAAAAAGCTTTTCTTGCAATGTCCAAGTATTATTTCATCAACATTCTCTGGAAGCTATCCATTGGATTTTTCATAAAATTTGTTTTAGTAGAAATTGATATCTGTGGAATTCCAGACATAATGGTAAGATTCCGAACGACTACACAGAAATAAGTAACTGTATTTTCAGTGATAAAAAATGGATGTAGATAGGAAATCTCCAAGAGAAGAAACAAAGTGATTTATAGGGATTTGTTTTTAGGATGACACGTACAAATCAGAAGAAGATACACGTTCTAAAGTATCTGGTACAAAATAAAAAACTGATGAAATACCTCTTAATATCCATTTTAGTGGCCTTATAGCACAAAAATGAAACATCAGAAAAATTTCAAGGCTTTAATATTCAAAATTCAAATAGAATTTATGGAAGTGTAACTGCTACATTTCAAAAGAAGTTCCATAAAGAGCCTTCTTAACTAAAGAGACAATCTTTAAAAAAAATGTATGCTTTGTAATTTTTAATCTATATTTTAGTACAATATATTACCATTTCATATTTTAATGTTAGATATACTTTAGGGGCTGAATAATTAATCTATTTTATTTTAGCAGAAACTGTAACTGTGTATTGTCTTTTAAGAAATTAGTTTCATGTCTTCAGACTAGTATTATTGTTTAAAATCCAGCTCAAGAACAAAATGATATTTCATATCATATACAGTACTCACATATAAGCAAATTAATGTAACCCAATCCTAATCCTTTCCTCAATATATACCCACACATCTTTGCCTATTTTGTAATATGCACTCAGTTAAAAATGGTATGTGTGTCTGTGTGTGTGTGAGAGACATAATAAAAACCTAAAACTGCAATTGTTTATATGCTTGGTAGAAATATCCATCCAAGATTTTTAGCTTTATATGCCCATATTTAGTTCATGTTGATACAGACCATCTGCATAAATCATCATTGAGAAAATAGTTCTTATGTGTTTAAAACACTATTTTAAAATTTATGGGTATATATTAATTTTGAAATGCTAAAAATGGATTCCATTTTATGACTACATCTAGAAACACAAATTAATATTTCATTTAGTGAAAAAAAAAGCTGGCCGATGTGCATATTCTATGATCCTGAAGTGATAAATCCTAAAAGAGTTATTTTTCCACTAAGAAAAGTGTCTTTTTAGGGCAACATCAAAAGACAAATCCACACTATTCATATTTAGCTAAAAGTCAACAGAGAGGGGAGATATCAAATCTTGGTATCCCAAATGTATGCCTAGCATGTTAGCTACAAAACTCCAGGATGGCCATTTAACAACTGGATTAGATTATTTAAATGGAAGTTTAATAGTTGTGGATGTTCTGTACTCCTTGCTTAAAACAAGATGTAAGACAGTGTGAGCAGAGTTTCCTTTGCAGTTTAAAATAATGTCTTCCACTAAAATATAATTGTATTTGAAAAAATATATATATAATTGTACTTGAAACCAGAAAAGCAGAAGAATTTGACCATCCCATAGACTTTGGCAACAGTTCCCACTAGTAAATTTTTTGGCTATGTTGTTGATATTTGATTTCAATTAGTTTCTAAAACCATCTATACAAAAGTAAGATGACTCCAGGAGTATAGTTTAAAAAAAGAGAAAAGGACTCTTCATAATACTTTCCCATTTACTTGGAAGGAGGGAAAGAGGGAAGGAAGGAAAGGAGGGAAGGAGACAGGGAAAAAGGAAAAGAAAAATAGGCAAGTAGAAGCTGTCTGTACTTAAATGTAGAAATGCTCTTCCAGTTGTCTCTACAGCTCTTGAATATCCAAAATGCCCGAGTATCCAAAAGTATATTGCTGTTAAAACATTTCATGGTGACTTTTCTCCCAATACTTATAGATTTATAAACAGCAATATACTGCATTACATCCTCTCTTTTTCTTCTTACTATATTCTTCTTTAGATTTTGATATGAAAGAATATAATGTTATATCCTTTTTTAATTTTTCTGTGATTTCTTTTCAAGGTTCTCCAAACTTTCACATTAGAGTACATTTTGATCATACAAAACACCACTGAGCAATGTGCATCCAAAATTTTGAGGACTTAATGCAAATTCTGGATTTTACATTTAAATTTTTTTTCTCACAATGTCTCTATAATTTATTAAGTGCCCATAATTCTCTGGAGATGATAGCAGGAATATTATTTTGTTAATTAAGCCTCACAATACCTCGTGAGATGGATATCATACTTGTCATTTTTTAGGTGAAATACCTTAGGCTCAGAGAGGTAGAATCACTTGCTCAAAGTTACGCCAGCAAATGAAGACCAGAGGATAGGCCTATGTAATTGTAAAGACACAACACACTAACCTGTACTCTGTGGTTACGTTTCTCAAACTGCAGGTAACAATACGACAGAAAACATGAAACAGTAGCTGCTGCTGCTGCTTAAGCTTCTGCTGCTTCTTATTACACTAAAAATCCCCAAAATGAAAAGATAGAATTGAGCCTAGAAGACAGTCTCACCATGTTACTTTCCAAAATGTGACTAAATGAATGATTTGAGAACATGCACATGTGCAAAAAAAAAAAAAAACAAAAAACCTCTTATCTGTTTATATTTTGCGGTTCATAGTAAATTAATTTGAAACACATTAATAGGGTAAGTGAGGTGATCATCACCCTGAATTATATTTCCTAATTCTGTTCTTTCCGTGGCAATAGTAAAATCCACAGGCTTAGCAATGGGTGGGGAAAAAAAAAGTGGAGGGGGGAAGAATGTTCCCTGCAGCTGCAGCTGACTTTCTGCCAGACTCGGAAAGCAACTGTGTTGGCAGCTTAACCAGGCATCTGGGGCTGTCGGTGAATTAGTCTGAGTACTGACCTTCTAGATCGCCTATAAACACTCTGCATTTGCCTTGCTCCATAATGAAGGGAATTTAACTCTTTGTATGATTATGATTAGAGGTTATTATGAAATCCTCTCTAAGTTAATCAATGCAACCTTTATTTAATGACGTACTTAAAAGGAAATAACAAGCATTTGCCTTTCTTAAGAACGAATTCTATTTGATAAAAGTGAAATTTTGGATTAGTTACAACTCGTGCAAACTGGTTTCATGAAGAGCTGTCTCATGATTTGAGGCCCTTCAATTCTCTTTATCATTAAGAGAGCACACTTTTAAATCATCCAGTAAAGATGAAAAATGCTTTTATCCTTTTAGACACCAAGAAAGTATTTCACCACTTTTTATTCTAAAGTCTAGTTGTCCTGCCTGGAAATTATTTCTTAATTAAAGTCTAAAGCACTCTTGGAGTAGTTTCAAAACATTATCTTTGTTTTGAGCCTTAATGAATATAGAAAACAGTTGTTTATGGCACTTAGTGTAAGATTATCTTCATTTATTGAAGTCTATTCCTGGAATGACTGAGCTTCTTTTCTCCATTTAAGGCTGATAATTTCTAATAGTTTAAGATTTTTCTTAGTAGTGTTTTACAAATGAATATTTCTTCAGTGACCCCTTTCCTAGTTATATTTTGTCTCTCTTTATAGAAAACAGAGTGAAAAGTCATAAGGTAATGAATTATCTATACATACACATGCATTTTTAAAACAAATGGAATCATATAGTTTATTGTCTATGTACTTGTTTATCAATAGAATGTCAAAATACTAATAAATATACGAATACATATACACATAAAATGCATGTGAAATTAATAACACATTCTATATCAGTAGAACTTTATAAACATACTAGTAATTTATTTCATCGTTTTATAACACTTTTGTCTAATCAAAACTTTCATTTAATGATTAATGTATAATCATATCCTAACCTTTGCAAAGTATATTCATTTGTTCTAACTGCTGAATTGGTTAGTCTTCAAGTTTCAAAAGACCCTGGAAATGATCCAAGTCTAACACCCTCTGAAAAACCGACCCCTAGAGAGATGAGCTGTATCCCCAGGTGATGGGGAGCCAGTGGCACAGTCATCAGAATTTTTATTCCTGTTGCCCTATCTCTTGTACTTTCCATTTACACTATGCTGCCTCTGAAATAAGATTTAAATAGGGTTGAAATGAGATCATGTTGAAATCTAAAGTACAACAGAGCTTATTTTAACTTTCATCCAATTTTGCTATAACAGGTTTCTTATGCAGAATTTCCCCTATGGCCTATTATAATCTTTGGTTTTATTTTTATCAAATAATGCAGTTATAATTCCATGACTTCAGACAAATTTATGATATAAAGAACACACACACATACACACACACACACACACACACACACACACACACACACATCCTGAACTAGCAATGATAAATAGCTAACATAGGAAATATATTAATAGTTTTAAAAATGTTCTTATGACAAAACAAAACAAGTGCTTGCTAGGTAGTATTCTAGAGACAGAGATAAAAACAGGAAACAATATTCCTGTACTTGCAGAGTTTAGTGTCTATATGGAAAAGGAAGAATATATAAGTAGTAAGACAATAAGATAATTTCAGATAGTGATGCTAATATCTTAGATAATATCAGGGCGATTACTTTAGAGTATTAGCACATTTAATTTCTTGCTGTTTAGATTACCAAACTAGAATATAACTTTTTCACTTTTAAATGCTTGTCATACTTCTGTAATTTATAACATTTTTGTTTAAGTAAAAGAAAATTTTTTTTCTAAAAGTGACTTTACTCTCTTACAAAAGTTTTTATTTTAGAGGTTTGGATGACTAAAGGTGGCTCTCTAAACTTTCAAGTTCTCCCCAATTTTAAATATTTTGGTTTGAGGGGTGCCTGGGTGGCTCAGTTGGTTAAAGCCTCTGCCTTTGCCTCAGGTCATGATCTCAGGGTCATGGGATCGAGCCCCGCATAGGGCTCTCTGCTCAGCAGGGAACCTACTTCCCCCTCTCTCTCTGCCTGCCTTTCAGCCTACTTGTGATCTCTCTCTCTCTCTGTCAAATAAATAAAATCTTTAAAAAAATAAAGATTTTGGTTTGAAAGAAGCAACTGTTCCTTTAGAACACCTGTTGATTGACATATTAGAAATTAAATGTAGAGATTACTTTTGTAAGTTTTGTTTTGAAGTCAATATTTCATGAAAACAAATCAATGCTTAAACCATTGTTTGGTTTTTAAGAACTGTTCTGTTGTGGTGTATTTCCCAGTTTCACTTCTGATTGAATGTAGCCAATAATAAAATACTTTTTGAAAAGTTGACAATCTGTAAACTGCAAAGCTACAATAGGAAGCACTTCTCTTGAGCCTGACCTGCAAAACGTCAAGTGCTTTCTAATTACTGTCTTCCATCTTTTCCACTCATATTAATACCAATGTAAGAAGACTAGAGTATTAATCTTAAGACATATATCTCAACACAAAGCCAACTAGGGGAGATATATTTAGAAAGTTTTCAGTTTGTTATAAGGTGTACATGAGAGTATATTAAGTTCGTAGTAAGATATTTCCCCAAAGCTTATTCACTGGAGTTATTTTTGATCATATGTGATTAATATTAATTATACTTACCTGTTACAGTGTTAGAAGTTTTCATTATTTGTTCCATCCCACTACAGGTAGGCTCTGGATATGATGCACTAAAGATTATCTGCAATTCTTACTCAGTTCTATTCTAATCTCTTTCACCACATACGATGTCTGTATCCACTGGGTCCATAAAAATTTGATTTGTTGATATTAACTATAACTTTATATCAAGCCTCATTTGGAGATTCTTTTGAAAAGAAACATATGCCTAAAGGTACAAAAGATCTACATCCAACTTCTCCACTATACTGTTGCTTTTATTTTATTCTTTTATTCTTATAATGATCACTTTTTCACCTATTCTGCTATCCTACTCTGATAGCAAAATAAATCCAGAAATCCCTTACTTATTGTTGTTTTTCTCTAGTCCACCTTTTAAAGTGAAAAACCACCTTTAGATCCATGAGATATAAATCTTTCATCAGTGATAAAATGTGGCAAGATGAAAAGGAACCTCTACAGAAATTTCCAAAGGAGCATTTGAAAAGATAAGATGAGGGTCTTTGAAAAAATGACATGCCAAGTAATCTGTTTGCTGTCACTGATTACTAATAGTCAATGGCTGATGCTACAATGCCTGATTAATCTTCATTAAAAAATAATTGTAAAAAAGACCTCTTTTTCTAATACCAGCTTTCCAAGAAATAATGACCACAAGAAATGATGAAAAATGCATGCAGTAGTTTGGTATTAATTTTGGAACTTCAGTCCAAGGAGAAAGTATACTGCCAGAAATGTGTTATTCTCTTCCCTTCTGATTTTACTTCTAAGATAATAAGCAAATTACAATACATACTTTTGTATTTTTGACATTTAAGAAATAAATTATAGACTTTCTATATTCTGGAAGGAAAATAATTTTGAAATATATTCACTTAGGATTTAGGTATTTTTCACCAAATATCATTCTTTATTTGAAGTATGGCATATTTTAAAAATAGTCTATCTAAAAAGCATTGGGCCTTATGATAGTGTCATTTAACTTTCCATAATGTAAATCTAGAATCTAACATATTAAAGTTGAATATCTTCTTATTGGTATCACTGCTAGAGTGTCAACTTTCAAAAAGTAGATTATTCATTATCATAAAAACACTGTATAATTTTGAGCATGTAGATATGGCAAATCTATGACTGTCTTTCCTAAATTATTTGTCTAGTCTAAGCTTTACTTTCATAATGATAGTGTCAAAAAGCTAGATAGTATTTTTGTAATAAAAATAATTAAAACTGAAAACCTAAGTACCAACTTTTTATATAATCTTATTTTTTTTTTAATCTATTTACTGGTTGATTTCTTCACATTTTAAGGTGGTGGCAGTATACAATGGGATTAGGTAATCCTTCTTAGGAAAATTGATAGAAAATCAAGACATTCCTCATGCATGAATAATCTCAGTTCCCTTATACAGTGTCCCCATTCTGAACTCTTACTTGATAAGTGTTTACTTACTGGCATTCATTCTAACACTCGTGACTTCCATTTTATTTCATGAGATCAGAAGGCCAGACATGAGCACAGAAGTCTAAGAGCACTTTCACTTAGGTTTATTAGTCTAGAAGATGTTCATCTTGGAGATTATCTCTGCATTGTAAGATGACATGCCATGGAACCATTCTGAAATTCCATATTGATTCTGTCTTCCACAGATAAAAGATTTGTGAGATAACAGAAAACACAAAGAGTTTTCTAAATAACATTCACTTTTCTATTAAGATAAAACTTAAATGTTTTATGATGTAAATAGCAACAAGGAGGATTTATTACATCAGAAATAAAGGACATAAATTAGTTTTGTCCCCAGTCAAAATGATAGAACTGTGATTCCACAAAAAGGCACATGGGCAGAACTCTTGAAAAACTTCAGTGTTATTTTATACCCAGATTTTCACTGGAGAATAGGTTATATGATATACTCTTCTCCAAAGATATTGTAAAGTCATTAAGAAACATAAGTTACAAGTGCTTGTATATAACATGAGATGATTTTTAATGGAAAAAAGTTGTAATTCTTTTAAGTTTTCTCTTTTCTGCATTTCCTAAACCTAAAAGTATATGAAGCTATAATTCTTACCAAGAAAATATACCTCAGAGACATCAGTATACTAATTATACATGGACAGTGGAGTCGCTTTTTTGTTACTTAGTTTGAAGTAAGTGTGTTATTTTATTTTGGACTACTGGGTACTGTAAGATCATTGGAAGGCACAGCTAACTTAAAGATATCCTGAAACATGGAAAGATTAACTGACAGCCTAAGTTTTCTTACAGAGAAGTAAATTAAGCAAATAATTTCTCTTCAAGGAAAATTTTCTTATTTCTTTTGTTTAAAAGCTTAATTAAATTTTCAAATAATGAAAATGTTTTCCTTGAGCTTATGTATTTTATGGCATTTTTATATTTCAGTATTTCAATAATGAAATATATTTCATTTCAAATAATGAAAATGTTTTCCTTGAGCTTATACATTTTATGCCATTTTTATATTAAATCAACTCAAACTGAATAAAATTTTACCACTTTAAATTCTGACTCAATTAATAGTAAGAATTTTGGCAGAGGAAATAGCCAAGTACAAAACATTTTAAAACACATAATAACATAAATACCTGAAAATTTCAGGTTATCTTAAATGTTAAAGAAAGAGAAGCTATACACTATGATAAATGTTACTGCTTAGGAAGAAATTTTTTTCTGCTTTATGAAAATATTGCTGAAAACAAACATATAAGATCAATATAAACTTAGTTGGTTAATAAAAAGTAATGCTACTAGGCGGCTATATCTTACCTAATGCACTTATTGTATGCAAGTGTTTAATGAATCAAAAACAGGACCAAAGAAGTCACCGAGACACAAAGATGACAGAACAGCACCACCTAGTTCTCTATATAAAAGTTTCCAAATATACATGCATCTCTGACTTACTTGGAAAAACTGAATATATACTCAGAATAAATCATTTAATATGAAACTACACTCTTGCAAATTATCACCTGCAACAGAGCACTTACTTGAATTGCTTTAATTTTAAAGTTTCCTTAAAAAGAAAAAGAAATCGAAATTAAAGATAATGGTTTAGCTGAGGTTTTTTAGCTGTGCAATGTACTGTTTTCTGCAATCCAGATAAATAAGTCTCTAAGTAGAATAACTGTACATGCTTGACCACCACCATTATGATTTCCAAAGTATATATCATTTTTTTTTTACCCTATCTACTACAAGATGTATATCATCTACTCAAGGGACACCAATGGGCAATAAATAATAATATAAAAATGCCATACAATCTGTTAGAAATATGACATCATTTGGATGTTGAGGTCATCAGTCAAAGTTAAATACTAAAATAAATGATATAAAGATATTGAGAATATTCACAGCCCATTCATGTTATTTTACATATTTTAGCAGATCACATAATTGTATATAAAATTCATTTTATTTTTAAAGTCTTTAGGTGATATTCTCATTTATTCTCTAGCTTTGTTTACCAGGTGATTCTTATTTCAATCATATTCAGGGCAATTTGAGCAGGAGGAAAGATTTCAAGAACAACATTGACTCGGCAGTCACGAAAAGCACAGGTTTTAATCAGGCACAATGTAGTATTGTAATATAAGCAAGGGACGGAGTTTTAATATATATGACACAGTACAAGGAGCATTGCTTCTGGATAGGACACTTTAAAAATGTTTTCCCTGAGGCATCAGCAGCTCTTTAAATGACTGTCGCTGGTAACATCAGAATTGCTCAAGCAGAACTTCAGCTCTAAAAAACTAAATATTGTTGCTTGTTACATAGATCCTTCTCACAGACCTCTTCTCCCCTGCATTCCCTCTGCTGACCTGGTCATCTACTGTTCTGGCCCACTGAGTCTTTATTAAATTAAATGAATCATCCTCTTGAACAAATCAGTTAGAATAGAGCATGCTTGAATATTTCTTGTTCACTTGTCAGCTTCTTTCAAGTTGTATTAATAAAAAAAAGAAAGAAACTGGAATCATACTGAGAATGTTTTCAGGATAAACGATTGGAGGAAATGAGAGCTCTTTAACCCAACCTTAAATAAAAATGTTAAAAGCTCAGTGAGGTTTAGAGTAGTGTTATTAAATCAGTGATTTCATATTTTCATTGATATATCCACATTATGTAGCCACTGAAAACATATTACTATAAAAATGGAATTTTTATTTCAGAAAATAAGCTAGGGTGTTGCATATTTTGGTTTATCCAGTGTCTCAGCTACTAGACTATAAGCTCCATGAGGGCAGAAACAGTTTCAACCTTGTTCCCTTGTATATCCAGCATTTACAACACTGCCATCAGTTAGGTATTTGTTGAAAAATGAATCAGTCCATGAGTAAGTTATGCTTGAGAAAACCAAAGACTATGAAGAATAAAATTATTATAAAAATTTACACATGCACACATTAAATGCACAAAAACCAAAATTTAATTCAAAATTGAAACAGTCTATTCTCTAATAATAAAAATGACTAATGGTATGAGCCCTGGGTATTGTATGTAAGTGATGAATCACTGAATTCTACTCTTGAAACCAATATTGTGCTGTATGTTAATTAACTAGAATTTAAATAAACATTTTAAAAGAAAAAATAAAATAAATGACTAACAGCAACAATTTACTAATTTTTGAAGTTGATCTATGGATGTAATTTCATGAGAAATGCATGTATGATCCAAGCTCAGGCTGATGACTACAAAATTAATTTATAAAACTCATTGACAGAATAGAAAGCTCTGAAATTTAGGTATCAGAATAAAAATCTCTTTACATGTGTAAAATCTTTAAATACTGAATAATGCACGGGTAAATATAAGAAATTAAATTTTAGTGAAAAGTATTTTAAGAGTGCATGGTTAATGCTACACTGTGTTACAAAATATCTTTAGGTGAAAAGTTGAAAAGAAATATGCCATTTCTACAGTTCCCAATCATTCATTAGATTCTTCTACAATACGTCACTAAAGAATAAATGTGGTTCCATTTTTTCAGTCTACAGAAGAAACTAAGCTGTAGAAGTAGCTTGCTTGGGGTGGCTGGGTGGCTCAGTCAGTTAAGCATCTGACTCTTGATTTTGGCTTGGGCCATGATCTCAGGGTTGTGAGATCAAGTCCTGCATGGGGCTCACACTGGGCATGGATCCTGCTTAATATTCTCTCTCTGCCCCTCTTCTCCCCAAAAAAAAGAAAGGAAGGAAGGAAGGAAAGAAGGAAGGGGGGGAGAGAGAGAAAGAGAGAGAGAGAGAGAAAGAAGAAAGATAGAAGAAGAAAGAAAGAAAGAAAGAAAGAAAGAAAGAAAGAAAGAAGAAAGAAAGAAAGAAAGAAAGAAAGAAAGAAAGAAAGAAAGAAAGAAAGAAAGAAAGAAAGAAAGAAAGAAGGAAAGAAGGAAAGAAAGAAAGAAAGGAAGAAAGAAAAAGAAGTAACTTGCTCAAGGTGTCTAAAATAGAGCCATGGGTTGGATGAGAACTGAGGTCTTTTGATTCCTACCATTATTATGTCTTGCTGCTGCAGGGCACAGCCAAACTCAAATTTCGAAATAGTCCAATGATATCTCCTCCTTCTACAGAATAGAGAACTCTCACTACAAAAGAAAAGACACCTACCTACCAGGCCAGCCTCACTACAACTTCCACACTAACAGTAGTTTGGCATGGCTGCTGTTTGTGTTCTACTCAAGGATCAGGGCTGTGTATTAGTGCCTCTTCCTCTATCACCAAGTTACTCTCATTCTCATTTAGTAAACCAAGATGATGTGAAGGTTTTAGGAGGAAATATCTCTAATACCTGATCAAGTTTACTGTTAGCATATAATAAGACCAGCATTAAATGATAAAGATTGTCTTCTCAACTTGTCCACACCCATTCATTGAATATGGCTGTTGTATTACAAAATATACTTTCATGCTGCCCTATCCATCAAGGATAATCTGTTCTGCTTTGTTGGTAGTCTGTATTTGTGTAGCCAGTAAAATTGGGTAAAGCAAAACGAAGATTTAAAGTAAATCTGACCTTACTGACCTCTGCTAGATCTCTAAAACACCTCGAACTTATCCCTGTACCAATACCTTTATCTTAGCTATTCCATGGAAGTGAAAAGATACAGAGAATTGAAGTTTCAAAATGCCATTAGTCTTACCTCACCCGTAGCATTTCTATGTTTTTTAAAAAAAAATGTAAGCCAGTGGACATGAAACTATCGTCTATAAATTTTACTTGATCTTTAAAAATGTATTTGTAATTGTTATTGAAGACACAACTTCTTTTTCATGCTAGTTAGCATCAAATTTTTCTATAAAGATGATGCACTTAGTGTAGTATTCTTTTGAAGAATATAATGGATATTGTTTTTAATTTGGTGACTCTGGGCAAAAATGTTACTCTGAAATGCTTTCCTTACTACATCATATAAAAATTCACTTTCTGAGTGGGTCATATGAAGGTATAATTCTTCCTCACATTTCCAGTGTTTCAGATACTAAGTGGTTACACATAAAAAATTACAATATGTCACTTCTAAATATGGATTTATAAGAATATCCTCTACACAATGAAAATTCAGTAATATCTTAAAATATTTTTTCGCCACAATGGTGAAATAGTCAACAAAAACTGCTTCCCGAACTACCTTCCCTTTTATTCACTAGGCTCTGGAAAGTCAGTCAGCAAGGGCCAGACAGAAGCCACATTAGAAGGTTATTCTTCTGTGGCTGTTGCATCATACTGACAGTCACATTTTAACATAAAGAAGATTTCAGGTATTCACAGTAGCTATGGGAGAATATAATTCTTAATATCAACTCCATAAAGTGGCAATAACACTTAATAAATTGAACTAGTTTAATCTACTTTGGATATTTATTTACTGAATGTGCATTTCTACATGACGATGATACAGTGATTTCAGCACCTGCCATCATGTAAATCTTAAGTCAGCCTAGTTAACAATATCTTTTCAGATGCTCAAAGTCATAAAACAGTCAAAAATCCAAAAGACATCAGGAAATTGATTTTTAAAATTTGAAGAAAATCTATATGACTTTTAAGAAAAGCTACATTTCACTGAGACTTTTAAGAAAAGGCATTCTTAAAACACTTTATGTGGAAATAGAGTCACTACAAATTGTAGAAAGCCTTTTCTCCCTTGGTGTTCAGCTCCCAGTAACTATATTTAAATTCTCCTCAAAAAGCAGTTAATATTCCCATCCTACCTCCCACTGTCTTTCAAAATACTAAAAGGGAAATAAATCAAATTCAACCACAGCAGACACGTGTCCTCAATTGCGGATATATGACTGAGCATTAAAAAAAACTTCAAAAAACAAACAAAATAAACCCCACGATATTTAGGATTTTCTTTAAAAGCCCTTTTAAATAAAATGGATGTAACCTCCCCAAGTTAAATTAAGCAAAATGCACCCCGAGTCTGCACTTCAGAGACTACTTAGAGAATGTCTACGCCATAGCTTGGCAATAACAAAAGCAGGTCAGTCCCCACTGATAATCTGGCAGATCAAGGTCAGTTTGTAATTCCTCTTTGTTTATACATTTATCCAGAAATACCAGCTACTCTAAGAAGAACAATAAGATGATTTGGTTTCATGTTTACCTAAAGCCATCATCAGAAATATTTTGGGGGTGAGGGAGAGAAATCTTAAGTAAGTAGTAGAAGAGACAAGGATTTAGGAAGCCCAGAGAAATCAGGGAGATTCAGAGCTCTGAGACAAATATTTTCAGTGCAAATTTGAACTGCTTACCTAACTGAAAGCAATGATTCCATATTTTTGTGAAGTATGTCATTATTTAGAATTGTTTGTGTTTCTTAGTAGCCATTTTTTGGTCTTCTCCCTGTGCATTAAATACAAATGAAAATTCATTGCAAATATTTACTCTATTCAGAATAGTGTATTGGCATTTTGGCAGTTAAAATATAAATACTTAAATATTATTTGGATCCAATTGAAGAGATGTGTCAAGATTAAATGGATTGGAAGAGAACTAATCAATCGGTGGGATGAAAACATTAAAAAAAGACACAGACCAGACCTTAGATTAGGCACTTGAAATAAAATGAAGACTAAGACCTTGTATTCTAGGGGTGTATAGTCCAGTAGAGCAAACAGATAGATAAATACCAAACATTCAAAATGCTATAATAAAAATATGCAAAGGGGTTATATAGATCATAGCATAGGCAAAATAAAATGCTTCGTTCTTTCATGAGCCAAGAAGACATAAAACCTCAGATAATAAAAGGCAGATGGCATTCTTTTGTCTAAACAAACGCATCAGATTTGGGTCAAAATTTTTCATAATAAAAAACTCCAGTGGGTTCCTAGAGACTAGCATTTTTTAAGCTATCATTAATAATAATGGGGCTTCAAATATGCAATTGTCAAATTAAAAAATGGTTAAATTGTTAGCATATATCAACTTTAAAATGCTTTTTATTGCTATCTCCATAAATAAAAGAAAAAAGCATATTTACAAATTAAACTCAAATTTTCTGATGATATACTACACAGAGGAAAACAAGTCAAAGGGTACAGTTAATATAAGTACACTCTCAAACTCAGGCAATGCAGGAAAATATCATCCTTATAAATGGTGACATGTATTAAATGAGCCAATTCGTATAACTATTCCTCCACAAATAGTCTTTATTTAAAAAAAAAAAAAAGTGTCTCTCTCTCTCTTCCTGTGTTGAGTTCGATGTACCTATATACTTTCACAGTTGTCCAAATTGTATCCCAATCAAGAACTGAAAAAAAATCATGTCTCAGATTTGGCAGTGCACTGACATTTGGCAGCCCATGCGATTGCAGGCAATTAATACTATCTGAAAATGTATAGCCTCAAATAATCAGCATAACTTCGAGATCCCACCATAGCAAATGTGTTAATGGGCTAGTTAGGGAATAGAGTATTGATTTAGGAACAATTTTGATTCTTGTTTTGAGAGAGTGAAAGGAACAATCCCTATTCAAGATAAGGGATACACATTTTCACTCATTATTTCATTCCCAGGGCAAAGAACTATTTAGAAATAACAGATACTGTATTATGTATCACAATGGTGAATTTCATTCTGCCTTGGCAGGGTAACCAGTAAGCGTAGAATGTAACTGCTTGCTATACTGGAGTCATAGATATATAATTGCCTTCAGAAACATCCTTCTCTGAATACCACCTACACATTAATACATGACAGTGAACTTACAGCCAGACCCCTGTTCTATCCCACATGATCCTTGAAAAGGCTTTGAAATGAGGACACGTGCATAATTAAGGCACACTGAATATCACAGTACATGTAACAAACTAGAGTATTATGAATCCTTAGGGGAACCTCATAGAAGTAATACATTTTCTAAAGAAAGCTGCACATGAGTAAAGAGAGCCTAAAATGCTAATTAGATCCTCTCAGTGAAAGCTATAGAAAAGTTGATTCTTGAATTCTGAAGTTGGGCACAGAATGGAACATTTGTATACAGAAAGACTGAAGGGGGGGGGAAAGAATTTGACATAAAAGCCTCTCAATAGATGATTTACACAATTCATGAGAAAATAATAATGCAAAATAAAAATATAACAGTGGGAGAATTCCAAACCTCCTGAAAGGGTTAAGTATGAGAACTGATTCCGTATTAGAAAGGGATTATGTAACAACAGAGGGAAATACTCAGCCTAGCATATGCTAATTTAGTCAGCTTTGCCAGGCGTTTCTGTGTGTTTGGCTGGCTGACTCACATTCCTTCCCTCTCCTTTTTGCCATTTTTATTATGAAAGTAAGGAGGTTGAACTCTCACAAAATGCAATAATAGCAATAACAAAAACAAGTAAAAGCACATTGTATGTGTTTTATTCTTGCTAAAACATTGGGGTATGTGTCGTGGAGGTTAAAAGGAAAAATTATCCAATCTGTATGTATTCAGCATACAGGCTTTAGCAAAACTCCCTTTCTTGAACCATTCTTCAATCCCTGTTAATTACTTTTAATATGTCTTTCAGGTTAGTAGCATGGTCGGGACTGGGGGGATATTATATTCCTGGAGAGTGCAAAGGAAGCTGAGTTACTAGTCAGATCTCAACACATAAAATAGACAGCAGTAAAGGAATGACAATTAAACAAGTTTATTGCACATTTTTTATTTGCTTTTAAATACGAATATTCTAATCATCTCTCATTTTAACCTAAATCTACTACTTAAGATTGGAAGGCGGGGGGCATATAAGGTATGAGAATGAATGGAAGACACAGGTGTCATGGGTGTTTTCCCCTGGGGGGGATATAGGACAAGCTAATGTAAAATATGAATGCATTAAGACAGTAAAAATCTATTTTACACACTATAAATTTTAGTTCTGGATGTTTAAGTAAACCTTAAGGGAGTCACTTGCATTTTTAAAGGCAAACACTTTTCGCAAAGAAACCAAAAATATTTCTTTATAAGAACAAATTAATTGGTTTTATAAATTACACTGAATCAATATAATAGCTATACACTTAGTAGTTGGCAGCACATCCTTGTCAGGAAAGGTGCTTTCTCACTCAGTTCCCAAAGATGACTTTAGATAAACAATGAATGCACCGTCCCTGTAAATCAAACATCATCAAATACATAAAATTGTTAGGGGATCAATTTGACCAATAAAAGGACTGTTGTTTTCTTAATGTGAAGTGATTTGCACTATTTGATCATACTTAGCTTTAAGATGTTATGTTCCTCAAAGCAAATGATTCCTTATTTTTATTTTCTAAATAATCCCTAATGACCTCCACATCTAGCCCCCAGAATAACTGTTTGTGACTAAACTGGGGTTTCCCATTCGGCATTCAAATGACTGAAAGATAATTCAAAGATTCAAATAAAAACTATTTCCTGACTTAGAGTTATCCCAAATGTTGAATAATGACTGTCTTAATATTTACTTCAAAGATCTCTAAATAGAATATGAATAATTAATAGCCAGCTCTCTCCAAGGCAGATCCCCTTACAACCTCAGCCCTGTGTCTGTTCAGGTAGTGGTAGGGTCTCATCACTCAGTTTCATAAGCACAAAAGAAGATTCAGAATAAATGCTCAGCTCTAACACAAATTCAGAAACTGTAAATCTTGCTTGTGTGTTTTTAAGTGGAAATGTTAATCATTGTTAAAGCCTAAGAAAAGTTATTAAAAAATATACTTTTTAACCCTCATAAAAAGGGTAAAAGAAAACAATTGAATGCAAACAAAATAAACTCTTGCCTTTTCCTCACACCCCATCCCTGAGAGCCCCAAAGTCTGATTACTTACAGAATTATAAAGATATCCTTCAGTCCTAAAAATAACTGTACACTTTAAACTTGTATATAGAGAGAGATGAATGATTGAGGGATATTTCCTTTCTCAACAATTATATCTCTGACTTTGACATTAATATTTAACTGATACCTAACTAAGCAGAATATTTAGTTTACTAATTTTTAAACATACTACATACTTCTAAAATGATAACAATTTCATATCTGTTTAAAGAAACCCACTGAGCACATTAACAGAACCAACTGGGCTCATTTCTTGAGTAAAAATCAATATGTGTAGTATGTTCAATTATTTTTTCTCTAGCAAATGGAATAAAAATAAACAAAGCTACATTAGTTTCTATCATTTGATATGCTTCCCTGATAGGCTGCCTGTAACAATTGCTCCAGAACTATTACTTTTATTAAGGGGCCTATCTGATGCTTTTGCCTGTGATAAATAATATTGTTCAGAGAGGAAATATTCTCTACTGATTTGATGTTAACATAAATGCCACTTCGTGGTGCTAAACTATATGAACATACACTGAACAGTTAATTTCTATTTCTTTTAAAACTACTGTATTCTCATATAAGAAATGCTCTAATAATAGTAATAATAACTCACAACAACAACAACAACAACAAAGGACTGACTCCTTACTCACTAAAAGAAGAGGATAACAGAATATTTCCTAGCCCAATATTTATTAGGTCCAACACATGTAAACAACTGCATAGAAATCCCATTTTTAACTTTGCTATTTGTCTTCATGAAACTGGCCTGTGTCCCTGATAGTTTGCAAGAAAAGAAACTATTCACCATGTGTCTGATGAGAGCACTGATAATTTTATTAGGATTTATTTATTATATTAATCTCCAAACAAAATATGTATTCATTCTTTCTTATGCTTTGTCATAAGCTCATATGATTAGAAATACTCTCTGGGTTATATCTGGTTATAAAAAAACTGAAGGATGGTTCATGTCTACTGCAAGCTATGAAAAGACTTCCCATTTCACTCATGCCACATGACTGGTTTCCTGTGTGTTCGCCTGCTGCTGCAGAGCGCATTAGGCCTGAGATGCCATTTGCATCATCACACAGCAGGGGGCTTCAGCTGCCACAGCTCTAGGTTAATCTTCACCCACCTCTTTACACAAGGAATTTGCAGAAGATGCCTTTCTTTGATACTAGAGAACTGCACTCCAAAAATGCTTGACATTTTCAAATAAAATGTTGGCAATGAACTTGTCCTTTTACATATTTTAGGTTAAATCAGTAAATTTATATCATGTCCTTCTTTTTTTCGTGAAATGAATTGGTGATCTGCTCTAATGCAAAATATTGGGGATTTGACATCAAGGAAAATAAAAAGAAATGGGTAGGAAAATGTCATGACAAGAACAACTGATCAGATTGTATTCATTTAAAGATGCATATCAAGAGCCATTGCTATATACTTTCCTATAGGAAAATTGTTTCCTAAACCAGTACATCCTACAAAATGTTAAAATTAACTCTTGCAGCATTATTTAACAAAGTTTAAGTGCTGACATATTATGAAGAGAAGCAACTATTTAATTCCATCAGAACTAATTAGGACATACCTATTATTCAATCCAACACTATTTATTATACATCTGCTAAATTAAGAACACGAGGACTGCATAGGTAACAAAGGCTCAGGGCTTGCCCTTAGGAAGCTTAAGTTTAGCAATCATTGTGCACTGGAGTTGTTCTAAGAGGGTAAATGGTAAACCAATATCTGCCAATTCCACAAAGAACTATAACTTCGGCTTCTGAGTTCAGCTTCCTCAGTTTGTGATTTCCCTTCTCACTGATTCCTCAACCTACTCAGCCAGCTGTTACACCATGGGTGATTTTGCCAAGGCTGTTTAACGAGCCTATTAAAATAAGGACTCTTTCTCAATAAATCTCATGGAATGCACATCAGCATTTTTAAATAAAACATCAATATGATAGGTCTATTTATATTATTAATGTACCCCAAATTCATCATAATAAATAAACCTTGTCTCAATTATCTGCTACCCCATAGATTTCTTATTTTAAAAAGAAAATTGATATTATTTGATGCTGATTTTAGGCCACTTTAAAATGCATGATTCAGTTTTTGTCTTCCAGCATTTCTGCACTTCCATTTGTTCTTTAAGAAATTCAAGTAATTTTTTCTTTAAAAAAAAAATGGCATCTCACTATTTAAATGCATGGCAAATAGTTCTCAAGTATCTGATCCTCCAGCGGAGAAGGCAGAAAGAAGCCTCTCAACGGATGCTTACTTTTGTCGTATCATGCTCCCATGGTTCTAATAGCTGTAGAAATAGGGAAAAGACAACGAAGTAAGCTTCCATACTTCCATATCTCGAAAGAAAATTAGTCCAGAAACTCCTCATATTTGCAGGGAGATTTTCTTAATTACTAAGTGTCTGGGGTTTGACTGTTTAAATCATAGTCATTGGCTCTTATGTACAGATTCTACTTTTCAAAGTTTTGGCTGTTAATCAAAAAAGAGAGGAATGTAGGAACTGCATTCAGCATAAGAAATGAGCTTGACAAGACTAAGGTTATTACATGTAGAAGGACATGAATAGGAGAGATGTGCTTTTAGGAAGTATTAAGTTATCAGTATTTTATTAAGTGTATGTAGGTGTATTTTGTACTTCATAGTGTACTTTCTAAAAATGTAAGGGGAGGTTCATGTAATACACCGGGGCTAGTAATATATGTATGTCCAATTGACCTTCAATTTGAAAGTCTTTCTTTCTAAATAAAGTAAATCATTTGCCATATGTCTCATGGAAAACAAAACAGGACAAAACCAAACCAAACCAAACCCTAAAGTCCCAGTATTTGTGTTGGGTGTGTTTTTCTGTGAGACTAACTCTAAAAAGGAAACAAAGTTCTCAACAAAATCTCTATGCATGTCTATTTTCTGGTTATATTTTGTCCTTTCTTTTTTGCCCTTTCTAGGACTGTTTTCTTGCGCTAAACAAGACAGTCTTCATCTTCACAGTGCCCCCTCAGGCATGGAAAGGGGATACAGCTTCAGCCAGGGTAAGCAATTGAACTGGATCTACTCTGTAACCAAGAGAGGTTTTAGTTACAGGTGGCAAGCTTTTGCACACCTCCTTCTAAAGAAATTCATTTCTCTAAACTGTTCCCTACCCTTATTCCAGATTTTTCCTCTATGATGGAGGAAAATAAGAAAGCATGCCCCGTAAAGTAATACTGAAGCAAATTTTATTATCTAAGTAGTCTACATTCCAAGTTGTGCTTTGGTCAGAAACATATTTATTTTCCATCTAATGATCCATTTCCATTTCCTAAGAATCCACTGAAGACAAGCTGGTAGATTTGTAGAATAGAACTATTTAAGATTTTTTGTTCCTTTTTTTTTTTTTTTTACTTATTTTATCAGTGACTTTATTGTCACCACTGGTTCATTAACTCTATATTAACAAGCCGAAAAGGTTGGTTTTTGCTTCCCAGAAAAAGCAAAATATTGGTGACAGTGTAAAACAGAGAAGATACGTTCAAATGAGTCTTGTATAAATAAGGCATAGTACAAGAAAGGGGATAATAATACAAAGGATAAATAAATTTATTATAGTATTACTTAAGTGATAGAATACCACTATAGTTCTGTTAAGCTAAAAATGAGAAGCTGTAGACTGCCTATAGCATTTGCCTAGTCATAACTACTAGCAGGCAGAACAGACTCCTTCCAGCCAGCATCAGTTGCTCACTAGTTCCCCCGCCACCCTTCTCTCCCTGCACATAGAAAGGAAAGATCTGCTAAGTATTTAATCTGTGTCCAGGAAATAAAGCTTTCATTTTACAACCTAACCAAGTCCTAATAAAACAGTAGGGTGGTGGGAAAAACACAAACCTGAACCCTGAAGCAATGTTTTTAGCCAAGAGTAAGACAAGGAAGGCATGAGCAATTTGTTTGAGCAGGAACTGACAATATCAACAAAGTGTGATGTGTCTGTGGAGCAGTGTTTGATAAATGTGAGGCAGCCATAAACATGAGAAGACAATCTAGTGGTGCTTTGTAACCCCCCTCCATAGTTTTTTTTTTTTTTAAATCCTCTTCTCTCCTTTGGTGTATTAATATGGCCCGATCTAAGATGCTCATAAGTACACAGACATTGCTGGGTTGGTGCTCTTTCCCTGGTTGCTGTATAGGATGCTTATTTATTTATATATTTGGATCTGATGCTGGTGCTGCTGTTGGTTGCAGTGGTGCATTTTCTCTGGCATACCCACACCCCTTCCAGCACCACCCCTAGTCTGCTGTGAATAGCAGCACTTTTTAGTAATTGGTTTACATACTTAATAAAAGAGACCCATGCCCTTAATAAAAGAGAATGCAGCTGATGGAATCTCTCTGGGTAGAGAAAGAGTAAATCCTCCTCCAGGCTAAGAGAGAATGAGACACCAGCAGACAGTTATTTTGCAGTGCACTGAATAGACAATTCACGGGAAATGTTGAAGGCAGAGCGGAGGCGACCCCCAAGTGCAGTCCATTGCCCACATGCTCTATAATAAATAATCTTCTCACACCAGCCCAGCAGTGAGTGCAATGACGTGCCGGGGCCAGCACACACAGATTGGCAGGGAAAACACATCCAGCGGTGTCGAATTTTCATCGCAATCACCAAATTAACTGATTTCCTCACATCACACTCCCACTACCAGGCGTGGAGCGCGCTCGCGCGCGCGCGCGCACACACACGCGCGCACACACACACACACACACACACACAGATAGAAACACACACGCAGAGCTGAGAAATGCAAGTTACTGAGAGGTGAAATGGGGTATCTAGGAGCACATTTCAGCATGAATTAGAAACCTAAGTAATGTGTCAGCCACCCGGGGTTACTTGTGAGAGGGTGGGGGTGTGAACAGTGGGAAATGGGACGAGGCAGCGTAAGCAGGGAGAAGGCTGTCTGCTTTCTCGGGGATTCTGGCACATGACATATCCAAAATTTACATCCAACATAAAACACATAAAATATTGTAAGAAATATCTCTGTAAGGTCAGTTAGTTAATTCAGAAAAATTCTGTCCACTATCTCTTTTTTCACATTCATAAATATGCATAAATAAAATACATGCCAGTCTATATCCTGGAGGATAAGAGACAGGATGCATTCCAAGAACTTGCTGAAAGATGGTTCATTGACCTCATTTAAATCCTCCAAAGGCCGATTGGGTTTTGCACGCCTGTAGGTCTACTTGTGTCTTACTTTCAGATTCCTTTTACCAGAGACAAATAAATTTGATCAACTTATCTTTCCCACAAATACAGAAATGATGACAGAGGGGTAAGAGGTGGGCAAAGATTTATCAAGAAATTAAGAGTCACCTAGCTTTAAAAATCCTACCGACCATCATTTCACATCCATCCTTCCTGTATCTCACACTCATGCCGCATCCCTATATTACTACTCTCTTAAAAGCAACAATTTTCCACCTTACAGCCCCTGCCGACCCAGCCCTACCATGCTGCCTCTGCCTCCACCACCACCCAAAGTGTGCTCTCCTCATGCACTCCTACTCCATACATTGCCATTCATTTCATAACCAGCGTCGTCCTCCCATTCCACACAGACCCCTCCTCCCTCCTCCAAAAGAGAGGGTCTGAGGAAAAGTGCACCCCAGTTCCCCAGCCACTCCGCATCCAAACCTAGTGATTTGCATAATAACACCGTTTTGTGTGGTTTCCCTCCACTGCGGTCGCAGGGGTTCTTACATTTCACGTGAAAGGATAATATTAATTACGAAAAGAAGCGGCAGAGAGCAGAGCGGATGGGAAGGTAGGGAATCCAAGTGAAAATCCCTTAGCAGTAAAGTAACTGCTTAGGTGCATATATTTTTTTGCTTAAAGAAAAAGAAAAAAAGAAAGAAAGAAAAGCAAAAGAAAAGAAAACCACACAGACTAATTAATAAAAAACAGGTTTGTTGATAAAGTGGCTTTGGGTCTTTTAATTTTTCCCTTCCCCTTTTTTTTATTTCTTGATTTTTTCTTTCTCTCCCCCCCCCCTTTTTTTTTTCTTTCTTCCTCTCTGTCTCTTTTTCTTTTCTTTCTTTCTTTTTTCTTTTAAAATCCCAGACACAGTCTCCTCTCTCTTCTTAGGTGAATGACACGTCTCACAACACATTTCCCCCCCGGGGATGTTATTGCAATGCACACAGTGCTGCCGCTGCTGCTGTTCTCGCCGTCTCGGTAGCTCGCTCCCAGGCTCTCACTCACTTTTTAAAGATACACGGATATGATGATGGTGGGAAGAAGGGAAAAGAGAAAGGCGACCCGAAAAGGGGGAGGTTAGACAGATGACAAGGATGGAGAGGGTCGGTCAGGAGCGTGATGTGGGAGGTGGCTGATGGGGGTTGGTGGGAGGGTATAATGTTCGGAGAAGGCACAAGTTGCCAGCCAAAAGGCGTGGGAGGTGGGGGGGGGTTGACTGGCGGGGATCGAGAGTGAGAGATGTAGGAAGCTCAGGTGAATGAAAAGGCGAAAGGTGCCGCGTAAAGGGCTGACTGCTGGGAGAGCAAGGCTGAGCCAGCGCTAGAGATTCGAGGGGCTGGAGCAAACTGCCACTGCCCCCTGCCGCACCGGGGAGTAGGGGGAGGGGGTGGAAACCGCTGGGGACTGGGGGACTGAAAGGGGAGAGTGGAAATATGGGGTGGAGTGGGGATGATGGGGAATGGGCGTGAAGTTGATGCTTCCCGCGGCGGGGCGGGGATTACCTTGTAGCAGGAGCCCGCAGACACTGTAGAAGCGGAGAACGGCGCTGCGTTTCCAAATCATGGTCCCCTCTCTAATGGGTTAGGGAAGGAACGAGGGGGCAAGGAGATGCTGGTGAGTGGGACACCAGAGTGCAGGGCTCCGCCGGTGTCCTCCTGGCGCCTGCTGGACCCACGGTCCCCGCCGCTGAGGTGATCGAACCCTCGGACCTGGATTGGAGGCAGCAGAAGCGGCAGCTGCGAAGCACCCGTAGAATGGGGTTTCGGTGGGCGAAATAGTTTCTTCTCCTCCTGCTGGTGGTGCAGCCGCGACAGCCCGTCAGCCAGGCACGGGTTGGGAGCTTGCCCTCCTTTCGGCGCTCACAGCAAGTCCCAGAGCCCGCCGGGGCTGCCTGAGCAGGTGGTGCAGGGATGCCCGGGTGTTGGAGAAGGTGCGGGAGAGGGCTGCAAGGAGTGGGTAGGTCACGGAAGGGAGGGGCGGGGGCAGAAGGGGAGCAAGCAAGCAGCAGCCGCCGCTCGCGCTCAGGGTGTCTCGGGGTCCTGGGAGGGGAGGTGATAGCGGTAGAAGCAGCGGTTGTGGCGGCAGCGGCAGCGGCGACGGCGACGGCGACGGCTCCCGGATGCTCGGGCTGCAGCAGCAGCAGAGGCACCGGCGGCGGCGGCAGTGGCGGCGGCGGCGGCGGTGGCGGCGGCGGCGGCAGCGGCGGCGGCGGTGGCGGCAGCTCTACAGAGCACCAGACACAAGGGCAAGCTCAGCGCGGCGGAGGCCCCGCCCCCACCCTGGCCAGGGACAGACACCGCCCCCTGGCCAATGGAAACACACCCGCCTACCAGGCCTGGCCAATGAGAGAAAGGGATGGGTGGAGACAAACGCCGGGAAAAACAAACAGGCTTCTCAAGGACCCTTCGGGCAGGAAGAACTGAAGCCCCAATTCACACCCCTTCCCCCCCCCCGCGGGTCTTACCTCCTTAGAGATGTCTCGCCCTAACTTAACAGAGGGGACACCCGCCTTCATTAATCCGTGTCTCGCACTCAGGAATGGTTCAGCCAATCGCCACCGCGAGGGGGCGGGGTTAGCCATATCTCCATCAGATTCTGGAATCTGTGGTGCCTGGGCCAGGTCCTGGGTGCGAAGTTCTTATGCGCGTTTGGACTCCTACAGCAGATGGTGGCTTCACCTGCCCACTCACCAGCTGCAGTAGCATTCTCTAAAGCTCCCAGCAGCAAAAGAGAGATTGCAGAGGGCGTGGGAGAGGCTAAGTATAGAGAGCGGCACACCTACCTGCCTACAAGAACTAGTGTGGCAGAGAAGAAAAAGTTAAGGGTGGAGGAGATGAAATTGTTGTTGTTTTTCAGAATTTTGACTTAGGCTAGATATAAATCTCAGTAGAACCTAGTGGATGACAATATTGGTCTGTACTGCGATCAGGCATACCCCAGTTCAAATCCCATAGCTATCACTTCTTGCTGCATAATGTTTACTGATTTTAATGAATGTTTAAATTTGAAGCCTCCTCAAATGCAAAACATGGATAGTAATAGTACTTACCCTTTAGAGTTTTAAGGATTAGTGAGAATGTAAAATGTCAGTACAGAGCCATACAATGTGTAGGTGCTTTATACATGGTGGCTCTAGCTCTTTAGTGGGATTTTTCGAATTCAGGATAGCAGGAAATCTTAGGCAATCCTCTATAAATGCTTTAATAATAGCCTGAAGGAAGGGGGGGGGGGACATAAATGTGCTTTATTCAGGGACTCAACCAAAAGTGGCCTTGCAAAGGAACTTAGGAATCTGGAAAGAACCACCTCTATAAATCAGCACCCTGAAAAGTATCCTTTAGAAGAAGAGGAGATATAAATGAGTGGGACATAAATAAATCAGAATTGTGTTTCCAAATGAGCTTAATTCCCAGGCTTTTCCCTATGACCAGTTTTTAATTGGACCAAATTAGCACATGATGGACTAGTTCAGTAGTGTTAAACCAGTCACACCATAGATAAAGTCTCCTTTGTTTGAGAGACTGCATAATAGAAACCTGCAAGCAAGAAGACAGATGAGAAGCACGATCAATATGGATGCCCTTCGCTCTTTCCCATTTGTTGCTTACTTTGCCACAACCTTTCACCGATGCAACCCTTGCCTTTTAACTAATGACCCATTCGTTTCTCTGTCCACCTTTCTCCCCAGGTTCTCAAAATTAAGAAGCAAAATGTCCACAATAAAACTGCAAGTGGACTCTAGAAGAAAAAGGTTGTGTGAATACTCTTATTATTGTAATAGATAGTTGCCTACTGTGAGTTTTAGCTGTTAGGAAAGTCAGTAAGTCCAAGGATACTGCTATCGTTTAAACCATTGTGAGCATCAAAAGGTGAAATTCTAATCATTATTGACTCATGCTTAGGTTTTGTGTCAGGAAGAATATAAAAAATGGAAATGCCAAAAAAGTTAGGGTTTCTTTATTGAAAGGGTAGTCAGAGTTCCTATGTTCTAGTGCATGTCCTGCTGCTAGCTGTACCACTTTGGGCATATATTCAACTTCTTTGACCCTCAGTTTCCTCAACCATAATATGAGGGAGCTGCATTTGATGACTTCTAAAGTCTTACTGAGATAAACAAACAAAAATTCAAAACTTCAGGATTGTTGTATTCAAGAAAATGCCCCAACCAAACATGAGTATCTCAGCATTTGTTATTAATACTCAGAAGCAAATTTTTGTTCTTGTTGATAACTATCTCAGGAATTAGGATTTCTACACTGAAACAGTCTATATAGGTTTGCTATATAGTAGGTGATCCTCAGGCCAGCATCACCACCAATACCTGGGAACTTGCTAGAACTGCAGAATCTCAGGCCCTACCCCATACCTACAGAATAAGATTTTTCATTGTAACAAGATTACAGGGTGATTTATAGGTACATAAATTATGAGAAGCACCTGTCTTTAACACAGTTTTACCACAGACTCAACCTCAGGGAGAATTCCAGTGGGTGTTTCATGAAACAGTAAAAGACCCAGAGGACTTTTGTTAAATTACTATTTTCAGGAATCCCAGCAGTCTCCTTGTCATCACAACACAGAAGTAACTCTTCTCATAAACTATGGGTAAAAAATGATTAATTTAATGAGGTAATTTTAAGATGGTTGCAAATTTGATTGTGATGAAAGTTATAGACTTTCATGTGATTAGGAGTTCTCTTTAGCCCATACACCCAGTCAGGGGATTGGAAGAGAATTTGCACTTATTCTAGTCCTGGAGTGTGTGTGTGTGTGTAGGAGGGGGTACTTACAATGTGAGCTCTGACCATTTGGATAAATAATGTCATCTTTAAGTACAAGGAATATATAACACTCTATTTTCTAAATAGTCTATTCTTAGATGCTATTAACCAATTAAAAAATAGCAAATGCTTAATGGTTGTAAGATCTTTCACTATTTTAAAGTGTGACAATGGTCAAAATGTTGTAGAGTTGCATTGCATGAATAAAGTCATTTCTAAAACTTAAAAGATTTCTTAGAATGCAATTAAATATCTTTAAATATCTTCATTTCATAGTTTTAAGGCTATTATTGTCTACATATATTATCAGTGTCTCAGTAAATGTGCAAATTAACTGACCTTTTATGAATCATCAGATGATGAATTAATTTCATAAATTGCCAAAAGATGGCATCTATCTATGCATCCCTATATGCAATACTCAAAAATATTAAACCTATTTGGGAGATTTTCTTTATCATCATGCATTATATTATCCTTCACTTTGTGGCAAAATATTTTTTAATATTTAATTTCATGTTTTGAAATGAATTTTTATTTTATTTTTTCTTTTTCAAGTTTTTATTAAATTCTAGTTAGTTAACATACAGTGTAATATTAGTTTCAGTTGTAGAATTTAGTGATTCATCACTACACACAAACCCAATGCTCATCACAAGTGCCCTCCTTAATCCCCATCACCCACTTAACCCATCCCCCCCTACGTCCCCTCCTGAAATGAATCTTAAGATGGAGAGAAATTAATGGTTTAAATGCAACCTATTTATTTACTACTCATTTTAAAAGTTACGTAAAGATAGTACATACTTTTTCTTTGCCTTGGACATGATGTCCTCTTTGCTTGTACTGTCATAGAATAGGATGACAGCCTTTACTCCCACATTAGTATCATAGATATTAGAGTTTTTTTTTTTAAGATGTATTTCACAGAGGAAGCTGCACTTAGTTTGTACTTTATGACTGTTCCTACACCAGATTGAAATAATTGGGATTTATAATGATGCGATGTTTATGCCTTTTCTATTCTACTAGGAGCAAAGTAATTTGCTGACAATTTTAAGGTGATGGATTTGATAATCAACTAGATGAGGGAAATCCTTTCACAATGTATATGTATATCAAATTATCACAACGTGCACTTTAAATATCTTACAATTTTATTTGTCAACCATACCTCAATAAAGCTGAAAAGATAACAAATTAAGAAAAAAAGTTTTAATTGTGGGAAAATTTTTTGAAATCAGAATGGGAAAATTACTGTGTCACTTTTTACCACGATGGACACGTTTTCTGGGATTTCACATGCTTAGTTAGGATATCTACATTTCTCTTTTAAAATACTAAATTTTAGTGGAATACCTAAACACTTTAAATATATAGTCATTATTGATCCCCAGGAATAAAAATCTAAAAATCCATGCTAAATTGACTCTCATAACAAATTGACTCTGGCAGTAAATTGACCTAGAAAAAGAAATTTCATGGCCTGGTGAAAATGTAGACCATTGTGGAAGAAAATTAGCTTATTGAGTACTGGAAGCATTGATTGTCATTCTCCATGCTCGCCAGCATTTTAAATATGAGGTCAGCTGCCTGTGTTGCAAAGATGTTAAGAATCTTTCCATATAATGTATAGTACATATAGTATAATATACAATATGTAATAGTATCTATATATGATATAAATAATAGTATATAAGCAATATTAACTGCCTTTAAATGCATTTTAACTTAGCATTTTGCTGTTTACAAAACATTCAATGTCTTTCTTTAGAATTATGACCTTTTATTTCATCCCATTCTACCCAAAATGCCTTATTGCTAGAATTTCAACTTATATTAGTAATAGTATATAAAATTGTTGAAAATAAATTCACAGATATTCAGGAATTTACAATCTCAAGATGAGCTGTCCCTGTATTTTAACATGAACAAACTAAGTGGTAATATGACCAACATTTATACATTCTCTCACTTAAGATAATGCAATCACAATATATAGAGTAAAAATGACCTGGTGATGTTATATAGTGTAACTTTTATCTCTACAATGATTGAATCTAAATGATCTAAGATATGTGGCCATCACGCACTTTCTTAAACTCATCAGGAGGGATAATTCCATTTCCTCCATTTATTCTAAAGCAAGAAAATGTTCACTCTACCTTATAGAAGGTCATATGAGCCTAAAGTTTAATAGCCTCTAATAGTAAAATAGTTTTACAAAGGACCAAGGGTAAATGGAAATATCATGGAGATAACCCTTAACTCTTGACAGTGATATTGAAGATGGGCTTTATTTAAAAACAAACAAGCAAACAAACAGAAACCCTCCCAAGGAAATGACTACATTCGTTCAGTTCAAGTCTGAAGGCCTGGGAACTGGGGAGCTGATGGTATAAATCCCAGTCCAAGGGCAGGAGAAGACTGATGTCTTAACTCATGCATGCAGGCAGAATGGGGAGGCCCTTTCTCTGCTATTTGTTCTCTATTTGTTCTAGTCAGGCCCTCAAAGGATTGGATGGTGCTTGCCCATACTGGGGAGAGCAATCTGCTTTATCAATTCACTGATTCAAATGATAATCTTATCCAGAAACACCTTCATAAACATACCTAGAATAATATCTCAATCAAGCTGACATATAAAATTAATTATCACAGAGGGTAATCTGCTTTACTCAGTCTGCAGACTAAAATGTTAATCTCATTCATAATCACCCTTCTAGACACCCCCAGAAATAATATTTAACCAAATATGTGGGTTCCCTGTGTCCCAGACAAGTTGGCATATAAAATCAACCATCATACTTTTCATTCAATAAGTATCGTATTGGCATTCATCACTGCCAACATGATATTTCTACGACTTTAGGCCTAAATCCCAGATGCTAAATTGCTTAGGAAATAAGATTTACCTCTCAGATATGCCAAAGTTCTACCTAACGTATCTTGTTTATTTTTCCATAGGTCTGCCTCTTTCTCCTAACGTTCACAGTAAAACCATCAGTTCTCTTGGTAAGGAGTGGGAGAGAACCTTGATACCCAGAGTATTATCCTGCACTGTGGCTCTTCTAAGATAACCGAGAATGAATAGGTATTAGTCTAAACGTTCTACTTTCTAGGCTTACCCCATAACTGCACTGAGAGATTTCAGAAAACATAAAAGAGCTGTTTCCTCATAACCCTAACAACAGTCCTGAAATGACTTAGAAAAAGCTTGTCTTTAATTACATGCCCATCTTTCAGTCAGTCACTCTGCCTGATTGGGCAGTGGCAGTGAAGGTATAGCTGTGTAACTAAGTAAGCGATCCCATCAAATGGGGAAGAAACAATTCCTAAAATGAGGAGATGCTAGACAGACAAAATCTAACAGAAAATAGACAGACAAAATCTACAGAAAATAACAAAATTATAGAATGTGATACAAAATACATTTACCTTGACAAGAATGCTATTTTGTTACGTATGGTAATTAGAATGAAGTATCAAATGATAATCTGTAACACTTCACACTCTACACAGTAGGGTCTCAATAAATAGTTAGGCAACAAATAAACATATTGCAAAAATAAAGTTCTTACTACTAGCAAAATTTAGAAGAGGATTATCCTCAGATTTTACAGAGCCAAAAGATTACTTCTCTGCTTTTCTATGATAGCTCATAATACTGTGTATCTAAGTGTCATATCAGCTCTTGAAAATTAACAACAGTTTAACGCTGATTAAGTTCCAGCTTTTCTTTCCTATAGTTTCTACATATTTTTTTTCATAATTGCTTAGAGCCACTCCTGTGCTTATTGCATGCATCCTTAGTTGTTTTCCCCTGTGTACCACCCTGTACTCATCGCTATTGAGTTTCATACTGTTTTTGTTGGAGGACTTCTCTAATTTGTCAAGGTCATTTTAAATTCTAGTTTAGGCATCTAAGATCAAAGCAGTTTGACCCAACTCAGTATCACATCAGATGTGCTCTTAGTTCCATTATCCAAGTCATTAACACACACACACACACACACACACACACACACACACACACACACACATACACGTCATGCGAATTCCAATCATAAACTGCACTATTTGGTACTACAGAAAAGAGTTTACCACTTTTTTAGGATTTGGACAGCAATTTAGAGTTAGGTGAATCAGAAATAGCTTGTAAGCTCTCTACATTGTGTGGGACTGCTTACAGAAAAGCAATATTCAATTCAGGAAGGCAGGCAGATAAATATATACTATGTCTATGGAGTCATATAGGCATTATTGTAGAGTGACCGTCATTCTGAAACCTAGGATCAAAGAAAAGGAAATACAGATTTGGATATCCAAAAAGAAGTTCTGAGCCACTTGAAAACAGAAATTTGAGAATGCAGTGCTTAGAAAAAGATCCCAACTTTAAAACAAAAGCATAAAAACTTGATAATAAACCAAATAAATTTTATATTTGGATTCCAGTTCACTTCTTACTCAGAGTAAAGAATTTTTTCAAAAAAAGAATTTTGGTGAGCCTAAGCTCTTAGGTGGATGGCATTAGGCACCACTATTCAGAATGTGGGGAACAAGATTGGAGATATAACAAATTTTAAGGCCATGCTTAAATTTTTCTTGTGTTTTCTTCATTTTGTTCTATGTTTGAACTTAATAAATGCATATAGATTATTTTAACCAATCATCTTCACAGAATAAAATGGCACAATTTATTACAAATGAAACATAATGAGGTTAGTGACTTGTCTAAGGTCACAGAGCTTTTTAAATAAAAGGAGAGTAGTTGTACAAAATGCCTCTTGATGCACCACCAAATGTTCAAAGTGGCATAATTCCACAGCATCTTTGCCACAGTGTTGTCAGGTATTATTTACTCACTCAATAGTTTTGGCAAAAATGGTAAATTAGCTGTCTCCAGAAGTGTCTCTATCATGTGAAATCTCCCTGGAAATTGAAAAGTCACATGTGGATTACATCAATACATTTACACAGTTTTAAAATTTTTCAATCCAAAAACGTCCCATTCATGATAAATCAAGTTTATATGACTGACTATCTTAGCAACTGGCATCATATAAATGAAGTCATCTATTCATTACAAGTTGGTAATGAATAAGATTTTAGTTTTTCACTAAAGGATTATGGGGAAAGAGAAAAAGATCTAATATGTATTGGCATACTTTTTATGTGAGATGCTTTAACAGTACCATGTACAATCCTTAACAATTCTATAAAATAGATCCAGTATGTCTACCATTTTATAAATGAAAAATCTTAACTCAAAAAGTTTAAATAACTTGATCAAGTTATAAAAGTAGTAAATGTCAGATCAATTTGATTTTAAATCTTGGGTATCTCCATTACTTCCTTATCTTTTATCGAACACAGGAAAAGGGAGATATAAGATTATTACTACAAAATGTGCTTTATTCCATGTATGCTAAATCCACAATTTGGAAGTCCTACTAAAACATATTTCAGCACCATGGTCAGATCCACATCGGTTATAAAAACTTGAGTACTGATGGAGAATAAGAAAGAAATGGGAAAGTGTAGAAGTTATTGGAACACCAAAGTGATATTCTGTCTCAGCATACATTAGAGTATCTGGGTATCCATTCCATAAAGTGAGAACCAGAACAATTTTTTTTTTTTTAAGATTTCTTAGTTGTCTCTACAGATTTCCCAGGAAAAAGTTTCCACAGGTTTTTCATGCAAAAGGTTTCTGTACTTAAAACATATTTACAGAAATGGCATTATCAAATATCACTTGAAAATGTCAATGCCTTTCCTTAGGCACACAGGCTTCTATATTTTTCATTTTCCCAATTGTGCTCCTATTACTTCTATGGTACATATTATCCTTCTAACTCATAAACTAGGTTCCATGCTTTCATTACTGGTCTGCATTCCAAAACCCTCGAGGGATTTTATCATAACACACATTCCACTTTGCATTATTTAAAAAGAAAAAAATGTTTTACAGTCTTCCTTTGGATATTCCAAAACATCATTTAATAACAAAAATTTTTGTCTTAAATAATTATATATGAAAATTACAGATAACATTTAATAAAAAATTCTAACTTGATAATTTTAACCAATTCTTCCTCCATGAAAGTGGTCACCTTTCTTTGTATAATGGAAATAAAAACAGTATTAGAGTCGGTATAACTCAGTATCTAAAATCAGAATTATTTGTATCTATTTAAATATGGACTAATATTTTTCCATGTCTGCAATAATTTTGATCACATCATTCCCTAGGTTCTGAGATACACTGATTTAAATGACAGTGAATTTTGCTCACAGCTACCATGTGTTTTGGAAGAAACAGCCTGAAGCTAAAGTTGCCTTTTCTGTTGGCTTTACGTAGAGGGTGATTTGTAGAATTATAGCTTATTTTCATCGACCTAAACTTAACAGTGGCTTGTATTATAAAAGTTTATCTGTGTTTTTAAAGGAACTAACAAATAATACTTTTATCACTATCTCAGTTCTGAAAAGTTTGATAAATAAGACAAAGAATAAGGAGTTAGAGACCAAAATATTAGCTTTATAGACAGTAAATGATAAATGGAAGCTTTTATGCTAGCCTGACAGTCAAGAGAGCCTGATAATTGAACCCCAGATTTTCATAGACTTATCCATGCTATCAAATGCACTGCAGTGTCAGGGGCTAGTCCTTCCAGAGCAGGACTTGGGACAGGGACAGAAGTAGTAGTCAGCCTAAATTAGACTTGTGACAAGTTCTCAACAAAATGAATGTCTTTTCTTTGTGAACATTTCACTTCCAAAATGAAAAACAGACAAGGTAATTATGTCAAAATTATTATTCCAAAAATTACTCATCAGATAGTTATGGCATCTCCCCTAAGATAAGGGGAAGCCATGAGTTTCAGTTATTGAGGCCCCTTCAGAGGAGGGAAACTTTAGAAAAGAGAAGATGTGTTTTCACTAATATTATTACCTGAATATGCCACAGTTTTGTTTGGTTTTGTTGTTGTTCTTTTAACAAACTGGGTGTCAACATTAAATCCATAGCCAAGTGGGGTTCTGGCTATTTCCCTTTGGTGAGACTATGGACAGTACTTTAGGACAGTTCTGCTCCCACCTTCATGATTCCAGATACCCAATCACAACCACTATACTTTTGTTATCTGTTTGGGATCACTGAAGGATGCAAATCAGGTAAAAACACATTAATTTGGCCAACTGTAAGTCTTTACTATACCAAGACTAAATAGCCATTCCTTATTCTATTTCCCATTGCAAATATTGTACATTCACTTAGTCCAATATAGCCCATCTAAGCCCTACCATAAAATCGAAGACAGTGTACTCCAAGAACAAAATACATAGATGCAGTAATAAAATGCCAGTAACAAAAAGATGACCCAAATTTGAATATAATTTCCCTCCCATTGTGAATTTACGAAGGAAAATTAAAATCATAAAGATCAAATCCCCTTACAAATTAAAGACCTAAATTGTTTAAGAGAAATTGAAGTCTAAAATGAAATTCTCTGTCTTGCAATACTATGTTTCAAATAAATTAATGTAAAATTTTACCCTCCTCAACTTCATATTCTGTTCGATCACAGATGAATAAATCTTAATGCCTGAGTTTTGTTCTTTCATTCAGTCGCTACAACCAGAACTCTCTCTCATGGAAATGGAAATGGATGTCATTCTTTAGAGCTTTTAGGGTGGTACTAGCTTAATGCCAAATATATGATGTGCCTCACTATAGAGTCCAAAGAGTTACTAGTGCACGTAATATTTCATAACATAGGGCCTGACCGAGTGCAACAAATATAAAAGTCTCATCACCACATCTGGAACAGTTTTGTCCTGACAAAATTTTGTTCTCAGAACTCATTTTTCCTGCTGTAAAAAAACATTGTGGAGGTTTGATATTAGGAGAGTAAAGAAGAGAGGATGTTGTCAATCTTGAATTTAGTCTTTTTGGAATGACCTGAAGATAACTCATTCTGCCATGTCTCCAAAATCCTCTGAATTAAAACTCATTCCTATCAAGTGATTAATCATGGAGCTGTGATTACCATATTAATTACCATTTCCCCTTCAAGCCCTGTGTTTCTAGCACTCTACTATTGACTTGAGTACAGGTTCTATTTGGTGACATAGAGAACACATTCTCATAATAAACAGGCATTTTTATTTGTAGGTCATTTCCACTACTTCCTACATTGCACTATCCTAGGCCTAAGAAACCTGCTTTCTAGAAAATGTTTACCCTCCCACTTGGGTTTCAACTAAAAAGATATTCTCTACAGCTGAAACTGCTATTGATATTTGTGAAGCTGAGCCCCAAGGGGCTAAATAAAAATCAGCATGTGAACAGAGTCTTTCCTTTGTTTTAACATCACAAACTTTGATAGCATCTCATTGTTGCTGCATTTTCTGCAATAGTGGACTAAGGGTCTGGTATTTTGTTTCTTGTTTGACTTTTTTAGTATTTTTCCATAATCTCATTTTGTTTTTCTGTTCTAGAAGAATCAATTGAAATAGCGGGCCTATCCAAAACTGTCTTAAGTCTGGAACCTAAGTTTAAAGCTTGGTACTCATAAAGTTAGAACCCCTGTAGTGTTGCTAGCACATGTGGAACACAGCTGCTGCATAGTTTTAAAGGAGCAAATATCATTCTGCCAACCAGGGCCTAAATGGCCTGTGAAGACATTCTTTTCCCAATAATTGCATATTTCCCTCAGCTGGGTGTGCTTACGAAGGCCTCTGTGATTTGCCAGCATCTGCCAAGTCATCTGCTAAAGCCCTGGCTGCCAGTGTATATACTCTAAGTAAGTATAGCTTAAGATCAAGCTGCAGCAGCCTGCATCCTGAAGTCCCTCAAATTGGCCAAAACAACCCATACTTTTGCTGAGGCCCATGCAGTCCATGCAGTTGCTTGCTAATCTTCCCTTGTGGCAGTCATCTTCTAAGACGGCTTGTGCACTAACACCTCTTACTCAGTCCTCAGACGTTAAAAGCCAATAATACCACTGTAAATACCCGCTAGCCTCATTATAAGCCCTTATACACACTAAGGTCAGGATGCATTAGATCATAAGGCCCAAAGCCAAATGTCCTACCTCTATCAACTCCTTCTCCTATATATTTTCCCCAAAATTGTTGTCTTTTGTTTTGTATCTTAGTGTTCCTCAAGTCTGAACCTATTTTGAGGATCATTGAGGGGTTCAATAATTATCATTTTTATTTTTCAGCTTGATTCTAAACAACTTATTTATTCTACTCACTTTAGTTTATTCTATTTATTATTAATGTATTCTTTTTATTCTAAATTATTTATTGAGAATTAAGATAACCAGTAAAGCATTTGGAAGCAAAAATAGTAACCTCAACCCTAATAAGACATAAGTTGAAGGACTTAGGAGTCTGTGTGTGTGCGTATGTGTGTGTAAAGGAGGATATGATAAGCCACTACTTAGAATATGGAGAAGCAGAACCCTGAAGGCATCTCTATTATATTTACATAATATATATAAAAATTTGACATAGTTGAGCATGTCTAACTTATTCTCCTTAAATTCCACTAGGGTACATGAAGTAAAGGGGTGGAAAATGCCAGGAGTGTCATAGCAATTGAGATCCTATAAACAACAAGGAAACATTTGAAATGCAGTGGAAGCATACCAACCTAAAAACAAAGAATTTTGAAAATATTTTTTCTGGAATATAGACTTTTTTCCCATAAAAAGTGCTGTATACAACAGTTAATCTCCCAGGTTGGCCCATTTTAACTATTTTAAGGAAAAAATGTACCTGAAGCACAACAGGGTAATTGAAAGCACTAGAGAAACTGACATATACAACAACCTTACTTATTTATTTATTTTTATTTATTTATTTGAGAGAGAGCATGAGCTGGGGGAGAGGCAGATGGAAACGGAGAAGCGGACTCCCCACTAAGCAGGGAGCCTGACATGGGATTCGATTCCAGGACCCTGGGATCATGATCTGAGCCGAAGGCAGATGCTTAACTGACTGAGTCCCTATAACTACCTTATTTAAAAGTAAAGTATTTTAAAGTGCTTTGGATATACCACAAAATCCTTTTTTCTTTACTGTGCCTCTAACATTCTGGAGCGGTTACCTTGAGCTTCTGGCAATTATTCATCACACCAATGCCTGAGGGCTGGTTCTCCTGTGAAAAGGATGTGAGGTGGGAAGGGGAAGCAGTGGCTCAGGGGATAGGAGTTGAGACGCATGTGGTGATTCTGGCATAATAAATCAATGGAGTAGGAAATAAATCAAGCAGGAGAGGTATAAGAGTTTTCATGAAGGGAATAAATATATTGAATTGTGGAGTACTGGTCATATTTGTTCCTTTCATTTCCCCCCAAGGATATCCCTTTTCTTTCTTTTAGGTCTTCTAACATCACAGGGGATGGTGGGAGAGAAAGGAGAGTCAGGAGTATCTTAGCATTACCAAGATGGACTTTTCTTCACCATATGTACATTTTGTTTTATTTAAGAAAATTGATAATGTCAAGTATCTAGATGGTGGTTTCAAAGAAAAGAAAACATAATTTTTTCCTGAGTATTTCCATTAACTTCTTTGCCTGCCACTACATCCTGAATTAACCACCACTTTGGAGAAATATAGTCAACAATGTCTTCAATATGGAGGGGATTCGAGGTGGAGAAATTTTTAGTAGAAAAGGAAAGAACTTCTTAGGGCTATTTTTTTGGGCAGTTTATTTACTTGCCAGAAATAGGGATGTTATGGCTGCAACAAATGATTTCTATTAAATTGCATATTATAAATTAAATTTTATCTAGGGCAATGTAACAAAGTATATATTAAAAGAAAGAATATTCCTTCAAACCATTTCAGAAGAGGAATTTTATTGCAGTCATTGTAACAATTATATTGGATTAAAAATTATTAAAAATAAATAAAAACAGAAATGAAAAATTTGAAACATATTCAGATTCTGAGTTTTCTAAACTTTTACTTAGTTATAACTTTGTATAGTGTCTTAGTTAAAATGCATTTTTAATATGTTCAAGAAAGCATACTATAATTACAGGTATTTTCCATTAATGGATGTCCAAGTCTATTTTCATAATTTTGTCATATAGACATTTATGAAAAGAAAAAAAAAAGGAAAGTTTCCATCCCATCTTTTTTTTTCAATCCCATCTTAAAAAGACTTTTATTATGTATGATATTTATCACTTTAAATTTACAATACACTAAACAAAACTTGAAAAATATATGTTCTTTTGGTTTTTGTTTTGAAATTGAATGACTAGTTTAACCCTGAGCACATATTGTCAATCTCCACTGACTGCAAAAGATAGAAAAATATATAATTCTTAATTGATGATAGATAAATAGAGACATACACAGGATAGATAGAAAGATGGCATATTTTTCATAAATTGTGATAGAATGGTTTCTATTTTATTTTATTCGAGGTTTACTTGCAATGAGCAGGAATGCTTTTACTTTTATATTGTGACTTAAAATATAGGTTGTTTATGTGCAAATGAATTTCCCCTTAACTATAATTATGTTCACCTAGAAAGAATATATCAGAACTTATACTACACATCCTTGGATGCACATATATCCAAATACCTTCTCTCTTCCCACTCCAGACACATATCACACCCTGAATGAGAAAAGCAACTTAATTAAGATAATAATTGTTAAAAAAAAATGATATGAGCTGTTTTGCTGAAACTTGAGTTTATTTTACAATGTTTTCTTCTTAAAGTTCCTAAATTTGTGTTGACATTTATCTCTATATAGCTTCCATTAAGCTTTTGCTTTTTGTTATAAGCTCTGGATTAAGAAAAAAATGGGTTTCTTTAAATTATTAATCTTTAATCATTATGCTCATTTCAAAGTTGTAACATTTCACAGCAAATGGCTTTTTAGAGAGCTTTGCCGATTTGCAGTTTGTTTTATCAGAAATTTCTTCAACTTTTATTTTCCCAATTATTTTCTTTGAAATTAAAGAACTTTATAATTGTATCTTCATTTCTTTAAAATAGCATTTAAGACATTTGAACAATTTTCAACTATTTTCTACGTTCCTACTCAGCACTTTACTAAAGTTACCTAAGCTTCAATTACTATTTTTCTTCCTGCTTCCTTTAGCAGTGATAAGAACAGACTCTGTTTGCTATAATTGATGCATGTTTCTTTCTCAAATTCTTTTTTCCTTTGAGTTAATCATTTATATATAAGTAATTATAAATATATAAAAGTAGATATAAATATATGCATATATTTAGATATATTTATACATATGAATATATACATATATTTATTTCTATATGCATACACATATTTATTGTATATCTTTACATGTATAAGATATACATATATACACTATACATAGATATATATACATCTACAATATTACATGAAATATATATTTATTTAATTACTTCCTATTGCTATAGTCACAGTACTGTCCTACTGTGTGCATTTTTTTAAGTTTCTAAGTGCTTTCTCTTTCCCTTCTCCCATGATATTGTGCACTATATCTTTTCCTTGTTTCATCATTAGCTTCTGAATGCACTCTTTCTTTAATTGCTGTTTTACTTCTCTTTCACGTACTTCTAGGAGAAAGTGTCTTGGGTTTTTTTTATTAGTATTATTATGTTCAATTAGCCAACATAGAATACATCATTAGTTTTTAAAGCAGTGTTCAACAATTCATCAGTTGCATATAACACCCAATGCTCATCACCACATGTGCCCTCCTTAATACCCAACACCTGGTTACCCCAACCCTCCATCCCTCTCCCTTCTGTAACCCTCAGTTTGGTTCCTGGAGTCCAGAATATCTCATGATTTATCTCCCTCTCCAATTTCTTCCCATTCAGTTTTCCCCTCCCTCCCCCTGTGGTCCTCTGCACTATCCCTTATGTTCCACATATGAGTGAAACCATATGATAATTGTCTTTCTCTGCTTGACTTATTTCACTTAGCATAATCCCCTCCAGTTCCATCCATGTAGATGCAAATGGTGGGTATTCATCCTTTCTGATGGCTGAATAATATTCCATTGTATACCACATCTTCTTTATCCATTCACTTGTCGAAGGGCATCTTGGCTCCTTCCACAGTTTGGCTATCGTGGACATTGCTTCTATGAACATTAGGGTGCATGTGACCTTTCTTTTCATTATGTCTGTATCTTTGGGGTAAATACCCAGGGTGCAATTGCTGGGTCATTCGGTAGCTCTATTTTTAACATCTTGAAGAGCCTCCATACTGTTTTCCAGAGTGGCTGTCCCAGCTTGCATTCCCACCAACAGTGTAAGAGGGTTTCCCTTTCTCCACATCCTCACCCACACTTGTCGTTTCCTGTTTTGTTAATTTTTGCCATTCTGACTGGTGTAAGGTGGTATCTCACTGTGCTTTTGATTTGTATTTCCCTGATGGCTAGTGATGTTGAACATTTTTTCATCTGTCTGTTAGTCATTAGTATGTCTTCTTTGGAGAAGTGTCTGTTCACGTCTTCTGCCCATTTCTTGATTGGATTATTTGTTTCCTGGGTGTTGAGTTTGATAAGTTCTTCATAGATCTTTGATACCAGCCCTTTAGAGAAAGTGTCTCTGTTAGTACCACATACTTGATTTCTTGTCAAGTTTCTTTAGAGAATTCAAAACTTGAAATTCTAATATTCTAGTTCTAATATTTTTTATTGCTAGCTTTCTGCAGACACGACGTGTTTGGAAAATTCTCAGCTAGAAAGACAAAACTAAGTAAAAATAGCCTTGGCTGAAACATACTGTGTTTTTGTTAACTGGGTTAATTGTGATGAAATCAGTGAATAAGAGTTGGAAAATTGAAATACCTCAAAGTCCGGAATTTTATATGTATTATCTGAAAAGAAAACATATTTAAGTGCTAATTATTCTCTTTAAAAAATGTTATGTTGATTTTGGAAGACTAGAGAACTTATAAAATTCCTATAAATGCATAGTAGAAATAACATACTACATGTGTTCAATACAATTTTAGTTCCAGTTATTTAAAAAATTGACAAATCTACATTTAAGAAGAAATATTCCCCTTGTTTCTTTCAGTGAATTTATAAAACTCAAAGATATTTCCTGATCTTTCTAATTAAGCATTCAACCATATCCAGCATTTGTATTTCTAAGAGTGTTTATACAAAAGATAGCTTGCATAAACCCTTGCACCAACAACAGATTGTATTAAAAGTTGCAAGTTGGACATAGTCTATTTAACTTTTTATGATAAAGATCCACTCAAAACTCATTTCGCTTTTCTACTAGCTTTCTGATTATTACAACCAATTTGGTTTTTTCCTCTAAGATTCTTTACATGCATTTCTGTTTTACATGTCAGATATTTCAGATCTGCTTTAATGTTTTTGAATTGTAAAAACGTTTGCTGTTTTTGACAGCATCACTCCAGAGTCCACATTCTACCTTACATCGTGAAGATGCCCTTTCCATCAATTAGGAACCATATAATTTCCAATTTCTATGTCACTTTTGAGTGAGGAGCTAAATATGGCATGAGTTTTTTACACATCCCCTTTTCACACCTGCACAATCTTTGCACCTACTTGTTCCAGATAAGAAGGAAGAGGGCTCCTGATCTCTACATAAGACTTTCCCTAAACAACTGTGTCAGAAGTTTCCAAGACTATCACCAAGACTATCACTGGTAATTTGCTAGAAGATCCACAGGGCTCAGAAATCATTGTGCACATAATTATGGTTTATTATAGCAAATGGATAAAAAGCAAAGTGATCAAAGGAAAACGGTGGATGGGGCAAAGTCTGGAGGAAACCAGATGTAAGCTTCCAAAAGCTCTCCCCCAGTATAGGATATGGTTAATTTCTCTAGCAACAAGATGAGGAAACCTGTTGAAAGTATTGTCTACCAGTGAAGTCACCTGAGCCTAAGATACCAAGGCTTTTATTGGGGGTCCATCACTTATGTATACAGTCATTGCCTGCAAGACCAGTTACTGAAGCTCCAGACACCCAGAAGGATAGGTGTTCATCATAAATCACATTGTTGTACATATTCTCTAGACAGACTGGTATAATACAGTTCAAGGACGCAGGCATTTGAAACACTTTTGTCCGTTAGAATCCAAATTTCTTTTTTTAATCCAAATATTTTTTAACAGCGTTATTGAGCTATACATCACATACCGTACAACTCACCCATTTAAAATGTACAATTCACTGGTCTTATTCTATTCATAGGTTATGTACGACCATTACCCCAATGTTAGAACATTTTCATTACTGAAACTGTGGTTTCCAGTTCTTCAATTAAGAAGTTTAGAAGTCAACACTCTGTCCTAAAAACAAGTAAACAAGATGAATAGACCAAAAAAATAAACTCTTCTCAGATCAGTAAGAAAGGGAAGACACAGGAAAAACTAATGATCCCAAGATTAGAGAGACAGAGAAGTGAATGAATATAGGGAGTCTCAGCTTACCTGGGGCAGAGACACAAGTGGAAACACCTGTGGGAGCCAGTACTGAGGTAGGAAAACTTGAACTGTACTTGTACTTGAAAACTTGAATTTCTGGAGGCTCAGTGCAAATAATTCTGGGAATCAAAAATTCCAAGAGGACCCAGTCATAGGAGAAGCCCCCACAATACCTTAGAGTCACATCAAGGAGCTCCATCAGATTCTCATAATAAATATCAGAAAAAAATCCCCTGGGGCTTACATCAGGGAATGGGAAAAAGAAACCATTTTAAAACATACCAGAGCACTCTGTTTTCCTTAAGAAGGCCTACCCTCAGAGGAAGTTAGTTAACCAAAGACTGAACTGCTGGGATATTGTCAGAACCTAAGTGATTGTTTTAGGGAAATACCCAGCTCAACCCATGCTAGCCATCCTGTCCCATCTACTGCGGGAGAATAAAACCGAAGAACCACTTGTGAAGATCACAGTCCAAAGGCACAGGCTCACTAAAAGACTGAGACCTAATCATAAGACTACAAAATGTTTCTTTTCACCTCGCACCTATATACATAGAAATCTGAAAATTCAACAAAAATATATCTGAAGCTATTAAATGATTATGGCAAGGTTACAGAATGCCAGGTTAATATACAAAAGTCAATTGATTTTCTACATGCCAGCAATGAACAAGTGGGATTTGAAATTAAAAACACAATACCAGGATGCCTGGGTGGCTCAGTGGGTTAAAGTCTCAGGTCATGATCCCAGGACCCTGGGATCGAGCACCGCATCGGGCTCTCTGCTCAGCAGGGAGCCTGCTTCCCCCTTTCTCTCTCTGCCTGCCTCTCTGCCTACTTGTGATATCTCTCTCTCTCTGTCAAATAAATAAATAAAATCTTTAAAAAAAATAAAAAAATAAAAAATAAAACACAATACCTAGCCAACATTCGTTGTTTCCTATGTTGTTAATTTTAGCCATTCTGATATGTGTGAAATGATATCTCACTGTAGTTTTGATTTGTAATTCCCTGAAGATTGATGTTGAGTATATTTTCATGTGTCTGTTACCCTATTAGCCATCTGTATGTCTTCTTTGGAAAAATGTCCATTCATGTCTTCTGCCCACTTCTTAGTTGGATTATTTCCTTTTTCTGTGTTGAGTTTGATAAGCTCTTTATAGATTTTGGATCCTAGCCTTTTATTGGATATGTCATTTACAAATATCTTCTCCTATTCCTAGAGGTTGCCTTTTAGTTCTGTTGATTGTTTCCTTCACTGTGTAGAAGCTTTTTATCTTGATGAAGTCCCTCCCAATAGTTTATTTTTGCCTTTGTTTCTCTTGCCTCAGGAGACATATGTAGTAAGAAGTCGCTATGGCTGATGTCAAAGAGGTTGCTGCCTATGTTCTCCTCTTGGATTTTGATGGTTTCAGGTCTCACATTTAGGTCTTTAGTCCATTCTGAATTTATTTTTGTGTATGGTGTAAGAAAGTGGTCCAGTTACATTCTTCTGAATGTTGATGTCCAGTTTTCCCAACGTTAAAGTGACTATCTTTTTCCACTGGATATTCTTTCCTACTTTGTTGAAGATAACTTGAGCATATAGTTGCAGGTCCATTTCTGGGTTTTCTATCCTGTTCCATTATTTATGTGTCTGTTTTTGTGCCAGTACCATACTGATTTGATCACATACTGATTTGAAGTCCAGATTTGCGATGCCTCCAGCTTTGTTTTTCAAGATTGCTTTGGCTATTTGGGGTCTTTTGTGGTTTCATACAAATTTTAGGATTGTTCTAGGTCTGTGAAAAATTCTGGCAGTATTTTGGTAGGGATTACGTAAAATGTGTAGATTGGATTGTATAGATATTTTAACAATATTTGTTCTTCTGATCCATGAACATGGAATGTTTTTCCATTTCTTTCTGTCCTCTTCAGTTTCATCAGTATTTTATAGTTTTAGAGTATAGATATTTTACCTCTTTGGTTAGGTTTATTCCTAGGTATCTTATGGATTTTGATGCAATTGTAAATGGGATTGATTCCTTAATTAGTCTTCCTGCTGTTTCACTTTTGGTGTATAGAAATGAAACAGATTTCTGTATGTTAATTTTCTATCCTGTTACTTCAGCAAATTTGTGTATCAGTTATAGCAACTCTTCGGTGCAATCTTTCTGGTTTTCTACATAGAGTATCAAGTCATCCATGAATAGTGAAAGTTTGACTTCTTCTTTGCCTATCTGGATGCCTTTTATTTCTTTTTGTTGTCTGATTGCTGATGGTAGGACTTCCAGTATTAAGTTAAATAGCAGTGGTGAGAGTGGACAGTACTGTCTTATTTTTGACCGTAGAGGAAAAGCTCTCAGATTTTCCTTATTGAGGATGATATCAGTTTCATATAGCCTTTACGATGTATGTTCCCTCTTTCCCTACGTTGTTGACTGTTTTTTATCATGAATGTGTGTTGTACTTTAAGGGGAACACTCTTACATGGTTGGTGGAAATGCGAACTGGGGTAGCCACTCTGAAAAACAGTATGGAGGTTCCCCAAAAAGTTAAATATGGAACTACCTTATGATCCAGTACTTGCACTCTGGGTATTAACCCAAAGGATACAAAAATACTCATTCAAAGGGATATATGCACCCCAATATCTATAGCAGCATTATCAACAGTAGCCAAATTATGGAAAGAGCCCACATCTCCATTGACTAATGAATGGATAAAGAATAAGTGATATATATATAAATATATATATATATTTATATATATATCAGCCATAAAAAAGAATGAAATCTTGCCATTTGCAGCAATGTGGATGGAGCTAAAGAGTATTATGCAAAGCAAAATAAGTCAGTCAGGGAAAGAAAAAAATGCCATATGATTTCATTCATATGTGGAATTTAAGAAATAAGAACAGATGAACATGGGTGGGGGGGAAGAGAGGCAAACCAGGAAACAGACTCTGAGCTATATAGAACAAACTGAGGGATACTGGATGGAAGATGATCAGGGTTCAATGGGGGATGGGTATTAAGGAGAGCACTTGTGATGAGCACCAGGTATTGTATGTAAGTAATTAATCACTAGATTCTGCACCTGAAACTAATTGTACTGTTTGTTAACTGTAATTTAAATAAAAATTTGGAAAAAAAAACACAATACCATTTACATTAGCACTTCCAAAAATGAAATACTTAGAACAACAAAAAATAAACAAATAAAAACTAAATAAATGGAGAGATATTCTATTTTCATTGATAGGATGATTCAGTATTACCAAAATGTAAATTCCTCCAATTTCATACATATATATATGAACTCTCTCTCTCTATATATATATATATATATATATCTATATCTATCTATCTATCTATCATCTATCTATCTATCTATCTATCTATCTATATATATATATTTCAATGTAGTACCAATCAAAATCCCGCAGGTTATTTTATAGATATCAAAAAATGAATTCTAAAATTTATATGGAAAGACAAAATATCCAGAATAGCCAACACAATAGTGAGGGATAAGAACAAGTTGGAAGGCTGATGCTACCTGACTTCAAGACTTACTACACAGATATAGTAATCAAGGCAATGTGACATTGACAAAAGAACAGACAAATAGATTAATGGCCCAAAACAGAGATCCCCAAAATAGATCCCCATAAATATAGTCAATTGATCTTTGACAAAGGAGCAAAGGCAACACAATGGAGCAGAGATATTTTCTGCAGCAAATGGTACTTAAAAACTGGGCATCCACATGCAAAAATGTGACCCTAGACAAAAACCTATACCCTTCACAAAAAATAACTCACCTACATGTAAAACAGAAAACTATAAAACTCCTTGAAGATATCATAGGAGAAAACCTAGATTATTTTGGCTGTGGTAAAGTCTTTTTACCATTATTACCATATTACCATATTACCAAAGGCAGGATCCATGAAAAAAAAAAATGATAAGCTGGACTTCATTAAAATTAAAACCTTTTGCTCAGTGAAAGTTGTTATCAAGAGAATTAGAAGACAAAAGACAGACTGGGAAAATTATTTTTCAAAAATGTACCTGATAACTGTTATCCAAAATATACAAACAACTCTCTCTTTTTTAAAAGATTTATTTATTTGAGAGAGAGAGAGTGAGAGAGAGAGCACGCTTGAGCATGAGTGGGGGGAGAGGCAGAAGGAAAAATTCCTCAAGAAGACTCCCTGCTCAGCGCAGACCCTGAGGCAGGGCTCAGTACCGGACTGGATGACAGGCTCTGCCTCTATCTCATGACCCATTCTATTATGGCCTAAGCCGAAACCAAGAGTTGGTCGCTTAACTGACTGAGCCACTCAGGTGCCCCCTAAATATACAAAGAACTATTAAAACCTTACGTTGGGCTCCTCTCTCAGCAGGGGAGTCTGCTTCTCCCTCTCCCTGCTTGTGCACTCTCTCTCTCTCATTCTCTCTCTCTCAAATAAATAAATAAATAAAATCTTTTTAAAAAATAATAAATTAAAATAATAATAATATTAATAATATTATTATATTAAATAATATATCATTATATTAAATAATAATAAATTAAAATAAGCCAAAAACCTTAAGTGACACCTTACCAAAGAAAATACACAAATAGCAAATACACATATGAAGAGATGCCCTACGGTATATGTTGTCAGGAAAATGCAAATCAAAACAACAGTGAGATACCCCCACACACTTATTAGAATGGCCAATCCAGAACACTGACAAGACCAGATCCTGGTAAGCATGTGGAGCAACAGGAACTCTCTCACACACTGCTGGTGAGGATGCAAAATGGTGGAGGCACTTGGAAGACAGTTTGGAAGTTTATCACAAAACTAAACATACTCTTAATATATAATCCAGCCATCACTCTCCTTGATATTTACTCAGATAAGTAGAGAATTATGTCCACACAAAAACCTGTACATGTATGTTTACAGCAGCTTTAGTCTAATTTGCCAAAAGTTGGAAACAACGAATATGTTCTTCAGTAGGAGAGTGGATAAATAAATTGTGGTACACATAAATACTAGAATATTTATTTAGCACTAAAAAAATTAGCTATCGAGTCATGAAAAGACAATGAAGAACCTTAAATAAACCTTAAATATGCTTATATATTAGCATATATAGTAACATTTTAGTAAGTAAAAGAAACCAATATAGAAAGGCTATATTATTCCAAGTACATGACATTCTGGGAAAGACAAAACTCTGGAGACAATAAAAAGATCTGTGATTAGCAGGGGTAGGGGAGAAAATGAATGTTGAGAAAATGAATAGGTAGAGCACAGAGGATTTTGAGTACAGTGAAAATACTCTGATATTATAATGATGAATATGTCATTATATATTCATTCAAACCCATAGAACATATAACACTAAGAATGAACCCTAAGTAAACTATAGACTTTAGGTGATTATGATGTGTCAGTGATGTGTCAATGTAGGTTTCTTTTGTTGTAAAATGTTCTATTCTGGTGGATGATGTTGATAATGGGGAGAGGCTATGTATGTGTGGTGGTAGGGGGTATAGGGGAAATCTCTGTACCTCCCTCTCAATTTTGTTGACAACCTAAAGCTACTTTAAAAAAAATAAAATTTTAAAAACTAATTCTTTACCCTTTAGCTTTCAACTCCCTATGATTCCAAGCCATTAGCAACTGCCCATCTACTTTCTGCTTCTGTATCTTCGCCTATTCTAGATTTTTAATGAATCTCTGACAGGGCTAATGCTGTGGCTGGACTGGCTCACATGATTTTTATTTTGATTACAGGACACATTTGAGCAAGAAACCATCAAGGAACTTTGAAGAACAAGATTTATCGCTCACAGGTCCTGCAGGTAATATGGCATGCCAAGGGCACACAGTGAGGTCAAGGTAAGGGGAAGGGGGTAAAAGACACAGAATATTGAGAGAGAAAGAGACAGAGAGACCCTGAACTTGGGATTCTGCCTTTATGAGAATTTACAGGTGGAGTGTTTAGGGTTTCATGGGTTCACTTTTCATTGGTTAATTTAAAGCATAAGAGTAGGAATTAGGGGTGGGAATGGAGAAGAAGGGTTATGCAAGCAGTCAATTACCTCAATTAACCAAGGCTTTTTGAGAAAAGAAACTTCATGGTGGGGCTGGCCTAATTCCTTATCTGGTTTTGCTAGTAGCTGGGTCATGCAGCTGGTAATATATTTATTCAAGATGATTGTCTTTTAATAAAAATTCCTTGGCAATCGAAAACTTAATGTCAGCTGCTTACACTACAACAACAACAAAAAAGCTTAATGTCAAGCACTTACACTGTAGAGAGAATCTAAATTATTAGATTTGTTTGTCTTATATAATTTCCACCACTTTTGCTGGGGAGCAGATAGAACTCTCCCAGGATAGAAAAACTTCACTATATCTTTCTAGCAGGAATTTCAAAATTTCTTTGGACAGTGCTAGATGTATTTGTCCATTTTTGCCATTTTGAATGTGGTGATCCTGCCTCTGATCTACCACTGTATATTTTCTGTATATGTTTATGGAGAGATGATAAGCTGATGCCTAGTCATTTCAGGCCATTAAGCTCTGGACTCAAAGGAACCACATTTGAACACATGAAGAAACTATGTGACATTATCTGAGGTTTTGTGATGTCTTGGATATTCCCCATTTGCTCATTCTACATTTGCTTTCCACCCTTCTCCAACCTGCTCTGTGTAGCAGAGGCTGACCTCTATGGACTTTATCAATCTGGTTTTCTCGCCTTCTGTCTGCTAGTTGTGTTCAGTCAATGGAATGCACAGGTCAGAAACTAGAGTGAGTAAGCTGAGAGACATACATACAGGTTTCTTATCCCTCTGTGTTTCTCTCTGCTGGATTGAGGTTTTTTTGTGTTTTATTGTTGGTGGTGGTGGTGGTTTGTTTTTATTTTGTTTTGTTTTGTTCTTAAACACGTGCGTTTCTCTATTAATGTCCACAGCTTTCAGTCAAGCATTACACAACTGTACTTCTAAGAACATTCTGACAACCATTCCCTTCTTTACCCCTTCAGATCTAATGGTGTTAATTGCTTCCTGCTGCTTCAAGTTCAGGGTGCTTCACCATTCTTTAGGCTTCCCTTAATCCTGCCAATCCATGACTAAATACCATCTTGTGTAACTCTATAATTAGATCTTTTCTAATTACTTCTTTTTGAGTGTGTATGTTTTATCCCAGTACTTTGAACAATACGCTGCCCTGCATTGGGTACAATAACTGGATAGAGATCTACTTCTGTTCAGCAGGGCTGAATGTGTGGGAAGAAATAAGCAAAGGACTCTTTGGTTCTAGTAGGTCTAACCATGCCACAAAAAGTAATTTTGCATATTTCATGTACTTCAATATGTTTCTCAACCTACCTCTTTAATGTTGGGTTGGTGGGCATATGCTTGATTCCAGCCAATGGATTACGATAGGAGGTGACCTGTATCATTTGCAAGCAGAGGCAGTTAAGAAGAGGAGAAAAATCTCCATGCTGTATTTTCCTTTGACTTAGACACAGCTGAGGCCAGGTTGTCTCAGGGTGAAGAGTTGCCCTACCAATACCAGCTCTCCAAACTTTCTTCAGTAAAGCCATGAGACCTGTGGGTTACAAAACATAAGACGCATTAGACTAAGTAATATGTTTTTGACATACCAGTACCACTTTGCATGCTTTATAGTAAAGATACATCTGCACAAGAATAAAATCCACTTATATAGTGTTTCTCTGTTACATCATTTGTAACAGCAGAAGACTAGAAACTACTAAAGCTTCCACAAATAGAAACAAGTTAAATAAACTTTGGCTTAAACACACAGATACAGAAAAATTGCAGACTATAATGCTAAATTACCTGAAGAACACTCCTTATAGAATGCCAACTTTTGTAAGAGGAAGGCATATACTTATATATTCCTATTTGCTTCATTAGTATGAAGAAAAAATAACATAATAACAAAACCATAGTTATAGTACAGTGGTCTCAAGGTGAATGAGGTTTGGGTGAAAGTGAGAATTCCAAATGTACAGCTTCTAAATTATTTTGAATCATTGAATCTAATAATGATTTATTTAACAAATAACAATTTAATATTTTTATCTCTAGCATCAGAAAAATAAAAATAAATAAGAATGGAGTATGTATTCCCAAAAAAATGTATCAATGGAACACCAAAGAAAGCCTCAAGAGAAATGCAAGTTGAAAGAAATATTCAGCATTTGACATCTGTAGATAGAGGATCAGTTTGTTTCAATAATGATGCTGGAGGGATTAAATACCTATTAAAAAATGTAGACAGTATATGTGTCTCATGACACATATTAAAATAAGATATGGTTTAAATATTTATTTTTTGATGAACCATAATAATTATATTATATATGTATATAAATGTATATAAAGATTTGGGTTATAGAAAATAAAAATATAAGATTCCTCATGTCAAAAATTGCAAAATTTAAAAACAAAAGATTTAGGCAAAAAATGTAAGAGAATATAATTTTTCAAATAATAGTAACAGAAAGGTTTGATATCTTTAAACAACAGAGATAATTTGTTCATTGAAAAAATATTAATAGATAAATAGAAAAAAGCAGTTATGAATTAGAAACTTTCAAAGGAGGAAATATAGGGTGCTTGGGTGGCTTAGTCATTAAGCATCTGCCTTCGGCTTGGATCATGATCTCAGCGTTCTGGGATTGAGCCCCACGTTGGGCTCCCTGCTCGGCGAGAAGCCTGCTTCTCCCTCTCCCTCTGCTGCTCCCCCTGCTTGTCTTCCCTCTCTCACTGTCTCTGTCCAATAAATAAATAAAATCTTTAATAAATAAATAAATAAATAAATAAACTTAAGAAATCCAATGTTAGTTGCAGTCAATTGCTGACCAGATATTATTCACTTAGCTATAATAACTGAAAATGATTTTTTAAAAATGCACAATAATTTACAGTTACCCAGAGAATACATGTGGTAAGGTGCTTATAAGCATATAAAATAGGTAAATAGGCAACTTAACAACACATATTAAAAGTCCTAGAATATGAGAAAATATGAATGTTTCCCCAATTCTGGGCTATTGCAAGCAACAATTTGATGTACCCAATGTCAGCTATTTTCTCCAATTTTTAAGCGAAATATTACTCTATGTAGTGTTAATTTTTAGTATGTTTATAAGCAATGATTATAACTTTATTACATTATAATATATAATATATAACACATATTAATATATATTTATGTCTTATAAATATATATTATATATTTCATATAATTTAATATAATGTAATTTATATTATATATTATATATAAATATATTTCCATATATTTATGGCTACATGTTTTATTCTATGAAATGCTTTCATGTGTTGATTTCACAACTGCCAGTGTTTTCACTTGATAAAAAAACTATCAGGAGCAAACAGTTTTTAACCTGATGGTTTCTGTCCCATTAGTTTTGAGAAAAAGAATCAATAAAAGGACTATCTACACACTTCTCCAAAGTGATCTCTCATTCAACAATTAATGAACATCTACCATATATCACATATGGTGTTAGGTGCCAGAATAAAGCAGCAAACTATAAAAACAAGACAAACAAATGGAAAAAAATCCTGCCTTTATAGAGCAACTAATATTCTAGTGCATTTTAAACCACTGAAAAGATTATAGATTCTGTAATCAGATATGTTAAAATAGTCAAAATAAAAACATACCTTCACACATCCCTGTCACTTGCTCTTTTTTAAATAATCACATAAAACTAATTGCCTTTCCTGTCCCTTTCCAACCCAATAATTTTTATTCTTTATAATAATAATAAAATACTCATTAAATAATTAATTCTAGAGAGAATAAGATATTTTCAATTCCTCAAACTCATCATTGATACCTATCCTTCAGTATTCACTTATATTATGTCTATAATTCTGCATTAAAATACTACACTTGCCTGGGGATATATTTAATAGTATTTATAAAAAAGAAAACCTACCTTATAAGTCTTAGAGAGTGAATGCAATGTTGAACTATTTCTTACTACTCATCAAAGCCAAGGTATAATAAATTATATTTTTGGAACTATTCTCTTCTCTTTCTCCTCTTCTTCCCCTTTTTTCCTCTTCCACCTCCTCTTCCTCCTTTTTCTTGACTCTAATGTGATATGTTCTGTCAGATTTTGTATAATTGCGCTTATGTTTGTGTGTGTGTATATCTACATATCTTCTGATATATTATACATATATAATCTACATTATACATATCTACATTGTACATATATATATCATGAATCTTCTGATATTTTGGAAAGTTTTTAAGTGGTTATTTTTATAAAAAGACTTTTGAATAAAATACTTAGAGCCCTCTTTTGTAGTTACTCATTATGAGCAAAAAAATAATCTTGCATCATCTTCCTCCCTCATACCTTCCTTTGCTCCACCACTTAATTTTAATATTATCTTCCTTGTGTTTATCTTTTTATGAAATCTGTATACTTGTGTCACTGAATCCATCATTTTGAAAGACGTCCTTTGACTGCAAGCTATTGTGTATAAGGCAATAAAGAGAATTATTTTAATATCCAAATTATTTTCTCTGTTCATTTTTTCATTCATTCATTTGACATTATCAGGATATCTAACATTTATATTCTATCCTATTATTCTTATTCCTTCTTCGGTTTTTATCATTTCAATTTTTAGTTGAATGTATTAAATTCTCACTACTAGTCCTTTGGCAGGATTTTTCCAATCATTCCTTAGCTAACTATAGCTTTTCTTCAAGAAAGGCTCATATGAAAAATATATGCTGCTATTTTACATTCAATACTGTTTTGTCTACATCCTTTATACTTGGAAGATGACTTTGCTGGATATAAGAGCCTGTATCATATTTTCTTCACTTGAGTCTCTTTGTAAGTGTTGATCTTCTGGCAATGAATATAGCAGCCAAAGTGATTATCTGGACCTTCATTTTTAATCTACCTATCTGATTTCCTTTCCCTTATAAGTGACATAATCTTTTTCACCTAGAACCCAAATGGATTTTTTCCTTATAAATCCAATGGAGCATTAGTGCTTCATTGTTTTGATTTTCTCCTTCACAAATTCAACTTTGCATATGTCATATATTTGGTTCTTGTCTTCTCTTTATTAGTTGTTCACTAATTATTTGAATTTGGCTTCCTTTTGTTAACTTTTTTTTATTTCACTTCTCTATGTATCCTACTGTTCTGTTTCCTTTCTTCCCATAAATCTTCCTCTTCACTAGCCACTTCTTTCCTGAACTCTTACTGCTTTTCATAAAAGTTGTGATTAAATATTTAATGTTTTTGTATCAATGTTGGAATGTTGGGTTCAAATTTATCTGATTCAATGTCTCATTTTTCTTCCATGTGTTATTTTTCTATTGGGAAGTTTAGCTATTTCCCCTCACCAAACATATTTTCTTACAGTAACATTATATGGATGCTTTGTCTATTTCCATTTGTTGTTGTTGTTAGCTTTTGTGGTTTTTTTTTTTGTTTTTTTTGTTTTTTTTTGGCATATATTTGTTTGAGCTGAATTTTCAGAGAAGAAATAAGCAGTGGATAATATGGTCACATATAATTCTTAGGTATGTTTCTTAACATCTTTTGTCTAATATATCTGTAGATGTTTGTATTTTTATTTATTGATATTAATTGATTACTGATATTAAGAGCCCTTTTATATATTTACTAGCAACTATTTTGTCATATGCATAGTGATATTTAAATAATCATAGAAGTCCATGTAGTATTATTTTGTATGTCTTTATAAATCCTCATGCACTTTAATTATAAACTTTTATCATTGATGGTTCTATTGGAATAACATAAACCTCTTTAAACATTGCAAGCAGTATGGAGTTTAGTACAGCAAATTAAGTGCTTACAAATCTGTTGAAAAGACTGAGAAGTAAAAAGTCAGGGCATGCCACCAATAGGTCTCATGTTTGTTGCTAGCTTTGGGGGAATTATGAAGTTGCTATTTCCAACCCAGCTCAAAATGCACAGGAAGTCACTGCTGATGGTTATGCTGGGCTGGCTGCAACACCAAAGAGAATGATTTTTAAGGACAATGGCCAGCAGACACTTAAAAAATCTCACATTCACCATATCCATGCTTTTGCTTTCTGCTGCAAAAGGAAGAATAGAGCTATATTTCACTTCTGCCTTCCAGATCTAACAATAGTCACTTGTGTTATTATAATCTAAACCAAAGCCCTGCCACAAAGCATTCTGGGAAATCCATTTTCTAGACATATGCTTTTAAGCTATAGAAGAGAGCCCAGAAAGTGGTGATAATGGTTCTGAGTACCAACAATCAATGTGGCACAATCCTTCTCTTTTGTTCCTCAGTGCCAGTACACAGCCTTCTACTCTAGCCCATCTCCCAAACAATGGCACAAGATCATGTGACTGCCTAACATGATGTGACATGTAACAATGTGTTTGCTCTTTTCCTGAAATTCTCATCAAGTGCTATCCTATATACAGCATTAGATGATGTTTATTCTTTTTCTAGTTTAATCACAAACCCTTTTCTCATGCTCTACCAACTGATCTAGTCAGGTGCCCTGAAAAAAGAAAGTCTTTAAAAAAGGCAATAGATAAGATGCAAAACAATGACGATAATATGATTATTTGTTTAGTCCTCATTTAACAAATGGTATTTAGTTGCTATTTAAAACTTCCTTCTTTCACTTTCCATGCTATGTTCCATTTATACCCAGTGCCTCAAAAGTTTGTGAAACCCTGCTTAGTAAGGTGATTCAAACATTTATTCCTTAAATAGCATGCCTGTATTTGATTGCTGTAGTCTTGGGAATCCACTGGTTCACAAACATAATCCTCTCTGGTTCTATTGCATAGCTGAAATTCTATTGCACCTTCAATAATTAGGATTATAACTACCAATAGTTGACCTTTACCTATTGGTTCTGTTGTATTAGGAACTCACAAGAGTAAAACAGTTTTCTTAATTTCGAGTTTATTGAAATGATCACTGTGCCCTTGTAAAAGTGCTCCTCCTTTGGAAACAAAGACCTCTACACCATCAAAGCAATAAATTATAGGGAGGAAGACAAAATCATTTTTGAGGGTATTCTGAGGGATTATAATGAAAGGGGTTATTCTCACTTTCAACCATTGAGTCTCCAATCTGCTTTCTGACTAAGAGAGAAAAAATACCATTTGTGGCCATCAGAGCAAAACCAAAAAATTTTTTAAGCATTTCTCCAATTCCACCAAGTGTTGTTATACAGAAATCTTCTATAAGTCATTCCACTATATTATCGGGCCAACTGCTTCTGAGTGATGAGATACTCAGTAAGGTTAATGATTCCCTTGGGTATGAGTCTATTGCTTCACTCCTTTGTTGTCAAGTGAATGCGTTCCTCAGAAGTAACATTGTATTAGATAATAATGGTAGCAAATAATGTATTCCGTAACTCAATGGATAAGAATGAGGGGAGAAAAATTAGAGACACAGAAGGGAAATGCTTATCTAGAGTAAGTGACAATACCAATGGAGGAAATTGCTACACTGTGATTCAAATGGTAATTCAACAAACTTCCACCAGAACTTACTGCCACTCTTCCCTCTAGGAACATATAATATATGTAGCATTCCTAGATGATCTTCACTGCAGGCATTTGGTCATAGAACACCAGAGGTGCAAAGCTTATGTATTTACCTTTGTGCAAAGCTTATGTATTTGAGGCTAAGCTATTTTTTTTTAAATGGTCCTTTTCTCTGTACATTTATTGTATTTTTAAAAATATTTATTTTTCTATTTATTTAAATTCAATTAATTAACATATATTGGATTATTTGTTTCAGGGGTACAGGTATGTGATTCATCAGTCTTATATAATACCCAGTGCTCATTACAACACATACCTCCATCAACCCTCAGTTTGTTTCCTATGATTAAGAGTCTTATGGTTTGTCTCCCTCCCTGGTTTTATCTTGTTTCATTTTTTCCTCTCTTCCCCTATGATCCTCTGCCTTGTTTCTTAAATTCCACATAGCAGTGAGACCATGTGATAATTGTCTTTCCCTGGTTGACTTGTTTCACTTAGTGTAATACCCTCTAGTTCCAGTCACATCATTGCAAATGGCAAGATTTCATTTTTTGATGGCTGTGTAATATTTCATTGTGTGTGTGTGTGTGTGTGTGTGTGTGTGTGTGTGTGTGTGTATACACCACATCCTCTTTATCCATTCATCTATTGATGGGCATCTGGGCTCTTTCCATAGTCTGGCTATTGTGGACATTGCCGCTATAAACATTGGGGTGAGGTGCCCCTTTGGATCACTACATTTGTGTCTTTGGGTTAAATAGTAGTGCAATTGCTGGGTTGTAGGATAGCTCAATTTTCAACTTTTTCAGGAACCTCCATGCTAATTTCCAGAGTGGCTGCACAAGCTTGCATTCCCACCAACAGTGTAGGAGGGTTCCCCTTTTTCCTCATCCTCACCAACATCTGCTGTTTCCTGATTTGTTAATTTTAGCCATTGTGATGGTATCTCATTGTGGTTTTGATTTGTATTTCCCTGATGCCAAATGATGTGGAGCACTTTTTTATATGTCTGTTGGCCATTTGTATGTCTTCTTTGCAGAAATGTCTGTTCTTGTCTTCTGCCCATTTCTTGATTGGATTATTTGTTCTTTAGTGTTGAGTTTGATAAGTTCTTTTTTTTTTTTTAAAGATTTTATTTATTTATTTGACAGAGAGAGAGAGAGATCACAAGTAGGCAGAGAGGCAGGCAGAGAAAGAGGAGGAAGCGGGCTCCCCACTAAGCAGAGAGCCCGATGTGGGACTCGATCCCAGGACCCTGAGATCATGACCTGAGCCGAAGGCAGAGGCTTTAACCCACTGAGCCACCCAGGCGCCCGCTGATAAGTTCTTTATAGATTTTGGATACTAGCCCTTTATCTGATATGTCATTCGCGAATATCTTCTCCCATTCTGTCAGCTGTCTTTCGGTTTTGTTGACTGTTTCCTTTGCTGTGCAAAAGCTTTTTATCTTGATGAAGTTCCAATAGTTCACTTTTGCCCTTGTTTCCATTGCCTTTGGCAATATTTCTAGGAAGAAGTTGCTACAGCTGAGGTCGAAGAGTTTGCTGCCTGTATCCTCCTCAAGGATTTTGATGGATTTCTGGCTCACATTGAGGTCTTTCATCCATTTTGAGTCTATTTTTATGTGTAGTATAAGGAAATGGTCCAGTTTCATACTTCTGCATGTGGCTGTCCAATTTTCCCAACACCATTTGTTGAAGAAACTGTCTTTTTTCCACTAGACATTCTTTCCTGCTTTGCTGAAGATTAGTTGACCATATAGTTGTGGGTCCATTTCTGGGTTCTCTATTCTGTTCCATTGACCTATATGCTTGTGTTTTTGCCAGTACCATACTGTCTTGATGATTACAGCTTTGTAATAGAGCTTGAAGTCTGGAATTGTGATGACACCACCTCTGGTTTTCCTTCTTAACATTCCTTTGGCTATTCAGGGTCTTTTTTGGTTCCATAAAATTTTAGGATTATTTGTTTCAGTTTTGTGAAAAAAGTTTGTGGTATTTTGATAGAGGTTGCATTGAATGTGTAAATTGCTCTAGGTAGCATAGACATTTTAACAATATTTGTTCTTCCAATCCATGAGCATGGAACATTTTTCCATTTCTTTGTGTCTTCCTCAATTTCTTTCATGAGTATTCTATAGGTTTCTGAGTACAGATCCTTTGCCTCTTTGGCTAGGTTTGTTTTTAGGTATCTAATGGTTTGGGGTGCAATTGTAAATGGGATTGACTTCTTAATTTCTCTTTTTTCTGTCTCATTGTTGGTATATACAAATGCAAGTGATTTATGTGCATTGATTTTATATCCTGCCACTTTACTGAATTCCTGTATGAGTTTTAACAGTTTTGAGGTGGAGTCTTTTGGGTTTTCCACATAAAGTATCATATTATCCACAAAGAGTGAGAGTTTGATTTCTTCTTTGCTAATTCAGATACCTTTTCTTTCTTTTTGTTGTCTGATTGCTGAGGCTAGGACTTCTAATACTATGTTGAACAGCAGTGGTGATAGTGGATATCCTTGCCATGTTCCTGATCTTAAGGGAAAAGCTCTCAGTTTTTCCCCATTGAGAATGATATTTGCTGTGGGTTTTTCATAGATGGCTTTTATAATATTAGGTATGTACCCTCTATCCCTACACTGTGAAGAGTTTTAATCAAGAAAGTATGCTGTACTTTGTCAAATGTTTTTTCTGCATCTATTGAAAGGATCATATGGTTCTTGTCTTTCTTTTATTTATGTAGTGTATCACATTGGTTCCAATTCTATACCAGCTTCCATTGTCAGTTTGTTAGTGAGCCTACAGAGTAAACACTAGGTGACAGATAAAAAGCCTGAATGACATCCACACAATGAGAAATCTTATCTTCCTTAGTATTGCAAATCCCTTGTATATCATTATGCTTTTGAAAACATTTACATAAGTAACAAATATATATATTTTTTCCAATTCTTAGAAGTTCATCATTAATCTTCTTAACCAAACTATTCCCTAATTTTTAATTGTACTGCTTCTAAAGTTAGTGCTATTGGATAAATTATTGGTCAGTGCCCCTGATTGTTAATGTCAATGAATAGATGTATATCTGTACCTCCAACCAATTCTTCTCCTATGCAAAGTGAACAGCCAGATGCCATGCTTAAAATTCTACCACTGAAAGGATTTTCCTACACAATTATCATTCAGGCCTGTGATAATTAATTTTAGATGTCAATTTGACTGAACCATGGGACACCAAGATATTTGTCAAAAATTATTCTTGGTATTTCTCTGAGAGTTGTTGCAGATGAGATTACCATTGTAATCAATAGACCGAATAAAGCAGAATGCTGTTCCTAATGTGAGTGGGCCTCATCTAATGTATTAAAGGCCTGTATAGGACAAAAAGGCTGATCCTCCCATGAATAAGTAGAACTCATCTTGTGTGACTATGTGAGTAGAAACATCATTATATTCCTGTCTTCAAATTGCAACTGAAATCTCATCTCTTTTTGCATCTCCAGTTTACCAGCTCTCAAGCTGGAACTACAGTGGAATACTTGGGTGGCTCAGTCAGTTAAGTGTCTGCCTTTGGCTCAAGTCATGATCCTAGAGTCCTGGGATCAAGTCCTTCATTGAGCTCCTTGCTTAATGGGGAGACTGCTTCTCTCTCTGCCCCTCCCCCTGCTTATGCTGCTCTCCCTCTCTCTGACAAATAAATAAATAAATAAAATCTTTAAAAAAAAGTCTGGACCTACACCATCAGTTCTTCTGGATCTCAAGCTTTGCCAACTGTAGAATTCTCAGTCACCATAACCACATAATTCCTTCAAATAAGTTAATAAATCTTACGTGTGTGTGTGTGTGTGTGTATAATTTTTTTTCCTCCCAGTCAATTTATTCTATAGAATTCCCTAACAGGCTATAGATAAGAATGGAAGTAGAGGTAGCAACACAGCAGAATTAGATCCCATGAGAGTCTGAGCTACATGATCATGTAATTTATTCATGCTATCGGAATCTGTAAAAGCCTGACTCTAGGGGTTTATGAATCTGATAACAGCTAATCATGTTGCATAGTCGAGACCACATGACTATAGATAGGAGATCCCTTTCAGTCTCTACTGAGGGTCCAGTAACAAAGTTGAAGCTCTTTAAAAATGAGACTTGTTATTTGATGAAAAAAGTCATGGTTTTTCTCCCAAACTTTAGAATTTTGTCTGTTTTTCTCCTCGCATAAATTATTAGAGGGTTTACACAGTATTTGCATAGAAATTTTAAAAAAATTTATTATGTTCAGTTAGCCACTGTATAGTACATCATTAGTTTTTGATGTACTGTTCAATGATTCATTAGTTACATATAACACTCAGTGGTCATCATAACACATGCCCTCCTCAATACTCATCACCTGGTTACCACATCCTCCCACCCCCCTCCTCTCTGAAACCCTCAGTTTGTTTCCCATAGTCTCTCATGGTTCATCTCCCTCTCTGATTTCTCCTCCTTCAGATTTCCCTCCCTTCCCCTATGGTCCTCTGTGCTATTGCTTATGTTCCACATATGAGTGAAACTGTATGATAATTGTTTTTCTCTGCTTGACTTATTTCACTTACTGTAATCCTCTCCAGTTCCACCTGTGTTGATTCAAATGGTGGGTATTCATCCTTTCTTATGGCTGAATAATATTCCATTGTATATATATACACCAGATCTTCTTTATCTATTCATCTGTTGAAAGGCATCTTGGCTCCTTCCACAGTTTGACTATAATGGACATTGCTGCTATGAACATAGGGGTATATGTGCCTTTTCTTTTTACTACATCTGTATCTTTGGGGTAAATTCCCAGTAGTGCAATTACTGGGTCATTGGGTAGCTCTATTTTTAACGTCTTGAGAAAACTCCACACTGTTTTCCAGAGTGGCTGTACCAACTTGCATTCCCACCAACAGTGTAAGGGGGTTCCCCTTTCTCCACATCCTTGCTAACATTTGTTATTTCCTGTTTTATTAATTTTTGCCATTCTAACTGGTGTAAGGTGGTATCTCATTGTGGTTTTGATTTGCATTTCCCTGATGGTTAGTGATATTGAACATTTTTTCATGTCTGTTGGCCATTTGTATGTCTTCTTTGGAGAAGTGTCTATTCATGTCTTCTGCCCATTTTTTGACTGGGTTATTTGTTTTTCTGAGAGTTGAGTTTGAGAAGTTTCTTACAGATCTTGGATATCAGTCCTTTATCTGAAATGTCATTTGAAAATATCTTTTCCCATTCTGTGAGTTGCCTTTTAGCTTTGTTAACTGCTTCCTTTGCCGTGCAGAGCTTTTTATTTTGATGAAGTCCCAAAAGTTCATTTTTGCTTTTGTTTCGCTTGCCTTTGGAGATGTGTTTTGAAAGAAGTTGCTGTGGCTGATGTCGATGTTCTCCCCTAGGATTGTGATGGGTTCCTGTCTCACATTGAGGTCTTTCATCCATTTTTAGTTTATCTTTGTGTATGGTATAAGGGAATGGTGCAGTTTCATTCTTCTATACATAGCTGCCCAATTTTCCCAGCACCATTTATTGAAGATACTGTCTTTTTTCCATTGGATATTCTTTCCTGATTTGTCAAAGATTAGTTGACCATAGATTTGAAGGTCCATATCTGCCATGAAATGTTCCAATGTCAGAATTGTTGGGATTCCTGAGGGGGTGAAGAGAGAGAGGACTAGAAGATATATTTGAGCAAATTGTAGCTGAGAACTTCCCTAATCTAGGGAAGGAAATAAGCACTCATGTCCAAGAGAGGACCCCTCCCAAGATCAAGGAGAACAGACCAACACCCTGGCATATAAAAGTAAAACTCACAAATCTCAGAACCAAGGAAGCCTTGAGATTAGCCAGGGGGAAGAAATTTCTTAGGTATGGAGGGAAGAACATCAGAATAACTTCAGTCCTGTCCACAGAGACCTGGCAAGCCAGAAATGTCTGGCAAGACATATTCAGGGTACTAAACGAGAAGAACGTGCAGCCAAGAATACTTTTTGCAGCAAGTCTCTCATTCAGAATGGATGGAGACATAAAGAGCTCTCTCAGGACCAACAGAAACTGAAAGAATATGTGACTACCAAGCAAACCCTGCAAGAAATACTAAGGGAGATTCTATAAAAGAAGAAAGACCCCAAGAGTAATATGGACCAGAGATAATCCATAGAAACAGGGACTGTACAGACAATAGAAGAGCAATAAATACATATCTTTCAGTAGTTACTCTCAACATGAAAGGCCTAAATGCTCCCACGAAATGGCATAGGGTTGCAGATTGGATACAAAGACAGGACCTATCCATATGCTTAATTTTGAGCCTAAAGACACCTCCAGACTGAAAGTGAGTGGATGGAAAAGCATTTTCACGCCAATGGACCTCAAAAGAAAGCTGGTAGCAAATTTTATATCAGACAAGTTAGAATTTAAACCAAAGACTATATGTATTAAGAGATCCAGAGGGACACTGTATCATTCTTAAAGTGTCTATCCGACAAGCAAATCTAACAGTTGTAAATATTTGTATAGAAATTTTATGCACTGTTGGAGTTACCAGATTATAGGCCAAATGGAAGAGAAGGTAACCTTAGCCTTAATTTGTCTATACTCCAGTCAAAACAAGCAACCTGAAAAAATATGTCAGAGCAGTATACCTTCCTTCCTTTCTTCCTTCCTTTCTTTCTTTCTTTCTTTCTTTCTTTCTTTCTTTCTTTCTTTCTTTCTTTTCTTTCTTTCTTCTTCTTTCTTTCTTTCCTTCTTTTTTTGCTAAAACCTAGAAAGATGTGAGTTATAATGTAAACTTGTGTCTCTGTTACAGGGTATTTTATAAAATTTTATAAAATCTAGATCTATGACCAAAGGTCTTCCCTCTCCAATATGATGAAAACCTTCCCTTTTTAAAATGAAAGCTCAAATTAGGTCTCCAGGTGATGCCTTTTCTGGCTTGTTTTGGTTTGGATTTTAAAATATCACATTAACACTACAGTATGACGTCCATTTATTTCATTGCTAGAATGTCCACAATCAATTTGCTACTACCAGAGATACCTAAAATGAAAACTACTATTATTATTGTACCAGATTTACTGTGGTCAGGGACCACATTGACCCTTAAATCAGTATTTAAGGCTATGCTTTGGCATCTCTTATTCTGGAATACTGGCATGACCATTAATGTCAAGAAGCTTGTTCTTTTTGTTACACCCTGCCTGAAGAAGACATCTAATTCAGAATTCTTCAAGAACACTGGTGCTTCCCTCACAAATAAATTTTCAATGTTTTGGTGATGTGAATCTAAGAATGCCCTCTGAAGACCTCCCAAGAGATACTACCAGAGGTAAATCCCTTACAACATCCTTATATCTCTTAGATTTGGGATTTATGTAAGGACATTATATCAAGATAGTCACAGCACTCCAAATTCATTTAAAATAGATATCATTTAGATTAGGTTTTGGTTATCCATCCAATCACCATCAGCCAACTAACACATTAAATCCAGAATGTCTAGTATGTGTGCCTATATTGTTAAATCCAGCCCACCTTAAATTAATTTTTCTTCGTGATTGTTTTTTGACTTTAAGATGTAATTTCTATACATATTGCTCCATATTTTGCCTGATATAAAATATCAAAACCTTGCTATTGGTGCAAATACTATCTCCTCCAAATGACTTCGGACTCATTCCCTTCAGGAATTTTTAAAATTGACTCTAATAATAGTACTGGAAATAATAATAGTTAATAAAATGGGTATTATGAAGAACAGTGATTGTTTCAGTTGAAGACAGTACAGACTCTTAAAATGAAAAGAACATAGTCTCTTTACACAGAAGAAAAGGAAATGGTAAGAAAGGATCAGTAAGATTTGGACATTCAATGTATCAGAGTCATCTAAATCCTCTCAAATGTCTCTAGTATAATCCTCAGGATATTGCTATTTCCCAATCAACATAAGACCTTGAACGGGTCTGGATTCAATTTGTTTGTACTTGTGTCTTCAAAATCAAACTTTGGATCTGGTTTCAGAAACATTGGCTCCTTTATTATAAGAGATAAAATATGTTTTTGGAGAAATCATAGAAGTGTGTTCTTTAACTATGCCATGAACTGATTATTTGAAGGTCTGAGCTTGTCATTTTGTTGTTAATTCTTTTGTGCAGTTAGAAGAATTTAGTGTACATAAGTCATCATTCCTACCACAGAAATATAGCACATCAGTTATTTAATGATTTAAACCATTATCTTCTATAGGTACTTTATTCTAGGCTGCTGCCAACTATTGTAATTTTAGCTGTGGCATTTCAGAGACTACTAGTATCCCATATTCTACTAGAAAGGATAGATTATTATTACATTAAGATCCAAGAAAATCAGATAACAAAATAATTAAAAATACACACATATAAAATTGTAGGTATGTGTGTAAAATTACATATTTCAAGGGATATCAGTAATTCTAACTGCTTTTGATATTTCAACCCTAATTCATTCAATATATATATCTGCTAAGGAGCATAGAAATTGTAAATTAAAATGATCTAACTTCACAGGTGAAAGTACTTTTTCACCTGTTGACTATTGTTGATTATTTTTACTAGGATAAATTTGTTTTCAGGGCACTGGTGAAAACAAGCTCAAAAAAAAAAAAAAAGGCAGTGATGATTTACTGTAAATACGCTTCAGGAAAAGCGTGATCTGGTGCAATTGTGAGAGTTTTGGCAAAAGAAATTCTCAAACTTTTACTGTGATGTTTTATTACTAATGAGATCTTAGCACCAATTTACTAACTTGATGTGTTAGTATTATTTAGTTCGACTTCCCAAAAGGGAAATCTGTATTGGTCGTTAAATAGAAATTAAATAATTTCCCTTGGATCTAATGGTCTCATTTGAAACAATAAGCTATGATTATAGGAAAAGAGGATCATGAGGTATGACATTGCTTTCAGACCCACTCTTACAATCAAGTACTTTTAGGTTTCAATTCCAAAATAATAGGACATGGGTTGAAGTAGGCAATATATATTTTTTTACATATATTTCCCTCATTTATTATTTACTTACTCATTTAGTAGTTAGTTTGTTTAGCACTACCTAGGTTGCTAGTAGAAAGTTAGCATGATGTAGATTGTTATGTCAGAAAAGTACCATAAACCAGACTGATCCGGCAGTGTGGTTTTGGGCACATGGACCCACTCAAAACTATGGCAGCAAGCCAATTTGGAACCAAAATTACTTTAGGGGATGAGAGTCCTTTTTGAGTAAATAAAATGATACCAAAATTCCTATAAAATTTCCAGGTGAATTCCTAGGACATTCAGAGTAAGACATAAACAGAATGAACTGCAACCCATTAAAGCTTTCCAAAAATTCCTAGAACTCGTTCATTCAATTTACTTCTAAATATATAACTTAGTGTTCTCTATTGTTAGATGTTATACAAGAATAACTTGAAATAGGTGTGAGTTACCTGATAATGCTGTAAGTGTGTGTTTTTGAAATGAACACTGAGTTCCATAATACTGCAATTACCTGTGTATAAGGTTGGTCAGACTGACTAAAAACTTGTGATGTTATGATATCCTGTCAGACACAATTACCCTATATCTATTTGCCTCTGTGTGCCCAAATAGAGACAAAAAATCTTTATACAGAATTATAATCAATTGAATGTAATTTCCCTATGTTCTAAATTTTTATAGCATTTTATGCTTATTTAAAATTCTAATCTACTCTATACAGTTTGATGCAAATAATTTTTTGAAGTTTTTTTACCATGAGGGGAAAAATAGATCTTATTTATAACTATATCCTCCATAATACTTTATACACATGCTCTGTATAATAAATCCACAAAATATGTTCCATTTGCACTAATTGATAGGAAAATGCTACATTTTTAGCAAGGAACAGACTTCATTATTGTTTCCCTATGAAAAAAATATCCATGTATTCTTAGAAAGTGCAGTCATTTATTACAGTAAAAATTATGTCACATCTTATTACTACCCAAAGAAGTGTATGTAAACCAATCTGTTCATCAGTCCATCTTAGGTATTCAATTCTCATCATCAGCTCTATTAGCACTGTAAAAGATTCCTTTAACTTAGAAACTCCCATTATGGAACATCAGACTTGCAGGCTCCTTGCAGTTACTGTAGATGGCAGCAAGGAAAGAAGTTTCTCTTTTTCTCTGAAAATCATACCTATATCATTTTTCTGCCAAAACTTACTGGCCTTTCTCTACTGTCATGGGGAGTTTTGATTTATGTCGCTCACTGTGAGGATTCAGTGAATAAGTCAATGCCAGTTCCTGTGTACTTTCTGGTACACATATAATAGTTTGTCTGCTACTGTCATTTCCCTTTCACCTGACATTCCAAAATGACAAAAAGCAAACCATTGGTGATCACACACACACATAGCATACACACACACCACACACACTCACAGGCACACACACGATAATCAAGACATATTGACCTTAGGAAGAAAGGAAAAAAAAGTAAAAACTTAATTCAGTGTGAAGAAAAAGAGAGTCAATGATAAGACTGCTTAACATGGCTTATAACTCATTTAATTTCATCTCCCAAGATTTTCTTGAATTGTGTTTATGTCATGATTATTTTAGTGAACATGGAAATTTGCAACATATTTATATTTTAAATATTGTCTAAGTTGAAAGTTTCCAAAATTATCTAAAATTATAATCATGAGAAATTTATGTGACTTTCAAAGGTTCTTTTAAACCATACCTGCCTGAAAGAATCCATTAGAAGATGATTAGCTGCACACACACACACACACAAACACAACACGTAACACACACATCACTTTGACAAGCTGGTGTGGGTGCCTCTGAGAAGGCACAGAGAGGCTAGTTTTGGGAATTTCAGAAAAACTGCAATATGTAATCAACTATAACTGTCAGGGTAATGAAGAATTGCTGGAGTTATCCATAGATTTCTTCATCCTCCAGATTTTTAGTCACTTTCTAGTATCCCCTATAGCTGGACTCCAGCTGCCCAGAAGAATCCTGTTTAGATTAACTAAACTCTAAATGATCCTCAGATATAAGAGCAAGAATCTGAGTAGTTTGTTACACAGTAATAGCTGACTGATATAGGTGGATAGGTAGGTAGAAAGGTGGAAAAATACATGATAGATAGATGTCCATAAGGGAATGAATTTCTTTTGTCTTAATTATCATTATATCTCCTTTGTTCTATGTCTGATGAGTAATGACAGTCAAAATAATCACTAACCAAATGAATATATTGATTATAAATTGATATTGATTATTGACTTCAGTATATTTTGTTTAATTTTGCATAATTAACATTTCCCAATGTTACTAAATTTTCTTCCAAAATTTCATTCCCAGGACTGTGTATAAATATAACCATAATTTTTCTTACAGTCTCTAGATGAGGGATATTTAATTGGTTTCTAATTTACCTTCAGTAAAATGGCCTTGTAGATATTTTGATACCTGTATGCAATGTATAATCTCTAAATATTTTCATGCAGGTCTATTTATAAAAGTGAAATTCCTGGGTCAAAGGTCTACACACACAAACACACATACACTTACCACATACTTGAAGGTATACACTAAGATATTATATATGCTATTACACTATAAATATTGCATGTTATGTATACAGAAGATTGCATTACGTCAACATATATAGGTATGTTATATCTATATATAGGTAATATCTAGAACAACTAATGTTTCCAATTGCCATTTCACATTTTAGTCTATGCTCTTTTTTTTTTATTTAATTTTTTCAGTGTCCCAAGATTCATCGTTTATGCACCACACCTGTGCTCCATGCAATATGTCCCTTCCTTGTGCATTAAAGATTAAAAAAAATAAAGCTATAGTGCATGGGCTCATAAAATCCTGTCTTTGGTAGAGATCACCTTGGTAATTTTAGAATTTGAATTAATTTATTTCTATTACAATTTTTACCATCTATAGAATGGAGATTACAATAATAATGCCGACTTCATGGATTTGCTTTGATGATTAAATTTGTTAACTTACCTAAGATACTTAACACTGGACCATATTAGTTTTATTGATTTAAGGTTAAATATTTTAAAGAATAGCTCCAATAGACGGGACAATATTTACGTAATATTTCTTTACTTAATATTAAGTTTATTTCCATTACAAAACCACTGAAATTCATTTAAGATGTTAAAATATTTAGAGAAAAATAAATCATGAATAATAAATAGATTATTTAGGTATTTTCACTGTGATTTATTAAGTAGTAAGAAAATTTAATAATGTATTTTATATGATTACATCTTCTATTTTGCTGAGTAAAATGTTTCAATTTAAAACTTTAAATTTTAGCCATTAAAATAAATCAGAAGTCTCTTAGTTTAGAAGGACCTATGGTTAGATCTCTAAAGGTCTCAGAGACCCTGATTTGAGGTAAAGGGTGAATCTTCCTAGCCTCTTTGCAGCTTAAGCTAGATTCTAACCTATAGTGTTGCTTATTTCATGGATACAAATATAGGTGGTCCTTAGTGTACAAGGTTTTGTGATATCTTCTTTAGATAGAAACAAGCCTCTTTGCCTTAGTCTCCCTGAAGCCTATTATATTAACTCCTTTTTACCCTTGGAGTAAAGAAATCCACCCTTTAAAGTTTAAAGGGTATGCATTTTAGCCTTCATTATGGGTCAGTCAAACTCGAAATGGAATTCATTCAACAAAACAAAAAATCTCTATTAGAGAGTGGAAAACAAAACAAAAATAAAATTACACTCATAGGCTTCCTTTAGCCTGACAATCTCACTCTGGTTATCCTTTCAGAATTTAAAAGAATAGATGAACAATGGTTATGATCAATATGATGTCTCTGAATGAGTTTAATTTTGCTTGTGTCAAACTATAAATGGAAGCATGAAGGATCACACAGAGTTTATGTCCCAGGACAATATATAAGTTTATATTACTAGGAATAAAGTTACCATCTCCCTCTGTTTAATCCTATATTGATTTTAAACAATATCCCTGCTTTCGATATTTTTGAAAAGAAATTTACCTTAAGTAATGAAGGAATTTGTTAGTTCTTTCCTGCTCAATACAATTATTTCCTCACTTCCAAAAGAAATGTAATCATCATACCAACCTGTGATTGGATGATAGACACAAGTTATTAATTTATTGTGCAATTTTCACCATTCTGTTCAAGCCATTCCTACTACCACCATTCATTATGACCAGGAGGTCCAGGATCATCATTTGCCAGGAACTTATATGAGATGAAAAGTCAAGAATTGGATGAATTGAAGGAAATTGGATATTAATGCATTCTAGTAAAAATTTACATTTGCATTCACCACAAATATATGTTTTTAATTGAGGATGAGAAATTAAAAAATAAAGACAAGGAAGCAATTGTAAGATACAGGATGACAAATCTGACAGGAGACTGACTTTCTTTAACTGTTAAGAACCAAATTGTTTGGATAAAGAAGATGTGGTATATATATACAATGGAATACTATGCAGCCATCAAGAGAAATGAAATCTTGCCATTTGCAACAACATGGATGGAACTAGAGGGTATTATGCTAAAAGAAATAAGTCAATCAGAGAAAGACAATTA
>CM052898.1:159694287-159835339 GCA_028534135.1 Potos flavus
TAGGGATAGGGTGACTGGGTTATGGACATTGGGGAGGGTATGTGCTATGGTAAGTGCTGTGAAATGTGTAAGCCTAATGATTCACAGACATATACCCTGGGGGCAAATAATACATTATATGTTAATAAAAAAAAATAAAAATAAAAAAGGAACCAAATTGGTAATAGAAAGACAAAATGGAATAAATTTAAGTGTCCCCTGGCTGAAGAAGTTTGGGAAATTTAGATAAGGAGACACTAATGTATTAACTTCAGACTAAAGTTTGACTTCAGCAGCTTTACAATTTATGCTAAAAATAAATGTTTAGGTTTTAATAGATGACATTAATAAGAAAATAAAAATTTACAAAGTAGATTTTGGGGCGTCTGGGTGGCTCAGTCAGTTAAGCGTGTGCCTTCAGCTCAGCTCATGTTCTCATGATCCTGGGATCCAGCCCCATATTGTGCTCCCTCCTCAGGGGGAGTCTGCTTCTCCCTCTCTCTCTGCCCCTCCCCCTGCTCATGCTCCTCTCTCTCTCTCTCCTCAAGTAAATAAATATTTAAAAACATTTCTAAAAAGTAGATTTTATTTTTGCATTGAATCTACTTTTATGTTTTTGAACTACTAATCCTGACATAATCTAGATATTTTCAAGTAAATTCACATCAATTTTCCTATATTTATTTATGTTAGCTTGATTCAAGATTCACAAAACATTTTAGTCCAATTTGCAAACAATTTAATCTTTCTTTAGCTGCTACTTCAGATCTCTCATGAGTGTTAATATTAGAGCAAGAATGCTGCTGGCCCACAACACTTAGAAACAAGAGGACACTTGAGCTCATCAAGAATCCCATGGTTCATGGTTTAGTGAATCATGAAAAGAATGTACAAATTTCTGATTCTCAGAGCAACGTATTCATTGATAACTTGAAAAACAAAGGTCAGATAAGTATCAGGAATCCAATTGGGAGGGCAGAAAGTTCAGTGATGATAAGAAAAGTAAAACTATATTTCCCCAATACCATTTATTATTATTATTATTACTATCATCATCATTATTTTATTAAGAATCCACTATTATTATCAGTACTTAGAGTTCTCTAGGTTGCAAATATCTTTCCTATGATTTATGGTTTAATGAGTTGAGGTCTAGAACAGATATTTTTCCTGCTTCTTAAAATGTTTTATCTTCTCTGTAGGACCCTGAAACTGATTTTGTGTGGTACTACCATGATCCCCATTTAGTCAAGAAAACATGTTTGCTTTCTTTATTTTCAAAGCCACCTCCCTTTCATTGACTATAGATTTGTATATTCCCTTCAGTGAATACTATAACATGACTGCAATGGATACTAAGGATTTAGTTTTTAATTCCCGTTTCTGAAAAAACCCATGAAAACAACTGATATTTGAGGTTATTTATTCATTAACAATTCATTTCTAGGTTTTATATGCTATATCATGTATTAAAGTATAGGTCCAAATAGTTACATTTTTGAACCTCATTAGTTTATCTCACTCAAATTTAGGCTTAGCATAGTTGTGTTAAGAATGTGCCCCCCCAAATAAAAATAATGTGCACCCAACTTCTATTGAGCTGACATTTAAAAATTCATATAAAATGTTCATTGTTTGTGTCAATCTGTTGTTGGAGATGTCATATACGATGTTGTCTAATGCCATTTCAAAAGAACAATGCAATGAAGGGTTTGTAGAATTAGCAAAAGTAAATATTTCAACACTCTTAGTGAAATGGCACACTTCCTTTTATCAAATGATGATCATTGTGTACTCCACTGTGTTTTTTCCAACAACTTGTTTTTTTTTTTTTTTTTTTTTTTTCAACACTTGGTTTTTAAAACCCCAAAGCAAACCTTGTTTTAAATCACATCTTGGAAGTGTAGCTGGGTGAAAAATTAACTTAGCAGTTGGATGCAGAATTTCTCTAAAAGAAGCAAACTGTCCTTGTTCAGACAAGTGGTCCCCAAAAGTTAATATTTCATGAACCTTTACAATTTCTAATATGGCCTCATATATCCTATATTGTTATTTAACTAACAGTTTGTAAATTGACTCACTTTTAAGTAAAATACTTTCATTTGAAAACAAAATTTTTGTTGCCTCAAATGGAAAGAAACTCAAACAAAAACAATAAAATATCAATTTTTACTAGATTCATTTGTCTTTGGGTGCCCTTTTCTGAGGCTTCTTTTTTTTTCCTTTTGTTTCTAGGAGTATCAGCTAGTGGTAGAAAATGTTAAAGACATAATAACCACAAATTCATAATTTCTTCTTGACTTCATACAAATATTGAAAGAAATGCATTTCTCATGATGGGATGTAATGCTAATTAATAATTTTGGTTGGTACTGCCTAATGTTTGTTCTTTGCCACCTAAAAATGATATCAGTTCTCTTGGGAAAGAATTATTATCAGGAGTTGGAGAACATAAAATACCTAAAATATTGTTATAATTAAATAAAATTGTGCCATTTGAGGGGGTGGTAAATTTGCTTAGATGTAACATCTGAGGGTTTGCGGTAAGAAGAGAGGGACTGACTGAATTCTATGTCTAACTTTCCAATTAAGTTTGCATCAGCATGACACTAGCCCCATTTGTCTCCAACAGAATTCAATCAAATAGTCTGTATATTGAATTTCATGTATGCAAGTGAATAGGCAATGCATTAAGGTATGCAAATAAGGAGAAGTAACTAATTGTCATATCTAGTTTACTATGACATGAAAAAGCACACGTTAATGAAGGTAAGCCAATCTAAAAAGTGAAAAATTTAGGAGAGTGAACTCTGAAGCATTGGTGACAATGAGAACCTAAGTTAGCTGTGAATTTATAAAATACCAGAAAAAGGTAAAACTTTTCATAATTAGTGGCATAGATCTTTCAGACATTTTATCCATCTTCACAGGCAGGATTGCTTCAGCTTACATTTGGATTACATGTGTTAGGGTCCATTTTTTAAATGTTGCTTACTTTGCCTCATATTAATTTTTTTAACATTTAAATTTCCCAAAACCTAACATATAGTATATACTCAACTTTAGTTTATTCGTTTGAACAAAATAAACTCCTCCCACATGTCTCAGAGAGGAAATCCAAGAACGAAAATCTTTTCCAGCTTTATTGAGATATGTAATCGACATAACGTGTAAGTATAAGTTCTACAATGTGGTGATTCTATATATGTATACATTGCAAAATGATTTCCACAATAAGCTTAGCTAACATATCTATCACCTCACATAGTTACAACTTTTTTTTTGTGTGTTAGAACTTTAAAAACTACTCTTCTAGTAACTTTCAAATATACAATACAGTTATGATTAACTATAGCCACTATGCTGTATGTTGCATCTCCAGCATTTACTCATCTTATAACTGTAGTTTATGTGCTTTGACTGTTTTCAGCCACTTTCTTCATTTCCCCCACTCTCTATCCCTGGCAATCATTAATCTATCTTCTGTTTCTATGTTTTTTTGTTTGTTTGTTTGTTTTAGATTCCACATATAAGTGAGATGATATAATATTTGTCTTTCTCTAACTTATTTCACTTAGTGTAATGTCCTTCTAAGCAGGTTCATCCATGTTGTTGCAAGTGGCAGAATTTCCTTTTTTTTTTTTAAGATTTTATTTATTTGTCAGAGAGATAGAGAGAGAGTGGCAGGCAGAGGGAGAAGCAGGCTCCCCGCTGAGCAAGGAGCCCAATGCGGGATTTGATCCCAGGACTCTGGGATCATGACCTGAGCTAAAGGTAGACACTTAACCAACTGAGCCACCCAGGTGTCCCAGAATTTCCTTCTTTTTTATGGCTGAATAATATTTCAATGTATGTGTACACCACATTTTCTTTATTCTTCCACTGATGGACACTTAGCTTGTTTCTATGTCTTGACAATTGTAAATAATGCTTCAGTGAACATAGGAATGCAGATATCTTTTCAAGATAGTGATTTCATTTCCTTTTGATATATAGCCAAGCATGAAATTACTGAATGACACTTAATTTTTTACAAAATCTCCAGATTGTTTTCCTAAAAAGGATAATTTGATGTCAGCTTTAAATCATAAATAAACCCCAAAATTATGTGTAACTCTAATGAATTTAATATGTAATTGTCAAATATTTACTTCTTAGAAAATTTCCCTACCCAATGTTTCATGAATTTTTAAAACTTCTAAGTGTTTTATACCTGAAACTAATATTACACTGTATGTTAAAAAAAAAAAAAAACTATTGATTAACTATTCTTTTTTTTTTAAAGATTTTATGTATTTATTTGACAGAGTGAGATCACAAGTAGGCAGAGAGGCAGGCAGAGAGAGAGGAGGAAGCAGGCTCCCCGCTGAGCAGAGAGCAGGATGCGGGGCTCGATCCCAGGACCCTGAGATCATGACCCGAGCCAAAGACAGAGGCTTAACCCACTGAACCACACAGGTACCCCTTGATTAACTCTTCTTAAAAGTGGAAATATGCTCTTAAATATAAAAAAACTTTTTAAGTATTAAAAACAATATGCTGTTTCTTTATATTTAATAATATTAATAAGTTTTGAACATGTATGTAATTAAGCAGTTGTTATTAAAGCTCCACTCTGGGGGAAGTAGATTTAGACAGATTTTTAATTGTGTTCCAAGTTTACTTAGCCTAATACATTCACATATATTTTAGAATACCTCTAAACTGTATTATTTTTAAATAATAGTTTATCCCACAGTGTTGGCACATTATATCTAGCCTTTGTGTTTGTTAGCGTATCTTCTGTTTTGTTAATTATTTATTCAAAGATCATGTAAACGTGCTTCAGTCTAAATCTTCTCCCAGTTAATGTGACTTGGCAATAATTAAAATTTGAAAGCAAACGGGAAGTTGTTTATTTGGAAAATAAAAAGATTTAGAAAAAAATTTTAAAGTTCTTTATTTTATAAAATAGGAAGACTCCTACTGTCTTGACCAGTTACTGAAATATTTTTATGTTTTCTGTTGTTAAAGTTTTGAGCATAAATATTGCATTTTTATTTTTTTGTATCTAACTTGGTAGTAATTTTAGACTCTGAAACATCTGAGTATTGTAAATTTGTGTGTGTATGTGTCTTTGTGTTTGATTACAAACACATATATCACTAAACCAATGTTTTATAAATGATATTTGGTGAATCATGTGACTATAGTGGCAAAAAAAAATAGCGGGGGGAGTTGGGGTTCCTCCTTCAGCCCCATAAGAAACAATTTTAAATAGTCAGAGAAAAGAGTCATTCTCTATAAACACATCCTATACCATCACACTGACACACATAGAGTCACGTTACTTCATATACCAAAAAGCAGGATACCTAAATAATCTACCTTCTATATGAAGAAAACAAAAATGGAGGGATCCTTATGTTTCATTTAGGAATCTTTATCTTTCCGTTTTGTACTTAGTTACAGAACTAGTGTGTATGCGATTAAATGCAAGGATTTGAGATCTGCCAGATCAGGGTTCCATTCTTGGCTCTGTCATTTATTGAGTAAACTTGGAAAATATAAAAATGTTTTTGAACCTCATTTTGTTAGCTGTAAAATCAGTGTTAAAAAAGCAATTTCATAAAACTACTATTAATATTAAGTAAATAAAAAAAAATATTAAGTAAATAATCCATAAAATATCTTGGTACCTATCAGATACTCTACAAATGGTAACTCATTATTATAATTTATGAAATCCTAAAGGTTTATTAAATTTAAAAAGTCAAGATAGAGAATAGTGTATGTAAAAATGGATTTTTTTTCAAATATGTGTTTACAAAAGCATATTGTTGCTCATATATGCATAAGATATCTGAAGGATATGTAAATAATTGATAATAGTATTTACTTTCTGGGCAAGGACTGGGATGATTAGAAAATGGAGTAGTAAGGAGAATTACTCTTCATTGTAGCATTTGATTTTTGTACATTTTTGTATCAATAAGTTGCATATAAACTGCCCCAAAACTTAACAGCTTTAAACAATTGTCATATATTCTATCAGGCACCTGTGGATTAGCTGAAGTTCAATTAATCTAGGCTGGGCTGATTTGGGCATGAGTCTAAGCTACATGTTGGATCCAGGTATGTTTCACCTATTTCTTATCCTTCCTGAATGTCATCCAAGACATTTTATGCCAACGATAATACCAGAAATACAAAAATGAGTACCTCCCCATGCATGCATGTTTTTAGTCTTTGCTTGTGTCTAAAGACTAAATATTAACTAAAGACTAAATATTAACTATGGGTTAATATTTCATTGGCTAAAGCATGTGACCAAGTCTAAAATCTAGGGAAGAGAATTATAGTTCACTAGCCATGAGACCAAAAAGCTACCTGATCAAAAACAGCACCAATAGAAAGGAGAAGTATGCTTTTACTCCCATGCAGGTGGTAAAAATAATAGTTATAGCCTAAAAATAATCTCATCTGCTATGTCTATGAATGCATTACATTTTACATATATACAGAAACTATATCTATCTATCTATATAGATAGATAGATAGATATATCCTCTCTCTCTCTCTCTCTCTATATATATATATATATATATACACATATATACATATGTATGTGTATATAGTTTTTCCAGAGATGAGAAAAGCACTTCATTTGACAAGCTCATCATATATCAAGATTATGTAAGTAGCTAGGATGATCTAAAGAGGAAATTTAAAAAGAGGATATTTTAACTTTGAAAACCCACTGTTCTCTTACTCTAATCTTATACAGGCAATTTACACTCAATAATACACAGTTACAGAATATTTTTTGTCATTATTTCTTTAACATATTATTTATTATTAAAATAGCTTCCAGCCTGTTTGTGTGTGTGTTTGGGGGGTATTTATTTATTTCCTGTTGCTATAGTTGGACATTGTTCTGGTGCTCAAATCTGCATCTGTTTACTCCTATTCTGTTAGCAATCAAAAACAAAGCAAGAACAACAGAGACACCCTGCAGTTTTCAGGCAATTTTGTGTTATTTTTCTTCCACTGTGTTATTATTAGTCTTCATTAAGGATTAAGTAAATGAAAGTTCCATTTCAAATGTATCCTGATTTTCAGTATTTTAAAGCAAATACATCAGAATTTTAAAAAATCAGTCATTTGCATTAATGTCATTATAGTGTTTTTAGCCTTAGAAATTTGTTTTTCCTGAAGAAAGTTTGAACAAATTTTCTCCTAAAATCATGTTAGACTGTAGGGAGCTCTGTTGTCAGTAGTGTCTCTGTCAGAAGGTACAGAGAATTACTATGGTTTAAAGATGTAGAATGAAACACACAAGGCTAATCTTAGCTCTACTTTGGCCAAGTCATTTACTTAGGTTATCTTTACTGCATAGTCATATACTAAATAAAAATATAAACCTTGCCATCTCCATCTTAACTTTATATAAAAGTCCCAAAGAAGTGTGTGGTACATCCAGAATGGAGTACATTTGGCTACCAGAAATTTCTACTTTTCAGTAGATGACCCAAATTCAAGGTGTTAAATAGACAAGTATAAGAGGAAAGAAACACCATTCTACCCATTGTGCAGCACAATTTTTTTTGGCAAAACCTGATGACCATGTAAACCTCAGTAAAGGTGTCAAAAGCGTAAGTGGAAGAGAAAAAGGAACCATTACACCCATGGTAGAGGCACAAATTATTCAAAAGCTGCTTGATCATGTAAACCTGATAAACTAAAGAAAGAATAGGAGACTTACTTTCTGGAGTTTGGATGTACTTGTCTCAATTTTGTCCTTCACTATGTCTGCCTATACCAGCATCATCCATGGAGAGGAAGATAGTCATCTTCAAGTGAACAGTTAAAAGATGGATATGTCAAAGAATAATTTCATCAGAGATACATAGGCAAGGAAGACTTTATTCAAGGCTACTGCAATAGGAGAGAGAACTTGAACTCAACTCTACTGAAACAAAAGACAGGAGGGTTGTGGGTTTTTTTTTTTTTTTGGAAAGATTTTTATTTATTTGACAGAGAGAAACACAGTGAGAGAGGGAACACAAGCAGAGGGAATGGGAGAGGGAGAAGCAGGCTTCCCGCTGAGCAGGGAGCCTGATGTGGAGCTCGATCCCAGGGCCCTGGGATCATGACCTGAGCTGAAGGCAGATGCTTAACGATTGAGCCACCCAGACAGGAGGGTTTAAGCATCGATGTCATCTAGTTTAAGCATCGATGTCATCTAGTGGAAGAGTAATGGAGGATTTTTTTTAATTGATAAATTTTACTGCTTCATCAATAATGTTTTTTAAATTTAGTTTAATTTAATTTATTTTAATTTAATTTTGTTTTTATTATGTTCCATTAGTCAGCATAGAGTACTGGAGGATTTTAAGAGGCCATTGATCAATATAATTAAGCTATGCTGTGTTTGCTAACATTAGGCTCCTACCCTCCCACAGAGAAGAGAAGATAGGAGTGCAATCTTTCATGATGACTACATTTTAAAGGGATGGCTCCCAGGTCTTTGAGAAAGACATTTCTGGGTTTTAAAATTGGAGGAGGCTGAGAAATGATTTACGTCTTAAAGGGGCATAGGTAGAATTTACAATCAACAGTTTTATCAAGTAAATGCTCTAAGAAAAGTGAGGTCTGATGCCTAAAACCAGGGGAAAAAAATGTGTCAAAAGTTCATTCAGGCTAAGACTAAGGCTACCTTGATCAGATAATAGGGTTAGTTCAATTAATATGGACAGAATAGGAGAAAACAAGGAAAGTGATAAGGGCTAAAGAGAAGAACAGATTCATTATCATGCATATAATAGATAAAAAAGAAGCAGTTCTTATCTTCGGGGAGTTTACTCACTAGTAGGGAGTATGATACACATACACTCATACACACTAATAACTTTACAGTAAGGCAAAATGGAATAAAAATTATTCTAAAAAATGTTATAGAAACCAAAGGGATGATGGTTCTCAGAATGATTTCATGAAGGTGGGTTGATAAAAAATATGAAAGGTAATTAGAATTTGGTGAAAAAATAGGGTATAACATCTAAAAGAACTGAATTACTTCCCACTAAATATTTTTATGGGAATATAATTTTAAAAATGCAATTAAAAAAAACCTGAATGTCTGTGAAGATTTATTTTAACATCTTCATTTATTTATTTAAAAAATTTCCAGATGTGTTATGCATCTATTACCCATTGTGGATTCAAAGATAGTACTATACTATCCCCTCAGATAACTCATGGATTCATAGGAAAACTGCTATATAAACACATAATACAAAGATAAGTGCAGGTACTGTAATAATGGTAAATAATGCAGAAACATATCAAAGGAGAGATCAACTATGCCTTTATATCACAAAAGGTTTCAAAGAGATTGAAGCATTCAGAGCAAATGTACTTTTTTAGCACCATGCTGGCAAATCAAACTAGCTAGGAAGAATACAGAAATTAGCAAGTCATGGGTAAAAGCGTGGTTCAAGCAAGTAATATTAGAAGGCAGTTTTAATTTTTGCTTTCCTCTAATATATTCTGCCAATAGTAAATTGATTATTTGTTTAAAAGATTTTATGTATTTATTTGAGAGAGAGAGCATGCATGAGCAGGAGGAGGGGGAGGGAGAGGAAGAGGGAGAGAGAATCTCAAGCAGACTCCATGCTAAGCATGGAGCCTGACGCAGCACTTGATCTCAGGACCCTGAGAACAAGACTTGAGCTGAAACCAAGAGTTGGACACTTAACCAACTAAGCCACCCAGGTACCCCCGATGTGATTATTTTAAAATGTCAATGATGAGGCGCCTGGGTGGCTCAGTGGGTTAAAGCCTCTGCCTTCAGCTCAGGTCATGGTCTCAGGGTCCTGGGATCAAGCCCCGCATCAGGCTCTCTGCTCAGCAGGGAGCCTGCTTCTCCCCTTCTCTCTGCCTGCCTCTCTGCCTACTTGTGATCTCTCGCTCTGTCAAATAAATAAATAAAATCTTTAAAAAAATAAAAAATAAAAAAATAAAATGTCAATGAGATCATGTCACTTCTCTGCTCTCATTATTCTGTGGCTTTCTATTGTATTTTAAATAAAATAAAAGTTCATTTTCTTGACATACTAGCTCTGTTCATATTTTTTCCAACCTCCAATTTAAACTCATTTCTTCTTTGCTACTAATTTCCAAATTCCCTGGTCTGGTTTTAGTTTCTAGAATGTGCCACACTCATCCTCTTCTCTGATTCTTACAAAATTGGATTCTCCTCATCCTTCAGCTTGCAAGATTAATGTCATATCACTCTGGATACTTTCCTAGAACATCCTATTTAAGTATCCCACCATCCATTGTTCTTAGTTACAAATTCAAGTAACTTCTGTCTTGAACCTATTACTAAATTCATAATAATATTAATCACTATTCATTTATGTATTTTGTCTCTCCGGAAAGTGAATAATTTTAAATTTTTTAACAAAGATTTCCTGAAGGAATAAATACACAGCTTTGTCTTAAGTCTACAAGGGGAAAAACAAGCAAAAAATTGCATATAATATAATACTTGTATTTATATTTGTAAAAAAATAAAAAAGGCAAAACCAAAACCAAACAAACAAAATACTGAAAAGTCAAAATGAAAACTAAGAAAAATGTTTATTTATACAGAGAGGCAGAGAATAGAGGGAGGGAATTGTGATGAAAGAAAGATTTTCTGAATGAGTATTGCTACTAATTCTAACTTAAAATTTACAAACTTATTATATATTACAAATAAATGTACATAAAATGCAGCTCTAAAAAATTGAAGACAAACTAAAAAAAATGGACATATTATGCCGGTGATATAACGACACAAACAAAAAAAATCATTTCAATAAGATTCAGAACATAACATTTTGGCTATACTTCCTTAAAGAAAATGTTTACACACAAAGAAAACCTAAAGTACTTTAACTTTATTCACTTGCATTGCTCTAGTTAGAATATCAGTATGGTTATTTAAAATTTGCTTTATGGGGCGCGTGGGTGGCTCAGTCCTTAAGCGTCTGCCTTCGGCTCAGGTCATAATCCCAAGATCCTGGGATCGAGCCCTGTTTCGGGCTCCCTGCTCTGTGGGAAGCCTGCTTCTCCCTCTCCCATTCCCTCTGCTTGTGTTCCCTCTCTCACTGTGTTTCTTTCTGTCAAATAAATAAAATCTTTAAAAAATAAATAAATAAATAAAATAAATAAATAAAATTTGCTTTATGTATATTATAGCATAAAGCAAATGAAAAGTTAATCATTTTAGAATTTTCAGTGTAAGAGAGGAGACATACAAATATAAAATTTCAAAAAAGTTAAAAATTACATAATATCAAATTTGATATTAAGTATGAATTCACAGTATTTTTACTTAAAAAAATTTTTTTCCCAGCTCTGTTCGCTGAAAAGGCCTAGAAGCTATATCAACTCAGTGGCTCTGGGCACCCATATGCACATACCATGGTAAATAGTCTTATTAAAAATTATTAGGGTACTTAGAAAAAAAATAGCTTGTTTCAGGTTTAGAGAAGAAAAATGTACAAAATTAACAGAATAGTTTGCTATGCTAAAAATCAAGGAAGCTATAAAAAAGTAATGTGATCATTCCCAAAAGTCACAGTTGACAACCTTAGGAAGATTCCACTGCCAAAGAGGGAGCAATTTAAAGATCAGAGAAAAAAATAACACAATTAATTTAAAATATTAAAAATATATTTTATATTCATGGTGTTAAAAATGTTTCTTAAAAAGCTAAGAAGCCAAAACAAGAAAAACTTCTTTATCATTATTGAGGACATTGAGCGCAGCAATAATTTATTTAAAAAATCAGCAATAGGGGCACCTGGGTGGCTCAGTCATTAAGTATCTGCTTTTAGCTCAGGTCATAATCCCAGGGTGCTGGTATAGAGCCCTGCATTGCATCGTGGGCTCCTTGCTCAGTGGAAAGCCCGCTTCTCCCTCTCTCACTCCCCCTGCTTGTGTTCCCTCTCTCGTTGTGTCTCTCTCCGTCAAATAAATAAATAAAATCTTTAAAAAAAAATCAACAATGAAAGGAAAAAATCAGATTTTTCTTTTTTCTTTTCTTTTCTTTTCTTCTTTTCTTTAGAGAATGTACTTCATATTACTAAATTACCCTGGTTGATAAGAAAAAAATTATTTATGTATGAATTCCAGTTAATACATATGAAGGATAGATAGAATTAGAAAGTCATCATTTTACCACCACTACTGTAATGATTGTATTAAGAATTATCAAAGTATTTAAAAAACATTTTATGAGGGGTTGATAGGTGTATTTATTCCTAAAGAGTAAAATCATCACCCCAAGTGTAATTTATTGATTTCAAGATGAAAAAGAAAAAATCACGAATTTGCAACAGAGAGACCAAATTGTCACTACCTGAAGTAATTTATCAACCACTAATAAGGGGCAACCAGACATTATCTGTTTCTTTTTTTTTTTTTTGAAGATTTCATTTATTTATTTGACAGAAAGAGACAGCAAGAGAGGGAACACAAGCAGGAGAAGTGGGAGAGGGAGAAGCAGGCTTCCCGCTGAGCAAGGAGTCTGATATGGGGCTAGATTCCAGGACCCTGGGATCATGACCTGAGCCCAAGGCAGATGCTTAATGACTGAACCACCCAGGCACCCCCATTATGTGTGTATTGATAGGAAACTGTATACATCCTGACAAAATGCTGAAAGTAAATCTAACAAACCTTCAGATTTTACTTCTAGTTTATAGGAAATATAGGAGTTGGAGCAATAAAATTAAATGACACCACAAAGAAGTAATGTGGGTCCTTTTACAAAATAATTGATTAGGTTTTGTCAACAAGTCAGTACCATAAAAAAGAATCTTTTTTAAAAAAAGTTAAAAGATACTAAAGAAAATAATAACCAAATATGATGTAGATATCCTGTAAGCAGCCTGATTTGAAGACCAAATATCAAAGGACATTTTTTAGGCAACTGAGAAAATTTGAAATATGGAACTAGTATTGTATAATATTCAAGACTGGTGTGGTTTCAAAATATGTCCTCAAATTTATTGGACACTCTTCCAATTGAGAATTAGGGTATACAGCTCCTCTCCCTGAATGTGGATAGGCATAGTGCTAAGTAATCACACGGAGCAAAAGAATCACCTAACTAAGCACTGCTCAATTTATTGACCCAGAAATGCACGAACATAATGATTTGGCTGTTGTTTTATACCACTAATCCATCCAAAGAATGGATTTTTTAATGATGAGTATATGACTGGAAAGATTAACTGTTGTTAATTTTTTAGATAAGTAATAGGATTAGAGTTTTGAAAATATATTTTTTATTGGAAAAACAAAAAATGTATTTAAGGGTAAACTTTTCATATCTAAGATATGGATGAATGAAGCATATCTAACTAAATAATATACTTATTGGATTTATTTTGTGCATATCTGAGAGTTTTGCATTATACTCTTTATGCTTTTTTTATTTGAGAAGTTGTATAATTTTTGTAAAAGATGATTTATTGGGAGAAAAAGGTAATGATTTCTGTTATAAATTAATGTGGAGCAGGGGAGGAGAAAACTAAGGCTCCTTTTAATTTTAATACAATCCTAGAAAAAAGTAAGAATTAACACAAGATTTGAAAAGGAGTTAAAAGACTCGAGAAGAATTAAAAGTAGAATGAAAACTAGGAGATCAAAGAGATTTTCAAAAAATACAACAAAATCACTTTGTTTTATAATGATGTGTTTCATGTGGCTGTAACTGCCACTGCTTTATGAAATCATTTGAGGGGCACCTGGGTGGCTCAGTGGGTTAAAGCCTCTGCCTTCGACTCAGGTCACGATCTCAGGGTCCTCGATGTGGGGCTCGATCCCCACATCGGGCTCTCTGCTCAGCGGGGAGCCTGCTTCCCCCCCCCCGCCTGCCTCTCTGCCTACTTGTGATCTCTCTTTCTCTGTCAGATAAATAAATAAAATCTTTTTTTTAAAAAAAGAAATCATTTGAACAAGGATGTTAGCTTCACCTTTGTATTCCCAGTGGTTAGCATATTGCCTGGCATGTTTGGGGCACTCAGTAAATGTCACATAAAAGAAGAAAAAAGTTTGTGGGATTGGAATTAAAAACAACAACAACAACAACTGTATATATTTGTCCAAAAATTCAACATTGCATCTATGGAGGGGGATGCATAGAAGGTGAAGGGTCTCTATTCAGGCCTCTATGCACTGGTCTGTCAGTGTTGAAGTGGATATTATTGATGTGCCAGACATGGCATTCAAATTGTACAATGTATGATTGGAAATGAATAATGGAGAGAGAAAAATAAACATTATAAATTAAAGTAACTTTACCTCCCATTTAAAAAAAATACAAATATTTTTAAGCCACATAATAAATCATCATGTTAAAAAAGAATTGATATGGGGAGATAATTTTAATTGTCTTAGAAAATAAGGCTTTGGGCATAGAATAAACTTTAAAAGATGAATTATGATAATGGCAATCATCACTAATACTGCCAATTACTGAGTATCAGGTACTTTATAACCATTATTGCTAATATATACACCATTTCTTTAAATGAAGTATTATTTTCATTTTCAAGATAAGGAAAATAAAGGTCAGAGATTTAAGTATCCTGCCCAAAATTTCACATGTAAAAACATTTCACATGTAACAACAGCACAGTCTACAACAGTAAACAAAAACTACAGTTAATAATATCTCCATTTCTCCAAGAGAAAATTGAGTCATGGAATCATGCAGTTCAAAAGGTACTAGAGGCCTTTCAAACTACAAAATTCTTGGCAATGAAGTCAAAAGTGTAAGCCAATCTGTAATATGAGATTGAAGGATACTTACTTAGATACATACATTTACAGTTGTATTACCAAAAAGATCCCTGGAAAAATGAGAGGAGCTGACAGTATTTTTATACAAGGAAAAATAGAGGTTCTATAATGCAATGTGAAAGATGTTAGTTTTTCTGATCCTGCTATGGTAATAGCTGAAATTAATTTCTCAACAGCTGAGAAATTTGGCAGAGGTATTTGGAGGCTGAGAATGTCCCTATGAGAACAAGAAGAAATTTTTAAAAATATAAGAGGGATAATCAAGAATAGAGATTCCCTGTTCACCTTTCCTGATGTCATAAAGTGGTGGCTCATATTTTTAAAAATGATACAAAGAAAATTCCCCAGGGAAGGAATCAAGCCAACAACCTTAAAGAGCAAAATAGCTGCAGAAATATTTAAAGGAGTACACAGACTGAGAAAGTCAGGGTGAGGACTTGGAAGCAGTAATCCATATGGAAATAACAGGTCTATAAAGATAGTCAGGATGATGAGAGAAGAAAGAGAAATGCAGACAAGAATAAAGACACTTCCATAGACATCTGAGGTTGTGCAGAGAAAGGCAGAGGATGGAGAGTAAAAGAAAAAAAAAGTGCATGGCATTAAAAAAAACAAGGGCGATACTTGTGCTCCCTAAATAATGGGAGTGATTTTCATAAAGCAACTTCAGAACCCGGAAAGAAGAAAGAATCTGAGCTGATGCAAAGTGTCAACAAAAGAATAAGCAAGTGATTTATTGGAAGAGATCACAAGTTCAAGAAGTAAGTTCAAAGAAGAAAGTAGTTAAATAAAGAAATGTGGTTAGATTAAGCACATTTTACATATTATTTGCTACAATATTTAAAAATGGTCATCACAAGTAGAATCTCGACTTGGTAATTTTTAAAGAATCAAAAAACATGTATTAAAAGTTGTAGACTGTGAAATTAGATATTGATTTTGAGAGTTTTCTAAGCATAGCATAAAACATATGATAGGCACCCTGGTAGCAAGGAAAAAAGCTGTCGGGTTGAGGAATTTGAAGAGATATCATGCTTTAAGAGCAAAGTGGAAAGAACATTAATTTTATTTCAATGAAGCAAATGTTTGATCAGGAAAACAACAACACAAACAGTTTCTCTTTAAGACCATCTGTCTGAACATTGCTGAAATATGTGAAGACATTTCCCAGCAACCCCATCAGCAGCCCATATGCAGTGGTGGAGGAATGTGTGTGAAGGGTGTATAATGCAAGGTGCCAGAGAAATGAGACAAGCCTGCTTTTCTAGCTTCTGTCTGTGTGTATGTTCTGGAGATTCTTTTACAAGGAGACTCTCAGGCACTTCCAGGAAAGTAAAATACACAAGTGAAACCGGGATTCTAATATATAGTAAAAAATGAGTTTTATTTAGCGCAGATGACACTGCTTTTTGAGTCACAGGAGGAGCACAGGATGTAGACAGATATGAAGAGAGTTCTCCAGAGAGCTGTATGAAGTACAATTAAACAGATCAAAGTAGCAAAACCATAAATGTGCTACCAGAGGCAAAAGTGGCACTATGAAGTGTGACAATGCAGACTAACTCAAGTAGAACTATTGGTTTGCACTCTATAAAGAGGAATATGGTGTAAGATAAAATAAAACGTGGAAAAGGAAAGCAAATGAAGCAATTTTTTTTAAAGGTCTTATTTATTTATTTGACAGAGAGAGAGAGACCACAAGTAGGCAGAGAGGCAGGCAGAGAGAGAGGGAGAAGCAGGCTCCCCACTGAACAGAGAGCCCGATGTGGGGCTCGATCCCAGGACCTTGAGATCATGACCTGAGTCGAAGGCAGAGGCTTTAACCCACTGAGCCACCCAGGCGCCCCGCGAATGAAGAAATTAAGGCTAAATCCACTATTAGGAAATAGAGCAAGGCTGAGTAAACAGCTTCCAGTGACAGTTTTTGTGTGTATGCCTTAGTTCTTAGTTCTTGTCCTCCAACAAGTATGTGGCACTTCTGGATAGGGGTTTTTTGGGTTCCACTGGAAACACATGAACAACTTAATAGAGGGTTATATATCTCTTTAAAGGAGAACTATACAATTTATTATTGTATCTTCATGTTTCAAAGTGAACTGTAACAGTACTTTGGAGAACAAATTTCAAATTTCACCAGCTCATGTAAAAGAATGAGGAATGGGAGTGCTTTCCTGAAGATACAAAAAATTTTGAAGGAAAAAAAAGGAAATTTTGAAAAAGATATGGTGAAGTACGTGACAGCGTAGGAGAACAAAATACCACTTACAAAGCAAAACTAAGAAAGTATTGTACTTAGAAATATCAAAGGAGATCTATATGTATATAACAGGAATTGATGATCCTCAGGATGAAGATATTAAAAAAGATTTTCAAACATCTAAGGGAAGTAGTAGAACTGGGTCAATGTAAAGCAGTCTTTTGGGAATGAAAAGTAACTTCTGGTTAAAATATACACAGTGTTCTGCCTAAGGGAACCACCAGTGGAGGAGACCAGGGAATACACACTAACTATAAAGTGCTTGAGAGTCAGATGGTTCAGGTAATAAAAATAAATAGTCATAATAATGTCACATACACATACATGCATACATGATAAACTGCGTATATGATCTTTTCACATGAATTGTTTGATGTTTATAATAATCCTCCAGGCTGGAAGGACAGTTACCTTAATTCCCATTTTGCAGGTGAAAACACTGAGTTTCAAAGAAATCTATCAAGATTTCCATGAAAAAATAGTTATTAATCTTCCTTATTGTCAGCTCTGCCTACGTGTGGACTCAGCCTCCTTACTCCCCTGGGAAAACTAAATCTGTGAGTCTATTAAGATCTCTAGGTCTGCGCTTTTTAAACCCAATAGTTGACACACTAGAATAACATCCTGGGTGCATGTGTGCCCATGAAGGTGCAGCCTGTCCATCTAACTCTTTCTATATTGAACAATTTCTCTCTGTAGGTCGCAGTCCTCACTGTGATTTCCTCTTCATTTTTTCCAAAATGACTAGATCCTTCTTGGATAGGTTATCGCCACTTTATCAAGTCACCCATAGTTTCTTATCCTTTGAGGACCATGTCTTGTGCCTGTCCCCAAATTCCTGTTTAGGTTCTTTTTTTTTTTTTTTTAATTTTATGTATTTACTTTAGAGAGAGAGAGAGAGAGAGAGAGCAAAAGAGAGCAAGTGTGAGAGTGAGCAGGGGGAGGGGCACAGGGAGAGGAAGAGGATCGCAAGCAGCTTCTTCACTGAGAGGAGTCTGCCGTGGGGCTTGGTCTCATGACCCTGAGATTGTGATCAAGAGTCAGTCGCTTAACTGACTGAGCCACCCAGGCACCCCATTGTTTAGGTTCTCTTTAACCCAGTGCTTAGAGCTAAACCATATAATGCAACTAGCTATGAGTATCGTCAGTCACCTAATAGACTGCACACTTTAACAGGATATACATTTGCCATGCCCTTTTGGATCCAATATATGAATTGCTAGTCATCATCCTTGAGAGAGATATATACTACCTATTCCCTCAGCCTTTAAAAATCCAAGCATACTTTACACTTTATTTAGCACATTATTCAATCAAAGTAATTTATGACTACAAGTAAGCCATATATATTAAGAACTTCATATGTGGATCTATCTGATATTTTCTTAAAGTGTAAACAAAATGCAGAATCCCTGCTTCATAGCTTTTTGGTTTATAGTTAGAGGAGTACAAAAATATAAGCATAATAGTGATTCTTTCAATGAACAAAGTTTACAGATTTTATAATTATTTTCCTTGTTCTTATGTTTGATATTTATGGAAATGAATTTGTATCTTTAGAATGAAATATAGAAAGCTTGGGTTTGTATTTCATATTTCTTTTTTAACATTTCTTTCTAGTGATTAATTCTTATTGTATTTTATGTAATTATTGATCTGCATTTAAAAATAAATCAGGAAATAAAAAAATATTTGTCCTTTCCCACCACTAGGTAGAAAAGTACTGTGCTAGAAGACAGAATCATCACTAGAAGGACTAACCAGAGAAGTAAAGTCATTACAAAAATAAAATAACTAATAATGATTAAAAAAGTATTAAGGGAAAATGATGAAAACTGGAGCAAATGTAATTTATGACAATAGCTGTTATTTTTTAACATTTGTTGGTGTAAAATAAATAGGTACAGTATACACACAACTTAATGTAGAGGGAGGTCCAACTTATAAATAGGCATTGATTTTCCATCTTACACCGGTCCGGCATTATGGTAATCATGAGAGACATAGAACAATAGAAGACCTCTGTATTCAGGAGTGAATAAAGGGAAGAGGGTAATATGCGCAGATCAGGGGATATAACCATAATTAACCCTGCACATTTATTTTTCATTCAATTATTCCATCACTTCTTTATTAATTCATGCATTCATTCAACAAAGAGTTGATATATTTAGTAATATAATGTTCACTTATAAAAATTACCTATAACCACTATGGAAACCAGTATGGAGTTTCCATTAAAAGTTGAAAATAGAACTACCATACGATCCAGCAATCCCACTTTTTGGTACATATCCAAAGGAAATGAAAACAAGATATCAAAAAGATATCTGCACTCCTATGTTTACTGAAGCATTATTCACAACAGCCAAGATATAGAAACAACCTAAGAGTTCCTTAATGGGTAAATAGATAAAAAAAGGTGTGAGATATGTATATATATATATATATATATATACACACACACACACACACACACACACATATATATATATGTAATGAAATATTACACAGCCATGAGAAGGAAGGAAATTCTGCCACTTAAGACAACATGGATCTTGAAGGATTATGCTAACTAAAGTAAACCAGACAGGGAAAGACAAGTACTAAGTACTGCATGGTATTATGTATATGTGAAATCTAGAAACAAAAACAAACAGAAAACCCCAAAACCACAAAACTCATAGAAACAGAGAGTATAAAATAGCAGTTGCCAGAGAGTGAAGGGTAGGCAAAATAGGGAGAGATTGGTTAAAGGGCACAAACTTTCAGCTATCAGATAAATAAGGTCTGAGGATCTAATGTAAAACAGGGTGACTATGGTCAATAACACTGTTACATAATCGAAAGTTACTAAAAGAGTAGAATTTAAATGTTCTCACCTAAAAAAAAATAAAATAAAATCTGTAGTACCTCAGGGATAAGTTATTAACATTTTTGTGGGCTTCATTCCAGTTTTAATTTTGTATATATACACACATACATGCACACACACATATATATATCTTCTTATATATAAAATTTAAGGACCCTTTGTCATTTTATAGATAATGAGCAATTTCCTTAACATTTGATGATCTTCTATTATGCCATTTTAATGGCTATATATTTTTCTAATATATATGTGTGTGTGTACATGTGTATAATTAATTTAATAATTTCTCTGTGTTGGGTATTTACATCACTGTCAATATTTCACTACTAAAAAAATGTTGTGGTAAGTATACTTGAGGTGAACATGAACACATTTGTAAATGCTTCTTGTGATGAGTCCCTAGAAGTCTAATTGTTACGAGTCCCTAGAAGTCTAATTGTTACATTTAATATTTTGCAGTTTGGTGGCTTCTAATTTACATTGGTATTTATATTGCTAAATTGCATTACAGAAAAATTTGAACAATTTTTTTCAAACCCATCTGTTAAACATGAGTGTCATTTTTTTCACACTCTTGTGAACAATGGGCACTATTAAAATTGTTTTAACAAAAACAAAACAAAATCTAGAAACTAAAGGAAGAGTATGCCTGTTTATACTTTTCAAATATATTCCTACTGGCACATGTATCTTTTTCTCTATATCTAGCACATACAATCTGTATTCTATCTATAGTATATCTCTAGTCTCTATTTTATCTTTGTCTCTATATATTTAATATGAATTCTAATATATCCATTCCTCATTGATGAACCACCTAAACTTTTTACTCCGAAGTCATATGCATGTATACAGGCTCTTGTGTGCCGCAAACTGGTTTCTGGGCTTTCAATGACTCCAGATCACCAAACTTTTCTACAGTTGTCTGGTGAATTAAGTGAAAGGTATTTCATGAAAGAAAGGCTGGGGATGAGATTGGAAAAGAAAGAAAGTCATTGGAAAGATGAGAGTAGAGAGGAAAGCCGGTGGAAAAGTCTTAGAAGGTGGTAAATTTGGAAACCACAGGGTTTGTGGCTGCTAGAGCCTTCTAGAGGGAAATGGGCTATTTGAGAATAAACTCTTGCACAGAAGTGGTCCTGATAGAAGCAATATTGCAAGTACATTTCTGAGCACAACTCCTTGAACTTGGAGGTAACTAAGGAAAGAAAAACAAAAAAAGTTCTACATCTGCTTGCATAAAATTATTTATAACACAAAGCAGTGCTTGGAATTTCACCAGGAAAAAATTTATTATGGTTAGCATGTACCCTATTTTCCAATACAAACAGAAAGGGTTTGAAGTTATTAATCAATCATGTGTTAATACAAATAAGTTTGTGCTTATTGTTTTTTTTTCCTGACAAACATAAAGTAAGTTATTTCTCAAAAAGAAAAATTGTGATTTGTTGAATTTGCTTCTTTGAAATGGGGATTACAGAGATATGTGTTCTAATTACTGCCAATGTAGGGACCTGAGGAAATGTACTGGACACTGGGAAGGAAAGCACCAACATTTATAAAAGAATTGGAGACTGGAACTGTCAGTGCCAGAATTAACATGTCTTATTCCAAAATCGTGCCTAAAGTTGTTGTTATAGGAGAAAATGAGGAGGAAACAGCATCTTCCCTGAAGTTCTAGACACCTGGTCCTGTCAATCAAAATACAGGTGATTATAATTATTACATTAATTTGACAAAGTCAAATTAATGGACTTCTTGGTAAGGCCTGTGTCTCTATCATCTGTAACAACCATTCTATGGAAAAATGTCTTCCAACCTTATATCAATGGATAATTTTTTGTCTGTTCCTGATATTTTCAGACAGCAGTTCTAATTATTAACGGTACTACAGAGAAAATAAAAGTCCCTTCTTATAAACAAGAAATTTTGATCTGGTTTTGAGGCAGAGTGTTAAATAGAATGTGGGGACTCAAAGTGCCAGGAAAGACAAAAAAAGAGGGTAAACTATTGGTTTATACGTCAAATTTCAAGATACTCTTCACCAAAAACCAAGGTCTCTGTGTATTTATGTGTGGTTTGACAAAGAAGACACCATACTAATTCAGAACATAACTATTTTTACTGGAAGAAGACAAAGAAGTAATTTCTTTTTGAGTCCTTAACAAGATAATAAATCATTTAAATAAGAAGTAGGACTCAAGGTCATATTCAGATCATGTTCACACAAAATGTGTAGAGACTACCTTTTTGTAAACAAGCTCAAAATTCTTTCAACACACAAAACATAAGCCAATCTCAATATTCTAACTACTCTCTTTGTCATTCGTGCTAGCTGTTTTGAGAAATGTTTCATTAAGGTGAAATTTTTTTCTCAAATGGGTTAAAAATGAGTGAAGGCAAAAGTAAGTAATTATTTGAAAAGGTGGCCTTTAGGGTGAGTTAAATAGTCGCATATATATATGATAAATAAATGTTCAATGTGTTTTGGAAAGAAAAGTTTTTATCTTCTGATTATGATTCTCTGTAATCTCTATTCCTATAAAGGCTACACCTATAAATGGGGTTTCTGTACCAGCATCCAACCACTTCAGATTTCTTTTTTTTAAACCACAATCACAATCCAGAGTGTGAGTGTGTGTGTGTGTGCATGTATGTGCGTTATGTGTGTGCATGTGTGTGTGTGTGTGTGAGAGAGAGAGAGAGAAGGAGAAAGGGGGGTGGATATTTTGTTGCATTCCCCTATACAATGCAGTGCATCTCTGACCTTTATTTGATTGCTACTTCATTTTCCTTTTTCCAGTATCACATTACTTATTTGTTTCTTTTTTCTCTGTGGTATCCATATGCCAGCATATCTATCAACACTTCTTCACTTTTAAAGATGAGAAAATGACTAAATCTGCAAGTCCTTATATCTCAGATAGCAGCTGTCTTGTTTGGTATCCAGCGAATGAACCTACACACCCATGAGAACTTAATAGCCTCTTTTTCTCCTAAATTTTAAAATTATTTCACAATAAAACATTTGGTATTTGGGAATGCATTTTAAGCTTGCTATTGAAAAGTCACTGAATGTATATCCATCACCTCCATACAACAAAATAAGCCAGAATATTTTATCATTTACTATTTATCATTTACTATTAAAGTGGAAATCCCTAAGAAATAAAAATTTGAGATTTCCTTCTGTAAAACTGACTAATTAAAATTTTGAACCTGAGTTTTCATGATTTATTTTTTTCATAAATAGACAAATAGGTATTTATAATGATCTGCTACCTTCAGCTTTGCTTTCTAGAGGGAAAAAGTTGCCAGACAGGCATGTAAGCATATTGGCCAATCTAGCTTGATTGCTTTCCTCCAGCAATGGGCAGTTTTAATTTCCTATCACATTTATAGTCATCATATTTGAGGAAGGGCAAAATAGGTTAATGAAATCATTATAATTTCATTCAAATGATATATATTTTAAAAGCTCAATTAAAGAAAGAGATACCAGGGCACCACATTTTATTTTGCCTTATGGAGACCATTGCTCTGCAGCACCTGTAAAAGATACTGAAAAAAAACAAAAAACAAAAACACAACGAAGCACATTTACCAGTGCTGAAATGAATGTGAAGTCATTATCATCACTAAACATATCCATAAAGTAAATTTATTATGAAAACAGATGATTTTTTAAAATTCATTTGTTCTTTCATTTATTCAATGCATGTTTTATCAAATTTTATTCTTTTTAAGACAGCATAACTGGTTTTAAAAGAATATTCAGAAGTTAGACTGAGCTGTAATTTAACTTCATTGCTTATTATTTGTTTGATTTTAAGCAAGGTAATAAGTCTTTTTAATCAGTTTCTTTGCCTGTAAGATGGACATATTGATATTACTATCCCCACTGTGATGAGGAAATGAGATAATAATTATAAAATCACAATGACTGACATACAAGATGTTAATAAATTTTATTATCATTGTTATTGTTACTATAATTATGTCACAGCTTTCAGGGCTGTGGAACATTAAGAGATGAATAGTATATTCCCTTCCCTTCAACTTACTGGGTGTCCAGGTAAGAAAGCAGGGATAATATTAATATTTTGCCAAAATATGATCTAAATACTTTATATTAACTCATTTATATTGTCAATGACTATATTAGGTGAGATTTGTGGGTGTTCCCATTGCACAGATAAGGAAATAGTATCATATGGTAAGGGACTGGTCCAAGTTATACAGCTAGGTAAAGCTGGGTTGGAATATGAAACCAGGCAGTCTGGATCCAGAGTCAGAGTCTTTACGGTTGTTTCCTCTATAATATAATGTTATAATTGTATACTTCCTATACTTCCTAATTCATACTTGCTATGAACCCTTGACTCTTTGGACAAGAACACCACCTAGGAAAATGTGAGATACTTCAGAATCTATCAGTACTCTATTCATGGCTATGAAATCTCAGGTAATAACCATAATTTCCTCCCATAGAAGAAAGAGAAATGGTTGTCCTCAACCACATTCAGTGCTTTTCCTCTAGTTGTAACTCAGCCATCAGCATACCTGTCTCTGTACACAAAATATACCAGATTTCCAGGGTGGTAAGGAATGTCTTCATATCTTACAATTATTCTAACATCCCTTGCCCAGGATAAGCTAAATTCACAGGGGCATTCAGCCATGACCTTTCCCCCAAACAGTACTGATCCCTATGGCACAAATGATCCATGTTCTTCACCTAAGTCATTTATTGCACATCTGTTCTGGGCCTAGCACCAGGAAGATAATGAGAGAAATCTGATGCTACTGTCCTCAACTTCTGGAAGCTTACAAACTTTTAAAACAAATATGCAACCATAATGTATGACCTCATTATGGCATTATGAAAAAGGAATAATGTCTGTGTCAAAAAAAAACTTTCATATACATAAAATGACTTTTGGTTATAAATACAGTGAAGAATTCTGCTTATTTTAGAATTACATTCTGCCCTCCACTCAAAGACAAGAATCCAGACATTTATTCATTTCCATAATGGGGTAGGGGGGAATATAATTCCTATTTCATCCTTATAGAGACAATGTATTTTCTGGGGAATCCCAGGTTTATGGGGTGTATTTTGACTTTGAAAGAAAATTGTTTCCCTCCTGGCAACACTTCAGACACCAAATATGTAGATTTTCCACACCAAGAAATTCTCCAATTTTCTGTGGACATCAACTAGATATACTCTAATTTAATTCAATTCTGATACTAACTACCCAGAATCAGTGTGCAGACCCCAAAGGTTAAAGCTTCAGATTGTCCCAACTCAGACACCAATCACAAGTAGTGGGTCCCCAGTTTACTCACATTTATGTATGAATTGGTTACAAATCAGGAATTCTGTTTTGTTGTGTTTTTTTTTTAAGATTATTTGTTCTAGAGAGAGAGAGAGAGAGCGCATGTGCATCAAGTGGATGCAGAGGAATAGGATCTTCGAGCAGACTCCCCATTGAGCACAGAGCTGGACATAGGTCTCCATCTCAAAACCCATGAGACCATGACCCAAGCCGAAATCAAGATTTGGACACTTAACGAACTGAGCCACCCAGGTGCCCATACAAATCAGGAATTCTTATGACTCCCTCCTCAGGTTTGATAGTTTACCATAATGGCTCACAGAGCTCTGGGAAACAATTTACTATTACCACTTTATTATAAAATACATTATAAAGGATAAAAATGAATAGCCAAAGAAGTGTATAGGGGGAGCTCCAGAAGAATCTCAAGAATAGGAGCTTTTATCCTGTAGAATTGAGGTGAACTACCCTCTCAACACATGGATGTGTTCATCAACCTGAAGGCTCTCTGAACATCATAGCTTAGGGATTTTTATGGAGGCTTCATCACATAGGCATGATCAATTATTAACTCAGTCCCCATTCCTCTCCCTTCCCTAGAGGATGTGGGGATGGGGACTGACAGTTAACACTTCTAATCATGGCTTGATCCTTCTGGTGACCAGCCTGTATCCTGAAACTATCCAGAAATCCACCAAGAATTCCCAAATTAGAACAAAAGACATTCTATCACATAGGAAATTCCTAGGGATTTAGGAGCACTGTGTAAGATATTCCTATTACTCCATTACTCAGAAAATTACAAGAGTTTCAGGAAGTCTGTGTCAGGAACTAGGGATGGACACCAAATATATATTTCATATTATGTCACAACCTCTTCACCTTGATTGGATGCAGTAACCATAAAGGTGCCCTGCTCCAGATACAACTTCGGAGGAACTTGCTGGAAAGACTGTATTTATCTGATAACCTCCACCTGCCATACCTTCAGATAGTCACTACATTCATAAAAGACTGTGCTTTTCGTTGGCTCTCTCAGCCAATGATGGAACACAAGGAAATAGGAGAGTCACTTTGGTTGATGGAGGACCCTTCTAACAGGAAATCTTTGCTTGGAGCTTTTTATAGGGCTGACCAAGACTTTGAGAGCTCATTCCGATGCTCTTCCCATCCAATCCTTGTCTTTCTTTCTTTCAAAGACATCAGGCCTAAATCATTGTCTGAAATCTCCTCCTTATTCTTACTCTCTCCCCTATTTATCTTTCACAGTTGTTTATATCTTCATGTCTGTTTCTAGGAGGATCCAAACTGACAGCAAGCCTTGCACTTTATCTGTGTCTTATAAGAAACATATGAAGTCTACAAACCAAAGTGGAAGCTCTCTCAGTTGGGGAAAAGAATAGCTTCAGGGATCATTTACATCATTGGCTTCCCATTTTCACTTCAGTTTTGACATAAGTATTTTGTACTTATCTGTGATATCAGGAATGCACTTAATAACTACATTTAAATATGTTACTCATTAATTTCAGTTTTTACTTTGGTTTTGTTAATGTTTTTTAAGCAAACATGTTGGTGTGGGACTTAGTCTGCTTTCTTCCCTGATAATTTACAACCACAAGCTAGCTCTCACAATTGAATGAAATTCAAAAAAAAACATTACCAGTTGATTAAAGGAAAACAAACAAAAAATTGCAACTATTTTAAAATGGTTCAGGACTTTTTTTTCTTACTGCTCCTAGACTTTTGACAAAGGAAAAAGACAATCCTGTCTAAAGAATCCTTTCCCAAGGATCAAATAATTTCTAAGGAGGAAAATGAACAAATTCATAAATTAACAAACAAACAAACAAACAAAACCACACACAAGCAAAGCACAGAAGAGCAATAGTTCAAGAATCGACAAACAGCAGAATAAAACTGGCCAAGATTCCAGACACACACATTCCTGAAGTTAAACTTTAGGCAGAAGAAAAATAATTCCAGATTATGTAGTCTAATATACCAGGGGAAAAAAAACTAAGAAATTAGTTAATAAGTGTGTAAATTAAACACAATGACAAAAAAATAATAATGAATTATGGTCTTAAAAAGAAAGATCGATTTACATAGATGATACTAGCATATAAATTAGGGGAGGTGATTGGGATTTAAGTGTTCAGCGGTAGGGAACAGATGATATTAATAGGGATTTTGATAAGTTGAACATACTAAAATTTTTAGGGTAACTACTGAAAAAAACAAAATGGTGAATATAACTTACAAAATAACACAGACAAAAATTGTGTCAAAAGTTAGGTTGTAAAGTAAAATACACCTATTAGGTCTGTTATGCTAGAGACCCCTGGAACTTTGGCCTGTCCCTCTAAGGGAAGATTGTACCACAATAACCTAAATAATTATTAAATTATTTGGTCAATTTGATATTCAAATGAGAAAGAAGGTGTAAATGAAGTCCCTTCCCTAACATTAATTTATAAATTAAAATCAAGTCCAAGTGGAATAAAGACAAATGTAAAAGATAAAATTTTAAAACTTTTAGGAGTGATTTCAGAGGGATATATTTATGAACAAAGGATAGAAAAAAAGATACAAAAGCACAACACAAACAAAAGAAAACATTGATTATGTACTATCTACTTAAATTAATTATTATTTATCAAAAGACCATATAAAGTGAAAATAAGAATCTCCAATTTAGAAAAAAATATTTCCTATATGTAAAAATGATGATTATTCAGAATGTATAGTAAAAACTCCACAAACAATAGAAAAACAAAAAATTGTAAAACGAAGCAACTTGACAGAAGAGGAAATCTGAATCATCATTAAAACAATTAAAAATATGCTCAACTGTTTTAGCAATATAAAAATACAAACTAAAATCAGTATGTTGTACCATTTTACTTGCAACACCATTATTACAAAAATTCATAGCCTTTAAACATCAAATATTGGTGATGATGTGAAATGACAACTTTCATATATTGCTGGCAGGAAGAAATGCAAATTAGTACAAACACTTTGGAAAATTATTTGGCATTATCACAATAAATTGATGACTATATATGTAGAATGACTAGAAATTCTAATCTGCAATATTTATCTGGAAGATCCTCCTGTATACCTACTCCAAGAGAAATATATATCTTCATAGGATATAAAATGTCCATCAGCAGAGCAGATAGTGTTATATCCATACAGTGGAATACTACATAGTAATATACATGAATGAACTACAGTTACCTGTAATAACATAGAGGGGAAAACCTAAAATTCAAGGACCTCCAGTCATGCTAAAAAGCAAGTCTCAGATAAATATATACAATTTAATTATATTTTAATAAAGTTTAAAAGTATGTGAAATAAACCACAAATTATTTGAAAATTTAAAATGAATGATAACTTTTTTTTTATTTATTTGACTGAAAGAGAGAGATCACAAGTAGGCAGAGAGGCAGGCAGAGAGAGGGGGAAGCAGGCTTCCTGCTGAGCAGAGAGCCCAATGTGGGGCTTGATCCCAGGACCCTGAGATCATTTCCTAAGCCAAAGGCAGAGGCTTTAACCCACTGAGCCACCCAGGCGCCCTGATACATTTTTCTAAAGCAAATGAAAAATAAATCCAAAAGTCATGGTAGAGATTTCCCCTGAAAAGAAAGGAAGGTATAGGGGAAATAGGATTACAAAGAGCATATTAAAGACAATGAGACTGTCTTACCCCTTAAACAGGGAAGTTTGCATAATAGCTTTGTTTATTATGATTCTTTTTTACTTTTTACTTTTTTTACTTTTTACCTCTGTGTGCTCTAAATAATAAAATTTATTTTTAATTAGTTTTAAATTGACAGTTTTCAAGTGAAAATATAATCTTAAAAATGCCCAAAATGAAAAGAGAATCTATATAAATCAATATTCAAGAAATTTATCTATAAAGTTTTAGATAATGCAATTAAAAATATATATGTACATTTTACTTATATGAAATATCAATTTAATTACATTGGCTACTAAAATGCTACATGGCTGTGAGAATTCAGATATTTATTTGAAAACTAATTTATGCAAGTTCTGAAAATGAATTTTTTATTACTTCATAAAAAGGAAGTGCCAGCCTCTTCAGATTTCAGCTTAAGAAATAAAAATTTGGGATCATGCCTTGCTTGAATCCAATTAAAGTAGATTTCGAAGACATACTGCTCCTTTCCATGTAAACTTTGCTAACACAGAAATTTTCATATATATATATATAGATAGGTAGATCTATATATAAATCTATACAATATAATGTATTACTCACGCTTAGAATTCTCAAATAGCTAATAACAGACCAATAATTTAAATTCTCACTGCTGCAAAAATTGATTCATTTCTTGACTAAACCCCGGAGGAGGGGAAATCCCACTTGTAAACTTCATTTTCTTCAGTATATCTCTTTCAGTGAATTTATCTCACTTGGAGATTGCTCTTTTTCTTCCGTTTTTAAAAATTAGATTATAAGTTCCATGAGAATAAGAATCTTATTTATCCTATTTACTGATCCCAGAATTTATCATAGTGCCTAATAACATTAGTAGATGTTTGATAAATATTTATTAAACTAACAGATCATTATCACAAGTTAGTGAGCTGAGGAGGGATAAAAATAAAGTATATTTCAAAAGTAATATAAGGTAGTAATTATTTTCCCTACTTAAGACTTAAGTGCACACATAGTTTCAAAAAAATTATATATTTAATTTTCATTAAATTAAATTTTATATTTTATTTGGTAATCTATTTACATCGCTCAATTGTCAGTAGAACATACACATTGAGAACACTTGATTATACTCATTTCCTTTTCTTCCATATTTCTCTCTTACTTCCTAAAATAATTACTTTTCTAAGTGGGTTTCCAGTGTTTTATTATGCAAATACAAGCAAATATGAAAAAATATTTTTATTACCTTCCGTTAAGTTCACAAAGAAAGTAACATGTGCTATAAACACACTGCTACATCTCACTTTCTTCTCTTAAAAATATGTCCTGGAGATCTTTCTATACAGAGACACCAAGAACTGCCTCAAACTTCTGTACAGGTGCATAGCATTCCATTTTATGAATGTACACTATTTCGTTGAATTTGTTCTCTTGTGTTATTTCCAGTCTTGTCCCATTAACAACACTGTGGTGATGTCTAACCTTTGTACATAAATTATTTGGGGTTTGTGCAAGCACATCTGGAGGATAAACTCCCAGAGGTGAAAATGCCAGGCCAAAGTGTAAGCCTATTAGTAATTCTGAATGATACCACCCCACAGAGATTATACTATTTGGCATATCCACAGGATGTCTAGGTCTTCTGAGAGACAAATGCCAAGACAGCGCTAAACATGATTTTATTTGCGTAAATGCCTGAAAGTAAATAGAGAGGGTGGCAGGCAAGGCTGGAAAAGTATTCAGACAGGATACAAGTCTTCCCCCCATGAAAGAGAGAGAGGAAAATGTTGAGAAGTGTCCTAGCCAGCCTTGTGGTCTAAGGAATGTTAGGCAAAACTGTCAGGAAAATTCTTGAGCTAACGTTAATCAACAAAGGGCCCCTCCTTCTCTACTTTTGAATCTTTGCTTGGTCTCAGTCACTGGTGGGTGACACCTATGGGAGGCCAAAGAACAGCAGCAAAGACCCTTGGTCAATTGTACTCCCTTGAATTGGAAATTTTTTAGGCATGTAAAGATAAATACAAATTAAAAATGAAAGGCTTTGACAATTATCATATATCTCTCTGATATGAAAAATTTGAGAAGCAGGGTGGGGGATCGTTGGGGAAAGAGACAGGGAAAATGAAACAAGATGGGATCGGGGAGGGAGACAAACCATAAGAGACTCTTAATCTCACGAAACAAACTGAGGGTTGGGGGTTGGGGGGAGGGATAGGGTGGCTGGGTTATGGACATTGGAAATTATATATTAATAAAATTTTTATAAAAATGAGAAGTTTGTTCTCCCTCCCTGATGAAAATGGGTGAAGAGATTTCCCCCTCTTTCATTTTTCTTTTAAAGCATTTATCTTAGACACTTTTTTTTTTATTAACATACAATGTATTATTTGCCCCAGGGGTATAGGTCTGTGAATCATCAGGCTTACACATTTCACAGCACTCACCATAGCACATACCCTCCTGAATGTCCATAACCCAGCCACTTTATCCCTACTCCCCCACCCCCCAGCAACCTTCAGTTTGTTTCATGAGATTAAGAGTCTCTTATGATTTGTCTCCCTCCCGTCCCATATTGTTTCTTAGAACACTTTAATTGTAAATACTTTCTCATGTCTTTGAAATATGTATAAATCCTTCTGAAGACTAAGTAGGCCTTTTGTTAGCTGACCTTTTTGTTAGCTTTATGATCCAGGAATGTCTTTCTCAAGAACCTGGGAGTCATCTCTTTGAAATGTAAAAATCATGGTGATAGCATCCCTTCTCCCAATTTCTAAGGGAAAGTAGGAACCTGACCAGTGGGTACCTTTCTCCAAACCTACTTTCTCTCATAAAGAGCCAAGAAGCTTATTATTCCTCTGGTTAAAGCTGAATAGTTAATACAGACAACCAAGTAAAGTTAGGATGAACTATCTGTGACACATGGTGTTGTCCAATGCTCTTACTTGAGGACTAGCTATCGTTTGTCTTGAAACATTTAAGTAATGGGTTGTATCTGTTTAGATGTACGAGGGAGTGACATGTCTTTGCAGTTTCTTAGCAAACTGCCTGTGATGTCCTTCACATTCCGGCTTAATGCTTATTCAATAATAAAAGTGTTTTCTTTTTCTACTACCATTGTGGAGAAGACTTCTGGGTTGGGAGGAAATTTTACTTTTAATTATATTTTCCCAACAGGTACAACAAACAGGTATTTGGTGTCAATTTACCAAAGTTTGGTTTCAAACTTTACTTGTTAATGTGTTCAGTTTCCTGTCTTTTATGGGCATAATTTTACTTGATTGCTTATCTACATCATTGTGTGGTAAGAAGAGGCTAAGTGATATTATGAAAATAAAACAACTTTGAAAATATAATGTATGATGTAAGATTATTAATTTTTACTTCCATCAACATTAGTTGAAGACATCACTTCAGAAGCATTTATAAGATTTATTATCAAATGCTTGTAAAAGCATGGGATATACTAGAAAGATTTATATACCATAATATGTTTAGTCAACTATGTTTACTACATAGTCCAGAAAAGCACTCTTATCAGCACTTCAATTTAACATGAATGGAGTTTGCATGAATAGATGAGGAGAAACATTGAGTCCCAGCAGAGAAATACTGGGAGAAACATTAAGGATTTTGAGCAGCAAAAGGCTTTCCATGAATTAATAAATAAGCTATTTGGTGATAGTAATTATAGCATTTATCTCTACCTTTGTATGATACAAATATATCTGGAATGAGCAAATAGACATAAATTGGGGAAACGTAACATTACTATATCACATAATAAATCTTAGTTGAAGGATGGTACTCACTTTAAATAGGGCAAATAGAAAATTATGAATTCATACTCTAAAAGGTTTTTCTTTGCCCATTCTTTCACTATCCTTTGTCGAGTCCCAATTATGACATAAAATGTCATTTCTTTTGTTGGATTTACTTCCTTCACTTTGCCGCTCTTAAACCAGATTTAAAGAAAACTATTTCCTGTGATATAGGCATAGAAGTTCTGGCACTGGGGCACCTGGGCGGTGCAGTTCGTTGAGTGCCCAGCTCTTGATTTCAGCTCAGGTCATGGTCTCAGGGTCATGAGGTCAAGCCTCGTGTGGGGCTCCATGCTCATGTACGGAGCCTGCTTGGGATTCTCTTTCTCCTTCTCCCTCTGCCCCCACCCCAACCCTGCTCACTCACTCTTTCTCTATCATAAAGAGAAGAAAGAAAGAAAGAAAGAAAGAAAGAAAGAAAGAAAGAAAGAAAGAAAGAAAGAAAGAAAGAAAGAAAGAAAGAAAGAAAGAAAGAAAAAAAAGAAGTTCTGGCAGAACTTATACTTGCAATATGAGTACTGTGCCAAGTACACCCTATTTAGATAATACCATTATTAGACTAAACAGTTGATGAAACAAACACTTTAAGTAGAGGCACTTAAATACATATTTACAATGGAAATTTCTCTGTTCAAATTACATAACATTTTGGTTTAAAGACCAAAACTGGCAGTGAATTTTCTACATCTACACTGAGATGTGTGCCATCATATTTTTGCCTTTCCTGTTTGTTTTTCCCAAAGGGTACATTTACCTATTCTGCATTCTACCTTGGTTACTTTCTTTGACCTTTTCTTGCTTTCATTTCGTTCCTTTTGACTTACAAATCCCTTTCAATCTATAGTAAATGCAATGGATAAATAGCACAATTTTAACTTCTCATCTCTTTATTTTAAATACAGTCTTTTTGCAAACGGCTGGTAGTATTTATAGCAACATACCAATATTCTACTTTTCCATAAAAAATAACAGTCAATACTTTTGAAAATTTTAATCTTCTCCCATTCTACACAAAGAAAACTACTTTGGTTTCAACAGAGTAAGAAAAATTCAAAAGATAAGAATGTATGTATAAATTTTCTAAGATGCCAAAATTTCATTTATATATAAAAAGTGTGGGTATGGTGTTAATCATTTGTGTTAGTGGAGATATTTGAAATAATCAAATTATTACATGTGGAAAGCTCTCCCTGACTTTTTAAATGTGTTTCTTAAGGCTTCATTCCATAAAAATGCTCTATGTGTTGTTTGAGCAACTTACAGCAATAGATATTGACTGAAATGATCACATGAGTCTTATTTAACACAAATATCTGCCTGTAAAGACATTTTGAAGACACATTTTAATTTGAAAAAAGAAGAAAAAAAAATAATAAATAAGTGCCTAGTATGGAAATCTGCACATCAAAAATAAAGATATATCAATCAATTTAGGATTGCGATGTATTCCAAATCTTTCCTCACAAAGCTCACTGAAAAGGTAAAGATACTAATGGATATGTTATAAGTCTCTGCTCAGCTTCTGTTTGAATGCTGTGCTTTTCATACAACTGCTGATGATTTTTTTTCTTCATCTAGAGAAATTGGGTCCCTTTGATGATGCTTTTAGTATCAGGACACACATTTCACGTTTCTTTTTTTGTGAAATGCTTCACACTTTGCAGTTGTTCAGCATTTAGATTTTTAAAAATACTATAAGGCACTACTCCCCATTCCTGATGTCTCTTTCGATTGGAAGGACATCTATTGGCATAATTATACTTCTTCCCTCTTCACGGTAAGCAAACTGCAGGCAGGAAGCCTGGGTTCTACTTTGCTTCTCCTGGGGTCTGGCCTCTGGTTCCAGCACTTCCTTGTTGTAAAGCCTGTCTAATTCTGTGTCTCAGTATTAGTGACCTGATATGCCCACATATATAACCTTTAATAGCAAGTCTATCATGTCTCCATATGCTGCTTTGTCTTAGTTCTCAACTTGTTCCATGCTGGGGCAGAGACAAGGGGCAATATTACTGGCATACTCTAATAGCACCATGTCAATATATTTGCTGGTTTTTCATTTAATTTATCCTGTCTGAAAAGTGTATATTGACAATATCTTAATTCACAAAATATACACTCTTTTATTTTTTTTCATAGTCCTAAAAGTTGTGTTCAATTTTTCTTAATTCCATTTTTTTCATCGCTTTGTGTTTTAGAGTACTATGGAGATGATTTGATAATAAATAAACATCTTTTTAAAAAATATCATTTTATTATTTAGCTAAGTTCCAAAAACAAATCTATTGGATTCTACAGTTCAGGTTCTTACATACTATATTTCATTTTGCCCCAGTTTGGCTCTACACATTTGCTAATAAGCTGTAGATGAATTGTATTTCAACTAACCACTCCTCTCTAGAAAGGTAGCATCTTATAAGAACATAAAACTAGTGAAAATCAATGTGTTCATGCATCTGAAGGAATAAAACAATCATACATTTAAACTAAATATTAGTTTTTAAACATTTCATATTTCAATTTCTGAGAGTTGGAGACTCTTCTAATATTAACATGCCATTATTATTAGGCTTGACTGCCTGCTGTGAACTATGGTGAAGCGCACAGAAGAATCTCACTACAGGCAAATACAAACACTGAGATTTTAATGGCTGTTAAGTAAATCTAAACTTAAAAATAAACAACAGGCTTAATAGAGGCTTAATTATTGTTACATGCAGTGTTTCGAAAAAACAGACTTTATCTCCATAACCTGTCATGAAAATATATTTCCTCTTGAAGAAAAAATCTTATTTTTATTTTAAAATATGTGGGATCAGCTAAACAAGCAGATACTTTTCTGTTTCACTATTGATTACTTTCCTTTATATATAAGACAAGTCTTGTAGATGGGATAAATTTAGACCGTCAGACTACAAAAATGTAGTATGAGGCATACACTGCACTTTGTCATACACATTAATGTGTCCAGGTTCTTCTTCTGACACTTAATTTAAAATACTGGTCAAGTTAAAACTTGATATTAGTCTACATTCTATTTGCTTTGGTTTTTGTCTTATTGCTAATCTTGTTAGATTGCTTTTTTTTAGAGCTGCAACTGCTGGATTTTTATTGATTACAATTTCACATTGATGTGTCTTAAGTATATCTACAAAGACATACACACATGAAAAAGCATAAGGACTTGCCTTTCTCACATTACTGGTCTGTCTATCCATCTATCCATCTATCTATCTATCTATCTATCTCTCTATCTATATACATTTTAATTGGTAAGAAAGTCATAGATTTGGCAAAAGAAGATCTTAATAATTATTTATTTCAATCTATCCATTTATAGATGGGCAAAATGAAGCACAAAGAGATTAACGGGTGGTTTGAAATGTCACTATAACTAAATGCAAGGTTTCCTGATCCTAAGGATATGAAGCTATTACGTTTTATCTGCCACATGATGATCTCTCATGCCCAAATCAGAAGTTCCTCACCATATTGGTAAGATCCCTTTCCAAGTAGTGCTGGACAAAGCCAGAGTTTGGGAAAATATCTCACTTCTTGGTGTGCAAGGTATCTTCACCGGACTTTTCAGACATAATTTTCTTATTTCTTTCTTTTAGAAATTCAGTTATACTACACATATACAAAAGTGAACAAATAATAAGTGTTCAGATTGGTAAATATTTGCAAAGTGAATATACCTGCATAGCCATCACTCTACTACTTCAGAACACTACCACCACTTCAGAAGCCTCCCTTGTATCTCTTCCCAGTAATTATAGTTCCCAGGTATCCATGATTCTGATTTCCACCACTAGAGATTAATTACTGCTTTTTGAATGTTATATAAATGAAAACATACTACATGTTTTCTTTAGTGTTTGACCTCTTTCATTAAGTAAACACTATCGGTGAGTTTTATCTTTGTCGTATGTTAATTTTCATTGCTATATTATATTGTATATATTTGTATATATGCAATATATACAATTTATCAATTTATTCTATTATTATGGACATTTGGATTGTTTCTACTTGTGACTATTATAAACAGTGTTGTTATTAATATTCCCTACAAATCTTTAACATGCAAAATAACACACTTCTACATATTCAGAAGTGTAATTGTTTGGTCATAGGCTATACTTAGTTTTGGTAGAATATGCCAAAGTTATACTAATTTACATGTTACACAGTAATATATGATGTTTAGATTATTCTCTAACCTCACCAATATGTAGACATATCAGCTTTTTATTTTTTTTTTAAAGATTTTATTTATTTATTTGACAGAGAGAGAGAGAGATCACAAGTAGGCAGAGAGGCAGGCAGAGAGAGAGGGGGAAGCAAGCTCCCTGCTGAGCAGAGAGCCCCATGCGGGGCTTGATCCCAGGACCCTGGGATCATGACCTGAGCTGAAGGCAGAGGCTTTAACCCACTGAGTTACCCAGGCGCCCCCATATCAGCTTTTTAATTTTTAATTTTTTTGGCCATTTTAATAGATATATGTAAAATGTTCTTTTGTTTTAAATTTTCATTTCCCTGAGTACTAACCATGTTGAACACCCTTTCATTCATTAGAGATCTCTTCTTTTTACCCCATCTGCAGCTATTCTTTATGCTTTCCCATCCTATTCTATGTCCCTGGAGGCTAGCTTGTACTGAATACACCAATACAGTCCATTCCCTCTGGGATCCATCATTAGAGATCTTTGATAGAGGATGGAAGGGAGGCAAGGAGGGAAAAGAATCAGACATTTTTTTTTCTCTCTATACTGCCTTCCTTTGGCTATGGTGCAAGCTGTCTGTGACCTTCCATGGAAAGGCCTCAGACTGCAAATCAACATGCCTCATAGCTTTTTCCATCTGCAATTTCCCACTAACTAATTTTTTTTTTCCACCCCAAATACCTAAGGTTAATATGGGAACCTTGCTATCCTTAGCATACTTCACTATCTCTTGTGGTTTCCCTATCTCTCTCCAAACTACGTGAATGTTTGCTGGTTTGTTTTAAGCCCTCCCTCTATCCACATTGGAATGTAGTATCTACTTCCTGCTGGAAATCTGTATGATATGCATTACTATTTCTAAATTGTACCAAGCATGTGTAGAAAGATGGTGTATGCAAGATGGGCATTTGAAAATTAACTAAAGAACATTTAGTAGAAAATTCAGTATTTTAGGGTATACCTCCCACCAGGACCTTGAGTAATAAATGTTTGCCAGGGTAGAACTCTTGTTTAAGCAAATAAGATATTCTATTCCACTGGCATGTTAGGCTGAGTCCTTAAGCAGGTTCTGATTGCTTTTAGAATGATTTAAACCATGTTTTGTAGCACTAAAATTGAAATTAATATATGTGGTGTGATCTTACAAGAGTATACACAAGATTTACCTAAGGATCTTACCATAGTGTCTTAAGTTCTATTCATTATCTACTTATTTGTCATAAGGTAGGAGATCTAACAATTTGGAACATTAACTTCTAAAATTATGATACCCTTCACCATCTTCTTACATACTTTTAAGTCTTGTTTCAGATGTTACTTTCAAGCCTGAGTCAAATAAAACCCTTTCTTTAAGAGATAAAATGTCTTTATCATTATTATTAAAATGCATGCAAACCAAAGCACAGAGAGCAGGGAGAACTTAGAGGAATTGGAAATCTCCAAATTCCTAGGAAAAATGAGAAAGACGATTGTAATTTTATCTTTCCCCTTGTAAGAAAGGGAGCCACAGTTATGAAAAAAAAAAAAAAAATAGGCCTAGCAGCAATCCCAACTTAGAGCTAACTCAAGTTAAAGTCTAATAAGGTAGTTTTATGAGAGAATTAAATAGAACTGATAACAGTTGAGAACAGTTTTATGGGATCATGAGCTCTTCATCCTCCAGTTTTACTCACCTACCTACTGTAATTTGGTGTCTGACCCAACACTCCTTTGGTAAGTACTCTAAAAATCAGTAGTGATCTTGTAATGTTCAGCAGTCTCCAAATTTATGCAGCAATTAAGAATGTAGTAGACCATTCTTTCTCTCTTGAAAGTCAATGATACAATATCCAGTTCTTAATTTGGCTTTCTCCTTTCTGGCCACTCCTTTTTTGCCCTGTCCTGATTTCCAATTCACCATTCACCTTGTAAACATTTGTTTCACAGGGTTCGATTATTAAATCATTTCTCTGCTCATTCTACATGATTTCAGTGGGTTAAATTAATCCCTTCATACGAGTATTCCTTTATGTCAGTGATTTCCAAATATTTATTTATAAACCCCACCCCCTTATGTAATATAGACCTGTATCCTAAAATGGCTTACTAGGGGCACCTGGGTGGCTCAGTTGGTTGAGCATCTGACTTGGTTTGGGCTCAGATCATGATCTCAGGGTCGTGGGATCGAGCCTGAAGTCAGGCTCCATGCTCAGCAGGGAGTCTGCTGGAGATTCTCTCTCTCCCTCTGCCCCTCCCCCTGCTTGTGTGCACTCTCTCTCTCTCTCAAAATAAATAAATAAATCTTAAAGTAAAATAATAAAATAAAAAGGCTTACTAGATAACTTTCATGTGGATACCCAGTGGGAGATTTTAGTTTTAACACATTCCAGGTCAGAGTTCTTCTTTTCCTCTCCAAAACTGTTCTTCCCTTTTATGTCTCCTTTCAGTTAATAAAATCACTATTCAGTGAGTCACCCAAGCTAGGAAACCTCATTATGATCCTCAACTCATCTGTTCATCTCATCTCTCACATTCGATCAGTCACCACATCGTGTTAATTCCATCTCCTGGATATCTTTGGAATCTGTCTTCTACTTTTCATTCCTACAGCTACCTCTCCTGTTTACAAGCTCATCACCCCTTTTTTTGATCTGTCATGATGGGCTCCTAATTCCCTGACTCTTATGGCTGACTCACAAATATCTTGATTTGCCATTGATCTTTGGAACTGCTATAAATGTGTTTCTAAAACACAAATCAAATCATATTCCACTCATTTTAAAAGCTCTAATTACAGAATTAAATACACACTTATATGAGATCTGGCTTGGATGAACAAGGATTCCAACAACAATATGTTTTTAAAAGGGAAACATAAGAGGGAAAAAAAAGCAATGGCTCTTCCCACATAGAAAATGCATAATAAATTCTTATTAATTTTTAATGCAGTGTTGGATATTATGGGTTTTAAAATCTTACATTATTTATTTCTAAGCTATTGAAGGATATAATACAAATTAATTATACTTATTGTCCACTTTTGGTTTTCTCTTTAAATAAAATTATTTCACAGTCACCTTCACATACACACACACATATGTAATTTATATATCAGGTAGCTACATATACATATGTATATACTGCTTAAACAACAATCTCAAAGAAACAATATTTACGAATTCATAAAAATTTATGAATTCATTAAAATTGAGACTAAACTATTTAATTAGAAAGATTTTATTTTTTTCAGAAGGAACTCTTGGGGTGCACTGAAAAAATGAAAATTGTTTCTAATCAGCATTTTCCCTTAATGAATAGGGCCAATGAGTTGGTATTAAGATGTGCATATATAAATAGGTTTCATGTGACATTACACACCTGCCTGATAGCTTTAAATTGCAAATGCAGCTTTTTCTTTTCTTTTTGTTTTGTATATATTTATAGTAATTGAATTGTTTTTCATATGTGATAAAACTTCTATTATTTTCTATTATTTAACATTTCCAGTGCTCTGCTTAATTGTAATATGCTGGCTAACGTTGGGTATTAATAAATTAAATATGGAGAACAAGTAAATTTCAGCCTCATGAATTATTATTATTTTACTCTATCTCTAGAAAAAATGCAAGGATTTTACAAAGGTCTTCTTTCCTTTTTTTTTTTTTTTAAGGTCTTATTTCTAAGGAAGTTGCTCTTGCTTCTTCTTTTCTTCCTGAAATGCTTTCAATAACTCTAGGTTTCTGATTTATGCTTCTAAGGAGGTTGCAAATTCAAGAAACACAGACTGAGTATGTGGGCAATACATCATTACTGATTAAAACTATGAACAGTTTTGTTTACCATGATTCCTCTCTATTAAGGAGTGAAAGAGCAGCAATATAACTGTTCACATATTGATAATTAATTATCAATGAGAAAAAACAAATAATATTTTTTAAAGTCCATCTCTTATTCCCTGACCCTACTGCTAAAAGGAAGGCCCTGCTGAAGTTGAGAAGAAGAAATTTGAAGTTTTAGTATTTTTCATTTATGTAAAATATTCTTGTATTAGTATCAGTTAGACAACAAAGTGACAAGAACTAGTAAAGGATATTATTTGATAATTTCTCTATGTGGAAGTTGACACTGAGATAATAAAGTTCCCCTCAATATAATGACTTAAATACAATCTGTAATCAATGCTGCAGATTACCATAACCAATTAATAATTCTCCTCAGATAAGTGTTTAATGAATGAGGGGAGGGAGATAAGTTCTTTTTTTTTTTTTTTAATATTGTTACAGCTAATACTTAGAGACCCAAAGAGTTTTCCAAGCTTTTTTCAAGAACACAAAGTAAAATAACATATAGTCAAGATTACAATCCAGGTCACTAGACTTCCATTTTCTACATTTCTCTACTGAGGACTGAATCTTCTAAAACCTAGTTAGAGTTACCAACTTAAGAGCTTAAGTAATGGAGGAGACAAAAAGATCTTAATATTCTTACCATGAAAAATAAACTTTGGGACATAATTGTACCAGCAGTCAGAGGGAAATACACTTCTTCATTTGGCATAGTCTATAGTCCAAATAATTTAATTATTATGTATGTTTGAGCTTAATTTAATCTCGATGTAGTTTAAGGACAAAAATTAGACAAATATTCATCTAGCTATCATTTAGGCCAAGATATCAAACATTTTTAAGAAAATATAATGTATCTGTAGATTTTTTATGAGATGCTTCTGTGAGTTCAAATTGTGGATTTAAATTCAACTCTTATGTCTTTCATTTTCACTATTGTATTATAATCATTATATGAGTAGATTGCAAATTATTCCATTTGTGGATGCTGGGGTGAGGATATATTTTTGCTGTAATATACAACACTGATATAAGGAATTTTTGTAGATATATCTTGATACACAAGAGTTTTTCTAGGGTAGGTAATAAGGAGTGGAATTGCTAGTTACGAGATATGTACATGTACATCTGTCTTTACTAGATTACACTAAACTGATTTTCAGAGTGCTAGTAACTATTAAAATTCCCATCAATTAACATTCTTGTCAAAACATGATATTATTTGACTTTGCCCACCTACTGAGTATAAAAATGTATATCATTGTTGTTCTAATCTTTATTTCCCTAATCATCACTTAACATCTTTTAAAATTTTATGGTTCATCAGTGCTTTTTTTTCAATGAAATTTCTGATCATTTGTATTGCTCTATTTTTGTTGCTTTGTATTTTTTATTGATTCTTAGGAATTATTTAGTATATATTCTGTATATATGCTGTGTTGGGTTTATGTGTCGTAAAGCCCCTCTCCTGGATTGTTGATAGACTTTCATATTTTCTAACTGTCTTTGGAGGAACATAAATTCCACCTGAGATTGTTTTTTGTATATTGCATGAGATAGGGATCCCATTCTTTCAGGATTACTTATTACCCTCTCATCTACATTATCCCTTCCTGAATTTGAAATATTAGGCAAACATTATGGTTATCTAAGACTATTCTTTTTAAAGATTTTATTTATTTGACAGAGAGAGAGAGATCACAAGCAGGCAGAGAGGCAGGCAGAGAGAGAAGGGGAAGCAGGCTCCCCGCTGAGCAGAGAGCCCAATGCAGGGCTTGATTCCAGGACCCTGAGACCATGACCTGAGCCGAAGGCAAAGGCTTTAACCCACTGAGCCACCCAGGCGCCCTCATGGAGATTACTTTTAACTCTACTCTAGAGCTCTAGATTTTTGGTTTCTCTCCTCAGTTTCTACCTCATGCCAAACTGCAAAGCCTTTCCTCACTTCAGATCTCCATTTTTTTTTTTTTTTTTTTACATAGGCTATGGAAGCTTCGATAGAAGAATTAGTAAAAGCAAAAATGCTAGTTCTCTATAATCTCCTTGGAAAATTGAGCTTTAAAGTGTCACATCATTGACACTGGTAATGGTGTATGAACTGCTGGAGAGAAGACAATACCAGCAAGGGCAACAGAATTGGCATTGGTGGGAAGTCAATGGTGGCAACAGCAGTGAGCTGAACCTTCAAAAAAGGTCATACTAACTGAAAAACCAATACTGTGTTGGTGGTCACTGTTGGCAGGACTGGCACTTTAAAAATGGATAACAGTAAGAGATTATATCAAGTAGTATAGAGCTAAAAGAGAAAAGGAGGAAAACCGCAGACAAGCTGAAGCAAGTTATCACATAATAACTTTTATTTTTATTTTATTTAAAAATTGTTTTCTTCCAAGTTTTTATTTAAATTCCAGTTGTTAACATACAGTGTAATATTAGTTTCAGGTTTACAACACAGTGACTCAACATTTCCATACAATACCTGGTACTCATCACAAGTGCCCTTCTTAATACCCATCACTCATTTAACCCATCCCGTACCCACCTCCCCTCTGGTAACCATCAGTTTGTTCTCTATAGTTAAGAGTCTGTTTCTTGGGATGCCTGGGTGGCTCAGTTGGTTAAGCACTGCCTTTGGCTCAGGTCATGATCCTAGGGTCCTGGGATCGAGTCCCGCATCAGGTTCTCTGCTCAGCAGGGAGCCTGCTTCCCCTCTCTCTCTCTCTGCCTGCTTCTCTGCTTACTTGTGATCTCTTTCTCTGACAAATAAATAAATAAAATTTAAAAAAAAGAGAGACCGTTTCTTGGTTTTCTTTTTTCTTCCCCCCAGCCATGTCCATTTGTTTTGTTTCTTAAATTCCATATATGAGTGAAATCATATGGTTTTTGTCAAAAATAGCTAATTATGCAAAGAGCTCATATGACTGGATAAAGAAGATGTGGTGTGTGTGTGTGTGTGTGTGTATAAAACAATATATATAATGGAATCTTACTCAGCCATAAAAAAGAATGAAATCTTGTCATTTATATATAATGCAATCTTAGCTGTAAAAAAGAATGAAATCTTGCCATTTGCAACAATGTGGATGGAGCTGGAGAGTATTGTGCTAGGTGAAATAAGTTAGTCAGAGAAAGACAAATACCATAATAACTTTAGAATAAGTTTTCAAAAATGACATGTAAAAGAGTCATTAAGGATTCCCATCTAGCACAATCTCAGGGAAACTCAAGAAATCTGAAGTTGCTTTGTTAAGACAATCAGATTTGGGAAGTGCAACTGGTGGTTATAATAGACACATTTAAAAAATATACTTATTATGTTACATTTATTGATTTCTTACACCAAAGTCACCATATACTTTGGAATATGGGTTTTACCAATTTGGAAACATATATATATTTCTCATTGTTATTGTAATTATTTGTCTTCTTATAGCCAAATATATTGTTCAAAAGGTTTTAGTGTTGGCTTGGTGTTTTAAACACAATTCACAATATTTTTTCCACTAACAATGTATTTTGGATATTAAATAACTAATTGCTGAATGGACATTCGAAATACCACATTTATAAATTAGGAGATGCCCATATATGGAAAGGGAATTTACACAAGGCATTATTTGTTGATAAATATTAAATAGAAAATTTGTGGAGTAGTAGTGCATTTTAGGAGGCCATAAAAGGAAAACAATATGTTGGCTAAATGGGGCTCCTTCTGGAGAATGGAAGTGATCGGAGACCACTGAAACGGGGAATAAGACGATTACCTAAAAAAGAGAGGCAAATAGGAATGATGTAAGTTTTCCTTCCACAGGTGAGATGAAGGAATATTCATTGATGTGAGAGGCTTGGTTTTCAGAATACAGGAATCAGATTCACAAAGCTGAGGCAGTATTGAACCATGAATGCTAAAGCGACAGCAACAACAATAACAACAATAACAAAATCGAGTAGTAGTACTTCTGAGAGATAAAAATATTGTGATAAATTTTACTTCTATTTTTCTTTTATTTTTGCTTATTTGCTTTGTTTGAAGAAGTCAAAGTAAAAGAATTTCTTATATGACCAACTGAGGTTACCTTTGCATTTTATAGACTCTCATAAGATTAGGCACAAAACAGAATGACAGGAGTTAGTTTTGCCAGTTTCATAAATGCAAGTCACTGAAATAATACTGTTTTTATAAATTAAGATTATTTTAGATGTCCATCAACAGATGAATGGATAAAGAAGATGTGATATATATATATATATATATATATATACACAGCCATCAAAAAATACTATACTATACAGCCATCAAAAAAAGAAATCTTGCCATTTGCAATGATGTGGATGGAACTAGAGGGTATTATGCTAAGTGAAATAAATCAAGCAGAGAAAGACAATTATCATATGATCTCTCTGATATGAGGAATTTGAGAGACAGGGTGGGAGGTCGTGCGGGTAAGGGAGGCAAAAAATGAAACAAGATGGGACCAGGGAGGCAGACAAACCATAAAATACTCTTAATCTCAGGAAACAAACTGAGGGTTGCTGGGGGGTGGGGGGGAGGGATAGGGTGGCTGGGTTATGGACATTGGGGAAGGTATGTGCTATGGAGAGTGCTGTGAATTGTCTAAGACTGATGATTCACAGATCTGTACCCCTGAAGCAAATAATACATTATATATTAATAAAATAAAAAATAAAGTTGTATTCAGCACCATGGACAGTAAAAAGAGATTATTAATATAATTCCATGGTAAGAGTACCTGTTCTGAATTCCAAATTTCTATCAGAACCAAAAAGATTAGAGGGCTCTGAAAGGAGAAAGTAAAATGATATGCCAATTTGGCAATATTTCATGAAACTAATTATCTATGTTAATGCAGAGAAAGAACATACTACCAAGGAAGGGCCTATAATGATGCATTAAAATCCAAGAAACATATTAATATAATTACATGAAAATGATTTATAGATATACGGAGCTCTCTTTTCAGGTTGTTCCATTTAAATATTTGCTTATGAAACACATATTGTAATTAGTTATGTATTGTATACATTGTAGTTATGTTGTGATTAGTTTCTTATATATTATAATTAGTTATTTTCTTGGAAAATTATTATACATAGTAAAACTTACTATATATTACCTGGAAAATGTGTGTCTTTGTGTGTGTGTAGTATGGTTTTTGATGTGGATAAGAATTCAGATTAGTATATTTTGTGGTGAGTTTTTAATATAACTATGAACACACATGTGTTAACAAAATATCTTTTACCCATATTCATTAAATAAATATATACTGAACAGCGACAAGCATGCTTCTATATGTTCAAAATATAGCAATGAACAAAACAAAGAAATTTATCTCCTTAGGGATTTTATATTCTATTTCATAAAATTTTTCAAAGGCTGCATTTTCTTTCCTTAAAAACAGTCTTCCACAGTATTTAAAAATTGCAAATTACTAATCACTAACTAAAAGAGGAAAAAGTACAGAAATGTTATTTTTTATTGTTAGCGTTGACATTAAGAATGGCAATCAACATTTGCTCTTGTAGAGTCAATTTCATTCATGATTCTCAAAGAACTATAACATTCTAATCAATTTTACAACACCCAAGAGAGACAGATAAGTATTATTATTCTGATTTTACAAATGAGGGAACTACAACATAGAAGCTGAATTCACATTTTCCTCTACACCTCAATAGAGCTCTTAAGAAACCCCACAGCAATTGCAGGGTTTCAACTCATGCATTGCTGTGTAGCTCTGTGGCACTTTTTTCATTACTCAAGATAGACATTGTTTGAGAAGTGATATATAAGAAACATTTATGTGGATTTGTTTCTGAACAGTGTTATGTAGTTGATGGGACCCACCTAGCAAATTGTGTAGTAAAGGTAGACTGGCCCATGCTCACATTTTAAAATAATTTATATATAGATATAAAGCCAGATACAGATTTGGTTAAAAAAAACAGAATCATTTGTCCAAGGCCTCCTGATTGGAAGGCCCCCCAAAACCCCTAAATACAGTTTCTTCAACACAGCACATTAACTAACTAAAACAGAGAAACTAAACTTTCTTTTCTGCAATAAGCTGACAAACTAACAATTGCTGTATCCTAACAAATACTTTAATGCTCAGTTATTTCACAGTGGACGAAATAACTGATTCAATTAGTCAGTGAGTGGTTAGGGATTTAAAAACAAACCAAACATCATACCAAGTAGCTCAATTAGAGGGGATATCATATAACAATGTAGTATATAGTGTAACAATGCTAGAATTGCTGGACAAAGCAAGTGGGGAGGTCGAACATATAGAAATCAGCAAAATGGAAGAAGCCACTTCACCTAGAACTGGAAAGATACAGGAAGGAGGTAGTCCAGAAGCCTGGGCTGCCAGGCTTGAGCAATAGAGCAGACATACCCACTGTTCTCTGGTAAACATTCTCATATGCTGTCATCTTTCTGAGAAATCAAAAATAAACGCCTTTTCCCCAGACCTCCTGGACACAAATCTTCCAATCTGTTTTCTCTAAGTCCCAGATAAACTAAACAAGTAGTTAGCCAATGCCTGTATATCAGTACCTTTGAAAGTGTTTTTCCTTCCATGCAAAATGGAGAACTAGATTTAGGGTCCAAATTTCAGTTCAAATTTAGGGATGCACTGGTTGGATTACTGCAACAGCTTTTTGACTGTTTTTTCTGCTTCTCTCTCCCATTTTTCCCTACCTGATACCCAGAGTGATCCTTTTGGAATACAGGTGTATCAGGACTCTCTCTGTTCAAAACTCCAGAGAAGTTCCTGCTCACTCAAAAGAAAGTTAAAATCCTGACATAGTTAAAAGACCACTTGTGGCCTTGTCCTAACTCTGTGAACAGTGTCTCAGCACTGTCAAAGTTAAATAGACTAGAAAGGCTTTATTCAAAATGAGTGCAATAGGGGAGAAAGTCTGAAGTCACCCCACTGAAACAAAAACAAAGAGCAGAGGATTTACAATTTTAAGTTTTCTAAAGTAAATGCTTTAAGAAAAGTGAGGCTAGGGAACTAGCCAGGATAAAGCCTGTCCAAAGTTTAGTCAAGTTGAGAGGAATGAGGCCTTTTTTTTTTTTAAGATTTTATTTATTTATTTGACAGAGAGAGAGAGATCACAAGTAGGCAGAGAGGCAGGCAGAGAGAGAGGGGGAAGCAGGCTCCTTGCTGAGCAGCGAGCCCTATGCAGGGCTTGATCCCAGGACTCTGGAATCATGACCTGGGCCGAAGGCAGAGGCTTAACCCTCTGAGCCACCCAGGCGCCCGGAATAAGATCTTCTTGATAAGGCCTACTTGCTCTTCTCAGAAACACTAGTTTCCTTCCTGTTCTCCAAACACATTTCTGTTTCATAATATTTGTATTTGGTGCACCTTCTGTCTAGACTATTAGTCCATCAACTTACTACATGGTTTGTTCTCTTATTTCCTTCTGAATTATGCTTACATGTCAACATACCAGAGAGGTCTTTTATGATCACCCTATTTAAAACATCAACCTTTCAATATTTCTCTATATCCTTCACTGTGTTTCCATTCTTCCCTATATAATTAACAATATCTGATATATTATCTATAATTTAAGCACTAAGAACCTAAATACTTAATCTGAATTATTTTCTCATATAGCCTCAGAAGCTAGCATATCATAAGTGCTCAATAAATTCTTGTTAAATAAATGAATTAATGAAGTAGTTACTAACATTATTTCAGTTTTCAAAATGAGAAAAGTGAGGCATAAACATATTAAATAAAAGTACTTAGATTCACAAAGTCATTAAATGTCAGAGTTACTCATTACTCCACAAAATCTCTGTATAACTCCAAACATAAATGGTTAGCTACTAATTAAAAAATGGATTAGGAGTTGTCATTTTTTAAGACAAATTTATTGTAATAATTTCAGTATATACAACTTATTATGGTAAAGCAGTTTATCCAACCTGCATATGATTTTTGTGTTGTCTAAACAAGCTATCCATAGTACCTACCATAATGCCTGGCCCAAGATAAAGACTATATAAATAGTCACTGAATGAATGAGTAAATCAATGACTGTAGTTATGTAGTGGATTCTTTTCATTGTTTATGTAAATTGAGATATTTGGCTAATTTATCTGAGTTTGAAAATTATAAAATGAGAATATAGACTGAATGGTCTCTGTGTTAGTGATAGCTTGCCAATCACCAAAATTTATACTTCCTCCTCCATGTATAAAGATAATTCTTGCTAAGAAGTAGCTATCCAACCACCGAGGATATTTCCCATTTTCCTTTCATCTAGGGCACATTCCATTAGTATATGACTGGAAGTAACATATATCACTTCTGGGCTGAAGTTTAAAGAAACAAGTTTGTCATCTCCACATTTTCTTTACTTTCTGCTGAATGAATTTAGACAATTCCAAGGCTTTAAGGGAGGGTAGAGCCAAAAGAGGAAAACCTGAATTACCATGTAGAAAAAATATCATTCCCCATCAGTTATACCTAAATAGTTATTTGAGTATAAAATAATATTCCATGGTATACGGAAAATAAAATATTGAGTTTATTTATTACAACAGCCAGCAATAGCCTTGATATTATATTCACTAACGTTTTTTCTAAATATAAAATCCCATATCTACATCTCATTCTACACCTCATATCAAATTAGCAATTTTTAAAATGTTAAACATAATTTCTTATATATAAGACACAGAACAGTCATAGCATACTTACTATTTTCAGTTTTCAGTGCCATGACCCTAATTCCACTTCTAATTAGCTAACACTTTTAATGGCCACAGTTTCTAAGTGGCCTTTCTTCAACTTTTTTTCTCTTTCAAATGTCCCTCAACAACAGTCATTTTTTTTCCACATTAATCCTTTTAGACGGGTTTGACAGAAACGCCTGACAGGTCTTCAGTTTTTTCACAACATACCTATATAAGGCTTATCATCTAGTGCTCCCCAATGTAAATCTTCCACTTTAACCAGATCCTTCATACACACCACTTAAAATTAGCTCTGCGTATTCAAGTCTCTGAAGCGTTACCATTCCCTCCACTGAGTTTCTTTTCATCGGTATAAAAATCTATTTTTTTAAAGATTTTATTTATTTATTTGGGGGAGGGAGAGAGAGAGAGAGAGAAAGAGCGCTTGCACGTGCAAGAGGAGGGGGGAGGGGCAAAGCGAAAGGGAGAGGCAGACTCCCTGCGAAGCAGGAAGCCCAGCAGGGGACTAGATCCAAAGACCTTGAGGTCATGACCTGAGCCAAAAGCAGACACAACTGAGCCACCCAGGCGGTGCCCCTGTACTACCAATATTTTAAGATCTCTACTATAAAATATTTTCTTCGAAGACTTTATTCCATTCTGTCTACTTAATGTTGATTTCATCTATTTACACTTTGGTCCTGATATTTTAAGCCAGATATGGAAAACACTTAATTTTGATCCCACCACCTTGAACCTAAATCTTATCATTATGAGGGTCTTTCCCAATGATCTTATAAAAAGATTCCAAATACTTACAAAAGTTCTACTATACTATAATATTATCAAAGAAGTGTTCCTATAATTGTACTAAACATAGAGGTTTTTAAAAAAATGAAACAGTAATCTTGGTCAGTATTTTTTAAAAAGCCCTCAATATCTGTAATAAAAAAGAGAACCTAAATTTTCAAATATTCAAATGCATCTCTAACAGTAAATGTTTCAAACAGTGATTAAGAAACAAATGAGTCTGGCATCAGTGGGATATAATATTTTAAGTACTCTGTACTCTGCTGATCAGCAGTAAAAAATGTAAAACATTTAAAGTTTATATTTAGAGACAACATATTTGTCAAAAAAGATTTCTATTAAAATGTCACAGTGCAGGAAAAGTGTTCCTTATAGTTTGGTTCAATTTAGCACAAAATTATTAAAACAGAGAAGTCAGAACAGAGGAAAATCATGGTAGTAGAGTAATATTGATTCACTGATTGGTTTGTCCATTTTAGTAAGCAAAGTATGTGATCTTTAAATATATTAAAGCAAAAATCAAACACTATCATGCTTAAAAAATGCTTAGGGCACCAATAATGTTACAAAAAATATTTGGCTGGTAAATATAAAAAGAAGTGAGTAAGAAACAAAAGTAACTTCAAGTTCTGGGGAATTTTTTTCAGGTATAAACAACATAAAATTTAATACAAAGTCATATAATTCCTATCAATGGCATTATGACAAGACTGTTTTTTTTTCCCCACAAAATAAATAATCCTCAATAACCAGAAGAAAAAATTATTAGCCTACCATTTCTTTCAATGTATTTGTTGGAGCAACTGTAGCCAGATTTTTTTTTTTAAGATTTATTTATTTATTTGATGGAGAGAGAGAGATCACAAGTAGGCAGAGAGGCAGGCGGGGTGGGGGTGGGGGGTGGGAAGCAGGCTCCCGCTGAGCAGAGAGCCCAATGCGAAGCTCAATCCCAGGACCCTGAGATCATGACCCAAGCCAAAGGCAGAGGCTTTAACCCACTGAGCCACCCAGGCGCCCCTGTAGCAAGATTTGATAGAGTAGTCTAAAGTTATGGATAAGCAATGTGTATGACAACGATTAAGCAAAATAAAACTATTCACTATAATACAGGTAAAATATAAATTTCAAGAGTCATCTCTTAAATTTTTCAAATATTTAATATAGTGTTAAAAACACTGTTATATTTTATATTCAAGTGTAGAGCACAATAAGCAAAGTTGATTAACTATGAAGGTTTGCTTTATTTGGTGCAAAACTTTTCGAATTAATATTTGGAATTAAATGAATAGTCTCCATGATTTACATAAAAAGCTACTCAGTGGTTGAGATTTTTCTCTTCTAAACATTTACAGAAATGCCAACAGCAGATAAACAAAGGTATAAATACAATTTATTTAGCGTTTATCTTCTCAGTCAAGTTCAAGTGTTCTGTCAATTAGAACTTAAACTAATTCAAGACATCTGCATAATGTGTTCTTATCAATGCTGTAAGAGGAATTAGGATTGATAAACAGATTCGGGAGCATAGCGACAGGCTAAAATTATGAGTTATGCTACCAGGTGGTATGCAGAATGTTGGACTTAAATTGGGAACTTTTGGATGTGTTTTATTATAAAGGTAACTATGATAAAACTTTCTGCGTTAGAAGAGTAATTTGCTATGATACACTCTAGATCAGGAAGTCTCACTGGCTTCCTTCAGACCTTCTCCTCTTCACAGAACTATTGGTTGGAAGGGGTGGGGCAGACCCCTTAAAATGTAGCCCCTTCAAGAAGCCTGGAGATTCCCATTGCTTGTTGTTCTAGCTCCTGGAGCTGGCAGTGAGCCTGAACAGCTGGTGTGGGAAGCTATTGTGTACTCACTTCCTTAGTTGCTGCTGAGTCCTGAGCTGTTTACCTGGCCCTCCTGGGATTCTCTCTCTTGCTCACCCACCTGGCCAACCACAAACCAAGCAATCCTAGCTTCCATTTCTAATACACAAGGCTTTTCCAGGACTTGAAGAATTAATACTTCTCTGAAAATACCTTATAATCAAGGAATACTTCATTAAATCATGAGGGTATAGCATAATTATAAGATGGTCCATTTGGAACGATCAGACCATTACAGACATAGCTAGGAATGGGATTTATAAAAGGTAATACCTATCACAGCATGTCTTGAGTGTGAATATGAGCATTAATCAGGAGGGATAGAGGCCAGCAAACCCCATTGACTTTTGCTTTCTCAATTGCATTAGTCCTGAGGTCAGCATCTGGACTATCTGGACACCCTTATCATGTTTCTGTGCTGTGGTTAAATCCCAGACAGTCAAGAAAAAGCTGATCTGAGACCAGTATAGCTATTACCCTTGCTTCCACCACTCCTGCTGTACTAGCCCAGAAAGCTTTTCTCCTAAAAAAATAAAATATAAAACTTCGAGTTGTCCTTGACAACAGGGACAGGGTTAGTTATTTATACTGTTAAGTTCTCATGATCCTTAGGCCTTCCACCTTCATGGAAGTGACATAAAATTCATCTTATTCAGGGTAACATTCTGTTTAACTTGCTTTTCTTTTTTTTCATTCAACATTCTGCTTAAAAGTCTATCTATGTTGGTTTATATACAATCCAGTTCACTCCTATTAAATCCTCTGTGGTATTCTATTTGCATTAAAAACCCCCCACAATTTATATATCTATTTCTACTGATGAAGACATTTGGATTAATTCCAATTTTTCACTCCTGCAAACAGTATTTTAGGACTCATTCCTGTGCATATCTTCTCTATAGGTGAAAGAATTTCAGTAGGCTATATAATAAAAGTGTAATAGCTGTATCAAATATGCACGTGTTAAGTTATCCTAGGAAGACTGAAACTTCCATTCTATATGGTTTTACCAAAAAATTCTTCAACAAAAGGTGTATGGGATTTTCCTTCCCCAACATCCTATAAATACTTGATATTGCCAGATTCATTTTTATTTTGCTAATCACCTAGGTATGAAAAGAATCTCATTTTTCAAAATTTGCATCTCCCTACAGAAATGCAAAATGGCTGAGAGTCTTTTCATATGTTTATTGGCCATTGTGTTTCCTTGTTTAGTAATTCCTGTTTATATCCTTTGCACATATTTCCTTTTCAGCTATTTGTCTTTTATTGTTGATTTGTGCAGTTACTTGTATTTTCTCAGTACTTTTTATTTATTATAAATATTTAAAATATCTTCTTTAAGTCTATGGCTAGACCTCTAACTTTGTTCACAGTATATTTACCACCCAGATGATTTTACGTAATGCGATCTTATTAATCAATCTCATTTTTGCTTTGTGTTTCTTTTATCTTGTATAGTGTGAGGGAATGAACTGTGTCCCCACAAAATTTGTATGTTGAAGCCCATATCTGAAGATAGAACCTTAAGGAGGTAATTAAGGTTAAATGAGCTCATAAGGGTGGTGTTATCAGTCTGTTAAGGCTGTCATAGCAAAATACCACAGACTGGACGGCTTAAATAACAAACATTTCTTAGAGTTCTAGAGGCTGGAAAGTTCAAAATCAAGGTCCTGGAAAGGTAGGTTTCATTCTGAGGCCTCTTCTTCTGGCTTGTAGGTGGCTTCCAACTCAATGTGTACTCAGCTGGCTTCTTTTGTGTATACATGGAGAGATTGTGCTTTTCAGTGTCTCTTATTATAAAGAAACTAAACCTGTCAGGTCAGGGTCCTACTCTCAGGACCTCATTTAACCTTAATTACTTCCTTAAAGGTCCTATCTCAAAATATATTCATCATGCAAGTTGAGGCTTCAACAAGGAATTGGGGGGGTACCCAAACATTCAGTCCATAACAGGTAGGACCCTAATCTGATTGGATTGGTGGCCTTATAAGAAAAGAAGGGCTCTTCCCCTGACTCTGTCTCTCTCAACTCTCATTCTACTTTCTGATATCCCCTCTCTTCCATATGCTCAGAGGAAAGTCCATGTGAGGACAAAGTGACCATCTGCAAGCCAGGAAGAGAGCTCTCAACAGAAAACAACATGGGCTAAAACTTTGATTTTGGATTTCTAGTCTCCAGAACTGTAAAAAAAAAAAAATCTGTTGTTTAAACCACCCAGTCTATGAAATTTTATTGTGACAGTCCAAGCTAAGACATATAATAAATTCTTCCTTTTACCAAAGTCATAGAGATATTCACCCGTAATGACTTTTTTTAATGTAATGACTTTTAATATCTGTAAAATCTTGCTTTTCACATGTAAGGCATCTGCCTATGTTTATACATATATATTTATATATTTTAATATTTATAAATATGTTGTATGTTTAAATATTATATATATTATTTTATATAAATAATGAAAACAAATTGTCTCAAAGATATTTATTGAATAGATGACCCTATCACCACTGATTTACAATGTTTCATCCATCTTGTATCAAGATACCATGATATATAAGATAGGATCTGTTCATATTATATATTTTGTTTTATGGATCATCTAACCATATATTAATGCCACTTTGCCTTAAATACTATCCTAGTAATATTAAATCTTGATATCTGGTAGGGTAAGAACGCCCATTTTTTGTTCTTTGAGTGTTATAGCCATTCTTAGATTTTTGAAAGATCAGTACTTCTCAGACTTTAATGTGTATATAAACCACATGTGGTTGGGGTAGTTCAGTAGGTCAGGAAGAGAACCTGAGAATCTGCGTTTTCTCTAAAGCTCCTAGATTTTGAAAGTGAGCAGCAGGGTATTATAAACAGGTTTTCAAAAAAAAAATTTTAATTTAAAATTTGAAATACTAATGTGAATTGCATGAGTCATAAAATTATTTGATGAACATTGATTTTTTATTATTTATTTATTTAAGATTTATTTATTTATTTATTTGACAGAGAGAGAGAGACACCGAGAGGGAACACAAGCAGGGGAAGTGGGAGAGGAGAAACAGGTTTCCTGTTGAGCAGGGATCCCGATGTGGGGGCTCAATCCCAGAACTCTGGGATCATGACCTGAGCCAAAGGCAGATGCTTAACGACTGAGCCACTCAGGCACCCCGAGAACTATTTTTTAAAAAATATTAATGTGTCCTTACATAAAGGAGCATGGTACTTTTCTTTTTTCATATTTTATTTGGAATTCTTTAATAATATATTTTAAATGTCTTTATAAAGAACACCCTTTGTTTGGAGTTTCACCCAAATACCATATACTTTGTATTGCATTTGCAAATGGTATTCTTTTTTCCTGTTCTAATGCCTCAATAGAAAAATTGGTTCACTGAATATAAATGCTACTCATTTTTGTATGCTGATCTCATATCCAGAAATCCCAATGAACTTGTCCATCAATTTTAGTAATGGGATAGCTAAAATTTTCTTTCGTTGCAATGAGCTACCTTTCATGTTTTACTAATTACACTGATCACATAGATCCTTTATTTTCCATTTTCTGCAAATTTGGGGTTACCTATTCTTGAAAAATTGGTAAACTTATCTAGATCTAGTATCTTCTCTGTTCCTGTTCCCTTTGGGTAGGGATGGTTTTGGCAGAAATTTTTAATTGCTGATATTTTACTTATAAGGTGACAGATTTAGTCATGTTTTCTATTTCTTCTTGATTCAAATTTGTTTATGTATTTTTTTTATAGAACAGCTTGTCTCAAAGAGCATTCTGAGAACCCCTGTGGTTCCCGAAGAAATTTTCAGGGGGTCCATGAAGTAAAAGATTTTTTCATAATTACACTATACTAAGATACTATTTATCTTTTCCACTCATATTTTAGCAGATTTTAAGGCTATTAAGTCAAGTTATAAAGAAATGTGGACGCTATTTTTGCTATTTTCTGTTTGTTTTATAAAAGTATGTTTACTTTTTCATAAAATATACTATTTATATTAACACGTAATGGGTTTATTATTTTTTATGTTATAAAATATAACATTGTTTATTTTCATTTTTAAGCTATGAATGTTAATAGATATAGTCTGCATAACTAAAAGCTCTTTGGGGTCCTCAATAATTTTAGAGTGTAGAGTTCCTGAGACCAAAATGTTAGAGAACTGTTCTTCTAAAAAATTATTTATTTAAAAAATAAGAAAAAAAAGAAAATTATTTATTTTGTCTACAGTTTAAAATTTGTTGATACAAAAGTGTTCATTATATAGTCATCTTTTTAAGACACTGATGTATTAGTTTCCTTCTTTTTTACTGAGTTTGATTGGGAAATTTATCTTATTAGACCTTTCAAATAATCATCTGTTAGTTTTGTTTCTTCCTCACTCTCCTGGTTGTTGTTTAGTTAACAATATTTTCTGTTTGATAAATTTCCTTCTTTTTATGTTCCATTTGTTTACTTTTTGACATTAACCTAGCTTCATCAGCACTGATTAACTCATTCATCTTTTATCTTTCTTTTTAAAAAGATGGACTAGAAATATGCCCCTCTAAGTATCAATATAACTTCACAGCAAAAGTTCGCTGATGCAGAAGTTTATTACTTAATTCTAAACATTTTGTATTTACATAGTTATTTTTTTCTTTATTCCGTTTTTACTGTATTTTAATTACAGAAAAGTTAATTCAGTGGACATTTAGTTCAGTCTGTATGGTTTCAATTCTTTAATATTCGTTACAGTTTCCTTTGCAATCTAGTATGCAACAAATATTTATAAATATCCACATAAACTTCAACATTGTCAAGTCCATTGATCTACAAACACATGTATCTAGTAGCAAGTATTAATCTGCTTGATCTATCAGTTTCTGAGATGTGTACATTTAAATCTTTCATTACGCTTGTGGAATGATTGATCTATTTCTTTTGTCACTGTCAATATTTTCAGCATATATTTCAAGACCATATCGTTAAGTGCATGCATGTCTATCACTGCTATGTATTCTTAGTTGTGCAAGGAACTGTGAAGAATTTGAAATTTATCCTACACAAAAATTTACAGATTAATTTTCTATGATTTTTTGTATACTAGTATAAAACATGAGACACCTGGTTTAGAATCATTAGATAATATATTATTAGTTTATATTGCTATGAAGCAATAGCAGTAGCCACAATATTTTCATATTCTTTTTTTTTAAAGATTTCATTTATTCATTTAACAGAGAGAGACACCGTGAGAGAGGGAACACAAGCAAGGGGAGCGGGAGAGGGAGAAGCGGGTGAGGCTAAGGCAGACACCTAAAGACTGAGCCACCCAAGCGCCCAACATTTTCATGTTCTTGCAGCAGTTCCCTGAGCCTAAATTCCCATAAGATAATAAAAGGGCCCTGTATGATGACTGCATAAACAGTAGATCACATTACAAGAGAGGAACTTCAAACAGGAAACTTGAGTCTTTATAATGGGCTGCAATCAAATAAATTTAAACTTCTCCCCAAAGGGTGATATTATTTTTCTTATACTAAGCAGTAAAACAAAACAAAACAAAACAAAACAAAACAAAAACAAAAACCCTGTTTCTGTTCTGAAGGAAGAGGCTATCTATCCCTGTTTTCCAAAGCTCTACCCTACACAAACACTGTTAGAAAGATAACCAACAATAAAAGCTATCAAGCTGTGTAAAAATGTAACAGACCCTTAGAGAACTGTCTCCCAATACGTTATTTCTATTTGTCTTTAGGAATAATTTATTGTCATTAGAACAGCTTAACATTTTTCATTAGGAATAATAATTATGTAATATCCATTTTGCTTTATATAATAAACCTCATAATCTGATTAAAATATTGCCATGCTAGAATTAGTTATCAAGTGGCTGACTAATGATATTTTTTCTCAACACTATTATATATTATTTTAAACCTGACTTATTATTTTGATTTGAAGATAGGAGCATATGAGTTTTAAAAATCCAGTTTGAAAAGTTTGGTTTTTCACAGCAAAAGAATTACACACACATATAAAGCATGCAGTTCCTATATATACAATATTTGCATTTATTTATTTATTTATTTTTAAAGGCTTATTTACTTATTTGAGAGAGAGAGAGAAAGTGCAAGAACAAGTGTGAGTGTGGCAGAGGGGCAGAGGGAGCGAATTTTCAAGCAGACTCCTGTTGAGCATGAAGCTCTATGCAGGGCTTGATCTCACAACCCTGAGATCATGACCTGAATTGAAACCAAGAGTCAGACGGTCAACCAACTGAGCAACCCAGACACCCTGGATTTATTTTTATGATTTAGTTTCAATTTTATATTTTACCTGTTTTGTCTTTGACTTTTTCCGTTAAATTAGATAGTTTTTTTTTTTAATTTTTTTTTTTTTAAAGATTTTATTCATTTATTTGACAGAGAGATCACAAGTAGGTAGAGAGGCAGGCAGAGAGAGAGGGGGAAGCAGGCTCCCCACTGAGCAGAGAGCCCAATGTGGGGCTCGATCCCAGGACCCCGAGATCATGACCTGAGCTGAAGGCAGAGGCTTTAACCCACTGAGCCACCCAGGCGCCCCAAATTAGATAGTTTTTAATTGCCCTTGTGTCTGTAGTTGGTTTTGGGAAAAAAAAAAAAAAAAATTGTCTATCCATGGGACTTTCTCTTCCTCCTGCTTAGTTAGGCCTTGTTAGACAAGTTATAACCCAAGAAATTGAAGACTTTTTCACCTTCTCCTCATGGGTGGTGGTATCATAATACTAAACTTAGTTTAATGAAGTGGTTCTTTTCTGGCATCCATTGCAGTTATTTGGGTGCTATTATCCTAATGGAGTAGAGCTCTCAGTTCCCTTTTCCTGTTTTCTATTCCCAGTTCTCAGGAAATTCATTAGAAGTTAAAATCTTCTGGGAATCAGCAAAGTCCAGAAGAGATGTAACTAGCTGTTTCATCATTATTGTCATAGGCCAAAGGATGTCAAGAAGATAATGAATGACTTTCAGTCAGCCTCCCTCGTTCATTAATAACTCTAGATGTCATTATGATTTGTGAATAAAGTAAGCAGAGGGAACAGAATGGGGTGAATTTTAAGATTTGAAAATGGAGATTGGGCTTATTTATAAAATATTTTCTAATTTCTTCTTCCTTTCCTTAGGCTTGACATGAAGCTAAGCCTGCTTATTATGACTAAGCAACACAAAATTAATAAAATCCTACATGGTTTGGTAAACCAAATTGGTTTTTTGTCTAGTTATCCTTTCTACAAAATTCTAAAGGGTTATAACTATTCAAAGTTTTTGTACTGCAATAAACTTCACAATATCATTTGCTATTGACAATTTTATTTTATTGATGAAAGACATTTCATTATAACTAGTGATAGTAGAAGGATTAGAAATAAATTTTAGAGAATCTTTGGGAAAATGAGACTAAAAAAGTTATATATATCTAACCAGAAAAAAAATCTTTTATTGTTAATGGCATGATTTTCCTAATGAAATCAGCATTGTCATTAGATTATCTATTCAGCAAATTTGTCAAAGGCAACCTGAAAAGTACTGAGGGTGCTACATATTTTCAGAGAAGAAGAAGAAAAATAACTTTCAGTTTGAAACCTTCTGTGGTAGACATATTTCTAAAATGGTCTACAATGACCTCCACCTCCTAGTTTTCAAGCCATATTATAATTCCTTTCCCTTGGATGTGGCCTTGATCTAGTGACTCATTTCTAACCAATATAACAGCAAAGGTGATGAGATGGCACATCCATGATTATTACAAAAGATGGTGACTTCCATCTTGTTATCAGACTCTTGCTGTCTTTGAGGATGAAAGTTGCTGTTGGAAAAGCCCATGTGATAATGTACTAAGGGAAGCCTTTTGCCAACAGCTAGCAAAAAACTCAGATTCTCTATCTTCAATATCCCTTTAAGAAGTAAATCTTAACAACCGTTTAAGTGAGATTGGAAGTGGATTTGTCACACCAGAGTGTGTTGAGAGACTCCCCAGCCTTCCCAACATTTTGATTGCAGCCTTTGACGAAACCATGAAGTAGAAGACCAAGCTGAGCAATGCCCAGATTTCCAATTCACAGAAACGGAGATGATAAATGTGTATTACTTTCAGCCACTAAATTTTAGGATAATTTGTTATACATCAATAGATAACTAATACAACTTCTACAACTTTCAACTGAAGCATTATTTCTTTTCTTATGAATGCTACAAGTCAATTTATTCATACTGTTAGAATAGCTCTTGTCAAATTATATTATCTCCCCAAAACACTTAAGTTGAAATCCTGGAGGGCAAAGATCAACATAAAAATCCTAGAGGAGAACACAGGCAGTAACCTCTTTGACATTGGCCATAGCAACTTCTTTCTAGATATGTCTCCTGAGGCAAGGGAAACAACAAAAATAAAGTATTGGGACTTCATCAAAATACAAAGCTTCTGAACAGCAAAGGAAACAATCAACAAAACTTGAAGGCAAACTACAGATTGTGAGAAGATATTTGCAGATGAAATATCTGATAAAGTGTTAGTATGAAAATGCATAAAGAACTTATAAAACTCAACACCCCAAAAATGAATAATCCAATTAAAAATGGGCATAAGATATGAATAGACATTTTTTCCCAAAGAAGGCATCCAGATAGCCAACAGACAAATGAAAAGATGCTCAACATCACTGATCATCAGAGAAATGCAAATCAAAACTACAATGAGATGCCACCTCACACCTGTCAGAATGGCTAAAATCAACAACCTAAGAAACAACAGGTGGTGGCAAGGATGTGGAGAAAGGGAACCCTTTTGCACTTTTGTGGGAAAGCAAACTTGTGCAGTCACTATGGAAAACAGTATGGAGTTTCTTCAAAAAGTTAAAACTAGAACTACCCTACAATTCAGCAATTGCACTACTAGGTATTCATCAAAAGAATACAAAAATACTAATTTGAAGGCATACGTGCACCCCTATGTTTATAGCAGCATTATGTGTGTGTGTGTGTGTGTGTGTGTGTGTATGATGGAATATTATTCAGCCATGAAAAAAATTTTGTCATTTGCAATGACATGGATGGAGCCAGAGTATTATGCTAAGTAAAATAAGTCAGTCAGAGAAAGACAAATACCATATGATTCCACTCATGTGTGGAATTTAAGAAACAACATGAATGAGCAAAGGAAAAAAAATTGAGAGAGAGAGGGAGAGAGAGGCAAAGCAAGAAATAGACTTTTAACTATAGAGAACAAACTGATGGTTACCAGAGGGAAGGTGGCTGAGAGAATGAGTTAAATAGGCAATGAGAATTAAGGAGGACATTTGTGATAAACACTGGGTATTGTATGTAAGTGTCGAATCACTAAATTGTACACCTGAAACTAATATTACACTGTATGTTACATTGTATATTACACTGGGATTTGAATAAAAACTTTAAAAAGAAAAAAATAAACACACATAAAATCCCAATAGCACATCCCTAAATCTAGCAGAAGTTTGATTCAAATTTGGGTTCCACTCTCCTTGGGAGAGAAATTATATACGAATTTATTTAGGTTCTGTATATAAATATCATTGCTATCAATTAGAATGGAACAAAGGATAAGTGCCTACAATGCCATATTTCCTTTCATAAATCCATAATATTGATGATATAATAAACATGAGTTTTGTCTAGTTGTCACTCTTCTTGACTGGTTCATTTCTCTTTTTGTGGCATTTAGGACTTTTTTTTGTTTCAATTTTTTTCTGATTATCTTTAGCCAAATTTTGGTTTTTCCATGTCATTACTTCTTGGGAATGTTTCAAGCCACAGAAAGAAAAAATAATATTTTAAAATGTTTAAAAAATAGTTTTTACCAAGATTTTCACTTTATACATTAAGCATTTCTCTTCTGGCTTTAATTAACTGATTGTGCCCCTTTAAATCATAGTTTTAAAAATGATGTTCCTGTATCTAACAATTTGTGATTAATTTTTCCCCATGACAGAAACTGAAGCCTGAAACTACTCCCCGTGGTTCCCTTTATTCATTACTCAATGCTTCTGTCAATGATGGGTACAGAGAACTGAAATTTTCTTAAGCTAACATAACTTGACGCAGCAGGGCCTAGGGAACCTAGCCATGAGGGTTAAAAAGGATAAGGCAAGAGATACCATATGCTTGTAGGCAAACACCTGTTTGAATATCTTTTCTTAACTGACTTTGTCTAGTCCAGTTAAAACACTGAAATTTATTTGCATGAGAAATCACAAAGTAACAAGAGCAGAAAGTCCTGAGAATTTATTTTATTTTAAATCAATAATAGAAGAGAATAATGTGGACTAGAAAAAATTGTGAGACCTATTAAAGAGGCTGTGAGTTACTATTTATTTATTTATTTATTTATTTATTTATTTATTTATTTATGCATGAGGGGCACATTGTGTTCAAAACTTAGATAAATGGATCTTGGAGACACTGTTTTTCACTTGTTTCCCTAATGCTATTTGAATCCATCAATAAATATACATATTTATTTTGTATTCAGCACAAAGTTAGGTGATCACATTATTCCAGGTGATTTGCCCAAAGAGCAACTACATATTTTCAGCCTCAGAATCTTGCCTCTGTTATTTTTCACCTTTTAATGCCTTCATCTTCAATTTATGTTTTCTGCCACAGGTGGCGGCAGAGTCTCATGGGTCCAGGATAAAGAGCATGCTGATGTGAGATCCAAACTGATCAACTCAGCGCAAACTTTTTTAAACACATTTTAATTTAATTTAATTTTACTTTTAAACCAGGTTTTATAATCATGAAAATAATACATAATATGGTATAAATATTCATATAGAATAGTAAATAGTGATAAGTGGAAGTTGCTTCACTGTGGAACTAGCAGCTTCACAATACAGTTTCCCAGATATAATAATGTTTACACTGTTTCTTAGGTATGTCCACACAATTTCTATTCATATATCGGCATGTTTTAAAAATAAAATAAATTATATTGGGACACTGTTGTGCAATTTGATTTTTAAAATTAACAGTATATCCTTTTATATTCTTTCAATTATGTTCTTAAATGGCTACCTCTTATTCCGCAGCATAGCTGTCCATTAATATATTTGCAATTGATATTTCTAATACAGGATTTAAATATCCCCTATTCTTTTAATTTTCTTTCTTTTTTTCCATTCTTCCTTCCTTTATTTTTTGCTTGGCCCCTCATTTTTTAAATACTTAAAGAAATATACCATGAGTATCACTTCACACACATCTTTTTACACATGATTGAATTTATAGAGAGAATTAATTCCTCCAAATGGAATTGCTAGCTCGTAATGTATGTTGTTTTTAAAATTTTCACAGGACTAAGAGGTTGAACAAATTTAAACCACCATTAAGAGTGTTTGAGAATGCCTCATTCTCCCAGAGCATTTTCAACATTGCTTATAAACCTTAGCTGATTTGATAAACTAAAGAAACGTATATGATTCATTGCTGTTCTAATCTGTACTTTGTAGACATGAGTGAAATTGAGCATATTTTCCCGTGTTAACCAGCTGCTTATACTTATTTTTCTTTGAGCTTTGATTATGGGGTTGTACAAGTCAGACTTTACCATGATAACAAACAATCCTATATCTCAGTGTTTTCTGACAAAATACATTTATTTTTTGTTCATGTTAATGTAAATATGTGGGTCTGATCTGCCTTTGCTTGGCTCAGCTCTTTGAGTCTATGCATTTTGAAACAGGTTGCAGGCATAGTCACTATCTAGAATTTACAGTTCTCATTGTTGGGAAGCTGAACAAAAAGGTCCCTGTCAGGACATAAAATAACATCTAAGGCTTCTGTTCAGATGTGAGAACATCCAAGATATGGCAATATATCCTTTACATTTCATTGACAAAGTGGGTCAAGACCAAATTCAGTGCAATATGGAAACATGGAAAGACTTCGAAGAGAAAATTTATGGTAAAATACCTAATGCAACCTCCTACTATGCTTTTACCTATTTTTCTATTTGTTTAATTTTCTTATTTATTTATAAAAAATCTTCATATATTTAAGAAAATATTCTTTCATCATATTTATTATAATATTTTACCACAAATTTTCATATACCTTGGCTTTTATATTTTTATGTTATGTGTAATTTTAAAAATATAAACTTTAGTTAAAATTTACCTTTATGGCTTCTGGACTTGTATTTCTATATTTCATATTAGAAGTAATATCCTTAACTCCATGACTATGAAAAACAATTAAATGATCAATTTCTGGGTAAAACAACTATCCACAAAAATATCTTATTTTAAAAATTTTAATTCCAATATAGTTAACATACAGTGTTATGCTATGGACAATATAGTATTTTGACAGTTCTTTATGTTACTCATCATAAGTGTACTCTTAATTCTCTTCTTCTATTTTACCCATTTCCCCACCGACCTTCCCTCTGGTAATCATCAGTTTGTTCTCTATAGTAAAGTGTCTGTTTTATGATTTGTCTCCTTTTTTCTTTGTTTGTTTCTTAAATCATATGGCATTTTTCTTTCTCTGACTGACTTATTTTGCTTAGCTTTATACCCTCTAGATCTATCCATGTTATTGCAAATGGCAAGATTTCATTTTTTTTATGGCTGAATAATATTCATATTTATATGTAGCACATCTTCTTTATTCATCTTCAATGAACACTTGGGCTGTTTCCATAATTTGGAAATTATAAATAATGCTGCAGGAAACATAGAGGTGCACATATATTTTCAAATTAGTGTTTTCTTATTATTTGGGTAAATACCCAGTAGTGGAATTACTGGATTGTAGAGCAATTCTATTTTTAATTTTTTGAGGAACCTCCATACTGTTTTTCACAGAGGCTTACACTAGTTAGGATTTCCACAAACAGTGCACAAGGGTTACTTTTTCTCCATATCCTTGTCAACACTTGTTTCTTCTGTTTTTGATTTTAGCCATTCCGATAGGTGTGAGGTGATATCTCATTATGGTTATGATGTGCATTTCCCTGATGATGAGTGTTAAACATCTTTTCATGTGTCTGTTGTCCATCTCTATGTCTTCTTTGAAGAAATGTCGGTTCATGTCTTCTGCCCATTTTTAATTTGATTATTTGTTTTTTTGGGTGTTGAGTTGCATATGTCCTTTATGTATTTTGTATACTAACCCTGTATTGGATATATCACTGAAAATATCTCTCCCATTCAGTAGGTTGTCTTTTAGTTTTGTCAATTGTTTCCTTCGGTGTTTAAAAGTTTTTTATTTTGATGTAGTTCCAATAATTTATTTTTGCTTTTGTTTCCCTTACCTCAGGAGACATATCTAGAAAAATGTTGCCATGGCAATGTCAGAGAAATTATTGCCTAAGCTCTATTCTAGGATTTTTATGGTTTCATGTCTCAGATTTAGGTCTTTCATCCATTTTGAGTTTACTTATGTGTATAGTGTAAGAAAGTGGTCCAGTTTCATTCTTTTGCATGCAGCCGTCCAGTTTTCCCAACACCATTTGTTGAAGAGACTGTCTTTTTCCCGTTGCATGTTCTTGCCTCCTTTGTCAAGGATTAATTACCTACACTTGTTTCTTCTGTTTTTTATTTTAACCATTCTGATAGGTGTAAGATGATATCTCAGTTTGGTTATGATTCGTATTTTGTGGGTTTGCAATCATGGATTTATTTCTGGGCTCTCTATTCTGTTCCATTGATCTATGTGTCTATTTTTGTGCCAGTATCATATTGTATTGATTACTATAGCTTTGTAGGATATCTTGATATCTGGCATTGTGATACTTACTGTTTGTACAAAAAATGCATATTGACTGCAAGTTGTAGAGGATTATTTTTTTTAAAGCATGCATTTTAAAGCAGGTAACTTCTCTCTATTTTATCTAAACTGAATGTTAGTAAGGGGAAAAAGAATTCTCTCTAATCCTCATTTTGTTAGGATGATTTGATCAGTCTTATAATAAATACTGTTCTCTCAGACTTTAGATATGCTTCTCTCTGTCTATAGATGTACTGTTCATGCACAGGAGTGTAATAAAATTTCTGAACATGTCATAAAATGCAAGCATCTAAATCACTCCACGTGGTTCATATTCAACAAATCTCTGCCACCCCGTTTATGGTACTTTGTTATAACAGCCCTAGGAAATTTTTAATACCAGAATTCAATGGATAAGGAATACATAATCTTTTCATTAAATAGTGCTGGACAACTACATAGTCACATGCAAAAGAATGAAGCTGGACCCCTACTTTTCATTATGTAAATAATTAACTCAAAATGTCTTAAAGATATAAATGTAAGAGCTTAAATTATAAAAATCCTTAAAAGTAAAAGGAAAAATCTTTAGATTTGACAAAAGATTCTTAGATATGATATCAAAAGCGTAAGCATGCATGTAAATTTAGTGCGATAAAAGCCAAAATCAAAGAAGCACTTTCCATTTTGTTCTCATTTATTTAGTAACACAAGGGTCTATTCTTTTTAGTGGAAAGTTAGTGATTTTTCTTTCTAGAATGAATGACATCCCTTTGTGGAAAACCACTCTAGAAAGCCCCTTGTATTTTGTATATATACATTTGAATTTTGTATATAAAGTAGATTCAAGATTCCCTCCAAGTCTACATTTGTTCACTTTTTCAAGCCCCTTATTCTCCCATTCTGTAAGCTAATAGGAAATGTCTTATAGTTGGGAATAAGTTCAACTTATTATTGTATCTTATATCTGTATCTGTCTTTGACCAACACAAAGTTTTTCCCTATATATATTAACATTTTTAAGTGACAAATTATCATATCTTTAGAATTTTATTTATCCTTTTATAGTTATGTTTGTATAACTTATTGAGGGTATATTGAAAGTATTTCAGATTAAGATAATAAAATAAATAAATTTTAAACTGCATTATATCATGCCTTATTTGATTTGAAAATTTCTGCTGCATATGACTGGCCACTTTTAGTTACCTATGGCTAATTGAGCAGTTATTAACAATTTTCAAAAGAAATTGAACTTTGCTTATAGGGATGTTTTTTTTTTTTCCCCAGGTGTTGCTGTTTTATTGGCAGAGGGACCCAATTATATTTGTCAAGGATATTCTAGTGAAGTTTCTCTAACTCAAAAAGATTGGGAGCTAAGATTTACCTTGCTCATTCATGACTTGATACACTTGCTCTATGAAGTAAGAGCCCTCTCCTCTTCTCCTGGCCCACTGAAGAATTCAAAATGTGAATCAGGGTTCACATATATTGTCAGAAAACAGCAGAGTATATTGGAGAGTATATTAAAGACTAGAGTATGTAGTTTAATATTTTGTTCCATCAGTGTGGGCCAAGCAGCCAACTGTTTGAAGGGTATCATCAATTATTTTAGCTAAACTTATTTCTTTAAACTGACAAAACAAAATGGTTCTAAAACAGATGAAATACAATTTTGAACAGATAAATTATTCCGTCATTGGGCCATTTATCTAGGAAAACCTATGCATAATATTATATCTTATTTGACCTTGAAATATGTTTATCTGACTGGTAGATTCAGGCTGAGTCAGTATCTTATGTTAAGCTAGAGTCTTCTATGGGTACAAAAAAATAAAGTTGAAACTATTTGGCGGGGAAGCATTCCTTTTATACTGCTTGGATATTTGGTAGTCTTTACAAAAACAAAACAAAAAACAACCCACAAACCCCTAGGAAGTGATTGTGCAGGTATGTTTATGAGTACCAAGACACTCTAAGACAAATATCCAAGTTAGCGTGAAGAAGGAACTTGAAATCGTAATATATTTTTTTTCCTTTGGTAAGCAAGCATTCATTGCCTGTGATGCAAAAAGTTCATAATAATTACTTTACTGGGTATATCAAATGTGCTTGATTCTTTTCATTTGAATGAAATGATAGCCTGCAAAATCTACTTTGTATGTTAATTTTTATTAATGTATACTTAGCTTCTATTTCTGAGTTAAAATAGTAGAAGTTTTTTTCCGATTTGTCTACTATATTTCTAGAAATTATAAGGTGAATTTCTAGCAATATGGTAAACATAGTAAGCTCCAAAAACTAGCATTTTTGCTATGACAGAGATGGTGTCAAGGACTTTAAAATTCTTGGCTATCTCTTTAACTAGTTATAAAATAGCCTACTTGTAAGATAGGCTATTAATTTGAGCCTACTATGATTTATAAAATAACTGAATGTACAACCAACTTTTTAAAGGTCATAGGGAATTGAAAAGAGGTAGATGGGTAAGACAGTTAAATGCCTTTTTTTAAGGTATGAGTTTTTCTGTAAAGCCTTAGAGAAACCTTTGGCCCAGAGAGTAGTTGAGTAGGGATTAAGTTCTTGCAGGGGGAAAAAAAAAGTTTATTCCTTGAAGTTATTATAAGGATCCCAGCTGTTGGGGTACATACTCCCTGGTTATGATTGGCACTGAAATGTCAAAGCTCAAAATCCCAAACCACAATATTGCTTGCCTTAATCAGGCAAGGGTATTCCCATTGTTCTGGATAAGCCAAGAGCTGCCTATCTTAAATCCTTCCGTTCTTTTAGCTGGGAATATACCTCCTCTGCCCCTTCAATTACATACTTTTTTTTTTTTTTCTAAAGACAGTCTTTATATTTCTTTATAAAAAGTATTTTACTTACAAAACACATAAAACTCTTAAGTATTGACAACACAGAGAATGAGAAGTAATAGGACTACTCAATTGATCATTCAAACAAGAGTATAATTTGACTTTATGTATCTAGATTTGTCAGAGGAGAAATACTTAGATACATAATAATTTAATAGTGATTAATAGTAATAGCATATATGATATAATATAAAATGGAATAATTTCATATATACATACATATATATAGAGAGAGAGTCAGAAATGCAGATATAGAGACAGGCAGAGATAGAGACAGAGACAGAAACAGAGACAGAATTCCTGGCATGACAGGCAGCCCTTGAAAGCTATTTATTTACATAGGATATCTTTCTTATTAGAACTCATTCTTTGATAGGCAAGTATCTCTTATACTTTTAAAATTTTTGGTCATCACAGGCAGTCTGACTTATCACTCAAAGAAACAAAAACAAAGAAACAATTTGCTGATTCATCCCAATGATTACATAAGACTTTTTCTTCAGTTTTTCAACAGTCAAGTAAATTATTCTAAATACTTTGCACATTTTTTTAGGTTATTCAATGATTTGAAATCAAAAGTTTGCATGAAAGAAATCAGCTCCACTCTTTCTATTGTCTTATAAACCAGGGCACTGGTTTATACCATCTGGTTTATACCATTATACCATTATACCTAGATGGTGTGTACCATCTAGGGAGCTTGTTAAAATTAATATTCTGATTCAGGAAGTCCTGGGTAGACCCTAAGATTCTCTAGTTCTAATCAAGCTCTTGGCTGCTACTGTTGCTGTGGACCATACTTTAAGAAATAAGGTTTTAAGTAGTGTTTCAAATAATTCTTTCCTGCCTCTGTATACAATGTTGTACTGATCTGGCTGTTTTCCTGGTTCGTTTTGGGTTTTTAAAAATGTCTAATGAAGTTCAAAGCACTTTCTCATCTGATTAAGCTGGCTCTTCTCCCATAACACAGGTCTGATTCAGCCTAGGACACATGAAATGAGACTCTTGGGGAGGATCTTGGTGTCAGCTCCTTCAGTTACATTCTCCAGACGTAGAGATAATAATGTGGGGTAGCAGCGACAAAAGAATGACTTCTAGATTATAAGGGGAAAAAAGGAAATAGTTTCTAAATACACATTTCCTTTTCCCCCCTCTAACTCATATACTAGTACCAATTTCTGTATTAGTCAGGACTTTTTGCATTCCAAGTATGGGAAACCCAGTTAAAAGTGTTCTAAGCAAAAAGGGTGGATTATAATCACATTTTATGGAAGTTTATAATAACAGAATCGGCTTTAGGCATAAATATCAAGGACTCAATTGATGTCATTGGGACAGAATGATAGAACTGACAATGTAATTTAAGATGAGTTCACTAGTAGCCATTATAAATCTGGACCTTCCCTTATTCCTATATATCCACTATAGGAGGTTTAAGTGATTTGGGGACTGATCAAGGACACAGATGTGATCACATGGTGGCATTAATATACACAAACTTTATTTAGGTGCTGTTTTGATAGATTTGCATGCAGGGAAAGACCATCACAGCATGAGCCTGTCTAGAGGCTATGGTGAGAGGTCACTCTTCAGAAAAGGAGGAATCCAAGGGGACTGGGGGCTTACATGTCTAGGTAATGTCACTCAGTAGTATGATAAGGAGTATCTGGATCAGAGAGTTCCAAAGGAAAGCAATGACTTGGGGTCTTTACAGCTCTGGAGCTCATCTTATCTATAGCTAGCAGACATTGGGCATAATTTCATGAGTTATCCAAAGCAGGCAGGCTCTAAATGGCTAAAAAATCTGCTTATTTGGGATACGTTTAAAACAACTGGGTGTGTAAAAAATTGCATTTGTCACCAGCAGACTTTTGGGCTAACAAACCTTGGCATGCTGTGAAGAAGTAACCAACCTAGAAACAAATACACAGAGGTCATCTTTGGCTCATTTCTATAATAGCCACCAAATGCCGTTATGAGATTTTTTTATAGTTTGTCAAAATCAAGGTAGAATTCTTAGGTCTGACCAAATGTTTCATTAAATTCAGTTGGAGACAATTCTGTTGCAGCCCCTCCTACTGCATTCTAGGTTGTTGCTTATTCTTACTGATTTCTTTCTTTTTAGAAATACTTCCAATCATTTCTCTCATAAGTGCATGACTTTCCAAATTTGTTTTTATTGTTTCTTTTTGGGCATTGAGAAAAGCTAAGGCAAACAAAATCACCATCTACTAATCTACTAACTTGAACAGAAAATAAGTTCTTTCAACAAATATTTATTGAATGCCTACCATGTGCACAGCAGTAATCAAAACCCTTAACAGCCCTGATCTCATAGATATTCCATTCTAGTGGATTCCAAAATGTTTAGCCTGGATTTAAATAGAAGGCTCAAAATATCTCTAAATCTCAGGCAATTACATGTAATGAATGAATGAAGGTATTTTTTTAAATACACCTTTTAGCATATCTGAACTCAAGGAACTCAATTAGATTAAAATATGGGTTGTGAGGGTAGCTGGTTGGCTCAGTGGGTTAAAGCCTCTACCTTTGGCTCAGGTCATGATCAGAGGGTCCTAAGATCGAGCCCTGCATCGGGCTCTTTGCTCAGCAGGGAGCCTGCTTCCCCTCTCTCTCTGCCTGCCTCTCTGCCTACTTGTGATCTCCCCCGCCTCTGTCAAATAAATAAATAAATAAAATCTTTAAAAAAATATGTGTTGTGAATTCTCTCCAATTTTATTAGAATTGTCTTGTTTTTGTGGTCACAATTTAATTCTTTAGATTAATAACTCGTTTTTTTTAATAACTCATTCTTGAGCCATATTTCCACTAAGATCTTTACTCTTAAAGTTATTTTTTAAATCTTATTTACTAAAATCTAGAATATACTTAAAAGTACTCCTTTTGTCAAATATTATAAATTCTAGGATGACTCACTTTTTCTCAAGATTCCCATAATATCCACACCATAATTAAGCATTTCTTTGTTGGTTTTTGTTAAATGAAGGGCAGAATTCCATTTTTTTTTTTGTTTTTTTTTTTTGTATTGTCAGCAAAACAAGCATTTACCAGGTATTTTTTGTATAAATAAAGTTGAATGATTTATGCATATTTTAAATCCTCATTACTACTATGTCTTTACTATGTAAATATTTTTAGAATTCAAATTAAGTAGCTATTCCATAAGTTATTTCTGACTAGGTCATTTGTACATTGTGAAACTTTTATTTAAAAAATATGGCTCAATTTGGCTTAATAAAAAAAATTTATTATTTCAGACAATCAAGAAGTTAAGAGATAATAAGGTGGACTGCATACTGCATGTTATGTGCTGGAAGGCTGATTTGTATAAGCACACCCCTGAATGTCCCTGTTAATCCTCACCTTCAGAATGTAGAGAGCCCATCCTCCTTCTATACTCTTTTCAAGCAGAATGTGGAGAAGACTGTGCTGTTCAGCATTTGACGTAGAGGCTCCAAGGGTGGCCAACCCAGAGCATCTCCCTTTTTAACAAAGAATGTCCAGATGTCAGGCCTTGATTTCCTTAGAACACTAGCCGTTCAAGGAGAGGAGGGGCTACAGATAGTTGCTAGGATAAGTTGCCATGCTATAAAAACATGCTGCATGTAGATTCCAGCAACAGATGTTTTGTCCTGTTGGCTGCTTCTGGACTCCTGTTTGTAAGTCTTCCCAATGAGCCTGTGTCTCAATACCTGTCTCCAAGTCTTTCCTTTAGCCTCATCAGACCATCACCCACACTTGGCTTAGAGTCTGCTGGGGTGCAGCAACACACCTAAAATAGTAGGATCAGGAATCTGGGCCATTTTTGTGTAATTCTCTTCCTCTAGCTTGTCAGCTTTCTCTTCAGAGTGGTATCCTCCATGTCTCAGAGTAGCAATATCTAGGACAAGTTCCCTCACTTACCTATCAGATATGTGTGATTCTTTTTCAAACACAGAATAAAAGCCATTAACTCCAGTATTATTAGGTCAACTCAGATCATATGCCTACCTTTTGACCAATAACAATTGGCAGAGAAATTAGTGGCCTCTGACTGGATTACAGAATTATTTTCTGGCAAAATGACTGCTACTACCATAACTGGTTTAGAAAAGTGGGACCACCATCCCTGGAAGGAGAGATAGGCTGAGCAATTGAGAGGGAAGAACGGGAGAAGATCAATGATACAGATGAGATTTATTGGAGAAATATTACATTAGTTCTCTATTGCTGTGTAACAAATTAGCCTAGATCTAGTGGCCTAAAACATACTCATTTATTATATCATAGTTTCTGAAGATCATAAGTTTGGGTAGGTAAGGCTGGGTTCTTTTTTCAGCTCTTGAAAGGTTGATATCAAGGTATTGGCAGGCTATATTCATATCTGAAGCATAAAATCCTTTTGCAGTCTCACTCAGATTGTTGGCAGAATTCACTTCCTTGTGATTATAGAACTGAAGTTTTTATTTTCCTGTTAACAGCTGAAGACTGCTCTCAGCAACTAGAGACTATCCACATTCCTTGCCTTTTGGCCTCCTCTATCATCAAAGACTGCAATAGAAAATCTCCCTCACACTGAATTCTCCCAGGTTTCAATCTCTTTCTTCTGGAATATTATAGTTCCTTTAAGGGCTCACCTGATTAGGAGAGGCCCACCTAGAATAATTTCCTTTTTTTAAGGTCAACTGTACCATATAAATATAACATAATCACATGGGTTGTTTCCCATCTTATTCATAAGTCCTGCTCATACTCAAGGAGAAGAAATTATACAAGACATGTACATCAGGGGATAGAGATCTTGGGGGCCATCTTTGAATTCTGCTTACTACAAATATCTACTAGAAAACAGATATGAAAATATTTAGTCATTTTATGGGTGTGCATCCTGAACAAGAAGAAATAAGAGAAGAAATAGTAAGAAGTAGAATTGTTTCCTGATTTTTGAAATGGTGACTGGTTTTACTATTGTTTCCCAAAATGAAATTGGATAAAAATATGAAGAAGTGGAGGTTATGGGAAAAATTGTGAGTTTAATTTCAACTTAAACGCTTGAGATGTCTTCAAAGACTTCAAATGTCTCATAATCTTGGGGGGAAAAAAATTAAAGACAATCAACTGTCTGCATTTACTCTTGGGGACTGGCTAACTTGTACACTCTTTATCTCATTACTAAATCAATGATGTGGGAAAGCTCTAGAAAATGCCTTGAAATTTGATGTATTGGATGAGAATGGACAAGTTCTTGAGGAGATACACTTTATATGGAAATCCCTCTGAACACTGTATTCCCTATCTCTTCTAGACACCCTTTACTATATGCCTTGTTATACAACGATTTAAGTTGAACTCTTAAGATCATAGACTAGAAGCTTCTACTAATAGAAGCTGTATGTATTTACTTCATTTTCACTCCACTCACACATACACACACAAATTACACAAATTACTCTCCCAGTTTCCAATCTACCTACCTTAATTAACCTTCTTGGGTTGACCGTCACTTTTTAGTATTTTTAGATCACCAATCCTCATGTCAACTTTCCTTATTGAGTCATTTTTGAATTTTGGTCTTTGTTTTGAGTGGCAGGTATCTCATATGATTTCAAATACCTGATCTTCAAATGAAAGCAGAAATAAAATTCCCTTGTGACCTTAAGATAAATTACATGTGTTCTGTTACAATATCCTTTAACATGCAGCTCTTTAGGATGATGGACTTTATAGGTATCTTTTGGATGCATCATTCATTCCTACATGAACAAAAGTCATTACCAATCGGAGAATTTTATTTGTCTAGACTGTTTTAGTACTGATTAGATACTATTAGTAGTGTAAACACAAAGAAAAATTTTAATTCAATTTAATTCTAAAATGTTGGCTTTATGGACTCAAGAATTATGGAATTTGGTGATTATAAGGTTGTCAGTGATTTTGAGAGTGGAGCTTGAGTAATTACTGCTGGCAGAAGCCAGAAAGCAAAAGATTAAGGATAGACATTATTTCTAGAGTGATCTTTGACAAAACAACTGGTTAATCTCTCATGATTTTGACCATCAATATTTATTGGAATAAGAAAAAATAAGGTCTCTATTATATGTCAAAAACCACAAGTACATATAGGGTTAGTTGCTATAATCCACTTACTTGAAGGCCTTTGACATTCTAGTGGCATTACTCATTCATCCAACGCAAAATCATGCAGTGAAGCATACTTACTTTCAATGGCACTATTTTTTTTAAGTAGACTTTATTTTCTTCTTTTTAGCCTACAATTTTACAAAATATTGATTAAAAGCTGTACTTATATTATTTGATTTACATTTATTTCCTTAAATACTTCAATTACTTGGTAGATAATGTATTAATTTGCGAGCCCACTTCTTATACAATTTTGTAAATTATGGAGTCAAAAAAGATAGCTGGCTTGATTCAAGTTGTCTTAGTACATGAGGCTTGATGTTGGTATAGTCAACAATTTCCTTAGAAAGGACTTTTCCACTTGATTTTCTTTTAAATTTTTCCTAGTTTGTGTTGACTTGCCAACTAGGCAGCCCACATAAGAAACTAGAAAAGGAAGTATGAGATACTGGACAAACTGATCTGACTTTTTATAATATAGATGAATTTTCCATTTATAAAAAAATATTTGGGGATGTTATTAATCAATCAGTTCTCTGGTTCTACCATTTAAATTTTTGAATCATTTTAAGACTGTAGGAAGCCATGATAGAAATATGATGCTGAAGGATTTTCTTTAAACTTCCAAAGATGGAACAGACAAAATTTATTTTAGATTTTTAAATCTTAGGTTATTTAAATAGCCAAGCTAGGTTATAATCTGTTACTGCTGTGCTAATATCAAGGTTATTGATAGTAAGTTTCTTAGAGTAGGTAAGGGAAGGGATTTATAATCACTTAAAAGTTACCATCAACAATGTGGTTTAATATAATGTCTTAGATTGGGGTCCCTGAAAGCAGGGCTCAAGAAGCAAATTTTTGTTTGCGTGGTTTTAAAGGGAGAATGTGGGAAACAAGATAGAGCAAGGAAAAATAATCTGAGTAAGATTTCAGAAACTAGCTTTGGGATGACCTCATAGGACAGTATGACACATAAATTCCACCAGATTTAAAGCAAGAAGTACTTTTTGTACCCCAGGTCAATCAGTGATAAGCTGAGGTATGGAGAAGAGGAAGCACACAGCCACCCAGGAAACTGAGGTCTATTTCCATACCAAGGGCTTCTTCCTTCTCCGTACAAAAAGGATGACCAGAGACCACATCAGACAATGTTCACTGGGAAGAGTCCCTCTTACCATCTTTATGGACTATCAATGACTGTGGCTATAAGCCAATCAGACAGCTCATTTGCAGCTTGTAACCACATACCAGACATATCTCTCAACTAAACATGTTTCCCCCCCCTCCACTATTAGTTAATCTTAGGGAACCCTTCCATGAGGCCAATGGTCTGAGTTAAGGGAGAGATATTTATGCAATAGAAGGGAACACAGAGGTCTGTGAGACCCTCATTTCTGTATAGCTTATTTGTGTCTTCTAGAACTATTCAGTTTCATCTCAGATTTTTCACTTTGGGTTTAGGGCTGATAGCTACTGGACTTTGGTATGTATAATAGTATTTAGTTCACTCAGAACACTTCTGGCTTCATAGCCACTTGGTAGCTCATTGTAAAATGTTCCATATATATCAGAGCTCTGTAGCATATTAGAAACTGTTTTTTTTTTTTTTTTTAATAGTCTATAGTTTTCCGATAAAGATAGCATTACCATGCTCTAGAGCTTGAGTTCTGCACTGTGACTTTCCTACTGGGGTGTGGCAGGGGCATCCTGTCCTTCTCCAACAGAGATATCTCTAATACCATAGGATCTATCAAGTCACATGGCCCAATCAGGCTTGTTTGTATAGCAGTATGGACCTACTTAGTTCTTTTTCTTGTTTGAGGTGTCACTCAAAAGTTGCACACATACACATTATCTAACAAATGTACTTGAGTGGTGGTTTCAAGCACAGAATATATTACCTCCCAAACCTAGAAGGTTTTCTTAATGGTAGAAGTTGCAAGGTTCAATACAGTAATTTTTACTTTTCTAGCATGGTCCAGACCACTAGACCCAAAAATCTTTGCTAATGTCATAGGTCCTAAAATTGTGTAGGTTTATTCTCATTCAGTGGAGACTATGTCTTATGAAGGAATCCAGAAAAGTTGACACTTTTTTGTTCATCAGAATTGATTTGTATGATATCCTAAATAAAATGAACCAATGTGATCTGATCTTTAGAATATTCCAATGGCCAAGTCTCTTCTGATTGACAGAGAAAGGAGATTTAATATATACCTGGGATATATTCTATGTTACTTCCAAATATAAACATTTAAATATGCATATAGATTTAGAAGTAAATATAAAAGGCTACCAGGTGAGGTTGTGGACCCAACGTACCCCAAATAAGATGGACCTTGGCCAGAATTCCATTTCTTACCTCTTTTAGTTTCCTATTGCTGCTGTAAGTAGTTACCATAAACTCAGTGGCTTAAAAAAACCCTACAAATAGGGGCACCTGGGTGGCTCAGTGGGTTATAAAGACTCTGCCTTTGGCTCGGGTCGTGATCTCGGGGTCCTGGGATCGAGCCCCACATCAGGCTCTCTGCTCAGCGGGGAGCCTGCTTCCCCCTCTCTCTTTGCCTGTCTCTCTGTCTACTTGTGATTTCTCTCTCTATATCAAATAAATATATAAAATCTTAAAAAAAACCCTAAAAATTTAAAAAAATATATTCTCATACACTTATAGAGGTCAGAAGTCCATAATAAGTTTCACTAGGCTAAAATCAAAGTGTAAAGAGGACTAGTTCCTTCTGGAGGCCCTAAGGCAGAATCTGCTTCTTTGCCTTTTTAAGTGCCTGGTGGCCATCTTGTTTGTGGTCGCTTTCTTCATCTTCAAAGTGAATCACTCTAATCATTTAACTTGCCTCTAAAAACACAATGTTCTGAGTCTTCTCTCTAGTTCCCAATAGGTTAGGCCCTCTGCCTGCCATTTCAGCCCAGACATGCTTTACTGTAATTATGCCAAATTGGTATCTCACATTAAAAGTGTAAAGTGCATCTTTTATACGCCTATCTCGACTCAGAATCTCACTTCTTTCTTATTAGTGTCTTGATTTTGCGTAAGAAGTTTGCTCAAGGTGGAAATTCTGTGTTCTCTGAAGCTTGGCACACTTAGAATTAAGTTCTGTGCCTAATCTTTAGCCATGTCTGACCTTCACAGGCAGGAGATAAGGATCTACGTGTTACCAAGGAAGACCTCTAACTCACACATGTTGTTTGAAATTGTTAATTAACAGATTTGAACTACATTTTTTCTTTTAAAAGCATCACTGGTGCTCACCAACAGCCATTCTACCTGTATTTCATCCCAGTTTATCACAATTGAAAATTTTAGCAACCTCAACTGGTACAACATGCAGAGACCATCAATGTCCACCTACTACAAGTAATAGAGTCCTCTTTACTATCCAGGTGGTAAATAATCTGACTGAAGAATTCCCTTCTTAAAGTCTGCTTCCTAGACAACTTCTAATACCACCTACTTTAGGTCGAGTTTCCTAAAAGCAGAGCCCAGGATGGGAGATCATCTCAAAATGAATAATGAGAGAATGCCCTCAAAGAGTAGTCAGAGAATTAAGGTAGAGTAGAGTAGAAAAGCTAACCCAAATCCCAATTTTTTAGTAAATGGTGCTGGAGAAACTGGACAGTTATATGCGTAAGAATAAAACTGGACCACTTTCTTACAGCAGTCAAAAATAAACACAAAATGGATTAAAGGCCTAAGTATGAGACTTAAAGCCATAAAATTCTTAAAAAAAGACCTAGGGAGTAATTTTTTGACACTGGCCTTAGCAACATTTTTCTATATAAGTCTCCTCAGGCAAGGAAAACAAAAGCAAACATAAACTATTGGGACTATATCAAAATAAAAAGCTTTTGCACAGTGAAGGAAACCATCAACAAAATCAAAAGGCAAACTCCTGAATGGGAAAAGATATTGGCAAATGACAGATTTGATACAACTGAACACCAAAAAAAAAAAAAAAAAAGTCCTGAAATAATCCAATTGAAACATGAACGGAAGACAGAAATAGACCTTTTTCCCAAAGAAGACTTATAGATGGCCCACAAACACATGAAAAGATACTCAACATCACTAATCATCAGGGAAATGCAAAAAAATTCACAATGAGATATCACCTAGTATACCTGCCAGACCAACTAGAATCAAAAGGACAAGAAATAGGTGTTGGCAAGAATGTGGAGAAAAAGGAACCATTGTACATGGCTGATGGAAATGTAAATTAGTGCAACCACTGTGGAAAACAGTATGGAGGTTCTTCAAAAAATTAAAAATAGAAATATACTATGATCCAGTAATTCCACTACTGGGTATTTACCCAAAGATAATGAAAACATTATTTCGAAAAGATATATGTACTCCTATGTTTATTGGAGCAGTATTTACAATAGTCAAGATATGGAAACAACCTAAGTGTCCATTCATAGATGAAAGGTTAAAGAAGATGTGATATATATATAGATTATATATATCATATATATATGATATATATAATGGGGTATTACTCCACCATAAAAATTGCGAGATCTTGCCCTTTGCATTGACATGGATGCACCTAGAGGGCATTATGCTAAGTGAAATAAGTCAGAGAAAGACAAATACCATATTATTTCACTTATAAGGAATCTAAAGAACAAAACAAGTGAAAACAAACATAAAAAGCCGAAGCAGACCCATAATACAGAGAACAAAATGATGGTTGCCAGAGGGGAGTGGGAGGTATAGGCTTCCAATTACAAAATGAATAAGGCATGAGGATAAAAGGTAAAGCATAGGGAATACTGTTAAAGGTATTGTAATAGCATTATATGGTGACAGATCAAAGCTACACTGGTGGTGAGCATAGCATGATGCAGAGTTGTTGAATCTCTACGTTGTACACTTGAAATTACTATAACAATGTGTGTCAACTATACATCAATAAAAAATAAGTTAAAAAAACAACAACAAATAAGCAAGCAAACAAAAAAAACAGAGTGGTGATGAATAAAAATGTGCACTTAAAAAAAGGAATCATGTCTTTTAAAGAAATAAAGAGAAAAAGTACAGTTAAAAAATAGTTAACCTAAATTTTTGTTTTAGCTAAAGAACCAGCTAAAGTCTGATACCAGGAGAAAGTTCTGGAGCACAAACTATATCAGAGAGTTAGTCTACTTTGAAATAAGGAAACCAGTTCTATACCTTTTTATCAGTCAGCCACTGGCCAAGCTGACTGGGGAAGGGGAGAGGAAAGGAGAGACAACCTCCCAGGGGAAATGGCTCCAGTTTGGCTGAGGCTATAGCTGTGAGCCATTATTATCAAGACTCAACAGCTGCTGAAAAAAGGATTGGGGCTGGGAAGTAACAACATCAAATCTCTACATAATATTTCACATTCATAAATTAATCTTTACTAATTTTCCTAGACATGTAGAACTACATAGCAACTGGGGTATTTCATGTGAACAAAAGACATCCCATGTAATCTGTTTGGTTTCCATTGTGCAGATAGCATATCCACACTATAAATTACTCAGATGATTGTCAATCCCTACTTCACGTTGGGCTGTGAAATCCTATTCATTAGCTTTGTTCATATAATGCTGTGTGAAATGAAGATGTGGCTATTACCCTTTTATCTGATTCATCCAGGTTAGATAACTTGGGCCCAAATTCGCTTTCTTTTCTTGCTTGAATGAATCAATTTATCTATTTAAATTGATAAAAACCAGCCTTCAGTTCTAGTATATTGGTCTGTACCAGACTGGGATTGGTTTTCTGCATGACATCAAACAGTTTAGAAGAAAAGCTAAAAACTAGGTGGTTCAAATGTCCATACAAGACCAACCAAATGATTTCAGCCACTTTTTCCAAGTGTGATGAGTAATGAAATCATGTTTTCATTTGATCTGTGTGGTTTCTGTTCCCGTAAAGGTAGTTGATCTGATTTGACAGTATTTCTTCCATCCAGGGAAATGTGGTTGCCTTTTTGCTTTTTGGAGAGTAGTATGGTATCAGAGTTGGATGCTGAAATCATATTAAGGCTGAATTTTCTTAAATTTTTAAATTTAATTTGAAATTACACACTCTGCTTACTTTTTTTAAACGTTAAAATATGGAGATTTGAGTCACCGATCCAAAATATCATTTTCAAAAAATTATGGTATGCCATTACCTTGGACTATAAAGAAAATAATGTAATTCATAAAGCCAAGTCATTGGGCCACAATGTCTCTATGTTACTATTTAATAGATTAATATATTAGAATTTATGTTTAGTGTTTGGGAAAAGTTATATATATCCCTCACATTTTTATTTAGGAGATCAGAATTTTATTACTAAGGAGAACATCCCTTTAGCATTTTTGAAGGCTTTTTACTTTCTAGGTGATAATAGGTTAATTCGTTCATTAATAATTTAAAGCATTTGCTTTGTGAGGCTTTTAGTGAAAAGAATTATTCAAAGTCTAACCTCTTTCATTCATAATTTTAGACTTGATATCACCTGATGAAATACTTTGTAATTTTCCACAGAGCTAAGAAAATGTTTTGTTTTGCTTTTTTTTTTTCTAAATTGAAACTTTGTCTAGAATTTCCAGAGAACAAATAAAAATATTTCTCTAAGGAAATATCTATAAGGCATCTTAGACTACTTTTAAATATAAAGGTTTTGCCCTGGAGCAAAAATACTTTTTATAAATTACCTAACTCTGCTTCAAACACTCAGGCTTCATCTACTTTGCACAACAACACACATTAACATAGATCTCTGAAAGAAGAAATATTTTTATGGGAAATTTACTATGTAAATGTTATGGAATGGATGGTGCCCCTACTCCTCACCTCCAAATCCACACACTGAAGCCAAAAACTATTTGGATACAGGATTTTGGAGGAGGGGAGTGATTAAGGTTAAAAAGTTTATAAGGTTGGGGCTCTCATCAAATATGACCAATATCCTTTCCAGAAAAGGAAGAGACACCTGAGATCTACGTCTTTCTGTGAGTACAAAGGAAAGGACATATGAAGGCACAGTGAGAAAATAGTTTTCTGGAAGCCAGGAAGAGAGTTCTCACCAGGAACTGAATTTTCCCACCTTGATCTTGGACTTCTAGCCTCCAGAATTATGAGAAAATAGATTTCTGTTGTTTAAGCAACCTAGTCTGTGGTATTACTTGGCAACTCAAGTAGACAGATTTGGTGACAGTACCCAAACTTCTCAATGACTCATTCACACTTAGCATATATTAGATCATTTTCTTCTTCAGACTTGCTATATATTGGTAAAAAATAACCATTTCAGAATAAAAATAGTGATTGAGTTGTACCTGGTGACATCATGTAGATACCAATAGTGAAAGCTAATTTATTGATTTCGGTATGGAAAATGTACTTCTGTAATTATTGATAAAATACTTTGTAGGTCAGACTAACTCCCCATGCAGATTTCTCTTGTTCTTTCTCTCTCTTTAAAGATAAAATATTTCAGGGGGGCTCTCTGCTCAGCGGGGAGCCTGCTTCCTCCTCTTTCTCTGCCTGCCTCTCTGCCTACTTGTGATCTCTCTCTCTGTCAAATAAACAAATAAAATCTTTAAAAAATAAAGATAAAATATTTCATATTTAAAATATGCAAATTATTTTTACTAAATATTTTCTATTTATCATTCCACTCATCATAGGAGTATTTACACCACTGAACTTGGCAAATGTTACAAATTAAGACCTTTTCCTCCATCATGTCAAGAGCCAGTTATTAAAATTTTACCAGCATATCTCTACTTAATATGTATTCAAAACTAAGCCAGAAGCCATAAGGAAGTACAAACAAGTATATGATATGGCTTTTAATTTTGAGATTTCAATCTAGAAAAGAAAATAAAACTCATACGCTTGACAAGAGTATACAAAATGAACTTCTATTTCTGACTTTAATTTTTTCTGTTTTACTTGGAAATGCCAAAGTTTTACAAATCAGCCCTAACATCTTCCATTTCAACCAACAATGTGTTCCAATTTCTCCAAATCTTTGTCAACACTTGTTATTATATGTTTTTTTCCCTTTTTAATAAAGCCATCTTAGGGGTGTGAAGTGGTATTTCATCGTGGTTTTGATTTGCATTTACCTAATAACTTATGATGTCGAGCATCTTTTCATGTGCTAAATGTTTATTCAAATGCATTGCCCATTTTTAACTGGGTTGTCCTTTTATTAAATTATAAGGGTTCTCTATATATTTTGTAAACTAGCCCATTATCAAATATGATTTGAAAATATTCTATTCTGTGGGTTTTCTTTTCATTTTTATAGCATCTTTTGAAGCACACAAGTTTATAATTTTGATGAAATGTGTTTTGTTATTAATATTATTATTATTATTATTATTAGGTAGGGGTTCACATTCAATTTTTTGAAAGTGGATTTCTAGTTGTCCCAGAACAATTTGTTGAAAAGACTATTGTTCCCTACTGAATTATCTGGGTACCCTTATTGAAAAATAATTGACCATAAAGGTAAAAATTTATTTCTGAGCTTCCAATTCTGTTCACTGATCTATATGCCTATTATCATACCACATTGTCTAGATACTATCACTTTGTGTTAAGTTCTGAAATTCTCTTTGTTCCTTTTAAAGATTCCTTTGGTTTTTGGGGGCCCTTGCATTTCCGTCTGAATTTTAGGATCAGCTCGTCAAGTTCTGCCAAAAAAAAAAAAAAATGGAGTTTGAGATTTCATATGAAATGTTGAATCTGTAGATCAACTTAAGTTTTTAAATCCAATAACATAGAGTGGAATTCCATTTATTTAGTTTTCTTTACTTTTTTCAATAGTATTTTATAGTTTTCAATGTACAAGTCTTGCACTTTTTTATTAATTTTTTAACTTAAATTAGCTGACATATAATACATCACTTGTTTTTAACGTAATGTTCAATGACTCATTAGTTGTGTATAACACCCAGTGCTCATCACATCACGTGCCCTCCTTAATGCTCATCATCCAGTTACCCCATGCCCCCACTCACCTCCCTTTCCACAACCCTCATAAATTTAATCTTAAGCACTTTTTCTTTCTGATACTATCATAAATGGAATTATTTTCTTAATTTCATTTTCAGATTGTTCATTGCTAATGTGTTGAAATATATGTTGAAATATATGTTGAAATATGTGTTGAAATGTGTTGATTTTTCATGATTTTTAATCTTATATTAATTAACTTGGTTGTTGATCTAATTTTTATAGTGTCTAAGGATTTTCTTTATATAAGATCGTGTCATCTACAATAGGTATAGTTTTACTTCTTCCTTTCTATCTGGATGCCTTTCAATTCATTTTCTTGCTTAACTGCCTTGGCTAGAACCTCCAGTTTAATGTTGAATACATGTATTGAGAGTGGACATTGTTCTCTTACTCCTGATCTTAGGAGAAAAGTGTTTAGTCTTTCATTAAGTATAATGTCAGTGCTAGATTTTTTTTTGTTTCTTTTATAAGATTGAATAAGTTTCATGTAATTTTAGTTTGTTGAATATTTTTATGATGAAAGGATTTGGGATTTTGTACTATTTTTTTTCTGTGATGACTGAGATGATAATATGCTTTATTGTCATGTATTCTATTTATGTGTTTTGCTACAATGACTTATTTTCTTGTTGAAATAACCTTGCACTCCTAGAATAAATCCTACTTAGGTATGGTTATACTACTTTTTATATACGGCTGGATTCAGTTTGCTATTTTTTTGTTTAGGATTTTTGTGTTTATTTTCCTTAGGAAAATTTTTCTGTGCATTTTTTTCCCTTAAGATAGCTTTATATGGATTTAGTATAAAGGCAACACTGGTCTTATCCAATGTATTGAGAAGAATTTCTTCCTCTTCTGCTTTCTGGAAGTGTTTGTAAAGATTTATATTAATTCCCCTTTAAACATTTGGAAGAATTTGCCCAAATAGTCATTTGAGCCTGGGCTTCCTTTATGGAATGCTTATTTATTTATTTTTTAATTACTAGTTCAATATTTTTACTTCTTATAGGTCTATTTATATTCATTTCTTCTTGAGTCACATCCTATATTTGTAGGAATTTGCCCATTTCATATAGGGTATCTCTGTTATCATACCATTGTTTATGGTACAAACATATTACTTTTTATTTCTTTAAGGTCAGTAGTAATGTATTGTCTTTCATTCCTGAAAGTAGAAATTTAAAAACCTCTCCCTTTTTTTTTTTTGCTAAAATCAATTTTTTCAAAGAATCAATTTCTGTGTTTAATTTTCTCTTTATTATTCTAGTCTTTTAAATTTATTTTCTCTCTAATATTTATTATTTCCTTTATTCTGCTGATTTGCATTGACTTTACTCTTCTTTTTATGGTTTCTTAATGTGAGAGCTTAGATTATTGATTTGAGATTTTTTTTTCTAATACAGGTTTTTTCAGTTATAAATTTTCCTCCAAGCACCAGTCTAACTATATTCCATAAGTTTTATATGTCATGTTCCTCTTTCTTATTCATTCTGAAGAGTAATACATTTTCCATTGCAATTTGTCTTTGACTAATTGGTTATTTAGGAAAAAGTATTTAATTTCCATATATTTATAAACTCTCCAAATTTCTTTGTTATTTTTAATTCCCTTCCATTGGGATCATAGAATGTACTTTGTATGATCACAATCCCTTTTAATTTAGTAAGACTTGTTTTATGGCTTAATATACTGTCAGTCCTGGAGAATATCCACACATACTTGAGAAGAATGTATATTCTGGTGTTCTTGGCTGGAGTGTTCTATTGATGTCTGTTAGGTCTGGTTGTTTTATAGTGTTTTTCAAGTCTTCTATTTCCATGTTGCTCTTTTTCCTAGTCGTTTTATCCATGATTGAAAGTGGACTATTGAAGTTTTGTACTGTTATATTGAATTGGTTTTCTTCCTATAAATTCTCTCAGTTTTTTACTTCATAATTTGGGGGCTCTGTTTATAGGTTTATACAGGTATATCTTGTTTAACTGTGCTTCACTTTATTATACTTAGTGGATACTGCATTTTTTAGAAACTGCAGGTTTTTGGCAACTTTTGTTAACAAGTCTATCAGTGCCTTTTTACAACAGCATTTGCTCACTTCATGTCTCTGTTTCACATTTTGGTAACTCTTGCAATTTTTAAAAAATTTCATTATTATTATATTTGTTATGATGATTAGTGATATTTGATGTTATCATTATTGGTTTGGTGTGCCATGAACCACACCCATATAACATGGTAAATTTAATCAATAAATGTGTGTGTTCTCACTGCTCCACTGACTGGCTATTCCCCATCTCTCTTACTCTCCTTAGGCCTTCCTATTCCCTGAGACACAACAATATTGAAATTAGGCCAATGAATAACCCTACAATGGACTCTAACTGTTAAAGTGATAGGAAGAGTCACAAATATCTCACTTTACATCAGAAGCTAGAAATGACTAAGCTTACTAAAGGAGGAATGTCAAAAACAGAGATAGGGTGAAAGCCAGGCTTCTTGTGCCAGTTACCCAAATTGTGAATGCAAAGAAAAAGTTCTTGAAGGAAATTAAAAGTGCTACTCCAGTGAACACATGAATAATAAGAAAGTAAAACAGCCTTACTGCTAATATGGAGAGTCTTAGTGATCTGGATAGAAGATCAAACCAACTACAACATTCCTTTAAGTCAAAGCCTAACCCAGAGCATGGTCTTAACTCTATCATCCCTATGAAGGCTGAGACAGGTGAGGACGCTGCAGAAGAAAAGTTGGAAGCTATCAGTAGCTGGTCATGTGGTATAAGGAAAGAAACTGTCTCCGTAATATAAAAATGCAAAGTGAAGCAGCATGTATTGATGTAGAAGCTACAGCAGGTTATCCAGAAGATCTACCGAAGGTAATTAATGAAGGTAGCTACACTAAACAACAGATTTTCAACACAGATAAAACAATCTTCTGTTGGAAGAAAATTCCAACAAGGACTTCAGAGCTAGAGAGAAGTTAATACCTGGCTTCAAAACTTCAAAGAACAGGCTGATTCTCTTGTTAGGGGCCAATGCAGTTTGTGACTTTAAGTTGAAGCCTATGCTCTCTATAAACAAAGCCTGGATGACAGCACATCTGTTTACAACATCATTTACTGAATATCTTAAGCCCACTGTTGACACCTATTGCACAGGAAAAAAAAATCCTTTCAAAATACGACTGTTCATCAAAAATGCACCCAGTCACTTAAGAGCTCTGATAGAAATGTATAATGAGATTAACGTTGTTTTCATGCCTGCTAACACAACATCCATTCTGCAGCCCATGCATCAAGGAGTTATTTTGACCCTCAAGTCTTATTATTTAAAAAATATCCTTATAAGGCTTTAGCTGCCATAAATAGTGATTCCTCTAATGAATACAGGCAAAGTAAATTGAAAGCCTTCTGAAAATAATTCACCATTCTAGAAGTCATCGAGAACATTCACAATTCATAAAAAGAGATCAGAACATCAACATTAATAGGAGTTTGAAAGAAGTTAATCCCAACCTTCATGGATGAATTTAGGGTCTTAAGACTTCAATGAAGGAAGTAAGCACAGCTGTGGTGGAAATAACAGGAGAAGTAGAAGTGGAGCCTAAAGATGTGACTGAATTGCTGTAATCTCATGATAAAACTAAAATGGATAAGGAGCTGCTTCTCATGGATGAGCAAAGAAAGTGGTTTCTTAAGAAGGGATCTACCCCGGTGAAGATGCTGTAAAGATTGCTGAAATGACAGCAGAGACTTTAGAATATTACATAAACTAAGTTGATAAAGCAGCAGATGATTTTGAGAGGATTAACTCCAATTTTTGAAAGAGGTTCTACTGTGAGTAAAACCCTATCAAACAAAATCACATGCTACAGAGAAATTGTTCACAAAAGGAAGAGTCAATTAATGCAACAAACTCCATTATTGTTTTATTTTAAAACATTGCTACAGCTACTTCAACCTCAGCAACCACAATCCTGATCAGTAAGTGGCCATTAAGATTGAGGCAAGACCCTCCACAAGGTAAAAGATTATGACTTGTTAAAAGCTCAGATGATTGTTAGCATTTTTAGCAATCTTTTTAGATTAAACTATGTACATTGTTTTTTAGATATAAAGTTACCGCACACTTAAAAGACTATAGTATAGTGTACATATAACTTTTATATGCCCTGGGAAACAAAAAATTTATTTGGTTTTATTGCAATATTTACTTTAATGCAATTGTCTGGAACTGAACCTGCAATATACCTGAAGTATGCTGTATGCATTTATAATTATTGTGTCTTCTGGGTGGTTTAACCCTTTTATCATTATAAAATGTTATACTTTGTCTCTAGCAACTTTTTTTTTGCCTTGAGATCTATTTTGTCTGATATTAGTACAGCCACTTTCTTTTGCTACTGTGTGCATTGTCTATTTTCAGCCATCCTTTCACTTTCAACCTACTTGTATCATTTAATTTTGACTTATTTGTACCATAAAATATAAAATGTGCCTCTTATAGACAACATATAGTTGGATTATACTTTTTTTTAAATCCATTCTGCTGATTTCTGTGTTTTTATTAGTAAGTTACACCCATTTACATTTAGTGTAGTTGACAATAAGGTTGGATTTACATATGCCATTTTGCTATATGTTTTATGTATGTCTATGTCTTTTTGATTCCCCAATTTCTCCACTACTATCTTATTTTGTATTAAAAAGATATTTTCTTGTCTACCACTTTAGTTCACTTGTCATTTCTTTTACTATATGTTTTTGAGTTATTTTCTTGTTCTTGCCCTGATATTTTCCAAGAGGTTTACTTAATAACTAAACCAATCTAGTTTGGATTAATACCAACTTAATTTCAATATTATCTAAAAACTTTGATCCAATATAGCCCCATCCCCCATCCCTTCTCCTTTGTGCTATTATCATTAAAAATACGTATTTATACATTATATACATACCAGAACTGGTTTACATTTATTACTTTGTAGTTGTCTTTTAAATCAGATAGAGGAAAATAGTTACAAAGAATACATGCACTAATACTACCTTTTATGTTTTGTTATATAGTGACCTTTACTAGTGCTCTTTATTTCTTCATGTTGATTTGAGATGATGTCTAGTGTTCTCTCGTTGATTTGAGATGATGTCTAGTGTTCTTTCATTTAGGTCTGAAAGACTCTCTTTAATATTTATTATAGGACGCATCTGCTAGGGACATGTTTTGTTTGTCTGGGAATTTCTTAATTTCTCCATTCTTGAAGGAGAGTTTTGCTGAGTGGAGAATTCATGGTTGGGAGTCTTTTTATTTTTTCCATCACTCTATGACATCTTATTGATTTCTGACCTCTTTTGGATTCTTATAAGAAATTATCTGTTCATCTTATTGAGGATCCTTTATATGTGATAAGTCCTTTGTCTTTTGTTGTTTTCAAGAGTCCTTCTGTCTTCAATCATACAGTGAAGTCTATGTATGGATTTCTTTCAATTTATCTCAGTTGGAATTTATTGAGCTTCTTGAGTGTTTCTCATCAATATTTCATACAAATTTGGCCATTATTTCCTGAAGATATTATTTCTGTCTCTTTATCTCTTTTCTCTCCGTCTGGTACTTTCATTATGCATATGTGTGTATGCTTGATGGTGACCCACAAGTCTCTTAGGGTCTCTTCATTTTTCTTTTGTTCTTTTTACTTTGTGTTTCTCAGACTGGATGTTCTCAATTGATCTGTCTTAAATTTCACTGATTCTTTATTCTGCTAACTCAAATATACTATTAAACAACTCTAGTAATTTTTAAATTTCAGCTATGGTGTGTTTCAACCTCAAAATTTCTATGTGGCTCCTTTTCATAATTTCCATGTCTTTATTGATATTCTCTAGTTGGTGAGATGTTCTGAAACTTTCCTTGAGTTTTTTAGACCTGGTTTCCTATTTGAGCATATTTAAAATAGCCGATTTAATGCTTTTGTCTAGTAAGTTCGAAATATGGGCTTTCACAGAGACAGTTTCTATTTCTAATTTTTCTCTATGAGCCATATTTTCTTATTTTTTTGTATACCTCATTTTGTTAAATATTAGATATTTAAACAATATAATGTTTCAAATCTATAAATTAGATCTCCCGTCTCCAGCATTTGTTATTGTTACTTGTTGTTGGTGCTATGGTTGTTTTTGCTTTTTGTTTTAGTGACTTTCCTGAACTAATTCTGAAAATTCTATTCTTTGTTGTGTGTGGCCACCACTGAAGTATCTTCTTTGTTAGTTTAGTGTTCAGTCAGCTAATCATTGGATAGAGCTCTTCTTAATGGCTGGAAACCAGTAAGTCTCCAAACCTTTGCCAAAGGGCTCTGTGCATGTGCTGGGGTATACCTTCAATGTTCAGGCAGGCCGTTTACAACTTTTCCTTATCCTTTAACTCTTGTTTGTGCAGGGGATTAAGATTAGGTAGGGGCCTTCTCAAGTCTTTCCTGAGCATTTGTATAGCCCTAGATATGACCACAGTGCGACACACGTGAGTGGACTCTAGATCCCCAGGAATATTTTAGAGCAATTCAAAGCTTCAAATGGACATTTCATTCTTCGTTTTCCTTTTAAGTGCTTTTGGTCACTTCTTTTTTTGCCCCAAGTATTCTTAAAGCCTCAGGCACTTATGATTTAAACAGTTGCTGCTGATTATTTTTGACACTCCCCCTCACCCCATGGGGAAAAGCTATTTGCACTTGAGTTAGCTTTGAGTCAGGTCAAATAAAGACTAGCCCTGCAAATGGGGGCTTCCATGGAATTGCCAGACAGATAAAATAATGATAATTTTCTGAAAATGATGTTTTTGAGAGCTCCAATTCCAACATGTCCTCTCCAGTGGGCAGCTAAACTGCTGCTTTTCATCAAAATAGTAGGGCTGTTAGTTTTTGGGTCTACCATCAAGCTAAGAAGAAGGGAATAGGAACAGGGCAAGTCAATATACAACCAAGGTCACTGTTTTTACTGAGAGTCAGTCTTTTTTTTTCTTGGATAGCTCTATGGATTGTTGCTACTCTTTGGGTAATGTCAAGAATACTGAAAATTCAATTTTTACAATTTTTTTTTGTCAGTGTTGTTGTTTTTATGGAGGAGCAGATTTTCATAGGTCCTTGCTCCACCATTCCCACTGATGTCCTTCTATTCATTTTTACATCCTAACAGTGATGGTATTTGGGTAATTTTAAGTTTTTGTTTTTTTTTTTAGATTTTTTAATTTTTATTTATTTGACAGAGAGAGAGATCACAAGTAGGCAGAGAGGCAGGCAGAGAGGGAGGGAAGCTTAGCAGGGAGCCCAATGTGGCGCTTGATCCCAGGACCCTGAGATCGCGACCTGAACTGAAGGCAGATGCTCAACCATCTGAACCACCCAGGCGCCCCAAGTTTTTGGTTATTATGAATAATGTTGTTGTGGATATTTATGTTCATGTCATTCTGCACATATGTGCATGCTTTCTCAAGATCACAATGCTAGATTTCATCAATTTCAGTTTTCCTCTTCTTTCAGGCATGAAAGTACTATAGGAGAATGTTAAATTTTATTGACTCTTTGAAACCAGGTGGGGCCATAGGACAGTTCTGACCAAGGGATTGTAAGCACAGTCAATATGATTTCCAAACTTAACTATGTAGTCGGAAATTATCTCCCCTCTTGTCACTACTATGGAAGAACACTTCTGTTTTAAAGTCAGAGCAAAATACCATTGCCTCCTGGATTACTAAATCACTACATGAAGGATATTGGCTCAAGAGGTCCTTTGTATTTTCATAAATTTAAAAATAATTTTGTCAATTGCTTCATAAAGGCCTGACGAAAGTTTGAATAAATTATATTTGTTTGAGAGAATACTGAGCTCATAACAATACTGATTCTGCCAATACTTAAACATGTAATATCTCTCTATTCATTTAGTTCTTTAATTTATTTCAAAATATTATGTAATGTTCAGTATACAGGTCTTATATATCTTTTATTAAATTGATTTCTTAGAATTTTTATACTATTTTAAGTGATAGCTTTTATACCTTTATTTTCTAATCATTTGTTGCTAGTATATAGAAATATAATTGATTTCTTCTAAATTTTTTATCTTGCAATATTGTACTTATTAGCTTTAGTAGTTGCTTGTAGACTACTTTCAATTTTTTAAATTTATAATCATGTCATCTCTTGATAAAGACGGTTTACTTCTACAATATTTATGGATCTTATTTCTTTTTCTTCTTCTAGTGTTCTGGCCAGGATCTCCAGTAAAATGCCAAATACAAGTAATTTAATAGGACATCTTTGCCATATTCCCTATCTTAGTGGGAAGTTTTCAATATTTTACCATTTATTTTAATGTTAGATTTTTTTTATAGCTATTCTTTATTAGATTGAGGAAGTTCCCTTCTCTTCACAGCTTGCTGAGAGTTTATTGTGTGTTTGTGTATGCTAAATGTAGTCAAATACTTCTTCAGCATCTATTAATGTGGTATATTATTTTCCTTCTTTGTAATGTGCTGTATCATTGGTAAATTTCGAATGCAATCTCATGTTACATCTCAATTGGTCATGATGCATTTTCCTAAGTATACATCACTGAACTCAATTTGCTGACTGACACCTTTTCTGTATCCTTGGGAACAGGTAATATTGATTTGTATACTTCATTTATTGTAGGATAATCACCAGAATTCAGTATCAGAGCTATGAAAAGCCCCAAAATAGATTGAGAGCTATTCTTTCTTCCTTAATTTTCTTAGAGACTTGATGTAAGACTGGTATTATTGATATTATTCCTTAAATATTGGACATAATGCATCAGTTAAGCTATCCCTGCCTGGAGGTTTCTTAGTGGAAAGGCTGTTTTGTTTTGTTTTTTTTTTTAGTTTTGTTGTTGTTGTTGTTGTTGTTGTATGTGTATATGAGTGTGTGTTTCCGATGTATATAAACTTTCTGCATGTATAAAATTACTACGCACAGAAAAACTTCTTCAATCCATTAGTTATTTACATAAATCTAGATCAGTAGTAATTTTCTCTCACTGTATTGAAGATAGAAGTCCATTAGATAATCATTTTATTATTTGTATTTATAAGCCAACTATCAGTTTAAAGGTTAGTAATTTATTTTATTTTTTTTAAATATTTTTTATTTATTTATTTGACAGAGAGAGAGATCACAAGCAGGTAGAGAGACAGGCAGAGAGAGAGGAGGAAGCAGGCTCCTCACTGAGCAGAGAGCCTGATGCAGGGCTCGATCTGGACCCTGAGATCATGACCTGAGCCGAAGGCAGAGGCTTAACCCACTGAGCCACCCAGGAGCCCTAAAGGTTAGTAATTTAAAAGTAGTAAGAATTTTTTTCTCTGACTCCTCTAAACCAACCAAGCAAAAATCTTTTTCTACACTTTTGTATTCTACACTTTTGTATTCTACCTGAGATCACATGACAATTGCTATTTATTTATCCTGCTTGAGATTCCTAGAACTTCTTTGAAGATTAATTTCTGTATTTCTTTGTTGTAGGATATTCCCCAGAATTTAGTATCAGAGCTATGCAAGCCCCCCTAAATGTATTGAGAGCTAGTCTGTCTTCCTTAATTTTCTGAAATACTTGATATTGGACATAATGTACCAGTGAAGCTATCCAGGCCTGGAAGTCTGGAGATTCCTGAACTTCTTTGGGGATTAGTAATTTTATCATTTTGGAAAAATTACCAGCCATCGTTCACTTACATATTTTCTCTTTTATATTCTTTTTCTTTTTATGCAATTCTGGTTAAACATATGTTGACCTTCTAATTCTAGATTTGTTATATGTTTCAAGAAATAGAATAATAATCATTCAAAGACACCCATATTCCTAAGCCCCAAACCTGTGAATATCTTACCTTTCATGGCAAAAGAGACTTTGCAAAAGTTATTAAGGTTAAGGTCCTGAGATGGGAAGGTCCTGGATTATCAGAGTGATTTCAATTTAAATACATGAGTCCTTACAAGTGGGAGATGACAAAATAAAAGAGTATTTCAAAAAAATTCAACTTGAGAAGGACTTGCCCCCACAGTTGCTGGCTTTGAGATATAGGAAGGGGGCCATGAGCCAAGAGATATGGCAGCCTCTAGCAAATATGTATGAACCTTGGATTGCACCCAGCAAGAATACAGGGACATCAGTCCTATAACAGCAAGGACTGAATTTTTCCAAAATCCAAGATGAACAGGAAACAGATTCTCCTTTACAAGCTCCAGAAATAAATGCAGCCTGCCTATACCTTGATTTAAATCCAGTAACACCTGTGCTGGACTTCCAACCAACAGAACTGAAAAGTAAAGATTTGTATTGTGTAAGGTGTTAAGTTGTGGTAATTTGTTATGACGGAAAAAAAAAAAACAACTCTAATATATGTGTTAACAGTTATTTCTTATTTTCTAAATCATTATCTTTATATGCTCTATTGGTGATCCTTTCATCTGATTTATCTTCCAGTTCATGAATTCTCTTTTCGGCTCTATCTATATACCTGCTAAACTATTCATAATGTTTTTGTTATTATTATTACTTATTATCCTAGAAGTTTGGTTTGACTTTATTGGATTCTGATTTTGGCATTCTGGTAAAAGTTTGCAATTACTTTTATTTATATTTATTCTTTGTAACATAGCTAGCAAACTTATTTATGAACTTTTCTGGAAATACTGATAAGAAAAATTATGTGGGTCTATTTCTGTTCTGTTCTATCTTCTTATTTTTTTTCACAATACCATGTTTACATGTTTGATTTTTTAACATAATTTGATTATTTTTTGGGGAAAACTTTTGTTCTGATATGAAGCTATTTGTGCTTGCTTTTGCTAGCCACTTGGTGGCAATGCTAAACAGGAATAATTTTAAATTAAATTTGTGCTTGAATTTTGTTTTGTTTTGTTTTTGACCATGTTGATGTTGTAATTTTACAGATCTGCAAATATAGTGGATTAATTTAATTCACATGAAATGTATTTATAAAAGTATCCAACTTCATAATCAGCGTTAAAGAATTTTTATTGTTGTTACTCCGACATGCAGTTTGGACATATTTATTTATTTATTTTTAAAATTTTTTAAAGATTTTATTTATTTATTTGACAGAGAGAGAGAGATTACAAGTAGGCAGAGAGGCAGGCAGAGAGAGGGGGGGAAGCAGGCTCCCCCCTTAGCAGAGAACCCCATGCGGGGCTCTATCCCATGACCCAGAGATCATGACCTGAGCTGAAGGCAGAGGCTTTAACCCACTGAGCCACCCAGGTGCCCCAATATATTTATTTCTAATTCACAATTAAACTGAGGGTACAGACTGGGTTCTGAATTTTACCTGAAGAGTATCTGATATTTTACTCTAACAACTTGCGCAAGACTTGACTTCTTCTTTTCCTCCATATAACCAAAATACCTTTGTAAATCATAGCTTACATTTTCAGTTTGGCAGATGCTCTTTGGGCAAAAATGCCTTCAGTGATCAACTTATATCTTTGGGTTCCAGCCTTTATTCAAGTTCGGCTTGTATTTCTTTACTGTCTTTCAATACTTCAGTCATTTTAACAGAAAGATCTTAATTATTTTTCAGCATTTTGTGTTACTTTTGGTTAGAAGATATGTCTGAATACCTAACTTTTAATATTCCTGAACATTATTAATTTATTAAACACATATTTATTGAGGATTTATCAATTGATATATGTCACTTGACAAATATTAAGAATTTGACCACTTGCAACTTAATAGTTCTGTAACAAAAACAGATAAACAAGAAAATATATGTTAGATAAATGTTATAAAGAGAATAGAAGGGAACCTTGAGATTATCTAGATCAATATCCTTACTCATGAAACTGGGAGGTGTTGTTGATTATGCAGACTGTAAACTGCAAACTCAAGACTATCAGTTATCCTAAATCCCAGATCAAAGTTCCCCTTACTCTACTATATTGATTTACTTCCATTTATTGTTTGTCAGTGTTTCTAGTAGTTGGATTCTGTTTCACCCTGTGGATCAAGCTGGTTGTAAGTTAAAGTTCTTTAAGACAGCTCCTTCATAACTCCTTAAGGAAAATTTTTGCATGAGGTTTTAAAATGTAAACTGCTAATGATGTATGTATTATGTTTGTTTGAGTGCTACAAAGATAGTAGGTGCATTTTAAATCTACTTGATGTATTCTATTTAACCGGAATAATACAAAAAAGTTGTGCAATTTTACATAAAAATATCAAAGGAGAAAACTGGAATATTTGATTGGAGATCCAGTCTCTGCTACAGGACAAATTAGGACAGGGAAGATAAAATACATAAGGGACTTAGAAACCATCTCTAAAAAGTATCAGTTAGGAAGTATTCAAAGTGTGGGGGACACATGGGAATTTAAAATTGAAACATTTTTCCTCAATGAGTCATTCCTGGATTACCCAATGAATACCTTTACCTAATAGTGAACCTCTGCCATTTGGATGAGAATTTCTTGCTGGACAAATTTCAATGGGATTATTTGTTTTTTCTACAAGCATTTTTCTACCTCTCTGGCCATAGATTTTTACAAGTGCTGCTCCCAAACACTTGACATTTTATCACAGAACATTAAATTGCCACACTTTCCATCCACATAAATGTTCTCCTTTCACATTTCTTTTAAAGACCTTTCTTCCCACAAAACATTGTTTCAGGAAACTCCATATTAGCACTGACCAGAGGCAAGAATTCTATGTTTTTTTTAATTATTACCTAAAAATAGTCAAACTTTATAAGGTCACTTTTATCTGCTTTTTGACAACTTGTTTATGGAAGAAATTGTTTTTTCTTAAGATTGGATATATAGTAAAACACTATAGATATTACTTATGTATTAATAATAATTTCTATCATCTGTTGAGTGCTTTCTATCTGCCAACCACAGTTCAAAATAATGTTCCTGTGGATCTTATTTACTTCTCACAATATTCTGAAGTAAGTACTACTCTTTTTCCTGTTTTATAGATAAGAAAGCTGGGACTTGCAAAAGTGAAAAAAACTTGCTCAACGGCATGTAAGTACTAAGTGGCAGAAAAGACATTTGAACCAAGACAGTTTGGCTTTAAAGTCTACACACTTCAGTGTTTGATATCTGACTTTCTGTTTACTCTATTTACTTGAGCCAAACAAGTTCCTCATATTGGTAAGGTTATACGTTATTTTATAAGAGCCATAATTTATCTTGCATTCTGATTTTTTTATTTTGGAGATTTCTTTAAATTTTGTACTTTAAAATGTAGGCTTATATGAGCTAGAGATTGTATTTGTTCAACACCATTTATAATATAATACACAGACACATACACACACATATATGCTATAGTTTGGACATTTGGAGACCATACTGTCTATAAAGTTTTTCTTTTTAACTTGATTTCTCTTCCCATGTCATAAAGTTAAATAAGGATTTCATATCATTAGATATTAAAAGAAGAAATAAGATTTAAGACTGCTTAGAAATTCATCACATAAGTGTTTTATAAAACTACAAATTCATTGCTACTCACATTTCTTTCATTTCACTAGGATTAAACATACTTAAATGTTTACATTCATCAATTCATATTCCACTAAGATCCCCACAGATATCATTTATTATTTTTGTATGCCCATTACTCCCTTCCAAAATTTCTCTTCCTTTACTTCTAATGGCCACTGGTATAAAATTTCTTGAGAGACTGACATACAACATAGGAGACACTCGTCTGCAAGCAGAAAAGAGAATAGGTCTAGTAGATGATACTTCCATAGTTAAGAGTGCTAGAGTACAAGTGCCTAATTCCTTACCATCCAGTCAAGACACTCTTTATTTATACTCTAGATTCTGATCTAGAACAACCTTGTGGAATTAATGTTTGTGAATGGCCTGAAATCTTGCCTTGCTTGATTTATTTCCTCTTCCCTGTCCTATGAATCCACTTCCTTACTGGTTTCTCTGGGGAGCACTTTCTTAATAAGTCACTTGCAGATGAATTCTCAGACATAGGATTGTCTTCAAGGGAACCTTCTGTAAGACAGAATGTCTTTATATGTAAATCTTTGCATATAACTCTCATAATATTCTTAATATATCTTCTTAGATTTGGAATGACTGTGTCAAAAAGAGTGAACGTTTTTATGGCCTTGACATTTGTATTAACATTTATTCTTTCCAGGTAATCGGAGTATTAATACAACAGCAGTCCCTGCAGTGATTTACTGCAACATGGACTGTATAATTTTAGCTAATTTCTAACATAAAAGGTGAATTCTCTTTTTTAAATTTTTTTATTGGTCATTTCTATGGGATTGTGAGAAGGAGCAGATAGTTAGAAATCAGTGCACATGTTATCATTTTACCTGTAACTCCAAAGGCTCATGATCAACACTAAATTAATTTAGATTGGTTCTACATATATTTCAATTTAATTGAAAAATTTTAGTTAAGTCAGACACACAACTCTCTGTTTCAGTCTGATAATAACAATTGTTATTTTTTAGTTCCCTTTTGTTTTGCTAATAACCTTAGAAATTTGATAGTATTATTTGGTCCTCATAGACACTTTTTCTGTTCCACAAATGCTTATTGATTACCATCTACTTCCTAGAATTGGTTCCAAGAAATGGTAAATGAGACAGATGTACATCCTGCCAGCTTTCTAATAGTGGATAGAGATAATCACACAAGCAAATAGAAGACAACGTGAGAAGTATGCTAGTGAGGGAAATACAGTTTGCTTTAGAGAGCATTTTGAAAAAGATTTCAAAAATCAGAAAAGGAATTATTTTTAGTGGATGTCTAAATTGAATGAAGAATTGAAATTAGTCAACTGGAAGTAGGCATGGGCCATAAGGATTTAGGAAGGATGTTTCAGGGATATTAAATATTTAGAGTTAAGGAGAATACACACTTTCATGGAAGTGAAAAAATTTGCTATTGAAGATATTATCAGAAGCTAGTTGATGAGGAATCTTGCAGGACAAAATATAAAGTTTAAAATTACACATAAAAGTATGGGAAGTCATTGATAAACTTTGGATTTGAAGAAAAATATTATCAGACTTCTGTGTTAGGAATATAATTCAGCTTGATGCATGGAAAATTGACCAGAAGAAAGTTAAGATAGGAGAAGAAGTAAGGAGTTACAAAGAAGTTAAAATTACCAGGTGAGAAATAATTCATGGGGGACTATTGGTAGTTGCAGTATAAATAGAGAGAAGTAAATGCCTATGGAATTATGTAAAATTCATGGAATTTGTGGTTGAATGGATATGGGAAAAAAATGAAGAGGAAGGAGTAAGGGATGATATGGAGATTTGTCTTTGTCAATTAGGAGGAAATAAATGTCATTCTTCAAGACAGGGACTAGAACATAAAACTAGGTTTGAGACTAAAGATGAAACATTTGTTTTTTGAAATACTAAGTCTGAGGTGCCAATAGCAGATTCAAGTAAAGGTATTAAATATATAAAAACATGTTTCAACATTCAATCAGTTCTGGGATGGAGATCCAGGTTTGAGAGACAACAACATACAAATGGCACTTGAAACAATAGAGGAGGGGGAGAGCATAGAAAGTATGACCAGAGATAGAAAAAGAAAAAGAGGGTAAGATAGAAATTTGAAGGATACAGTATTTATTTAGTTAGTTAGTTCTGCTTGTTTCAAGTTTTTACTTAAATTCCAGTTAGTTAACATATAGTGTAATATTCATTTTAAAAGTAGAATTTAGTGATTCATCACTTACATACAACACCAAGTATTCATGAATGATACAGTATTTGAAAGATTAATAAGAAAATGCAGTGGAGGAGTAGCCAAAGAGAAAAAAAATGTTCTCAGAAAAGAAAGCAATTAACGGTAGTCAGAAAAAAATGACCGATGATTATCAATGGTTTATCAATAAGGATTGGTTACAATGGAGATTTTTTTTAAGATTGTTTTTTTGTATTTGAGAGAGAGAGAGAGTGCGCATGCGCACAAGCGGGGCGGGAGTGGGGCAGAGGGAGAAGGAGAAGCAGACTCCCTGCTGAGCAGGGAGCCCAATGAGGAACTCAATCCTAGCACTTGGAGATGATGAGCTGAAGGCAGAGTTTAAGCGACTGAGTCACCTAGGTGCTCTGAGAAAGTAATTTGGTAGAGTTATAGGGAATGCAACTAGACTGAAGTGAGTTGTAGTAGTATACCCCAATTTTTTTAGAAGGATGACTTAGTAAGAGAGAAGAGAAATATAATTTGAAGCACGGGTTGTCTGATTTTTTTTAATTCAGTTGTTTGTTTTCTTATTGTGAATTTGCTTTTATATAATACAAGATCACAGTACTTGAGTTAAGGCAAATAAAATCCAAAGTGATGATGCCTAAATAGTGTGATTGCTCAGTCCCAGTATGTTATTCCTCATAACTTTTTATTTTATTTTATTATTTTTATTTTAAAAGATTTTATTTATTTATTTGACAGAGAGAGAGATCACAAGTAGGCAGAGAGGCAGGCAGAGAGAGAGGGGGAAGCAGGCTCCCCGCTGAGCAGAGAGTCCAGTGCGGGGCTGGATCCCAGGACCCTGAGATCATGACCTGAGCTGAAGGCAGAGGCTTTAACCCACTGAGCCACCCAGGCACCCCATAACTTTTTTTTTTTTTAATTGTAAAACTGGCTTCATAGTTTACAAAATATTTTCACAACTATTTCATTTGACTCTTACTAAGCTACCGGGCAACTACAGGGAAATTTTGCTTTGATTGAAGTAAGAGAATTAAAGCTTAGAACCTGTACATGCCTGTCTTTTTGTTGTCACTACAGCCAGGACTCTAATTCAGGTCTTTTAATTCATCATTGTGTCTTTTCCCAGAGTTAACTTCCGTTCATGTACTTTTATCTTGTTAGAAGTTGAGAGAGGAGAGAGCTCAGGAATAATAGAAAAGCTATCTTCAATTAAAATTTATATCTTATAATCTATCTACACAGGTAGCTTGTCTTGGAGTTATTACCTTAGCTCTAATTCTGATGTTGCTACTCTCTGGCTGTGAAACTTTTATTCAGTTGCTAAACCTCTCTAGACTGCCAGTTTCCTCAACTAGACAATACAAGAGTTGGTTCTGTCAACCTCTAAGGTACCATCCGGCTCTGCAGTTCTCTGCTGCTCTTTTTACTTTAACCAATTAATGATTCTTTTAGTTCATTCTACTTAGAACACAATAGCACAAGACATTTGTTTTTACTTTCACTTATTCCTTTAATGCTCTTCCTTTTCTTTCTTTTTTTAAATTAACATATAATATATTATTTGCCCCAGGGGTACATATCTGTGAATCATCAGGCTTATAGATTTCACAGCACTCACCATAGCACATACCCTCCCCAATGTCCATAACCCAGCCAACCTATCCTTACCCCCCATCCCCCAGCAACCCTCAGTTTGTTTCATGAGATTAAGAGTCTCTTACAGTTTGTCTCCCTCCCGATCCCATCTTGTTTCATTTTTTCCCTCCCTAACCCCCACAACCCCCCGCCCTGCCTCTCAAATTCCTCATATCAGAGAGATCATATGATAATTGTCTTTCTCTGATTGACTTATTTCACTTAGCATAATACCCTCTAGTTCCATTCATGTCGTTGCAAATAGCAGGATTTCGTTTCTTTTAATGGCTGCATAGTATTCCATTGTATATATATACCACATCTTCTTTATCCATTCATCTATTGATGGACATCTAGGTTCTTTCCATAGTTTGGTTATTGTGGACATGGCTGCTATAAACATTTGGGCGCACATGCCCCTTCGGATCACTACATTTGTATCCTTAGGGTAAATACCCAGTAGTGCAATTGCTGGGTCATAGGGTTGCTCTATTTTCAACTTTATGAGGAACCTCCATACTGTTTTCCAGAGTGGCTGCACTAGCTTGCATTCCCACCAACAGTGTAGGAGGGTTTCCCTTTGTCCACATGCTCGTCAACATCTGTTGTTTCCTAACTTGTTAAATTTAGCCATTCCGACTGGCGGGAGGTGGTATCTCACTGTGGTATTGATTTGTATTTCCTGTTGCCAAATGATGTGGAAGACTTTTTCATGTGTCTGTTGGCCATTTAAATGTATGTCTTCTTTGCAAAAATGTCTGTTCATGTCTTCTGCCCATTTCTTGATTGGATTATTTGTTCTTTGGGTGTTGAGTTTGATAAGTTCCTTATAGATTTTGGATACTAGCCCTTTACTGATATGTCATTTGCGAATCTCTTCTCCCATTCTGTCAATTGTCTTTTGGTTTTGTTGACTGTTTCCTTTGATGTGCAAAAGCTTTTGATCTTGAGGAAGTCCAAATAGTTCATTTTTGCCCTTGCTTCCCTTGCCTTTGGTGATGTTTCTAGGAATAAGTTGCTGCAGCTGAGGTCAAAGAGATTGCTGCCTGTGTTCTCCTCAAGAATTTTTATGGATTCCTGTCTCACATTGAGGTCTTTCATCCATTTTGAGTCTATTTTTGTGTGTGGTGTAAGGAAATGGTCCAGTTTCATTCTTCTGCATGTGGCTGTCCAATTTTCCCAACACCATTTGTTGAAGAGATTGTCTTTTTTTTTTCCCCCATTGGCATTCTTTCCTGCTTTGTCAAAGATTAGTTGACCATAAAGTTGAGGGTCCATTTCTGGACTCTCTATTCTGTTCCACTGATATATGTGTCTGTTTTTGTGCCAGTACCATACTGTTTTGATGATTATAACTTTGTAATAGAGCTGGAAGTCTGGAATTGTGATGTCGCAAACTTTGGTTTTCTTTTTCAACATTCCTCTGGCTATTTGGGGTATTTTCTGGTTCCATATAAATTTTAGGATTATTTGTTCCATTTCTTTGAACAAAATCAGTGGTATTTTGATAGGGATTGCATTAAATGTGTAGATTGCTTTAGGTAGCATAGACATTTTCACAATATTTGTTCTTCCAATCCATGAGCATGGAACATTTTTCCATTTCTTTGTGTCTTCCTCAATTTCTTTCATGAGCACTTTATAGTTTTCTGAGTACAGATTCTTTGCCTCTTTGGTTAAGTTTATTACTAGGTATTTTATGGTTTTGGGTGCAATTGTAAATGGGATTGACTCCTTAATTTCTCTTTCTTCTGTCTTGCTGTTGGTGTATAGAAAGGCAACTTATTTCTGTGCATTGATTTTCTATCCTAGCACTTTACTGAATTCCTGTATGAGTTCCCGCAGTTTTGGAGTGGAGACTTTTGGGTTTTCCACATAAAGTATCATATCATCTGCAAAGAGTGAGCGTTTGACTTTTTCTTTGCCTATTTGGATGCCCTTTATTCCTTTTGTGGTCTAATTGATGAGGCTAGGACTTCTAGTACTATGTTGAATAGCAGTGGTAATAGTGGACATCCCTGCCGTGTTCCTGATCTTAGGGGAAAAGCTCTCAGTTTTTCCCCATTGAGAATGATATTCACTGTGGGTTTTTCATAGATGGCTTTGAAAATATTGAGGTACGTACCCTCTATCCCTACACTGTGAAGAGTTTTGATCAAGAAAGGATGCTGTACTTTGTCAAATGCTTTTTCAGCATCTATTGCGAGTATAATATGGTTATTGTTCTTTCTTTTATTAATGTATTGTATCACATTGATTGATTTGCAGATGTTGAAGCACAAAAAATTCTTTTTTTAGCACAAAAAAATCCTAATGTAATCACAAATATTTAAGAAGGAAAAGTCCTTTTGCATTTCCTTTTTACTTGACAAGATAACAAATATCATTATGATTCACAAATATAATTAAATGGTTTATTTAGTTCTTCTTTCTCTAACTTTATTGCCTGGTTCTTCTATGGACACAGAAGACACTACTTGAAACAAAGATGGTGCATTTCATCATTATTCTGACTTAGGGTTAGAATAGGAGTAAGTACAGCTACCTTCTCACCACCATCCCTGTTCTTTGGTTCCATTGCTCTCTTTTTCACTCATAGATGTAAAGAAAAGTCTTATGTGGGTCCTAGGTCCTTGATGGGAGTGGGTGTTGGGAACTGAGCAAAGTCTAGGGGAAGAAATGGTCATCACTCTGGCTCGGAGGTAGATTTACCATAAAGTTAATGAACTCAAGCTAATGAATTTAATTTACTTAAAGCTTAATGAACCTTCACAGAGGCTTACTAGCCTAAGTCCCTTCAAGTTGCTGGGGGAGGCCCTGGCAACATATTGATACACTCTTTTTCTTCAAAAAAGAGAGATGGGGCAGCAACACTGTATAAACATAATGAGCCACAAAAACTGATGCATTCCTGCTCTTGCTGGTCACTCAAGTGAACAGCATTCACTGTTCATTGACTGCAGCACTGACTGTATTTAACTGGTAGTCCGAACTGGATGATAACTGAGCACTGTCTTATCTTCCCTATGGGTCCCTGTTGGTGACAATAAATGGTGGTTATTCGAGTAAAGTCTTATAATCTCCTAATCTCATGCTGCTCCTGTTCCCTTGATCAGTACCCCCTCTGTAATGAGTCCACGATGGCTTTTATTTTTTATTTTATCTTTTTTTCCACAGGGACAACAAAACTAATAATGGTTATTTTATCTAAAGTTTTCTTTTTAAACCCAAATTATTATACGTATGTATCTCCCACCTTTCAGTTCTTATTCCATACTTATCATCTCTTTCATTAAGCCATAGTAGTCTACAGTAGGAAATAAAAGATTTTCTTAAAATAGGTAGAAAATTTAAAATATTATCTCCTTTGATTTTTAATGATTCTTACAGTATTTGAAGGAAATTGTCTAGTAGTGCTGAATCACATATAATGCATTCCTTTGAATAAACTACTAGTTGTCCCAGAAACATTAATTCTTAAAATCATATGATTGATCTGAATGATTTCTTTATTTAAAAGGTCTCAGGATTATGCAGATATTTTCATTTGACATAACAATAGATAAAATTTTTTAATTACCTTATTCAAGTTCAGTATTTTTTTTTTTTTACCAATATAACAGAGATTATGAGAAAATAATCTCCTCTCCATTTTGCCTGTTCATTCGGGCTAATAGAGCCTCTTATATTCTTGGAGATATTTAGCATCTTGGGGATTTCATTATACTTAATATGCACAAGTATGGTTTTGATAAATGCTCATAAAAAATCTCAGAGGTTTGGGCACAGAAGACATTTATTCTACATAGTTTATCTTTTAATGGCTGTTTTCATAGCTATGATATGGCATTAAATACACAATTAGAAAGATAAAGAACAGGGGTGCCTGGGTGGCTCAGTGGGTTAAAGCCTCTGCCTTCAGCTCAGGTCATGATCTAAGGGTTCTGGGATCGAGCCCCGCATCGAGCCCCTCTTTGGTCTATCTGCTTAGCAGGGAGCCTGCTTCCCCTTCTCTCTCTGCCTGCCTCTCTGCCTACTTGTGATCTCTTGCTCTCTGTCAAATAAATAAATAAAATCTTAAAAAAAAAAGAAAGATAAAGAACAGAGAAAGAGAATCAACAATAAAAAATAGATGAAGAGGTCAATATGTTTCCGGTATATTTGTATTTTCAACATAAAAAGGCAAATTATTTGGGTAAATAAATACCCAACTGAACATACAATTTAAGTGCAATGTTTAATGGTAATGTGTAATATTGTACCATTTAAATACATTAAATTACACTGGATTTCTTTTTTATTATAGTCAACTATGCTAAATAAGATTATTCCTGACTGAAAGAAAATGCATTAGAAAGAAATATATCAATGAAGATAATTATTACAAGTGAGACCAAAATTAAACCCAAACAAAAGTAAATCAGTTATCTTACATTCCCTTTACATTATTAGTATTACCATTTGTCATTTAAAATATTTCCTTCATGGAGATTCTCTCTCAGCTTAATTTGTAAATCTTACCAGTTAGTCTGGTTCTAAAAACCTGGGGTGTCCTGGCACAATATACACACATTGTGCTTCTATAATGAAGATAATTCAGACATACAATAGCCTACTTCCCAGAGGAATAATGATTTCTGAAGAACAAGGTATGAAGAATGTTTGTTTTACCTATTCTACAGTGTGTTTGCCCCTCTTAGTTAAAAAGGTTGGCAGAGAGTGTTTATGATTTACTTTAGAGTTGGAGAAAGTAATATATATATATATATATATATATATATGTAAAACCTAATATATATATTAGATTATATTTATAAGGATAATCTATAGATGAGGAATAGTAAGCAGGGGTCAGAATGGTAGCAAACAAGACATTTGCCACTGATATGCAGAAAAATAAAAATGAGTAAATAATTGAGCCGAAGCATAAAATAGAATACGGGAGTTTAAATAGACCCCAGGACAAATATTAAATGAGATAGAACCTAATAGGGCCAGACTCTATCCTCTTAAAGAAGGAAAGCAGCTGTATATTATCAACCTACATTTCTTAGGTTAATTATACTAATACAGTGGGTTAAAAAAATGTTTTGGGCAATTTAGATACTATGATAAGCAGAATTGGCTCCGAGATAAAAAATTATTTACAGAGAGAAATTGCATTATGCAAAAGGAGGCATAGTAAGCATATTTTAATGTATTAGGATGATTCAAAATACTGTATAAATAAAGTCTAAATGTAGTTATAACTGACTATAAAAAGTGATTGTAGTAGGTGTTGCTGGTGTTCCCTGCCCATATCCTCTTTATTGGCTGGTATGCCCATCTACCTAGCTGTGGGGGCTGTGTTAACAGCTTACACTTGGGACACTTGTTACACTCTGAACTCCAGTGCGATCAGTGACTTACTATATGGGGGCACTATGGTCTATTTGAGTTGCCTCAGGAGGATGTATCTGCAATGTGATTTATGTGCCAAAGCAAGCTCAGGAATCAGATCAAGGCTAGTTGACAACAAGCACTCTGTCACTTAAGGTAAGTGGAATATTAACAGTTCTTATCATTCTGTAGCAGTTTGTCATTAAGAATTTACTGTGGTGAACTGGGAAAGATAGAGGTGGAGGAAGGTGCACTCATTCATGCAACAGATATTTGAAAAGAACAGGGAACATACTTATGATAAAGACATAGAAACTGGGTGGCTACTGCTGAGCACCAATGATGCTTATAAGAGAGAAAATGATAGACCCTGGATGGTTAATTACCAATTTAACACAAAATGTGAAAATCAGAGGGCCTCAATGGCAGCGTTTAAAGATATAGTCATCTCCTATAACTGAGAGTTGATCACACCGAAAAGTAGGCTCGGGAACTTTATGAAGAAATAGCAAATGTTCAGAAAAAGTTGAATTCTCATCTCCAGCAAGTCTCTTATGCCTAATAGGAAAAAAGTAAGACTGAGATTGAAAAATAGGGATATCTCTATATATGCACAGGAGAACATTAAGCATCCAGATTCCCTTGACACTGGGCTTCTAGATGCAGCCAACTCCATCATGTCAAAGGGTAGCAACCACTACCCCCACCTCCCATTTCCTTTACTTATAGTTCTTTCAGAGGCCTCAAACCAGTGAGGTGCCTTATAGGATAATGCTTCCTGAATTAAGATCTTCTCCAGCTTCCTGTACAGGCCACCAAAAAGAAAAAAAAAAATCTATTTCAGAAAACTTCAGCATGGCCCAAGTGGCGAAATGCTGAGAGAAAAGAAAAGGAGAGAAAGATTATAGGGTGAGGGATAATAAACTATGTGTCTTGACTATGTTTTATTGACAAGAAATAGAAGAGTATATGTGGGAGAGAATGCTGATGAAGTTAGATCAAGAGGGGTGGAATATAAACCTGGATATGGTGTTTGTGATATGGGGACAATTTCCTACCAAATAAGATTTAACATTCTGGCACGGCAGCAAAGAGAGGGTGACTAGTTCTAATTCAGTGTTATAATGGCTGTTGGAAACTGGGAGGCAAGGTGGAGATAGGTAATAGCCAGCATTATATGAAGTAGAAATGCCAGAATTGCTTGGGAGGCCATGGAAGAAGGGGCAAAACCACTCAGAGAAGTGGGCATATTAGTGAACTAATTATATAAGACCAGGAGACCTACCAGCTGTATATGTTTTTTGGAAGAACCCTCATTTGTTAAGGGAGCAAAGGGGGACAAGTCAAAGGGGACAACAGTGACACAGAGAGGATCCATAGGCTAATACTTATGGTAGGAAATTCTGACCCAAAACTTATCACTGACATCCCAAATAGGAAAGGCCAGGTGGCAACAATTCACAATCAGAAGTAAGATGGTTATTATCATCCTAATGGCCATCAATTTCTGAGTGTCAGCCATGGTGCCATGACTGGTGGGGATCTATAACAATGGATTCCAAATCATGGTTTTTCTAGAGAAGCACTGCCAAATAAAATATAAGGCGTGCAGTTATATTTAAATTCCAGATAAACAACAATCAGTATTTTAGTCTAAGTATGTCTCAAGTATTGTATGGGACATGTTTTTGTTTAAAGCACTCTCTTTATTTATCTGAATCCTAATTTAACTGGTGCTTTGTGTTTTTATTTGCTATTCCTGGCACATTTATCTTAGAGAGAAGATGGCCAGCCCACAGTATTGTTTAATATATATAATTAAAGGTTTTTATGGTGACTAACATAACACAATTAAAAAAAAAAAAAAAAAGAATGGTAAGGTATGGTCAACCAGCCCCTCTGGAACAGTCGCTATCCCTTTCCCGTGTTCCAGACTTGAGCACATTTTCACACTTGGAATTCAAAAGCTAATATTAGGTCCCCTTAAGAAAGGGCCAGTATATATTGTAAAGACTCCCCCTATCTGTTCTCCACAGAGACTTAGGTTTATAGACTTATTAAAGGCTTTTGAATAGAGATTCTGCATTTACACCAAATACAAAAATGTATCATCTTTGTGTCATGCCTGTTAGAGAACTGGTTGGTGCATGGGAATTAGGTGATAAATGAAGTCTTAGTTTAGGACTGTATTATAGCAGGTCCACCAAGTCCACAGTCCTGTCCCTCATCATTTCCCAGTTCCCTTCAAGTGTCAGTTTTATAGCATCCTGCAGTGTGTATATAATACTTAAATTCTTGTTCTGATGCCTCAAAGTGGAGGTCTGAGTCAACCCAGGCTAGCCACTTAGACCATAAGGAGTAATAGCTGTAGGGAACTTCAATAAAATATGACAGATGGGCAGGAATTTGATGAGTATTGGTTAAAGCCTCTAAACCAACTGCAGCATCAGGGTTGTAGCTTGCCCACCATCATTCTCTTATAAGTTTTCCTAGAAATTGTGACCAACCATTATCCTTGAGATTCTATGTCTTCTTAGAGTGAACTTAATTTGTAAAGCAAGTAGGTTTATCAGTGTTGAGCAAGGAGCTAACTGGAAGAAATGCTATTGCCATTTATCAATTGCCATATCTTTTCTCCCTAGCTCCTGTGACTTCTGAGGCATGCTGCAGTTAATGGTATAGACCTGAGGACTTGTTTAGAAAACTGGCTTTGGCCATGACCAGTTACATAATTTGCATAGTCCAGTGAAAAATATAAGTGTGGGGAGTTTGTTCGAAAAGCAGGGAAGAGGGCGCCTGGGTGGCTCAGTGGGTTAAGCCTCTGCCTTCAGCTCAGGTCATGATCTCAGGGTCCTGGGATCGAGCCCCGCATCAGGCTCTCTGCTCAGCAGGGAGCCTACTTCCCCCTCTCTCCCTGCCTGCCTCTCTGCCTACTTGTGATTTCTCTCTCTCTGTCAAATAAATAAATAAAATCTTTAAAAAAAAAAGCAGGGAAGAATGTCATTAAAGGAACTAATACATAAAGCTTTCTCTTTTTTCATGATCTTTCTCTTGTTCTGAAGTTTTTTGCTATCTAAAATTAAAATTTTAAACTATCTGCATGAATTTTATCATTCATCTTTATATTGTACAATGCCAGTTTTAAATGCAAATATTAGAGCATTTAAGTCATTTTTAGAAACACCAAATTATCCAATTCAAATTTCATAACTCATACATGCATATGCATTTCATTCTTACCAGAAAAGTGGAAAAGCATAAAACTAACTCAACTGCTTTTATTTTACTTCTTGATTTGCTTACATTCTTTCAACATTCTATCCTTTTCATGAGTAAGGAAGAACTAAAAAGAAAAGGAAAATTATTCATGGCCCTTTTTTTCCCTTTCCTTCTTTCATCATTTTTAGAGTAATAGCTGGCTAATACAGAGAAGTAACAGGAATAAAAAATGATATGAAGGGTTTTTTTTGTCATTTGTGTTTCCAAGAACATAGCTGCCATTCTTTATTCAAAGCATTTGGTTGATTCTCACTGAATCGACATGTCATGGCTCCACTGGAATTCCATGCTCACAGGACATTATAAATGCTATATGCAAATGGGGCAGCAAGAAATGGGGAACATACATATTACATGAAATTCCTCTGCTCATTCACATACCCCATTGTCTCACTGAAATTTACAAGTTCAAAAACAATAGTACTAAAATTTTGAAGACAGAGATAGGAGGTCATTGAACAAAGTATGGGGCCTTTCCTATGTGACTATACAGGTTGCACTCTCATGAGGTCAGCCCTGATTCTGAGTGAGGGGTACAACTTGACTGATGGGAGTAGTCTTGATTAGACCACCTGGCAAATTACCCCTCTCAACCCCAGACAGTAGACAATGAGTTATTTATTGAGCAAAAGCTGGTACCCTTGCTTCAAGGCAGGCCCATTCTGGTGGGTTTTGTGATACTTAGTCCCCTTGTGTTCCCCTTGGTCTGCCCAGAACCAGATTTTTACTGGGGACCAGATTCCTGTTGATATCCTTCCCTTTTCCTATTTTTCTTACCTCACTCTCAGGTTTATCTTAAAGAACATATAAATCTGTCTCTGGCTCTGTTTTTAGGAAACTTAACCTAAGACAGCATTATTTTCTAAATCCAAGAGATTAAAGCTTTCTTATTTGAAATCTGGTAATTAATGTTAATTTGTACACCCAGAAAGATTCTGTTATAATATATTAAATTTTTTATTTTAGAGATTAAGATGGGTCCACTTTCTCCCACTTTGCAGGAACAAATGTCTACTGGAATGACAATGCTCTGAGTTCCTAAACATAGGCTTGCACTTCAGAATAAAAAGAAATTGGGAAGAGGAAGGCAGTTGTGCATTGGGTGTTGGAAGAACAGCCACTGGGAAAAGAATTGTAATTCTTTAAAGGTTTAGGTAATTACTGGCCTAAAGAATTTACTTTTCTCTTGATGATTAGGCAATCTTCAATGATTCCTTATGCCAGGAACCCAATAACAACCAGGGTATGATGTCAGATGTGTTGGTCACCGGGGAGCCTGGGTGGGTTCAGTCAGTTGAGTGACCGACTGTTGGTTTTAGCTCAGGTCATGATCTCACAGTCCTGTTCTCCCTCTGCCCCTCCTCCCACTCGTGAGAGTGCAGGTATGTACTCTCTCTCAAATTAATCAACTAATTAAAAAGTATATTGGCCAGGAAGCATGAATAATTTTTCTGAAGGTAAGAGAAAGTGAGAGAGAAAAAGAGAATACAACGAAGCTACTTATGTGTACAGAGATTGTGTAAACACGCAGATGGTCACTCTCCCAAATAAAAGGGATAGACTAGATGAGGACTATATCTTTCTTCTCTCATTGGTCAAATCTTCTTGCCATCTAGTTCTGAGAACCAAACAACATTTGCAATTGGCAAATTTCAGATATTTAAAAAAATATCTAAGTTAAGAGGGTTGATGGAGGGAGTCTTGGGTAGCTCAGTCAGATAAGCACTGGACTTCTGATCTTAGGATTGAGTCCCTTGTGGGACTTTGTGCTAAGTGGAGAGTCTGCTTGAGATTCTTCTCTCCCTTTCCCTTTGCCCCTCCCCCACTCGCTCATTTCTTTCTCTCTCTCAAATAAATAAATAAGTCTTTTTAAAAAAGAGGGTTGATGGAGGGAGACTGGTGAAGGATGGGCTAAATGGGTGATGAATATTGAAGAGGGCACTTATGATAAGCATGAAGTGTTGTACGTAAATGCTGAATCATTAAATTCTACACCTGAAACCAATTTTACCATATATGTTACTAACTAGAACTTAAATAAAAACTTGAAGTTAAAATAAAATGAAAATATCTAAGTTAAAATAATTTCATTTTCAATTGACTAAATGTGATGTGTGAAAGAGGGTTTTTATATCTGTATTTTAGAGGAATAGTGACTTTTAATGCTGTCTGAAATATTATTTCACTTTAATCACATGAAAGAACTGAAACTTTTGTGAATTTAATGCATAATTTTAATCTGGACTATTAACTTCAGTATGAAAATTATAATGTGCCATAGATGTTGCTTCCCTAATTTATTAGCGTGGTTTTGTAGATTTAGAACAGGGCATGGAAGATAGAAATAGCTTTACTGCTTCCCCCTCTCTCTCTGCCTGCCTCTCTGCCTACTTGTGATCTCTCTCTCTCTGTTGAATAAATAAATAAAATCTTAAAAAAAAAAAAAAGAAGAAATAGCTTTAGCCAACTCTGTTCTATTTGACCACTCTCCCCAAGTCATATGTAAATGGGTCAAAACCCAACTCTTCCACCTAATATGACCTCATATCAGAACACTAAAGAATGCTAATGCTTTCAGCTCCTTCTGCTCAATAGTCATTTCTCCCCAAGCCTGTAGAGTGGCAATTTGATTGCAAGGCATGATTATCTCTTTGCTTCAACCTCCTTTGTTTTGTGGAATGCTCTATTCTAAAAACACCTGTGCTCAGTTTCACTTTCCTTTTTCCCCCCTTCATCCCAAGTTCCTGAATTCTAATTATCCTTATAAAATATATCAACTGGTTTCATTTTTCATCCAGTACCTGAGGTCATGCTGATGTACCACAGTTCGAAAGCTATCCATTAATGCAATTTTCCCTTATTTTTTTTTTAAAGATTTTATTTATTTATTTGACAGAGAGAAAGAGATCACAAGTAGGCAGAGAGGCAGGAAGAGGGAGAGGGGGAAGCAGGCTCCCTGCTGAGCAGAGAATCCAATGCGGGACTTGATCCCAGGACCCTGAGATCATGACCTGAGCCGAAGGCAGAGGCTTAACTCACTGAGCCACTCAGGCGCCCCCAATTTTCCCTTATTTATAAGGCTTTTTGACCAGCCTGTTTTCAGAACTCCCACTGCATATACACTCCATTCTCACAATGTCATTTTTGTCTTTCATTTTCTCTTGCTGCCCTTTTCTTCCAACAAATATTTTATGCACCTAGTAGTATTTAAGTGTTTCCCTTGCTTTGTACCCTGCCAACAATTAACATTACCAGATTTTGTGAGTTTGGACCATATACTATGTGTAAAATGGTATCTCACTGTGATTTTAATTAACATTTCGTTAATTGCTAAATGAGCTAGGCATCTTTTCATGTGTATACTGCCCATTAGTGTATTCTCTTCTGTGAAATTCCTTTTACTCACATTTCAAACAAGCTTTTTCCCCCCATGTAACCTAGATACTTTTTCCTTTTTATTTATATGTCTTCAAACATTTTCTCCTAGTTTTTGCCTTATGTTTTACTCCTTTTTTATACACTAAAGTTCTTAATTTTAATGTAGTCAAATTCATCCATTTTTTCCTTATGGTTAATACTTAGTTTCCTTTTAAAATAAAATCCTGCATCCTGAGAATATAAATGTTCTATCCTATATTTTCTTCTAATGCTTTTATAATTTTGTCTTTCACATTTAAGTTCTTTTTCCTTATGAAATTTACTTAGTATATCATGAAGTAAGGATCCAACTGCATATTGTCACACTTTCAAAAATACGTAAATCAGAATTTTTTTTGTCAACACCTTATATTAATAAGAAAGGGGGTGCCTGGGTGGCTCAGTTGGTTAAGCATCTGACTCTTGATCTCGGCTCAGGCCTTGATCTCAGGGTTGTGAGTTCAAGCCCCATGTTGAACTCCAGGCCCAGCATGGAGCCTATTTTAAAAAAAAGAAAAAGAAAAAGGAAGAGATGTAATACAGTGAGTTATGTTATTTAAAAATCATTTAAGAGTTGGAGGTACAAGTTCTAGATTGGGCCTCCAGGAATGATTATCAACAAACCAATGCATACACAGCTAAGAAAATAGCTACCTCTCCTACAATAAGAAAGCAATAGAACAAGAAGTTTTTGTGACACTGCTGTCTCCAAGATAGTACCACATTAGCTGTATTCTGGGAATAAGATGGCTGATTCATTAACTGCATGGTCCATTGACACACCGTCACACTGGATGCCTTGAATGCAAATATTTTCTCTGTGCTTCATTTAGTTCCAAATTTAAATTTCATGTCAATCAACTAATTGGTAGAAAATGAATCATATCAGGACCATAGCTGCAAGAGAGTTTATGAAGTTTGGTATTTAGCTTCCTAGGTGTCATGGTACAGAAAGGCAAACTAGGAGGCAGTAAGAACAGCTCCTGATAGTCAATTTACTGTCTTCACACCAATAATAAAATGTCTCAATTCCACATATTAAATTGTGCATTTGTTTCCCAGTAAATTACAATGTTACTTGGGTTAAACTTTAAATTTCATATATTTATGGCTATATGGACTCTATTCATTTCATGAATCAATGTATCCTTGCATCAAACACAGTGTTTTAATCACTATAGCTCTATAATATAGTCGTGATATCAGGGAGAACAAACATCTCTTTTATCCCAACACATATACTTATTCTTCTTCAGAAGTGACTTAACTATTCTTGAACCTTCTACTTCTATATAAAATGTAGAGTCAACTTTGCAAGGTCTTAAAAAAACTTAAATCACATTTAATTGAATTGGTATTACCTAATATCAGGTATTTTTATTGTACCTTTTGAAATGATAATAGAGATTTTAATTAATACAATTAATACAATGATATATATCAATAGATTTTCTAAAATAAACTTCTATCATATTCATAGAAATGTTTTTATAAGATTGAAATGATTTTTTCCTTGAAATTTTTCTAAGATGCTCCTATAAAACATGTTATACAGTTGACCTTTGAACAATGCAGGAGTTAGAGGTGCTTACCCCCCATACAATTAAAAATCTGCATATCACTTTTGACTCCCCTAAAACTTAGCCTACCATTGACTAGATGCTTTACAGATAACATAAACTGTTGATTAACAGTTGATTATAAAAAAAAACAGTTGATTATAATATGCACAATATCCTTACAGTAAAGTAAGCTAAAGAAAAATGTTATTAAAAAAAAAGAAAAATGTTATTAAGGAAAGCATAAAGAAGATACATTTATAGTATTTTTACTCTATTTATTTAAAAAATCTGCATGTAAGTAGACCTATAAAATTCAAATCCATGTTGTTCAAGAGTCAACTGTACTATAAAGCAAAAGTGAAATTATTTTGAAGATGCGATAAGGGACTGGATCAGTTAATTCTGAGTTAACCAAAGGAAAATTCCCTATGGGTTTGCCCTGACCAGATAAGGCCTTTTAAAAGAAAGTCTACCATCAGTTTGTTCTCTGTATTTATGATACTGCTTTTTATTTGTTTATTCATTTGTTTCATTTTTAGATTTTACATGTAAGTGAAATAATATGGTATTTGTCTTTCTCAGACTGACTTATTTCACTTAGCATAATACCCTCTAGGTCCATCCAAGTTGTCACAAATGGCACAGTCTCATCCTTTTTTATGGCTGCATAATATTTGTGTGTGTGTGTGTGTGTGTGTGTGTGTGTGTGTGTATACCACATTCTCTTTATTCATTCATCTATCAATGAACGCTTAAGTTGCTTGCATATATCGACTACAGCAAATAATGCTGAAATAAACATAGGGGTGCATATATGTATTTTTTAAATTAGTGTTTTCATTTTCTTTAGGTAAATATTCAGTAGTAGAATTACTAGAGCATATTATATTTATACTTTTAATTTTTTGAAGAAACTTCATACTGTTTTCCACAGTAGCTATACTAATTTACATTCCCTGCAATAACACACAAGGGTTCCTTTTTTTGGGCATCCTTGTCAACACTTGTTATTTCTTGCCAAAGGGGCAGGGAATAGGAGGATAGGCAAATGGGTGAAAGGGAGTGAGAGATACAAGGTTTCAGTTATGGAGTGAATAAGTTATGGGAATAAAAGGCACAGCATAGGGAATAGAGTCAATGATAATAATAGTGTTGTACAATAGTGTACAAACAGCAAACGGTAGCTATACTTGTGGTCAATAGAGTTGAATCACTATGTTATACACCTGAAACTAATGTAACATTGACTGTCAACTATACTCAAACATAATTTTTTTTAATTAAAAAAAAGAAGTTCAGAGGTTCTGAAAAACACACTTTCTCTCTCTTTATTGCTGTCCTTGAGAGAGCTAGCTACCATCAATTCTATAGCTATTAATTAATTAATTAATAATTAATTAATTAAATACACAACTAAATTCTACCAAGAACCATAGGAGTTCAGAAGAAGACACAAGACTTAGATGAAATCACTGTCTTGGATGACATCAGAAGGTATTCTTATTAGATCCAGAGAAGCACGGCTCAAACTCCTGATCCATAAAAAGCTATAAGATGATAAATTGCATTTTTAAGTAATTAAGTTTATGGTAATTTCTACATAGCATAGAAAAATAATACAAAATATCTTTAATTTGAAGCTATTTTTTAGCACACTCTGGTGATTTAAAATTTTATCTTTCTTCCTAAAGCTTTCAATGTTTTACCATTTATTATTATTATTATCCCAGAATTTGGATGAACCTCTTCTAAATATTATTTAATGGATTTCCTTTTTTAATTCTATTCTTACCTTACCTGCCTTAATTGATAAATTCTATAGATTCACATTAATTTTGATTTAATCATTTAGATTTTTAAAACATCTCTTTTTACTTTCTCTTTCTCCTGTTTTTTCTATGTTCCTTTCTCCCTTTTCTGCTCTTTATTTTTTATTTTATTTTTTGACATACTATTTTTAGATTAGTTTTAGGTCCAAAGAAATATTGAGCTAAAACTATGGAGAGTTCTATACATTCCCTGTCCCTTCCCTCTCCAGAGTCTTTCCTACTATCAACTTCCCCTCCAGAGTGGTACATTTGTTACACCTGATGAGCCTACATTGAGATGTCATTATCATCAGAGTCTATAGTTTATATCAAAGGTTCACTCTTGGTGTTACACATTACATGGGTTTGGACAAATGTATAATGACATGTATCTACCATTATATCATACAGAGTACTTTCACTGATCTAAAAATCTTCTGTGCTTTGTTTGTTTATCCTTCCTTCCGCCATAACCCCTAGCAACTACTGACTTTTTTTTACTATTCCATAGTTTTTCCTTTTCCAGAATGTTACATAGTTGGAATCATAGAGCATATAGCCTTTTCAGATTGGCTTCTTTCACTTAGTGATATACCTTTAAATTCTTCATGGTTTAATAGCTCCTTTCTTTTTAGCCCTGAATATTATTCCATTGACTGAATGTACCACACTTTATCTGCTCATGTATTAAAGGACATCTGCATTGCTTCTAAGTTTTAGCAATTATGAATTAAGCTGCCATGAACATCTGTTTGCAGGTTTTTGTGTGGACATATTTTCAGCTCCTTTGGGTAAATACCGAGGAACACAATTGCTTGGTTGTATGGTAAATTTATGTTTGTTTTGTAGGAAACTGCTAAACTTCTTCCAAATGGCTATACCATTTTGCATTCCCACTGGTGATGAATGGGGAATTCCTGTTGCTCCATATGTTTGTCAGCATTTAGTGTTGTCAGTATTTTAGATTCTGGCCTTTCTAATAAGTGTGTTGTGGTGATTTAAATTTGTGTTTTCCTGATGCCATATAATGGAACATCTTTTCATATGCTTACTTTCTAACTGTATATCTTCTTGATGAGGTATCTGTTCAGGTCTTTTCCCCTTTTTTAAATTATGTTCATTTTCTTACTGTTGAGTTTTAAGATATATATATATATATATAATTTATTTTTGAGAGAGAGAGAGAAGGGGAAGGAGAAGGACAAGCAGACTCTGCACTAAGTGTGCAGGGCTCATTCCCAAGACCTGGGCTGAAACCAACAATCCGATGCTCAACTGACTGAGCCACTTGGTGCCCCAAGAGTTCTTTGTATATTTTTGATCACAGTCCTTTACCACACACGTTTTTTTCCAAATATTTTCTCCTAGTGTGTGGCTTTTCTTCTCATTCTCATTCCCACTTAGTGTCTTTTATAGAACAAAAGTTTTTAATTTTAATAAAGTCCCTCTTGTCAATTATTTATTTCACAGATCCTGCCTTTGGTGTCGTACCTAAAAAGTCATCACCATCCCTAAGATCAAAGAGATTTTATGTTATCTTTTAAGAGTTTTACAGTTTTATTTTTTAAATTTACAGGTAAGATACATTTTGAGTTAATTTTTGTGAAGGGTGTAAGATTTCTGTCTAGATTCATTTTTTTGCATGTGAATTTTCAATTGTTCCAGCACCATTTTTTGAAAAGATTATTTTTTTCTTGGTTTTACTCTTTTTACTCCTTTATCAAAGATCAATGAACTATATTTATGTGAGTCTATTTCTGGGTTCTCTGTTCCATTGATTTGTCTATTCTTTCACTAATGCCATTGTTTTCGCTACCTTTGCTTTTTAAAAAGTCTTGAAATTTGTTCTATCAGTCCTCTGACTTTATTCTTTTTCAATATTGTTTTGGCTATTCTTGGTCTTTTGCTTGCTCTTTATTTTTGATAATTTTTTGCTTTTAATTTTTTATTTATCTGTTATCTATCTTCTGGTTTGAAAATAATATACTACTACTCTAAATGTTGCTTGCTTAATTTCCTTTATAAATTAGTTACACTCAAGATCTTGCCATCCAGAATTACATTAATAACTCAGAAACTGTAGGTTGCTTAATTTTATCTCATAAAAATTCATAAATCTGAATTATAGGCTGTTTTTTCAATGTTTTAGTCTTGCATTCCTTTTTTATTCCAATTATTATCATTATTAATTTTCATTGAAAAATTTTATCTGGTTTTGTCTTATTTATTGTTATTCTTTTTTTAAAAGATTTTATTTATTTGAGAGAGAGAGAGGGAACGAGTGGGGGGAGGGACAGAAAGAGAGGGAGAAGCAGACTCCCTGCTGGGCAGGGAGCCTGATGAGGGGCTCCTTCCCAGGACCCTGAGATCATGACCCAAGCTGAAGGCAGACATTTAACTGATTAAGTCACCCAGGCAGCTTTCTTTGTTATTCTTAATGACTAGCTTTTCACACCTTCTTTTTAGGGGTTATTTTTAATTCTCATTGGACTACATACATTAGAAATTCCTTTAGTGAAGTTCAGTTGGTGATAAACGTTTTTACTTATTTTGAATATGTTTATGTTTGCCATCATTCTTGAAAGAGGTTTTTGGCTATACAATTCTAAGATAAGAATGGGACTAAGAGAAATCTGCAGGCTAAAAGCTCACGAATATAACTGCCATTTGGAGCTAATGTACCCCAAGTAGACAATGACTCTTGGGTACTTTACATGGTGTTCCAACCTGTTGAAACAAAGAGGATTTCTTGAGAATCTGATGGAGAGGAAAGACCTGGAAAATTAATCCCCCAACTCATGCCCTACTAATGGAATTGTCTTAAAAAGGATTAACTTCCTTTGCCTAGACCCTAGACATATTCCCTAGGATGTTTCCACACATAAATTATTTTTTTAATTTATTAAGTTTTTGTTTTAATTCCAATATAGTTAACATACAGAGTTATATTAATGTCAGATGTATAATATAGTGATTGAACAATTAACATACATCACCAAGTGCTCATCACAAGTACACTCCTTAATTCCTATCACCTATTTCACCCATCCACCCACCTCCTCTCTGGTAACCATAAGTTTGTTCTCTATAGTTAAGAGTCTGTCTCTTGATTATTCTCTCTCCCTCTTTTTTATTTCTTTTGCTCATTTGTTTTGTTTCTTAAATTCCACATATGAGCTAAATCATATGGTATTTGTCTTTCTCTGACTTATTTTGCTTAGCATTATACTCTCCAGCTCCATCCATGTTGTTGAAATGGCAAGATTTCATTCTTTTTTTTTTAATAGATTTTTTTTTTTTAAGATTTTATTTTTTTATTTGACAGACAGAGAGATCACAAGTAGGCAGAGAGGCAGGCAGAGAGAGAGAAGGGGGAAGCAGGCTCCCTGCCGAGCAGAGAGCCTGATGTGGGGCTCGATCCCAGGTCTCTGAGAACATGACCTGAGCTGAAGGCAGAGGCTTTAACCCACTGAGCCACCCAGGCGCCCCTCATTCTTTTTTTTAATGGGTGAATAATATTCCATTGTATATATACACCACATTCTTTATCCATTCCTTAGCCGACAGACACTTGGGCTGCTTCCATAATTTGGCTCTTCTAAACAATACTGCTATAAACATTGGGGTGCATGCATCCCTTCAAATTAGTGTTTTTGTATTTTGGGGGTAAATACCCAATAGTTCAATTGGATCATAGGGTAGTTCTATTTAACTTTTTGAGGAATCTCCATATTTGTTTTCCAGAGTGGCTATACCAGTTTGTATTCTCACCAACAGAGCATAAGTGTCCCCTTTCTCCACATCCTTGCAAGCACTTGTTTCTTGTATTTTTGATTTCTGATAGGTATGAGGTGATATCCCATTGTAGTTTTGACTTGCATTTCCCTGATAATAAGTGATGTTGAGCATCTTTTCATGTGTCTGTTGGCTATCTGGATATCTTCTTCTGAGAAATGTCTGTTCATGTCTTCTGCCAATTTTTAATTGGATTATTTGTTTTTGTGTGTGTGTTGAGTTGCGTAAGTTCTTTATATATTTTGGAGACTAACTACTGGACATGGCATTTGCAAATATCTTCTCCCGTTCAGTAAATTGTGTTATGAATGTTTTGCTATGCAAGCTTTTTATTTTCATGTAGTCCTAATAGTTTATTTTTATTTTTATTTCTCCACAAGGATATTATTTCTGATATTAGTGAAACTTGTATAGAAATTTGACTTAATTTTTAATTTTTTTAAGAGATACTACCCTATAGCCAGATAAAGAGGATTTTTGAAACATGATTGATTATATATCCAAGAAGTTGCTTGATTCTTCGTTTTCACAATCTGAGAAAGGCCACAGGTCAATAGAATCAAGAGCATGGCAGGATTTCTAAGCATTTGTGTATGTGTTTGACTACTATATCAGGAAAGATGGGTGACCTTAATTAATATAATAAACTTGTGAAAACAAGAAAAATATTTTCTATTTATAATAACCAGTTACATCCAACTTAGAAGTTTTATGTGTGTATGTATGTACACAACACCCCTTATTGAATCTATAATTAAAAATTATATAGTTATTAGGTGCATTAAATAAAAGAAAATGGATGGCAAACTGAGAGAGGACATCTAATACCTGAGACTTGAAGGAAGTTTCAGGAGAGGAGTTTTCATTGGAAAGGGAATTGTATTGGTAAAAACTAAATTTCTGTGTATCGGTTCTATGGTACATTCCTTACTGGAGGCCTTCCAGACAATGATGTAGGTGTTTTAAAGAAGAATGTTATTTTAGTTAAAAGTTGTTCCTACTAGAATTCATAGAAAAGATGGCTGAACCTATGTGGGATGTGCATCTGTTTGGATTTGATTTGGGACCTGGTAACAACACAGATTCAAGAATATTTTTCAGGGTTCAAGTCAAAGAATTAGATCAATGGCAGGCAATAGAGCATGTGGAATTGTAAATGAGACCTGCTCTCTAAGGAAAGTACAGACAAGAGATTGTTGGATATAAAACAATTCCAAGTAGAAAATGACTCACAGTGTAGGGAAAGAAAACATGGTATAGGAAAAATAATTATTTGCATTGGAGACAAACTAACCTGGACACCAAAGTTTAAACTATTTTTTAATGACTTGGAAAATAAGCCATTTTACTTTTTTGTGTCCCATTTCTTATATAAAACTAAGAACACAAACCAGCCATTATAAAACCTACCTCAAAGAGTTATTGTGAGGACTATAGGTATTAGAAGAACAATATGGTTGGAACATAATAACTGATAAATTGCAGTTATTTCTTTTTGCCCATTGTCCATATGGATTTTAGAAAGCTGTGGTCTTTGTGATGAATAGATGTAGCCTAAGAGACATCTCTGTCTCTCTGCCTCTTTGTCTTTGTCTCTTTTTTTCTGTCATATCCCTATATGACTAAAAGTATATATTTATATTCGTATTTTATTGTGGCAATTTTCTCAAGTCTTCTAAAATAAACTGCTCTTTTTATCCAGAAGGAATGTGAATCTTTTCTAAATAGTATCTAACATTTTTAAAACATAGTCTGTAATATATAGTATTATTTTTATTGCTGGGAACTGGCTGTAAGCTTATTTATATAAAGCAAAACATGAAGTACCCAGTATATTTAAGTTTGTGAACCCAATATATTATTGAACATAACTCCAAGGAAAGAACAAATGATCAAATACATACAGTTATTAGTTAGTTTTCAGTTACAAATTCTACTGACTTAATGCTTAGACTTGTTGGTTACCTTTTTGATTTATCTAATGAAGTAAAATAGAGTACTTGCTACTTTAGTTTGTTAGACACTTTTTCAAATTCAAATTCTCTTTTCAAAGGGAAATGACATTGTAATTGAATACTATCTTTATTCATTATATAAAAGCATGTTGTGGTGTCATTCCAACACTTGTTTTTGATTTCCAAACAGTTGGGCATTTACAGAATTATTAAGAAAAGAGACAATGGAGGTATAAGAAGAACAGAGAAGCTAGATTTTGTGAGCAATGTCATTCAAGCAGTACACATAAGTCAAAAGTACTTGTAGAGAAATTGTAAAGATTATTTACTTCTTTTCTATTTATTTAATGATATGTATAAAAGAAGGTTTAAGTTACTAAGATAAGTGAAAATGATGAAAGCAAGTATCCCAGTAAGGTAATTATTAGAATCAATATCTTGCCAAACAGCAATAAGTATTATTAGTACATTTCATGTACAACATGATTCTCCACAAATTAAAGAATGACTTGTCATTTTAAGATTTTTTTTGTTATTAAAAACATTCAACATGATTCTTTTTAACACAATGGCATTTAATGTTATATATACAATGTTATTTACTCAATGTCTTAAAAGGTCTTATAAACTTTCAAATAATGGTGATGATTATCTTCCTCGTACATTTATTTTTTTGTTTAGATTTATTTATTTATTTGTTTATTTTAGAGAGAGTGAGTGGGGGAAGGAGCAGAGGGAGAGGGACAAGCAGACTCTGTGCTGAGCACAAAGTCTGACATAGGACTTGATCCCATGATTCTGAGTTCATGACCTGAGCCTAAATCAAGAGTTGGACACTTAACCCACTGAGCCACCCAGGTGCCCCATATTTATTCTTCAAACATTTATGTGTCTAGCACTGGACTAGGCACCAAAAAGCTCTCAATTTAGTGTGGGATATACATACACATATATGTTCTATATATAAATACATATTAATATGGCTATATAAATAATTGTATATAGTGATGTAATATTATATAAATAAGTGAATTAATTGGTTTAAATCTACAAACAGAGCCTTACATATTATTTCAGTAAGTGGTAGATGTGACAGATCAAATGCTGGTTCCAAGTCTTTACTCCATACCCTTCCCATGGCTACATGGTAGGAAGAATGATATCCCTGCTCTTCCCTTCGTCTTAGCTACATGATTTGATTTTTGTCAACTAGATGTTAGAGGACTCAACATAATGAAGGCTTCAAATGTGCATACATATTTGGGCTGTCTTGCTGGGCTCCTGACATTATCACGAGAAATACACCATGTCTGCCCCTTAAACCTAGACCCTGGTATAAGACACTTCCAAGAAGCATACTTGAGCTTGAGCAATAGCCAGAGTCAGGCTGATTAGGTCCAGTCAAGCCCAGCCAAGATCAGCCAAATCCCATTGGCACATATATCTCTGAGTGAGAAAAACAGACATTTGTTTTGAGAAGCCACTAAATATTTGAGAGAGTTGGTGAACAAGGATTACAGATAGTTTAAGTATTAAAAGTTTTTTTAAAAAATAGAACAAATTTAGTGTATAGCAAGATTCTTAACTGGGAAAATTTTTGCTCCCAAGGGGACATTTGGCAATGTCTAGTGACATTTTTAGTTGTCACAAATCAGGAAGCGCTGTTGGCATCCAGCTCAGAATGTCAATAGTGCCCAGGATGAACATTCTTGGTTTATAAATTTATATTACACATTGAAATAAATCAACTATACAAAAAAACTATACAAGAAACAAAGTTTTTAAGTGCATGGATTTAAATTGCTGACCAAATGTTCACCAAAAACCTCAGCAATGTACCCACTTATTTGGCACATACCAATCCTTCTCCATTTCATTGTTTCTTTCGAGTCTTATTTACTCATTTAGAATATTATGCCTTGGGATAAGCAGCCTGATTCCAACATTACTTCTGATTTCAATCTACCTTGTACACTGTTATCAGTCTAATCTTTTATAAAGTTCCATTTTGGTCATATGGCACAGAGAACTTGCATAGGTAATTTTTATGATTTTCAAAGTATTTCATATTTTGACTAAGCTTGATTCTAGAATTTCTCCTTCAAAAAACTCAGACCCACTGTTTCACATACACTCTTTGATTACATATAGTAACTATTTTCTTTTTTTTTTTTTAAAGATTTTATTTATTTATTTGAGAGAGAGAGAGAGATCACAAGTAGGCAGAGAGGCAGGCAGAGAGAGAGAGGGAAAGCAGGCTCCCCGCTGAGCAGAGAGCCCGATGTGGGGCTCCATCCCAGGACCCTGAGATCATGACCTGAGCCGAAGGCAGAGGCTTTAACCCACTGAGCCACCCAGGCGCCCCAATAGTAACTATTTTCATTGAATATTTACTCATTTGTTCTCACATTGAATCTATTTTTTAATGCTTGTTCAAGATGAACCATGTATGTAGAGCAGTTAAGTTCCCTCAAAGGGAAGGCTTTAATGCATATGTGTAGGTGTAGTGTAAGTATATAAATATGTGTGTGTGTGTGCGATACACATATAGGTAGGTGTGTGTGTGTGATATGTATATAGGTAGGTGTGTGTGTGTGTGTGTGTGTGTGTGTATGTTGGGTGTTGGATCTTGTTTTAGGATTGCACTGAAGTGTCCTCTCCTATTAGTCTGAGATATTTAATTTATTATCTGCTTCTCTCTGAATTTGATGTATATAGGAAAGAAAAACCTCGTAGTTAAACATGTTAAAATCACAAAACTTGGATAATAGAAAAAAAATCTTAGGACATGGTATAATGATGTGTGTAGAAAGATTAAATAAAGCACTGCAGAGAGTCAAATTTTGAAATGATAATTACAATGATCTAAGCCTATCTTTTTTTTTATTAAAGATTTTATTTATTTATTTGAAAGAGAGAGAGCACAAGCAGTGGGGAGGGGCAGAGGTAGAGGGAAAAGCAGACTCTGATTAGCAGGGAGCTCGATGAGGGACTGGATCCCAGGACCCTAGGATCATGATCTGGGCCGAAGCAGACACTTAACCGACTGAGCCACCCAGCCACCCATGTTTTTTTTTTAAACATAAATACATACCCTAAGTAAAATTACATTGTGTTGATTAGAAGGGGCTTTAAGGTTGCATTTTTAGATAAATTTGCATCTAATTTTGCTCTATTATAGCACTAATTATATTATTTTTATGTATTTACTTGTATCTTCCCCCTTGGAAAGATATATATCTTAGATATATATCACTATAGTGATAACCTATAGAGCAACTACTATGCGTGTGTGTTTATTATAAATATGTACATCCATAATAATATAGCAGAAAATATGAATAATTGCAAATACACAAGAATATTGTTGAGAAAATGAATGAATGCATGTTGTAGCAATACTCTTATATTCCATGTTTTAAAAAATGTCTATAAAAATATACGGTAAGGAGTCAGTATGTTTAATAATGTATATAATTAATCAACACAATCATTTCATTAAGCATTGACTTGAAAAAATATAGGTTCACATTTAGTTTTTGCTGAAGTGTCTGACAGAATGTCTGAAATGATTCCATGTGTATTTCTGCTTAGGCATTTACTGCTTGGAACCAGTGGAATTTCTTGTAAGTTATAATTTTACAATAAATTCTAATTATTTTCAGTTAAATATTATAGTGAATAAATATTATTCATCATGAGTTTTTCTCTGTTGTAAAATGCAGATCAAGGCATTGAAAATTTTGCAAATACATATAATTAGAATTCTTTTAGAGAGAAATTTCTGCTAAATATCTGATTATTGGAACTTCTTAATCTTTATGATATATTAAAATCAAAAATATCAATAAAATTCAAGTAAACTGCAAAATATTTTTAAATCAATATCTGTGGCTTGAGTATGAGTCTGATGTTGAGGCAAAGTTAAGTGCATTAATAAAAGTTGTCTTTATATTAATAAAAGCTGTAAATTTGAATCGTTTGAAATTAACTGAAAGTCAATAGAAAATGCTCTCATACACAAATATTACAGTGTAATTACCACTAAATTGTAATGTGAACACAAGATTGAAGAGAATATGTGAAATGCTAAAATTTATATACTTTATTTGATTCCAATAAATATCGCTATCTTTGAAACATATTGTTTTTGAAATTAGAATTAAATTCTCAGTCTTTTGGTGCCTGGGTAAGTAAATGGGTTAAGCATCTTTGACTCAGGTCATGATCTCCAGGTCCTGGGATTGAGCCTCACAACAGGCCCCCTGCTCAGCTGGGAGTTTGCTTCTCCTGTCCCTCTGCCCCCCCCGCCCCCGCTTTTGCACACTCTCTCTCTGTCTCGAATAAATAAAATCTTTTAAAAAATAAAATAATCTCAATCTCTAGATACGTATCATCCTACTTTAATTCTTACTGAATATTAAAATATTATAGAAAATTCTCTGAGATTTTAGAATAAAGAATTCATCCTGAGAGGCATGGGTTTTTATTTGTGTGATACCCAGATCTTCCAGCCAACATGTCAATCAACTAATCGGTAGAAAATGAACCATATCAGGACCCTAGCTGCAAGAGAGTTTATGAAGTTTCCAAGTTCTGAAGTATTCAATTAAATGGAATTTTTAAAACAGCTTTTTAAATATAATATCAATTTGTGACTGACCCTACATAACTTAAATAATTAATTTGAGTATTTTTGAAGGTTTTAACTTTTCCTTTTTATTAAAACAGAATTATTTTCTGGGCTAATAAACTTTTAGAGAAATTACAGTAGACAAATTTAATAATAAGGTTTGGATATTGGTTTGTGAATCTTCAAGTTCCAAGAACACCTGCGCAGGAAGAAAATGAGGGTATCAGAGTTTATGATAATTCATAGAAGAATCAAGAGTTCCTCAAATCTGAGAAATTTCCATAGTTTTGAGGGAAACTGTGATGGCCAACAGGACACAGAGATAAACTAGAATTGAGCAACTACTAAAAATGTTGTGAATTAAAACGTAAGCTGTTAAATTGGGTCTGAAACTCTTTGCTAGTATAAAACTGCAATACATCTTAATATATGTTATCATTCAGGATATCATCATAACAATTCCTTTTCAGTGCAAACCAGCTGGCTGAAACATCTTCAGTTTTACTACAGAAGTTAATGACAAACAGAATTTGGAATAAACTCAATTTGTTTAGAACGCATGCATTCATTCTCTGTATGGACACCTCTATGTTTTTCCTATGTAAGGTTATTCAAGAGAATGAAATTTAAAGAGCTATTTTTGGCAATGGGTAGCTACCCTACGGATCCCCAACTATACTGGCCTAACCCTTCAGAAAAGTCTGAGAATTACAAAACTAAATTTCCTACTTTCAGGAGGGAACCCTTAATTCAAGAGGTTATAGGGGTAGAAAAATATTCCCTTCTTCTCTTTTAGGTTCTTTGTCTGGTCTTATAATTAAACTGACTTAAAACAGATCAATGGGAATTAAACAAATTTTGTACATAGGGGAGCCCCTTAAATATATGAAGCCCAAGGGCAAGTCAGGCAATTAAAGTTTATATGCCATCCTGAGCTAAGTAATGGGATATAGACCTGCTGCTTCAGCGGGGAGGAGAGCAATATTTGGTAATTAAAAATTTGCCGCCATGCAGATAGGTTTTCCAGATAAAAAAGTTATCTCTAATAATCCCCAGCTCTTTTCCTGGTGTAGGCCCCCTATATAAATTCTTTTAGGTAGTTAAGGAAGAGGTAAAAGTTTTTCTTGAGTTGGCTAGGATTTGATTGCCAGCAGCTCAAAATAATCCACATGCTACTATGGCATATTTTGGGGTGGCATATTCTGCTCCCCTTCAAGATACATTTACAAAACTGCTTTCATTAACTACAAATACCATAAAGAAAAGTGACAGTGCTGCATAAGCAGAGAACTACATCACCAGAAGTTAGAGGAAGAATGCATTTTCTATCCAACTTTAACTGATGAGAATGAATAACCAGGAAAAATGTTACAGAGAATAAAATACCAACAAAAGACTCTAAAAGTGACATGAGGAAAATAAGGGCCTCGTCATTCTAAATTCTGTGAGAGAAAACTAGAATAAATCAGGAGAATCACACATTATGTGGTAACTTTTACAATTTTATGCTTCTTTACACTTTTTATTAATTGAATGACAATTTCCATTTACTGTGGAGCACTGGGAAATTCTGACACACAGTGAAATATTCTGCCTCTCAAAAGAGTGAAGGGTACTTCCCTTAAAAATAGAAATAAAAATAAAAATTATTATTAGGCCATTAAATGTCACAATGAAATTTAAAAAAGATTATTATCCTGAATGAGAATTCTTTTAATTTACAATCATTCAGAAATTAGTAAGTAGATTACAACTTATGATCTGAGAAAATGGCTGCGAGACCTATACATACTTCTGACATTCTGACGTCAGTGGCAACATCACAACATGAGCCAGTGCATAGAGTCAGAAAAGGTTTAAATAACTAACACATATTCTGGTGAACAAATATTTTCAAGAACAGTATCTTCAACCTAAGCAGCTTCCAGCTAGGGTAATAATACGTGTGGCTACAACTGAACATTAGTATACAACTTATACTGTATGTTTAATTCCTAAACACTTTAATCTTTGTGTATCTTTTCACTTTACATCAGCATAGTTTTACCAAATATTATGGATTTTGAGTTTTGGGCTATAGATCTGTGTTCTAATTAAGAAAAAGTGAAAAGAAATCATTAGACAATGAACTTAAAATATTTCAGTGGAATAGTTATAATATTGTTATTAGAGAGAAAGCAACATATTATGTAGAGATAAATTTGCAATTTGTAAATTTGACTTTGAAACATAGTTAAATTATTATTTTATTTCCAGCTTTTTTAAACCATTGGTGGGCAAACTAAGGCTAATTGGCCAAATTTGGCCCACTGCTTGTTTTTATAAAAAAGTTCTTTCGGAAAAGTCATGTTGTCTATGACCTCTTTTACACACAACGGTATTGCTGAGTAGTTGTGTCAGTAACTTACTCCATTTGGGCTGCTATAATAAAATACCACAGACTGGGTAGCTTATAAATTTATTTCTCATAGTTTGTTTATTTTTTATTTTTTTTAAAGATTTTATTTATTAATTTGACAGAGAGAGATACATAGAGAGAAGGAACACAAGCAGGGGGAGCAGGAGAGGGAGAAACAAGCTTCCTGCTAAGCAGGGAGCCCGATGTGGGGCTCGATCCCACGACCCTGGGACCACAACCTGAGCCGAAGGCAGACGCCCAACGACTGAGCCACCCAGGTGCCCCTATTTCTCATAGTTTATAAGGCTGGAAGTCTGAGATCAGAGTATGGTCAGGTAAAAGCCCTTTTCCAGGTCACTGATTCCTTCCATATACTCACATAGTACAAGGGGTCAGCGAGTTCTCTGTGATTTGTTTCCTAAGTGCACTAATCAGCTCCCAAGGACCCCACCTCCTGATACCACTTTACTGAGGACTAGAATTTAAACATATGAATTTTAGAGGAAAACAAACATTCAAACCATAGCAGGCAGAGACCATATGCGCTTCCAAGCTAAAAATATTTACTATCTGGTCCTTTAGAGAAAAAAAATTGCTGACCCCTGACCTAAACCATCAAAAGGCAAGCATCATTTCTTTGCCACACCTTTTGATAATAACTTGTAATTATTTTCAAATAATACATTTTAGTAAGTTAATTGTGGATTTTGAAATCCAGCAGTTAGAAAAGTTATTTGAGATGTAGATTTTTCTATCTAGTATACCAGCTCAACTTTTGCAAACAATATGAATGTTTAGAAAATAAAGAAGTTCAGTGAGAAAACATCAATAAAATAATGTTTGGAACAGGACTGAAAAGAAATATAGATTATGAGTACATCCTGTGGTCATGCAATAACATCTTATCCCAAAATGGCTAACACCTAAAATTTGACATCAATACGACTGTGCCAAAACGGTACTGTGGGATAACTTAGATGGACTCAATCTGGGTGGGAATGAACTTTTTTTTTTAAAGATTTTATTTATTTATTTGACAGGGAGAGAGATCACAAGCAGGCAGAGAGGCAAGAAGAGCGAGGGGGAAGCAGGCTCCCTGCTGAGCAGAGAGCCCGGCGCGGGGCTCGAGCCCAGGACCCTGAGATCATGACCTGAGCCGAAGGCAGAGGCTTTAACCCACTGAGCCACCCAGGCGTCCCAGGAATGAACTCTTATAGTTTCTTTCAGTTATGAGGTTAGTAGATAGCCTAATGCAAACTTTTGTTGTCTTACTAATGACTAATACCTAGGTCTTTTCTTTTTCTCTGAGATATTTCTTAGATGTCCCCTATATATATTAAATTATTTTAGAAGCCATGCCACTCTGATGCTCTTCTGATAGCTGACCCACCCCAGTTAGATCTCTTGAGACTGCTACTAGTCCTGTTTTTACAGTTTATTTTTGTGTTTCCTTCAGTCTTCTAGGTCAGAGTGATTTATGCATAGTATTGTTTCTTCTCTTCCTCCTGCTGTCATCTTCTGTCTTAATGGCATGCTTATGAGGATGAATGCTATTATTAGTCTCACTTGCTTACATAGTAAGGAGCCATAATAATCTCAATGGAAGAAGGGGAGCAGAATGATTCAATTATAATGGCTTTAGTGTAAGAAACTCATGGATCATACTGTTTCTTTATCTCTTTTTATTTTTGCTTTAACATTTGACTTTTAAAACTTTTTAAACCAAACTATGAAAAAAATTAATGAAACTTCCTTTCTGCATTTTTCAATGATTTTTGAATTATGTAGTTCTTACATGGACATACTTGCCATACAAAGAATATTAGAGTTAGGTCAGAATCCTAGCCAGATTCCCCAAATTTATGTCCTGGATTATTTAAATAAATAAACCCAATCTGAAAATCTCAATATTTCAACATGAAGAAGACATTGCAAAAATATATGGCTCTTCATTATGATAAAAAATTATAATAGAGTTTTAGAAGAGTCCTCTTTTGAAAATAAAATATTTTTCAGTATAAAATTTGTCTATTGTTTCTCAACACAAAAAATCAAGATGTACATCACTTTGGTCTTTTCATTACCTTGAGACCATCCTGAAGTACTCTGAGTTAATGGATATTTCTAAAAGTATTTAAAAATTTAAGTTCCTTCTTCATTTTGAAATGGTCCAGATTCAACTGTAAGTAAAAGGATTTCTATCCCACATTTTCAGCTTATCAAGAAATTAACATGTTTTGCTTCCATCACATAGAACCCTTGGCCAGTGACTTTGTTTCCAATTTTAATAGCACTATTATTTTCCCGCTTGCAAAGATGTGAGCACAGTGAAAATATTCTTGCAATAATCAAATTGTCAGTGTGTTTGCTGATGAGATTAGACTACCTTTGATAACTGAATCTGAGTCTGTTTACTGGCCTAAAATTATTGCAGTTGCTATATTGCCATAGGAAGAGGTACATTTCTTTACTTGCCACAATGGCCCCATCTCAATACATGGAAGCTAACTTAGTGTATCTAATTTCAAGGAACCACGGAGAAACTCTTCACACTCTGTACAGCGATGCATGGCTCTTCTGCTATGGAGAGGTTCTAGACAGCAAAAGCTAAATTGTTTTGCATGAATATTAAATTTCTGCTTATAAGAGATTTAACTACCAGTACTTTGTAGTAATTCAACACAAGTTGGCTAGATAAATGTAGACACATTTAACTTTTTAGGGATAGGATTTTTAATGGCTTTTCATGGGGACTTTCTAAACAAATACATAAAGCTCATGAAGTGAATGTCACAAATAAAACTATAATCCTCTCAGGAGACACTATACATAATAATTCCCTTGATAACAAACTCAAGAATCCAAACTTTCAGAACGTTAATTCACAGGTAGAGATCCTGACATTGGGTATTACCTGTTTCACAGACAATCATTAACCTACATGTCTTAGAAGTCAATCAACTTCCTTGTTGACTATACACAAAGTTAAACCAATCAATAGCCCTTAATGGTTAGTTCTTCTGCAGATTGATGCAGATGTTTTCCAAGGGAATGGCTGAACAAAAGGAAGTTTCTTTAAAAGGCTTATTCTTATTTGCAACCTTGTATAGCTCTGGCCAGTGAAAAACACTGGGATACAGGTGATGCAGTATTATATATTCTTGGAAAGAGTAAGTAATCAATAAGTATTATCTATTATTATCACTACTACTAATAGTATATTATTACCAGAAAGAGACCATCTGAAAAAAGACACATATTTAAAAAAATATCAGGAATGCCTAGCTGGTTCAGTCAGTAGAGCATGCAGCTCATGATCTTGGGGTTGTGAGTCTAAGCCCCATGTAGGACATAGAGATTACTTAAAAAGAAAAAGAAAGAAAGAAAGAAAAAATACAAATGATATATCCTTTGGGTAAATTTTATGATGAGAGAACAATTTCACTTTATGTCTTGGCTGACAGAGTTCCTTTTAGAAGTTTCAGGACATGGAAAAGAGATGAATCTAAAGAAGATCCATGCTTTTAATGTGTATATTATGTAAGTCATTATAATGTTAACATATTCTTATTATTTTAACTTAAACCATAAGGTAACACGAAAACCACAATGTCTGCCTGAATGAGATTTAGGATGTGGTCATAATGCAAAGTGAAAAGTTTCTGATGTTCTCCTGCTTGTGTCTGTAACTCTGTCCTGATTCTTAGCATGTTTGCACCTTGAAACCAGTCCTGGCTTCCATATCTGTGGGTAAGTATCAAGCTCCCAGTGCTAGGTTGAGGTTTAGGGTATAAATTTGTATTCTACTTAAGAAAAAGTGCCTAATGAATCAACTTAGAGAACTCAGAAGACACAGAAGAATAACTACATTGACCACCTAGTCTGGCGGGGACGAGGAAATTTTTGATCATGATATTTCCTCTAGATTACTGCCTACTGTGTACACTTAATGGCCCATTCAGGTTAAACTATTTGCATTTTTATTCTTTTGTGCTCTTGAGTTTCCAAGTCTCCTTCATATGTAATTTTCACAGTGTAAGGAGTACAGTTAAATGCTTAGTCTTCATTTGTACTTCCTATATGTAAACTAGATCTTGAAATTTAATCTAATTTTGTACATTTAAAAAATCTTACCTCTATTGTGAAAATCTGTAGCAGTACAAGCTTTAGGGGACTTTTCACGGATGGTTTTAACACTATAGAAGTTTTATTTTCAAAGGAGATTTTTATCTCTCATGGGACTGCATATACCTTAATAGCTTAGATGATTATTAATGCTGTAAGTGCAATGTTCAATAACTAATGCCTTGGTATGGTCTCACAGTTAGCCCCTAGAGAAGATTTGTGGGAGGGATAGGAGAGAGTTGAAAAAATAAGCACTAACTGAAAGGGATCTGGATGTTTTCTAGTTCATCCTTCAATTGGGATGTTAAATAATTCAGATCACTATGAAGAGAACACTGAACTACAAGCTTACCACAGACAGATTTTGGGTGTAGTGAACTCAATATGTTGACAAGTAGGGGATACATTATTCACTCTAATGTTAAGAGAAAATCAGGTCTAGGATTCTCTATTCATTTCTTCCTAAATCAATGGAATGAGCTATGTGAATTCATTAAGTGATGTATTTCACGTAACACTACAATTGTCTCTTCTACCTACATGTTTCTGCTTTGTACCCAAATCTAAATAGTAGAAGCAGCAGGAGTCTAAACAAACTATAGTCAAAATGTGCTCTGAGAAAATCAATGGACTGCTCTGACTGGTCAGGTCAATCAAAATAGCTTGTACATATTGGAATAGCCTAACATAATTGTAAAGAGACTGATGGTCTGGGAAGCATGACTGCCAAACATGTTGTAACTATTGTTAATTTTGAATTTCTTGAAAGGGAAGAGAAGAGAAAATTTGGCTATAGTTTTATCCCTCAATCAGGAATCAAGATATGATGTTTCAGCCAGTAATCGAACTCATGAGTCATTTGACCTTTTACAAAGCTCTTTATATTTAATTTTGTTTTTCTTCATTTTAATTTAATATTTCTTTATATGCCATTTAATTCAGTGGAGGTCTTGTCAGTGGGAGATAGCAATTAAATCATTGCTAGTTAATTTTCATTTAACTTTTTTCATTTAATTTAATATTAAAGATCAGTATTCAAACATTTTGATAGCTCGACCTAAATCTGATAAATTCCCACTGTGACAATTAAATATCCAAACAATCATGTGAATTGTTTCAAATTCAAATTTACTATAGTTAGATGCTTAACTCCTTTAAGTCTTCTTGATTTCTTTTTCCACAACTAACAACTGTTTGGTTTCTGAATTACTAGTCATGTTCCAAAAATTAATTCCTTTTTTAGAAGAAGAAAACAGTTCAAGTTTTGAGTTCCAATGTTAGTTTTAGGAGCAATCAAGTTATACTTCACTACACATTATGCATATCATTAAATAAAATACATTTTTAAATATTTCTCTATAAAACTTGGGTGTTACATTCATTACTACAGATAGTGAGATGATAAAATGGTATGTTGTGTTCATCCAAAACAATAGTGACACGACACAGCTTTTTCAAAAACCCCTTTGCCTGTTGCAGAGCTAACAGTCAATTTGGTAAATGGGATATATAACTATCACTGATTTTTCTCATCTCATTCCCTTTCACTCTTGAAACACAGAGCCCACTTAAGGACAGAACAAGGTATTTTCCACTATTAAATCGGAAATATGAAAATCTGTAACTTGTTGCACAAATAAAAAGAGCACATCTGAGGAGAATGAATGATTATTATGAAATTGTCTCTGTTGAAGTCCCCCATTCACACTCCTTGAAAAAATGAGTATGTTACATTAAAATAGCTAAAATCATGTGAATTAGGAGCTAAGTATTAATAAAATATGAGGATATAGGTAAAGACCATGCTATGCCTTTATCAAATCATTACATTTTACTTCTAGACAGAGACCATGTTTCCCACATTTGCATCTAGGTAGAGCCATAAGACAAATTCTAATCTATAGAATACGAGCAGAAGTGATTTCCATTTCACTTTTCATTATTCTTCAGATGTCTGAAGGAAAAGAATCCAGTGAAGGACTCTGAGATCCTTGGATGGTGAAAACCCCTTGAAGCCTGATCTCTGAATCATTACTTCATGAATATCCAGATAGTTCAATGTATGATTCTTCATGACTATTACCAGAACCACAGAATCTGTTCCTCCCAATGTCATTCCTTAATAGTAGTCTATAGTTAATTAGGAGATTTAATTAATTGAGAAACAAAGACAAATCCCCATATACACTTACACAAAACAAGAAACTAATATCACATGTTCATGTACTTTTGAAAATTCTAGAACTGAAATCTTTAGATAACCATTTGTTGTACTACAATTATTGATTAAGAGATATATAATCTTCCTTTTGTTATTTATATATGACTTAATGTTGGAAGTTATTTCAGATGTACAGCATTCAGACCTCATAAATTTTCACTCCCCAACTTGCTCAATACTTGCTTTATTAAATGTCTGATTTTTGTTCTTGAGTTTCACATCTAGGTCACAGAACTACCATTAGGAAAGCACAATTGGTACTCTACCCTAGTTCACCCAAATTTAGACAATACAAACGTGAAAATAATAATTTCAAAGAGTTAGTACTACTTACTAAGCATGATTAGTTAAAACAGGAAGTTAGTAGATAGCATACATGGTTAATAATACCCGTCTGTGAGCCACACCATAAATAACAGAGTCAATTTGAAGGCACATTTAGTGCTTATACCAAATATTAAAATAAATTGTTATACCTCTGTTGACCCATGTTCCCTTTTGAGTGTATTGCATACTAGATTCTTAAGCCTAATCTGAGTAGAATATATGCTTTTGTTCTTAGAGCAGAGATGAACAAACTATTCTAAGATTTGTGAAAGCAAAGAAACTCCTTTCATAACCTCTGCTGGCCTAAACTTGTCCTCTTCCCCAAGGGACTAGGAAATAAATACAATTTCCAATAAACTACTTTTTAGTGGGAAGAGGTACAGCAAGATAAAAAGACTGACATAGATATACAAATAAACGATGCAGTGTATAACATTCTAGCATCCAGATGATGTATTCTAGATTCTGAAATACATAATTGTTAATATAATATGAGAGTTAAATGCTTTAGACTTAAAGCTAGACTACATAGGTTTAAGACTCATCTTCTTTTCCTACCATCTATGTAACTTAGGCAAGCAAGTTAAATTCTCCGAAGCCAAATTACTCCTTCTTACCCCACTTAGAAAGTTGGGATAATAACAATTTTATTACCTACCCATGAGAGCAGTTAGGGATTTAGATGCTATTTAAGGCATTTAGAACAGATTATTTAAATATAATTAGCATCATATTGGTTTGACTGATTTAGTATCTGTGAATTTTTTCTACTTCTATTTAAATAGAACAGTTGGCTTGTATGAACTTTGTAGTATTTTCTAACACAGTGTGATAAAAATTAATGCTAACTTTTAAATGCATTTTACAATAAAATATAATGCATTAGCATGTAACCAATGTAGTGCAAACTGGCAGGAAAATTAATTTGAGCCATTATCCAAGTGAGAAAAGCCTGGAGACTATGGAATCTATAAGCACATGTATACTCATAATCGAGATGCATATCTATTTTTATCCTGCTGATGATCTAAGCTATATCTGCTGTCACTAGAACTCATTTGATTTTTTTTTCCTGCCATGAAATCCACTATAAGTGATGAAAGGTGAAGGGTACCTAGGTGAATTGCCAGAGGCCTCCTTCAGATTTCCAGAACATCTTGAACTTGTGATAAATCCAGACACATCAACATTGCCTTGTTTTCAGCTAGAGAGTATCACCACAATTATAACAAAACCCATGATTAAATGTGCATGCTGGTGGGTAACTTTTTTAAAAGTTTGGAAGGCTTGGACATATGCTTTCAGGCAAATCCAAAAAAAAAAAAAAAAAAAGTAAAAGGAACAACTAAAACAAGCTACAATTACTCATCAGGTTTAAAGAAAATTAAAAATATTTACTAAGGCATATATATATTGGAATGGTGTTTTATTTATCTTTTGGCTAGAAATCCTTTTTTTAAAATCCTTTTTGATAACCTGTTGTTATTTGTCTGTAAATACATTAAAGTCATTACTTTGATTTTACATGTAAAATCACACATTTTGAACTTTGATGTTTTTACTTTCAATGAAGCCCCAATTCTATAGTATAAGAAGAAAAATAGTCTCTCCTTTTTATTTATTTATTTTTTAACACATAATGTATTATTTGCCCCAGGGTACATGTCTGTGAATCATCAGGCTTACACATTTCACAGCACTTACCATAGCACATACCCTCCCCAATGTTCATAACCCAGCCACCCTATCCCTACCTGCCTCTACCCCCCAGCCACCCTCAGTTTGTTTCGTGAGTTTAGGAGTCTCTTATGGTTTGTCTCCTTCCTGATCCCATCTTGTTTCATAGCAGCAATATCCACAATAGCCAGACTATGGAAAGAACCTAGATGTCCATCAACAGATGAATGGATAAAGAAGATGTGGTATATATATACAGTGGAATACTATGCAGCCATCAAGAGAAATGAAATCTTGCCATTTGCAACGATGTGTATGGAACTAGAGGGTATTATGCTAAGCGAAATAAGTCAATCAGAGAAAGACAATTATCATATGATCTCTCTGATATGAAGAATTTGAGAGTCAGGGTGTGGGGGTCGTGGGAGGTGGGGGAGGGAAATGAAACAAGTCTCTCCTTTTTAAAATAAATGGGTCACTGCTCATTTCATGATTTCAAGGAGTGATTTCTATTTTCTTCCTGTAAATATGAGATTTACATTTTAATAACAGCATGAAAAGATGTCCTGAGTTAATCTAAGTTCTTATTATGTAAAAAGAAAATATTGGGTATTAGGTATAAAAAATATTAATATATCTGAGTGTGTGTGTGTGTGTGTGTATGTGTATTTAAATTCATTTTACTGCTAGTTTGGCAAAAATTATTCCCATATCTTTCCCCTCTTCATCTCTCTTTACCTAATTTTTCCTTATCTTTGTTGTTATACCATAAAAAGGTGTATAATTTGGACATATCTAGTACAAATATTTGGTGGCATATGTGCTACTGTGAGTTCAGCACAGATGAATGGAAATGCACCTAAATATCTTCCCTATATGTCTGCAAAAGATATTTGCAATTGCCCTGTTAGGAAGTCTAGAAAATCACAGAGAAGCAAATATACACTAAGAGTGGATTAGATCTGACTGTCCTTATAAGCAGATGGAGTACTCTATTTCCTAAAACACTGAGATAAGGGTGAAGGAGTAGGTAAGAAAGCAAGCTAAAATACATTATATGTTAATAAAAAAAAAAAAAAACAAGCTAAAATATCCATTTAATCTGAAAGAAGCTCTTCCGTAAGGATGCACATTATTATATAGTCAAATGTGAGGTAGGAGGGAGGATAGGATGTTTGTTTCTTTTATTCAGTGAGTTTGTGTAAGTTAGGAGAGTATAAATTATAAATAACCCCAATTTCTAAGTCACTTAACATAACAAAAGTTTCTCTCTCACTTCTGCATGACCTGCTATTGGTCTTAGTGACTCTCTAGGGCACTGCTTTCAAGACTTGCTTTCATGATGACTAAGAAAGAAGACAAGTCTATGGAGTTAAGCACCAGCTTTGAAACATCCATTCACAAGTAATCCATACTACTTCTTTTCTTATACAAGTTGCACCCAAAGTCTTTCTTATTAAAGCAACAGTTTGAAAAGATTACTGGGGCAGCTGGGTGGCTCAGGTGGTTGAGCCTGTGGTTGATCTCACAGTTGTGAGATCAAGCCCTGCTTGGGGCTCTGGCTGGGCATGGAGCCTTCTTGAAGTTCTCTCTCTCCCTCTTCCTCTGGTAATAAAAAGATTACTTTGTAGAAGTCTAACTTCTATATATAATTTTCCATGTGGATTTATTCATTTTGTATCTTTAAACCGGCATTAAAAATGTATTCTTCTGTTTCTCAATTGACAGGAGCAGGGGTCAATATAACGTATTCTTAAACATACAAACTTTCATTATTATGGAAATGTAATCTATAGTTATTTCTTTCTTCCCAGTGTCAACCTATGATAGTCTCAGTTCTGTGCTCAGTTCTGGTACTGTAACACTTAATTGTATGTTTCTTTTCACTCCCCATTGATTGAATTTCTCTCACACATGATACATTTGACCATTCCTTCTTCCCAAATCTTTCCCGTATCTTGACTTCTGTGATCCTGGGATTTCTGATTTTTCTTCCTCCTCCTCAGTCTCTCTGACTGCTATGCTAATTAGGATTTGATCTACCCCCCAAATTACTCTAAGTCCCATTCTCTTCTCATTCATCATATCTTCCTTCAATATCATCTGGCTAATACTCATGAGTTGTGTGATTTAGGAAAACCAGTGGGCAAATATGGCTACAGCGGGTCCTTCAGATTCAGAAAGAGTTGTAATGATCCTTATCTGCTGGAAAGGGGAGGGAGAATATCAATCCCAAGAAATAACAAAAAATCAAAGTCTGAAAACTAAGGCTAATTGGTCATGCAGAAAAATATTAAAACAGATCATAAGCAACATGTGAAGTCAGGTAAGATTGAATAGCAGGTATAAATAGAGAGTTGTAGAGTCTGATAATAATAATCATACCAGTAGTTTATGTTTATTAAGAGCTTATTCTGTGTTGGACAAGCAATTTACATAATCAAGGTCATAGGAAATCTTCTGACACTCTTTGGGTCAGTTGTGTTTTGCATTTTAGGACTCTTTCAAATTTTAGGAAACCAGTACATCGAGTATACTATATAATTGTCAGTATCTCCAAATCAAACATGAATGTTCACAGTATGTGTGATAAATAAAGACTACAAATAGCGTTTCTACATATCAAGTCAAATTTTGCCATCACTGATTTTGCAACAAACTTATCAAAAACAACAAAACAGAACCAAACCTTTTAGTTTTTGGAAAATTGTGAATTTCATAATTGTAGAAAAAGGTATTCTGTGCCTAAATAATCTCATTCAGTCAGCATAAATTCATTAAATTACCATTATTATTCACATTTACAGTCTGGAAAACTGAGATGTAAAAAAAAAAAAATAATCCAAAAATACATAAATAGTATATGACCAAGCTAGTAGTTGAACCCAAGCCTCTTTGACAGTCCATTTATTTCATGATCTCCTCACTGTAGTGCCTCAGTGAGGATAATCTGAGAAACACCAGTGTTTTTTGAAGCAAATCTCATCAAACTATGTTGAAAAAGGTCTAAATGCACACGTTTCGATAATATTCATACAC
>CM052898.1:159835439-159879597 GCA_028534135.1 Potos flavus
CCCAAGCAGAAGGCAGATGCTTAACCGACTGAGCCACCCAGGAACCCCTAGACCAGTATTGTTAACTACCTAGGTATATGTCCATTCTCATTACCCTCAGGATCTTCTAAGCCTATATGTTCAAAACCCTACCAGAACTTTTGCTGCCAATTGAACTTCCTACTTTAGCCTCTTGGTTAATACATTTTCCATTTTTAAATCTCAGACTTCCTTTTGATTGTTTCTGCTAATAAAAATCCTTATATTTTCTTGCCTAGATTATTTCAGTTAAGGGTACATCCGCTTCAAGTCTTTCCCTGTTTAATTGTTGCTAAGATTATGTTTAAAGCCATTTTATTAAATTACACTATTTCTCTGCAATAATGATATCTTAGCAGCTCCCAATATCTATAAAAAATTTTCAAATTCGTTAACATGTCATGAAATGGCTTCCTAGATCTGACTTATTTTACCATTCTAATTATACTTCCTACCATTTCCATAATCCCCTCTCTAATCCAGTCATTTTGAGCCTCTAATTCATTTTTGTTGCCTGTGATCTTTTGCACCCAGGTATGTTAGTACACATAGCCTTGCTGCCTGGACTTTGTCCCTTCCTCTGTTCTTTCTGATAAGCCCATTTCTCAAAACCCAGGTCAAACATTATTTCCCATGTAGCCTCATAAATTACTGAGGCAGAGATAATTGTTCTCACTTTTAGACTGAGATGGCATTTTATTCAATGTTCGAGACAATAATTATCACATTTCATTTTATTTATTCAAGTGTGTTTGTCACTCACTAATTCCAGTTTCTACATGACAGAGATCAGTTAAAAAAAAAAAAAGCCTGCCAAACCTTTACTCATATTTTTCTCATTGTTAAATATATGGTGAATATTTGGTGAATAGATGAATTGGAGTTTTGATTTAATTTAATATGTTGTAAAACACAACAGTAATAAGCCACATTTTACTGTTAGTTATCTCTGTTCATTAAAAAATCAGCAAACAAAAATAAAAAAAGCAGGAGTTAACCCCTATAGGTTTGGAACCATTGTGACCTAGACAAATCTTACAAATTCACAGGAAAATGATCCTCTGTACCTGCCTGTTCCTGTTCTAGTCGCTACTTTAATCGACATGAGAACTGCCTAAAAGGGTAATGGATAGTTCAACACTGAATCATCCAGTTATAAAGGCCTGCATAAAATGAAATATTTTCAAAATAAATTTGCAAAACTGAGAGTGGTAGATTTGTTATTAGTAATCCAAAGCAAGTCATTTAAGTGTTTTTGGGTAAAAAGAATGACAATAATTTAAAGTTATGTCAACTAGCTTCATGAAAATTTAAGATGAGCCATTCTACTTTTGCTTATCACACCGTGAAGAAAATGATACTTCTTTACGATTTCAAGGTCATTTTCATCTTGTTAGTAAATCTTCTATCATTATTTAAAATGAAGCCACCTGCATAGCTTAAGGAGTATAACTTCTAAAATAGGGCAGGAAATAAAAGAAAATAAAGTAACATTAAATGTTTAATTTTGTTTATTAAAACCTCAATTGGGAATGGTTACTACAATTAAAACTTATTCAAGACTTGAACTTTTATCTTGGAAAAATGGTTATTCTGTTACATAAAAAAGGATGGAATTACATTTTAAGGAGATTAATGTATTAGTGTATATGACATGAAGTCTGTTATTAAATAACTTTTTTTATTAAAAATAACAACTTCAAAAGTAAACAGTGTGACACATAAAACCACAAATTACTGTATGTCCCAGATGACATTAAAAGTACATGATTTTATTAAGGCAAACTGCTATGTAAGAAGAAATTGGAAGTTAGCCTGAAAAGACAGGGAGAACCAGCAGACTATGCTTCAAGTCTAACCCTCCTAACTTTTCAAGTAAAGGAGAGAGGTAGAGAAGGATGAGTGAAAGTATCCTAGACTTCTGTACAAGTTCAGAAAGGGTCAATAGGGCTTTTGGAGTCCATTAGCTAAAGCCAGCCATCAGAGAATTAGGTCTTCCAGAATGAGCATGCCTTAATATTAACCACTGCACTTAGTCATTGAGTGAGAGCTACCTATACTTCCCATATTTGAAGGACTGCGTGGTGCATTCTCATGGACACTAAAATATCTTTCTTAAGTTTCTTTGAGACACAATACTATGTGTTGCAACAACAGGAGAACTGGTAGATGTTAGATGTTCTGAATTCTACATTGCTAAATTTGTCACCCAGGGGAGATCAGTTTCTTTATAAAAGGTTTAAACTAGAAATTATTTTAAGCCATCCGCAGATTATAAAATATGTAACTTCTCTGCTCAGTTAACAGGACAATGCCTGGTCAAAGAAAAGTTAAACTTGGATGTTTTCATTTAGAATCATCCTTTTATATGTTTGTGTTTTCTAGTAGATGCTCTAGGATGGAAGTTCATCATCGTCACCCTTTCCTCGTCTCCTTTTCCTCCTTCTCTTCCTCTGCTACAGAGACTATAGATACCAATGCTTTCTATCAGTCTGCTTGCACGTAGGAAAGCTACATGATACAGTTCTGGAAAATGAAATGTAAAGGGATATTTTTTTTAAGAGAGTTAGGACTTGTTTCCTTTTCCAATAAAAAGAAAAAGAGGTGCTTGAACACTACCCCTTCCTCTTTCTTTCTGCCTTGAATGTGGAAGGTATATCTCAAATTATAATTGCTAACTTGTAACCATGGCACAAGTATGTTAACAAAAGTCACCATGCTGGGGTGCCTGGGTGGCTCAGTGGGTTAAGCCTCTGCCTTTGGCTCAGGTCATGGTTTCAGGGTCCTGCAATCAAGCCCCGCATCAGGCTCTCTGCTCAGCAGAGAGCCTGCTTCCCCCTCTCCCTCTGCCTGCCTTCTCTGCCCACTTGTGATCTCTTTCTCTCTGTCAAATAAATAAATAAAATCTTTAAAAAAAAAAAGGTCACCATGCAAAGGATAGTATGATGAAAGAGCACTGAGCAGCCTGATATATATTCAAATATGTTGCATTCATAGTATCAAATATTTCCTCCTAACTGAATGAGTTCCATCACTGAAGTGATTTGACTTAGCTGCTCTCACCAAAATCACTCTAAATTTTTACAATGTTTCTTAATTGTTATGAACACATCCAAAATTACCTTTATGGTGTCTCATTCCTTTGGTACTAAATACATGTATTTTGAGTACATGGCTGGCATGTATGATACATAAACAAATGCTAGGTTATTAAAGGATAACAAAGAGTTAACCTTTGTACTTTTACAGGGCCTTCTGGAGAATCAGTATCTTACTTCTACAACAATTTTTAAAAGCAGGCATCATTTTAAAAAATCCTTCATCTTCCACGAGGATGGCAGTTATAAACTCTGCATTTACTAAGGTCCTATACTAGAACCAATAAATATTTATCAGATTTCTGAGACTTCTATATTAAAAATAGTTTCCTTACATGAGTTTTGTTTGGGTCGAGTATGTTGAGTCAGAAATACATTTTTGAGGGAATTGGAAATGGAAGAAAAAAAAAAATCCAGAAGTTGTAGGTGTTATGTTGGAAGGGTTTTATTTCTGATAAAAAAGACTTCTTTTATTTTTAACTCCAATTTAGAATATTTTTATTTAAAAATTTTAAGACTAACAAAGGACCAATTTACACCATCTGCTGCAATTTCACTCTGATGCAGATTTTCTCTCTATTTTTTTTTCTCTTTAAATAGACATTATGTTTGGCACCTTGTGCTTTAGTACATGTCTTTGAGTAAAAAAAATGCAGTTTGACTTCCTGTCAAACCAATATTTATTCACAAATATCTGTTTTGTTGTTTTCTCACATAAAACCATATAGCACTTTTCCCATGTGAAAAGTTAGTTGGTGGTTAGTTGGTGGTAGTGTGAGGTGCCAGCTGGAGCTTTTACAGTTTTTAGTATGCCAGCTGCTTTCATGATGGACAAATTGTTTCCTGCTTTAGTTTTACTTTTTTTTTCTTTTAATAGAAATGCATTCCTCTTGCTCTAATTATGACAGGAGAGGTTATTGCCTACTATATTCTACATGTACACATTTTGATTGCTCAGTAAACAATAACAATAGCATTGCTTTTGAAACTACTATCCTGGTGAACTGTTCGTGAAACAAAGGTCAGCCAAACACTAACATCCATTGCTTTGTAAGATATCTTTCAAATATCTTAGAAGAGTTCATTGGAAGGTCCTGTTAAGATGGCACACAATCCACACATAAAAACAACCCTGAAATAGTTGCTGGAAGGGTACACTAAATTATTCTACTATTTGAATAGTTGCTGGAAGGATTGACTATGATATTTTACTCACATGGTATATTTTGTGTGGCATTACTGCTGTGTTACTTTAATGTTTCTGCCTGTCCCTGCTGTTGCTTTAGGAAAGTTAGTCTCAGAACTGCCTATCCTGATTCAGCTTTGGGACTGCTTTACAACAGATGGGAATATCATAAATTTATTTCTCTAAGTTATTTGACTCTATTTCTGAAAGAAAAGTTAAAATATGAGTGGTAGGCAAGAAGAATCCCAGTATACTGAAAATGTACTAATTTTTCTTGGCTATTTGTAAGATTCTTTCATTTAGGGGAGAAGAATGCCTCTGTTTATGTCATTCTCCTCATAGATCATGTTTTACCCTATGTGACACCTGGAACACAAACTAATTTCAGCACTGATTAAATAGAAAATTCTTAGTCTTAAAACTCACCATATAATGCTCATTACCTAAAAGAGACTTAAAATTTATCTATTAACAGTAACATTTCTATTCACTTGCAAGTTGAACTGCAAAAACAAACAAACAAACAAAAAACCTAAGTCATATTATATGCATAGCCTAAGAGCTTGGAAATAAAGATATTCTAAGTAGCAAATGGATGTTTCTATAATCTTGTATGTTAGGAATAAGAAGTACACAAAAAAGATGTCTACTTTTGTTAAAATGTGATTATCAAATTTCCCACTTCCGAATATAATCCTACCTAATTGAGGTTAAAAAGGAACTGAAGAACGCTTCTTTTTTTTTCCCCCAAAGTGCATATTTTGGCCAAAGCATTAACTAAAGAATTCATTTACATAAAACTCACTAATTCATTCACTCACTCAAAATTATTACTAAGTAATCTGCTGTGCACACAAACAATGTACATATCACCAAATCCGTGCTATGGTTTTATTCTAATTGGAATATATATGTATATATACCACCTTTTCTTTATCCATTCATCAGTCAATGGACATTTGGGCTCTTTCCATAATTTATCTATTATTGATAATGCTGCTATAAACGTCAGGGTGCATGTCCTCTTCAAATCAATATTTTTGTATCCTTTGGGTAAATACTAAGTAGTGCAATTATTGGGTCATAGGGTAGCTGTATTTTTAACTTTTTGAGGAATCTCCATACTGTTTTCCACAGTGGCTGTACCAGTTCTCCTGATCCATGAGCATGGAATGTCTTTCCATTTCTTTGTGTCATCTTCAATTTCTTTCATCAGTATTTTACAGTTTTCAGAGTACAGGTCTTTCACATCTTTGGTTAGGTTTATTCCTACGTGTCTTATGGTTTTTGGTACAATTATAAATGGGATCGATTCCTTAATTTCTCTTTCTGTTGTTTCTTTATTGGTATATAGAAATGCAACAGATTTCTGTACATTGATTTTGTATCCTGTGACTTTACTGAATTTGTGTATCAGTTCTAGCAGTTTTTTGGTGGAATCTTTTGGGTTTTCTATATTGAGTATCATATCATCTGCAAATAGTGAAAGTGTTACTTCTTCCTTGCTGATTTGGGTGCCTTTTATTTCTTCGTGTTGTCTCATTGCTGTGTCTACGACTTCCACTACTATGTTAAATGACAGAGGTGAGAGTAGACATCCCTGTCTTTTCCTGACTATAGAGGAAAAGGTTTCAGTTTTTCCCCATTGAGGGTGATATTAACTGTGGGTTTTTCATATAGAGCCTTTATTATATTAATATATAATATATTATATTATATCATATAGAGCCTTTATTATATTCCTTCTAAACCTACTTTGTTGAGAGTTTTTATCATGAACGGATGTTGTACTTTGTCAAAAGACTTTTCTGCATGTATTGACATAATCATATGGTTCTTTTATTTTACTAACGTGGTGTACATGATTGATTTGCAAATATTGAACCACTCTTGCAACCCAGGAATAAATCCCACTTGATCTTGATAAATTATTTTTTTCATGTATCATTAGCTTTGGTTTGCTATTATTTTGTTCAGAATTTTTGCATCCATGTTCATCAGGGATATTGGCATATAGTTCTCTTTTTTAGTGGTTTCTTTATTTGATTTTGGATTAGGGTAATGCTGGTCTCATAGAATGTACTTGGAAGTTTTCTTTCCTTTTCCATTTTTTGGAATAGTTTGAGAAGAATAGATATTAACTCTTCTATAGGGGTTGGTAGGATCTGCCTGTGAAGCCTCTGGGCTTTTGTTTGTTGGGGGTTTTGTGATTACTGGTTCAATTTCTTTTCTGGTTATCGTCCTGTTCAAGTTTCCTATTTCTTCCTGTTTCAGTTTTGGTAATTTACATGTTTCTATGAATTTATCCTTTTCTTTCTGGACAACCATCCAGGTTGTCCAATTTGTTGGCATACAGTTTTTCATCAGATTCTCTCATAATTGTTTATATTTCTGTGGTGTTGGTTGTTATTTCTCCTCTCTCATTTGTGATTTTATTTTTTGAGTGCTTTCTCTTTTCTTTTTGATAAATCTGGTTAGACATTTATCTTGATCAATTGGTCTAGTTATATAAACTGTTCTGATAGAGAAGAGTTTTTTTTTTTTGAGAAGAGTTTTTGAGAGATATATAAATCAATTTCAAAGAAACTTTACATATATGATTTGCCTATACGTGTTTAAAATAAATTTTCACCAAAATAACATATGTATATGGTGAAGAATAAATTTGCACGGAGGATCTTATGGAAAGACATGTTTTCACAACCCTGCTTTTCCTACCTGTGCCCCACTACTTTGAGGCAAATTATTTGGTATCTTTTTTATTTTAGCTCTTCTGACAATTGCCTGCATAACTCTTAGAAGTATACCTAGCCTTTCCTTACTGATATACCGAATTTAGAAAGTATATGTTTATGCCCTGATTTACCTGATTTTTAATCTTCTTAGGTTTCATAATTATATTTAGATTTTTCCATTTATTAAGATAGTAAATTTAATTAGTGTAATTAAAATGCTTTGTCTTGTTTCATATATTTTTGAGAATATTTTTTGAGTCCCCACTTTGTAAGAAAGTATGGTTGAAATCCTTATCTTTCCTCTACCATTCCTGACAATTTCAAGTCTCCTTTTCTGTTTATATTCTGTCTTGTAGCTACAATGAAGATTTTCTGCCTTTGTCCTTAGGTTGATTTTTATCCGAAAACTAAAAATTATGACTATCCCAATATTGTTAAATTTGGGCTGTTTCATTTGGGTTACATTTCCTTCTTACCTATAAACTGTCTTAAACCTGAGCTACACTAAGTCAGTATTCCTAGCATTTAAGATTGAGTGTATGCTATTTAAAGCTCATTATTTGCTAAAAGAGATGCTGTAGTTTCATTTAAAAATATTCGAAGTAGTCTTATTGTGTTGCTTGTTTTTATTTGACTTTAGTTTTTAGTTTAATTGTGTGTGTGTGTGTGTGTGTGTGTGTGTGTGTGTGTGATATCTATTAATTAGACCAATCCTCAAGTCAGTCAACCTTTCTGTACCTCCCAGTGTCTGTTATACCTAGATCCTGCCTCATGGAGCCCTCCATTCTCCTGATAAATTATTCCTTATTCATTACTTTAACCAGTGCTTTTTAGTGTTTATTATATAATGGATATTATTTTAGGCATTTATAATATCAGTAGTTGGATGTTCCCTAGGCTTCATTTGGGACTTTTTGTTTTCCTATTATATGTTTTTCAAGATTTTGTGCCTTTCTATTTCTTGATTTTTGTTTCATTTTGTGGAGAATATCCAGAAGTGAGGATGGTGTACCTGAAATAACATTTTTTAGTTCATCGATATTTGAATGTGGCTTTATTCATAATAAATTGATTTGTATTCATCTTTCTAGATTCCAAATTTTCCTTCGTAGCCATCAAGAAATTTCTCTATTGTCTTCTTGCATTGGTTGTTCTGATGGTTAATCTGATAGTACTTTATAGTGGGCTTTTCTCAACTTAGAAAAACTTAAGATCCTTTATTTAGGTATAGATTTCACAAATTTTATGAGACTAAAGCTTTTATCCCTTCTCTGCTTTTGAAACTGTTGGGGGTGCCTGGGTGGCTCAGTTGGTTAAGCATCCGAATTCAGCTCAGGTCAGGATCTCAGGGCCCTGGGATTAAGCCCTGCCTCAAGCCCCCCATTAGCCCCCGTTGAGCCCTCCTTATTGAGCCCCCCCATTGAACCTTGTCCATTGATCCCACATCATGGAGCTCCTCATTTAAGTACTGCACTCCCGCAGGGAGTCTGCTTGTCCTGCTCCCTCTCCCTCTGCCCCTCCCCTCAGATCATGCTCTCTTTCTCTCTCACTCTCTCTCAAACAAGTAAATAAAGTTAAAAACAAAACAAAAACCTGTTGTCTAGTATTTAATTGATCATTACTTATCTTTCATCTTTTTTTCTATTCTCTCATTCTGGAACTTATATTTTAAATCCCAAATGTTTATTCTTATTCTCTGATGTTTACTTCTTTTTATTAAGATAACAATATCTTCTATATGCTTTATATTCTCAAATAATCTTGGAAATAATATGTAGAATTTAAAATATATTTTCTCTAGTCTCTTATTCTGTTTCCTTAAAGGTCAGTATTTTTATTTGACTTCAATCTATTTCATGCCACCTATTCTTCAAATAGGACAGCTACTGACTCTTTGTTTATACTAAAATAGTAGACTTGGTAGCAGCTACTATGTACTTCCTTTCTTGTTGTACAGTAAATCTTTGTTGCTGTTTTTGTTTGCTCAGTTTCTTCTAGGCAATTCTAGAAGGAATTAGTAAATATTCCCAATGGGAAGGATTGATGGGATTTCTTAAAGTATACCGAAGATTTAATCAGGAAAAGAGAGATCAAAAGACTAATAGCTAGAATAGACATATGAACAAGAAACAGAATGATGCTGTGTAGAGAACAGTAGTACATTCATATTTACTGGATGCAGACGGAGGTGACATAAGTTTTAAGGGTGGCAATATGGGCCAGACCAGGTTATAGGGGCCTTGGACTTGCTCCAGCACAGACTTGAAGGAGAGTCCAGTTGGAAAGCCCTATATCTGGAAGACCAGATGTAAATTAAGATGGATCTAAACTTGATAAGAATTATGTGATGGCAACTAGAAAAAAATATATATACAAAATATGCAGAAAAGAAAATAATTTGCTAACAGAGTGGAGAGAAAAATGGGTCAGGACTGACTCTTAGGTATGTAACTTAGGTGTCTGAGTAGATGGTTCTGCTGCTGAGGACTATAAATCATTCACAAAGAGAACTGATTTCTTTCAGAAATATAATATATTCTTCTCAGAGAGACTTTCTGAACTACTCAGTTTCAGGTAAGTCCCCAGCTATTATCCTTTTAATAATAACTTTTATTTAAGTGAGGTTTCTTATTACAATGATCCTCATATACAGGTAGTTATTTGTTTGTTCATTCTTGTTTATTTGCTCATTGTTTTTCACTCTAGATTGAAGAGCCATGAAGAAAGGAGGGTTCTTTATTTTATTAATCAATATGTATCATGAATTCAGCTCTGTTCCTGATCGATACTAGTTGTTCAATAAATATTTCTTAAATGAATGAATGATATAGGAAGATAGGAAAGAAAAATTTTCCATTGGATTTGAAAAAAAAAACCTGGAGATTATTGGATTGTTTATCATGAGAATTGCAAATGGATTAACAATAATGGGAAGAAATTAAGTATTTACTGTGTTTTTAGTACTGTACCAATTGCTTCTCATGCATTCTCTCAGTTAATCCTCAAGATGAGACTATGGAGTTGTTATTATTTCATCTCAATTCTAAACATTAGACAATGGAGGGCAGGCGAGTTTAAGTTTTTTTAGTGAAGAGTGTTGACACTAGGATTCAACTCCATCATCCATGTAAATACCATGCTTTTAATAAGCCCTGATTTTGGCGCCTGGGTGGCTCAGTGGGTTAAGGTCTCTGCCTTTGGCTCAGGTCATGATCTCGGGGTCCTGGGATCGAGCCCCGCATCGGGCTCTCTGCTCAGCAGGGAGCCTGCTTCCCTCTCTCTCTCTGCCTGCCTCTTTGCCTACTTGTGATCTCTCTCTCTCTGTCAAATAAATAAATAAATAAATCTTTAAAAAAAAAAATAAGCCCTGATTTTAGTGGGTTGGGGAGTAAATGGGAAATAGTGTGAGGAATGAGAATTATACTCTACTTTTGAGAGTTTTAAGAAGAGAATAAAAGAATATTGTATTGAGGATATTTGGAGAGACTGCATAAAAGAACCTGAACATATTTATATATATGCTAAAACTAAGAGGAACTTCACTTCCTGTCAATAGATTTTGAAAGGAGAAACGTCAGTCCATGATATAAAATCTTGGAGGGTTTAGTAGGCCACGTAATAAGTAAAGATGGCACTAAAATAGTTTTAGACTAAAAGAAAAAGGAACATGCTGAGTGTAGACATAATAAACTTGTTATTGGGAAGGGGAACAAAGTTAAAAGACTTTACATATAAAGATTTCAGGGTTTTTTTGGAGGGGAGATGGGGGTAGCATGTAGGAGAAAAGGCCATATGATAGATCAGGATATCATGAAGGAAAAAAACTGGTCATCACTAAACCGTTGGTCAAATATTGTGAATGAAGAAGTGTGAGAGTAGCTGGTGGAGTATCTCCTAATTTCATAGCATTGGAAGTGTAGCTCATTCTAACCAACAAAATTATACCTAGGTAAACAAAAGTACCTTCAGAAGAGTTATTAGTCACTTTTATGAGCTGTCCATGAGGTATTGTTTAGATATCACATTGCACACAGCACCTTGAGAATGATAAGTATTAAGATACTAGAATTATTTGAGACTTTGGTCTAAAATGTGATGTTATCACCTGTGGGGTATACAAATAAAAAAAGAAAAACAGAAAAAGGAAAAAAAGATGACTCTAGCATGTGTCTAGCATACTAAAAGCTTAGTATAATGACATTTATACAGCACTTTGTGTTAAAAATTGTTGCAAAACTGTTTAAAGTGTTATAGTGGTTGATACAGAGGCAAATAGTAAATCAACTTTGTTTTTCATTTCTTTGTGCACACATTATGTGTTCTCAGCTCAGTGTGAGTTACTGTTGTGAATATATGAATAATAATAATAATATAGAGCATGATCCTTGCCTTCAAGAGGCCAATAATGTATCTGTAATGATAGAAGAAAACATATGAAATAATTTTAGAATATTTGTGAGATAAACTATGAAATTGAATTACATGGAAAATAGAAGAAAAAGAAAAGGTCAGGGTTAGCTATAGCAATCAAACAAAAGCTATAATTAGGTAGATTGGACCTAATCTGGGTCATGGGAAACAAATTAGATTTAGATAAAAAGGAGGAAGGTGAGCGAAAATCACAACAGCATCATACCTGGAGACAAGGCTTAAGGGTGATAAAGGGCAAGGGTCTTGAAGGATGTAAATGCTTCTGCAGGTACCTGAAGGCATCAGACCACAATCAAAAGCAATCGCACAAAAATCTCAGCAAATGGGGCACCTGGGCAGCTCAGTTGTTAAGCGTCTGCCTTCGGCTCAGGTCATCGAGCTCCACATCAGGCTCTCTGTTCAGTGGGAAGCCTGCTTCTCCCTCTCCCACTCCCCCTGCTTGTGTTCCCTCTCTCACTGTGTTTCTGTCAAATAAATAAATAAAATTAAAAAAAAAAAATCTCAGCAAATAAGAACCCGAGGAACTGTAGCAGATATTTTGACTGCTTGCAAAGTTAGGAGCAGCAGATCAACCAGATGGGACTGCAGAAACCAGAGATGGGATGGATCTTTTCAAAAGCAGGCATCAAGTTACCCACTAAGTTGAAAAGCAGAGCCCAGGATGGTGACAGGTTTTGAAAAGAATGGGCAGAAAGAAACATAAGCCACGATTTTGTTTTTCAGATCCACACTTATACAAATGGAAAATATCTTTAAATATGAAAGATGAGAGTGTGGAGCATAAAAGCCAGAGAACTTCATTTTCCAATGTGAGTTTTCTCTAGACTTTTGTAGTTAAGTCTCATACGGACCATCATTTATTATATCAAATACTATCCTCTAATATCTGATTGCATATTTAATTTCTCTAATGAGTTTAAATGAAAAAGAAGGGGGCTCCTGGGTAGTTTAGTCGGTTAAACGTCTGCTTTTGGCTTGGGTCATGATCCTGGAATTGAGTCCCGCATCAGGCTCCCTGCTCCGTGGGCAGCCTGCTTCTTCCTCTCCCTCTGCCTGACACTCCCCGTGCTTGTGCTTGTGCTTGTGCTCTCTCTCTGTCAAATAAATAAATAAATCTTTAAAAATAAATAAATAAAATGAAAAAGAAACTTCGGGTAATAGCAAAATCACCAAGAAATAATATTCATAAGAAAATAGTGCTTTTTAAGGCAACAGTACTTTTAAAATTATCTTTGCTTATTTTAAATTTTATTAGAGCAATCGTTATTTTGTACCACTTGATACTCTTCTGATGGCTTAGATATGACATACTTCTCTGAAATCCTTTACTAATTTTGAATTATTCCTTTCATGTATGGTTGGATTTTAAAATAGATCACAATTTATTTTGTTGGTACCAGAGATATATCAGATTATATGTTTACCTACTTTTGTAATTGATAAGCCAACATGAAGTCTATTGAAAATCTCAAATTTTCAATATATCCTGGCACCACAAATATGAATGAATGACTGGATGAATAAAAAAAGTAAACAGATAAATGAATAAGTAAATAATAATAAGTCATACATTTTTATGAGATTAATAATCTAATGGGAGGTAAGGAACTATAATTTGTTGCTAATAATTTTTCTTACCTCAAATGAGATAAAGATATTATAAAAATATATATAAAATTTAAATTTGTTATTTGTTACAGTGGTCTTAATGAGCCTTAATTTAAATGAATATTAGACTGAAAAAATGAGAAATTAAAACTTTATGCAACAATAAGCTGTTTTGCATTTATTTGTTCCTTCTCCACTTGCCAGAATGACATAAGTAAAATGAAAATGGAATGATTAAATAGGTCATGGTATAAGAGTAAATGATTTCCTTTTGTTTCAATTACTGTGATGTTTGAAAGAATTATAGCTATTATTCAGAAGTGTTTTCTTCCATTCTATAAAGCCAGCGTAATTTTGCTACTAGAACCCTACTAAGATTAGAAGAAAACTATGTAAAAACTTCTATCATAATCCCAAATGAAACAAAAACCTAAATAGGAAACTAACAAGTGGAATCCAAAGATATTTAAAGAGAGTAAAATATGATGCCTGAACTGTCTTTATTCTAATGATGCAAGAGTGGTATAATATTTGAAAATATTCGAATAGTAATTCACCACATTAATAACAGAAAAATCATAAATCATCTCACAAATGCAGAAAATGTATTTCATAAAATGAAAAACAATTTTATAATAGAAATACTTATCTAATAAAATATAGAAACTTTCTATTCTGATAAAGAGTATTCTAAGTAATTATATAGCAAATGTGATATGTCTTGAAATATTGCAAATTTTCCTTTGAAACTGGCAATGAGACAAAGGTGTCTACAATTATTACTCCTATTTATGCTATATTTTGGGCAAAATGGCAAGAAAAAGCAAGAGTGAATTAAAATATAATTGCCTCTATTTTCAGATGACATAAGAAAATCCCAGGAAATCCAATTTAATCTACGGGCTAATTATTAGATTTTAAAAGCAAATTTTAAATATTGATAGATTCAAAGTCTGTATAAATATTTAATCAGATTTGTATATACTGGGGAACATAAAGAATTTTTTTTAAAAAATGAAAAGATACAATTCTCAATAGCAAGATTATCACTTATGACATAATCTAATGAACAACACACAAGAATTCTATATATTGGAAAATATATACAATATTACCATGAAACATTAAAGAAGATCTAAATAAATGGAAGGATATGTTACATTTATACTGGAAGATTCAATTTTCAAAAGATACCAACACTCTCCATATTTACCTATTAACCCAGTGCAATTTTTCTTAAAATATGATAAGTTCATTTTTTCTTTCTTTCTCTCTCTTTCCCTTCCCATCCTTTCTTTTCCCTTTTCCTTTCCCTTCCCCCTTTCCCTTCCTCCTTCCCTTCCCCCTTTCCCTTCCCTTCCTCTTTCTTTTCCGTTCCCCTCTCTTTCTTTTCCCTTCCCTTCCCCTTCCCTTTCAACTTCCTTCCTCTTCCCTTCCCTTCCCATATGTATAAAAATCTTCATAGAGTAATGTATGTTCACCTTTGTAAACTGAGTTTCCCAAAGTAACTGATACACCTTTCCCTTCTCCCTTCCCTTCCCTTCCCTTTCCTTTCTTCATCTTTCTTTTATTTTTATCCCCGCAGGGGAACTGATAGGCCAGTTCTCAATTTTATATAGAAAATCAAATAGGAAAGTGTAGCCAAGAGAATTTGAAGGAAGAACAACAAAATGGAGGCTTAAACTATAAAACTTTATTATCAAGTGACAGTATTTAAGACCATGTGATATTGGTGCATGGAGAGGACAATTTTAGAAACACACTTACAGGGGCACCTGGGTGGCTCAGTGGGTTAAAGCCTCTGCCTTCAGCTCAGGTCATGGTCTCAGGCTTCTGTGATGGAGCCCCGCATTGGGCTCTCTGCTAGGCAGGGAGACTGCTTCCCCCTTTCTCTCTGCCTGCCTCTCTGCCTACTTGTGATCTCTCTCCACTCTGTCAAATAAATAAATAAAATCTTCAAAAAAGCCACACACACACTTACATAGTCATTTGATTTATGACAATGATTATTCTTTAGTGGAAAAAAAGAAGCGAGTAATTTTTCAAAATGGTGTTCAATTAACTAAATAACCCTATTTTTTAATGAATTTTTATCTGCCATTATACACAAAAATTAATTCCTGATGGATTGTGTATTTACAAGTCAAAGGTAAACAGTACACCTCTAGATGTGAATATGAGAATATACATGACATGAGAGTAGGCAAAGATTCTTTTAATAAAAGACCATCAGGAATTAAACATAAGAAAAATACTGATAATTTGACTTCATTAAAGTTAGAATATCTGTTCATTAAACGGCACCAAAGTGAGAGTGAAATTCGAGCCAGAATGGGAAAAGATCTTTGCAATATATTTATCTGACAAAGTATTCCCACGTAGAACATATGAAGAATTTTTTAAATTCAGTAAGATAAATGACAGGCCAAAAGAAAAAAAAAAGAGCAAATTCCTTAAATAGGCACTTCATAAAAGCAGTAATCTTTATTGTCAATAAGTTTATCATAAAGTGCTCAGATTCATTAATAATCATGGAAATAAAAATTAAAATCACAATTAGATGTCACTGTTCCTCTAGAACGCTTAATGATGAAAAATGCAAACAATATCAGGCATTGGTGAAGACATAAACAACTGAAACTTCCATATTACTATTGTTGTGTTTCAATGAGAACATAATTTACTTCAATCACTTTGGGAAACCCAGTTTACAAAGGTGAACATACATTACCCTATGAAGATTTTTATACATATAAGTACTTAAGTACACCAAACATAAATGTGCACATAGGTGTGCCAATAAAGGGCATATTTGGCAGCACTATACTTGGCAAAAAATTGCAAACAATCCAAATACTCATCATCTATAGAATGATACATACTGATATTATCATATGATAAAATACTAAACAACAGTAAGAAAGAAAAAAGTGTTTCTAGATACAACATGGATAAATCTTGCAAACATAATTCTGAATAAAAGAAGCTTGACATGCAAAATCAATCATTCAATCCCACACACATAATGTCGGATTTCAAATAAGACAATATTAATTTATTAGACAAACTTATAGAAATCAAGATAGCAGTAGTTAACACTACAAGGTGGTATAACTGGAAGTTCTGATAATATTCTAATGCTTCCTTCTGGTGCTGGTTATTTAAAAATTCATCAAATTGCAAAAGTTAGGGCCTTTGCACTCTTCCTTATTACTTATGTATCAGTTTCCTAGGTCTGCTACAACAACCAGAAATTGGGAAGCTTAAAACAACAGAAATTTATTCTTTTACAGTTCAGAAAGCTGCAATTCCAAAATCATGATGTTGGCAGGATTGGTTCCTTTTGGAGGTTCTATAGGAGAATCTGTTCCATGCCACTCACCTGGCTTTGGGCAGCTGTCAGCAATATTTGAAATTTCTTTTTTTTTTTTTTTTAATATTTGAAATTTCTATTTGTACATCCATTACTCCACTCTTAGCTTTATCTTCACATGGCTTTCTTCTCTATGTTTCTGTGTGTCCTTTCTTGTCTTATAAAAAAAGTCATTGGACTTAGAGCCCACCTTAATTCCAGTACAAACTCATTTTGATCCTTATCTTAAGTACATTAGCAAAGACCTTATTTCCAAATAAGGTCACATTCTGATGTTCTGGGTCTATATAAATTTTGGAGGGACAGTATTCAACCTGTTACAGTTATGCTTCAATAAATTACTTATTAAGAATATATTGTCAATATTTACTATTTAGGTTAATCAAGTGTTTAATACTAGTGGAGGTGTATTAGTCGTAAGCTAAATCTATTTTATGGGACAACAGAATTGTATTTTGAAGCCTTTTTTATCATCCATAAGAATCACATAAATAAGCATACATATATATTTTTTCTAACAAGAAAATGTTTCTACCATATTTGGAAAATATGAGTATTTTCCATCATCTATGCTAGATGTTGCTTATTTTCCCTTGACTTTGATACAACAGATTTATAATTTGAAATTTGACAAAATGGGAAACAAAACAAAACTGATTTTATGGATATTGATTAGCTTTTAGTAACTACATTTATAAACTTAAAATTAATTATCATAGAATGAATGTACTGATATTATACTGTTAATAACCTGATATTATACTGTTAATAATGCTATACCTTAGTATTCTCAAAACTGAATGTGATCTTTAAAGTTGAAATTTGTAAACCAAAAAGGCTTTATTTCTTATATTGGAATACAATTTAAAAAACCATCCCAAACATGCATCAGATTAAACACATTTATCACATAAATATATAATTATAGTTATCTTACTGATAAAAACTTTTTTTAATTTTATAGACAGTTTTAGATTTAGTTCTTACTTTTTCACAAACCAATTCCTTTCTCATTTTACATGCAGTATGTATATCATGATTTTCTATGTGGGATATTAGAATAAAGAATTCTGTCTTTATTTAATCCATATAGCTTTTAAACTAAATCTCAATTTCCAAATTAAGAAAGGAGTGTTTTAGCATTGCTTGTTTATATGCATACCAAAATGCCTTATCTTAGTTTTATAATGTTGTTGTAAACTCTGGAGATATTAATGCTAATTTCAACTTTGTTACACCTTGGATAATCTGTTCTGAGGCTTTGTGTATTGCTGACATACAATGTTCAGATTTTATTTTTCTTTAGTGGATCCTGTTTAGTCCTGCTATCACTAAAGCTTGTTATTGTTTATCCTGCTCATGCAGCTGCAAGGTTCAATCCCTGTCCATCATGTTCTCTAATTCCCAATGTCTGTACTTCCTTTTTGTTTTTGTTTATTGGCATGAGCTCTTTTCCCCTTTGGGAACATCATAGCTGTTTAATGGTAAGAATCATTTAAAGATATTCTCTCATTTTCAAAATATAGTTTAGCCTTTATACAGAGAGAGAGAGACAGAGAAAGTAATGGTGTTTTTCAATAATAATACGTTTAAAATAGGAAATTAATTAGAGAAAGCTATTGGAAAACAAATTCAGGGGCCCTTGGGTGGCTCAGTCATTAACTGGCTGCCTTCAGCTCAGGTCATGATCCCAGGGTCCTGGAATCAAGCCCCACATTAGGCTCCCTGCTCAGTGGGAAGCCTGCTTCTCCCACTCCCACTCCCCCTGCTTGTGTTCCCTCTCTCGCTGTGTCTCTCTCTGTCAAATAAATAAACAAAATCTTGAAAAAAAAAAAAAGAAAATCTTTAAAAAAAAAAGAAAAAGAAAACAAATTCAGTCAGTATAGAGTTATAGTATCAGGCCACCAATATATAAAAAATATTTTTAAAAAACAACCACCAGAAAACCCCCAAAACATTGGTCTTTCAAATCATCTGGGAGAAGAACTATTAAGTTCAACAGAACTGTTTCAGAAAAACTACATTGGTGGTATGAAGACCAGTTAATAAAGTTATGAAATAGGACAATAGACTTTGTCATCCCAAAATGTACGGATTAACAAAAATTATTTGGTAAAATGGCATACTTCAGATAGAGAAAAATCTTCTATTCTATATCACTTGCATATAATATAACAAGGGATAAAAGATAGTTATAAGCTGTATGCTGCCATACAGCTGTTCTAGGTGTCCCAGTCCATATCACCTTGGCACTCGCCATTCAAGGCATTCAGAAGTCTTGCTACTACAAGCTCCTCCAACTCTTCACCTGATGACTTTCCCCGGGAGCATTTAGCTCAAAAGCAAGCTAAAAAAGCTAGGCAAGATGCCCAGGGAGCAGCCTTTATCCACTGACAGACAATATAATAAAATAATTATGGCATCTTCTTTATCCCATGGGTGGGAAAACACATGTGTCTCTTTAACTCAGAGTTACCCCAGGTCTATATATCAGCAGCAGCAGCTAGGGGGCTGTTGAGAAATTGTAGGGGACCAACCAAGATCTACTATGTCAGAATCTCTGGGGACAAGCTTCAGAATCTGCTTTAACTAGATTTTTTTTTTTTTTTTTTTTTTTTTAAGAGTCAGAGAGAGAGAGAGACCATACAAGCAGCAGGGGGAGTGGCAGACAGAGAGAAAAGCAGGCTCCCTGTTGAGCAGGGAGCCCAATGTGAGACTCGATCCCAGGACCCTGGAATCATGACCTGAGCCAAAGGCAGACGCTTAACCAACTGAGCCACCCAGGAATCCCTGCTTTAACTAGATATTTAGGTAGTACTTATATCTGCTAAAATTTGAGAAGCATTATTTTACACCAGGAATCAGAAACCATTTTTTCTGTAAGGGGTCATGTATTATTTTCTTAGGCTGCCTCAGCAAATTATCACAAGTTAAAGTGGCTTAAAAACAACACAATTTTATTATCTTAACAGTTCTGGAGGTCAGAAGCCCAACATTGGCCTCACTGGGCTAAAGTCAAGGCATTAGTAGGACTAGTTCCTTCTGGAGGCTCAACAAGAGAATCTATTTCCTTTTCTTTGCCAGACTTGAAGTGTGGTTCCTTTCTCTATCTTCAAATACCATATGATTTCACATATATGTGGAATTTAAAAAACAAAACAAATGACCATAGGGGAAGGGAAGGAAAAATAAAATAAGATAAAAACAGAGAGGGAGGCAAATCATGAGACTAAGCTTAATATAGAGAACAAACTGAGGGTTGCTGGAGGGGAGCTGGTGGGGGAATGGGGTAATTGGGTGATGGGCATTAAGGAGGGCACTTGATATAATGAGCACTGGGTGTTATTTGCAGATGATTTATCACTAAATTCTACTCCTGAAACTAATAATATACTATATGTTAATGAAATTGAATTTAAATTTTAAAAAGTGCAGTGACTTTGTATTTCTTTCACTGACAATTTTTATTAAATCGCCTTCCTCTATTTGACTTTCCTGCATCCCTCTTATAAGGGCTATTGTGATTACATTGGGTACACAGAATAATCAAGATAATCTCAAGATCCTTAATCGTATCCATAAGGTCCCTCTTGCCAGGTAAGGTAACATATTCATAATTTCTGGGGATTAGGACATTGGCATCTTTAGAGACAGTATTATTCAGCCAGACAGTAAATATTTTAAGTATTTTCTGCCAAGAGGCAAAATTGAGGATATTATGTAGATACTTACATAACAAGAGAGAAAATTCCTGTCTTGCCTCATTTTCCTGGGATGGGCAATCCCAGGTGGTGGGCCTTTTTTGCTCAAATAGAAAATTTCTCGAGAAGAAGATCTGGCTCAGAGGGGTACCTGGTAGTGGAAAATGTGGCTATCTCCTCATCAGTTTCATTCTCTACCCAAGGAATCCCTGCATTCCCTTCTCTCTTCCTAAAGAATTTTGCAAACTCAATTTGGGCAGCTGGACAGAGATGAGGTGACATTCTGAGTTCCTGATACCCAGGCTGAGATTCTAATGCTAGGTGCCCAGAAGTTGCCAACAAGGGGAAGTGCCCAATGCAAAGGTGGCAACTGGCACAGGCTCTGTGCAGAACTATTGCAGCCATTGGCCGGGGTGACAGGTGGTGGGAACATAGGGAGGGCATCGAGACTTGGTCTCTGTGGCTCACAGTGCTAGACTGCTGGAGTGGTGCACCTGACTGCAGGGGGTACAAAAACAGGCGATGTGGCAGATTTGGCCCGAGGGCTGTAATTTCCTAATTTCTATTGTACACTGCATTCCAGAAGTTACCACTAGAATTGAGTTCCAGTTGCCTATAGCAATGACCTGCTCATATCTGTATGCTCTGTTTACTTCCTTCCCTTACCTATCTCATTTTCTCTCTCTGCAACTAATGCTTCCTGAAATAACTTCCCAAATAAACTACCTGCACTTAAATCCTTCCTTCAGGAGCACTCCTGGGATAACACAACTAGAACATGTTGTGACCAGAAATGGTAACAATGTTTTTAAAAGTCAGTTCTGTTTGTCAAATATATACCAACTATAAACTTGATTGTTCATGTAATAGATCGAAAAATACCTGCTCCCCCCAAATACCTATGTTTTACACACTTTTTTCCAGTTTAACTGTTTGCTTATTATCATGGTACTGTATATAAATGGGAAATACAGTAATATTAATAAGGCATAATCCATGCAGGACCGCTAAATGAAGTAAACAAAAGAGGGAGAAATTCTCTAGAAATACCAGAAAATTAATGATGACTAAAAGACCATTCTGCATTGCAATTTGTTGCTTGACCTCTAATGTTTGAAAATCATTCTAGAAGAATAAAGAGGTAGTCTTGTTTTGTGCACTTGGAAAGATATTTTCTAAGTCCACTAGTAGTCAGTCCTCTATTGAAAGCCTTAATAATGTTTCTCCAGTACAAAGTCAAATTGCAAGCTGGAAGTCAGAAAATGTGTTTGCTTTCAATCAGATGAAAGCAGGGACCATTTTAAAACTACCTTCATATTTATAAAGAAGGTATTCTCCTGTCCTAGGGCAAAAAAAAAAAAAAAAAAAAAAGAATAAGATGCTGGGATGGAATATTCAGAAAGATAAATTATATATTTCAGGTAGTACTTAATTTGTTTTGATTAGAAAATAAAATCTAAATTTCTATCCAATGCCAACGAACACTATATTTTTTTCAAAAATATGTAGCTAAATGCAATAAGAACTCACATTTTACAAATTTTAACCAATCAAGCTAACAGTTTTCACAACATATCTTCTTCTAATATCATAATTAGTAAGAAACATTTCATGTACTGCAATTGTCACTAGCAAGATTCCAATTTAACTATAATAGAATTAGTGAGTAACAGGGCATGGAAATGAGCTGTACAAACTAGCAGCATAAGGAAAAGATTTTATACCCACACTCTATTTAGAATGTGATCACTACCATCTTAGTGCCTCTGTGATTGCTCATTTTCTCAAGTAAAAATAAACTTAACATGTTTAAAAAATGAACATTTAAAATGAAAAATCCAAGTCTATATAGAATCAGAGTTTGAGGCAAGGATACAATTCATGTTTCCTTTACCTGCACCCTCCCCCCTCCACACTAATAACTAAATAAAATAATACCTATTGTTTCAAATAATAGTAAATTTTACATAGATTAAAATATGCTCATCCATTTTAAGCTATTCTTTTGTCTCAGATTTTCGGTATACTTGGTTATGTACAAGTATAGATATAGATTAAGACTAGATAAGGTATCTGCAAGATAGGGATTTATGCAGGTATGAACAAAGAGTGATGGAAGTAAATATATTTAATAATTCTAATAACTTTTGGACATACAACAAGGAGTTAATTCCTAAACTGGGAAGCACTTTCTTTTCTTTCTGACCTATACATTCTAAGAGGTAGTTTTTTTAATTTAAATTCAGTTAGTCAAGGTATAGTACATCATTAGTTTTTGATATAATGTTCAATGATTCATTAATTGAGTATACCACCCAGTGCTCATGTTCATCATATCGTGTGCCTTCCTTAATGCCCATCATCCAGTTACCCCGTCCCCCCACCCATGTCCCTTTCCACACCCCTCAGTTTGTTTCCTAGAGTCAATAGTCTCATACAGTTTATAACATATCCATTAATAAAATATATTTGATATTTATTTATTTATTTATTTATTTTTGTTTTACTTTATTTCTTTTTAAGTAGGCTCCACGCCCAGCATGGAGACCAATGCAGGGCTTGAACTCACAACCCTGAGATCAAGACCTGAGCTGAGATTAAGAGTGGGATGCTTAACCAACTGAGCCACCCAGGTGCTCCTAAATTTGACTACTTATAAAATAAATGAAATACTATTTCTATAAGTCAAACCATAAAAATTGATGTGTACTAAATTTCAGTCTGTAGTGAGCTATTAATTAAAGATGAACATATCTGTGTATTTCAACAGAGCAGAAGGTGTTGAATTTCAGAAAATTTGCAGACCTATGAGATATCTGCATTTTTAAAAGGGATCACAAGTAAGAAACATTACCCTATGGATTTTATACCCACGGAACTCTTAAATTTTAAAATGAAACAAATAATGTGTTTTGTTCCAAAGGTATGATCGACTTAATATATTGAAGTTTCTTATAGTTTCTCCATGACCAATTAGTAGATGTATAATGACATATGTCTTCTACAATATGTGATGCACTTTTGGCGAACATGCACTGTATTTGTTGCTTCCATAACTCTTCAAATTATCTAACAGAAAGCCATCTACACAATGGGTACAGACTGACAAATTTTTAGACCTCACTTCTTACCACAGTGTATTTTAACACTCAGCTTCTCTGGAATTTTTCATATAAGAATTCTAATTAGAGAAAGCATAACTAAACTATGTCCTATATTAAAAGGTAATTTTTATTATTTATATTTATTGTTTAAATGAGATTGCTAATAAATCTATTTGTATTAATTTTTATGCTTGTTTTATTTTTTGAGATGCCATCAACTACAATAAAGTGTAAGTATTTATAGTGTAGGATTTGATAAGCTGTGACAATATATATACCTGTGAAACAATGTATACAATCAGAATATTAAACCCATCTTCATAACCTACAGAAATTCTGTGTCTTCCCTTGGTAATCACACTCTCCAACCAAGCCACCCCTAATTTTCCCAGGCAATAACTGATCTTATTTCTGTCATCTTTGATTAGTTGAATTTTCTATAATTTTCTTTAACTTAGATCATATAGTAATACTTTTTGTGTGTCTTATTTCATATAGCATAATTACTTTGAGGTATATCCATGTTGTTGCACGTATCAATAATTCTTTTCTCCTCCTCTGTCCTCCTATCCTTCCCTTTTTCCTTCCTACTCACCCTCCTTCTTTAACTGAGTAGTACTCCATTGTAAAGATACAGCATAATTTGTTCACTCACTCATCTGTTCATTCATATTTTGATTGTTCTCAGTTTGAGGATGTTGTAAATAAACTGCTATAAAAATTTGTGTATAAATCTTTGTATGGGTATTTGCTTTTATTTTTCTTTCAGGTAGATATTTTAGTTGGATCATACAGTAGTATATGTTTAACCATTCAAGGCTTAAGTCTATTATCTTACTATTTGTTTCTATTTTTGCATGTGTTCTTTGTTGCCCTCTTCTTCCCTTCTGCTATAAGTAATATTAATTGAGTATTTTTATGAATTCATATATCACATTTTTCACCAATTAACTATAAATACTTATTTGGTTATTTTAGTGATTGCAGGTTGATAATATATACCTTTAACTTTTCAACGCTTCAAGTGATATTAAACTACTTCATGTAAAATGTGAGAACAGTATCATATACTTCCATTTCTCCCCTTGTGGTCATTCTGTTATTATTGTTATACATTTATTTCCTCATATGTTATAAACTCCACACCACCTTGTTATTACTTTGACTTTGATATTATTTTGATATGTATAAATACATATCCACTCAGAACACACGCAGGTAACCTTATCTGAAAATAATGTTGTTGTAGATATAATCAAGTTAAGATGAAAACAGAGTGGATTAAGGTGAGCCTTAAATCCAATATGACTGATGTCTTTATAAGAAGAAGGAGATTTAGACATTGACCTACAAGGAGAGCACCATGTAAAGACAAAGGCAGAGAATGGGGTGATCTATCTGTAAGTCAAGTGATTTCAAGAATGGCCAACAACCATCAGAAACTAGGAGAAAAGCATAGGATGGATTATCTGTCAGAATCTCCAGTAGAAACCAATTTTGTCAGTACTTTAATTTGAACTTCTGATCTTCTCAATTATGAGAAAATAAATTTATGTCATTTTATGCCACCCAATTTGTAGTAGTTTGTTACAGTGGCCCTAGGAAACTAATAAAACTCCTTTATTCTCCATGTACATAAGGTTGCAGCTGAAGCTGGAGCTTCAGTTGTAGATCTATTGGAATACATTTATTTCACAAATGAGAACAATAAATTAATGGAATCCTCATTTCCTAGTGATAGCGAAGGTTTAGGTAATGTGAGGTTATATAGTGTTATGGTGTTTGAAAAGTATATGAAGAGGATGGGTGAGCCTGGTGGTGGGTATTAAGGAGGGCACATATTGCATGGAGCACTGGGTGTGGTACATAAACAATGAATCTTGGAACACTGAAAAAAAAAGTATATTAAGAGTTTTAGGTTTATGTGGATGTAATAAACTTGGGGTCCTTGCTTTTTGTTTTCTTTTAAGATGTATCCAGGGTTATTGTACAAAAAGAAGGATTTTCCAGAGAGTGGCGCCAAGGATAAAAAGGAAAAGATCTGAGAGCTATTTCTAAGGTGGAGAAAAACTAGTCTAATCAAGACTTCCTACCCCAATATTAAGTCTCCCCTTTATGTTTTCCAGAAGTATTTCAGGATTTCTATGAGCCATTGTCTGCTATAAGCCTTTCACTTTTACCCTTCCCTGAAATAATTACTTATTGTGGCTACCCTATATATATATATTCACCATAATATTTTGGTATATGGTATGGAAGTAATTTCACTTTTTTATTGTATTATTGTTACTGTTATTATTTTAAGTGATAAGTTGGCAATTTGAACATGAGCAAATATGGCTTATAACACACTTGAATATAAAAGATAACTTTAAGTTTCTATCAGCTATTTTGCTTTTTCCTTTTGTCAATAGCAGAGATGTCCCGAGCAGAGATTGTTCCTTTAATCACAGTCCAAAATGGAAAGACACATGGAGCACAGATACAGCTGTTGACTATAAGTAAATGTACTTAAAATTACTAATCTTCTATGTCACTGAAGTTTGGGGGTTGTTTGTTACCAAAGCAAATCTGTCTAAAGACAGCCTTTAAAACTGAAAATGTGGGGCACCTGGGTGGCTTGGACGGTTGGGCATCTCCCTTTGGCTCAGGTCATGATCTCCAGGTCCTGGGATCAAGCCCCATGTCAGGCTTCCAGATCAGTGGGGAGCCTGCTTCTCCCTCTCTTTCTGCCTCTGCTTTTCCCTTGCTTATGCTCTCTCTCTCTCACAAATGAATAAATAAAATCTTAAAAAAAAAAACCCTAAAAATGTAACAATAGTTACAAAACTAATTTTAATAGCTGGCAGATGATTAATGGGTGAAATGAAATTTTGTAAATTTCTTTATCTCCCACAGCTTAGATGGAATATATATTGTTGTAATTGAAGTATTATGTTAAAAATGGAATATGTGAATATATATGGTTGTAAATGAAACATTATAATAAAAATAAAAAACATGACTACTACCATTTAATATTTTTTTCTTAATCCTCTTTCTTATTTGTAGCCTGAAGTAACATTCATCAGAAGTTCAGCAAATGTGTGTCCCCTGTAATGGGACTTCTGGAAACTCATATCATGATTCGGAGTCTCTTTCCACATTCATGAATTGGGCTATCCAGGCAACAAAATACAAGGGAAATAACAGTGTATCATTTCTGTATTTAGGCCTCAAGTGGTATTGAATACATCTGCCTATTTTCTGGGATTCATCCTATCATTGTGAGAACAAGCCAAAGATAGCTTACTGGAAGATGAGAGACAGGGGGATGCTAGAGTCAGCTCTTATTGAGTTAGAGGAGTCATCTGTGTGCGTCTTTTACCAATTTCACATTCAGTTATATCACATCATCACATTGGTAGACTGAAATTATCAAGGCTGAGCATTGATCTGCTTTGTGAATTAAATTGTTTTTTTCAATATTATCTCTTCACACTGAGGTCTTAATTCAGTAAATTTTTCGACACTTGAAATCCCTTAGTTTCTGAAATCTCTTTTTTAACTTTTTTTTTTCTTTTTAAAATTTTATTTATTTATTTGATTGAGAGCGAGAGAGCGCGAGCAGGGGGAGCAATAGAGGGAGAGGGAGATGTGGGGCTTGATCCCAGGACCATGGAATCATGACCTGAGCGAAAGGCAGACACTTAACTGACTAAGCCACTCAGGCACCTTCTTTTTTGACTTTTATTCATGCTTGCAAACTGGCCACTTATTTTCTGAGCTTGCCTTTTTTTAAAAAATATATTTCTTAAAGAAATCACCCCAAACTGAAACACATTACTAATTCCAATCTTTAGATCTCAACATTTCTTAGTTATCCAATCTTCCTTGCAAATTATTCCAAACAATAATTTTATCAAATGTCTCACCAATGCAATCTTTAACTTATGATAAAAGTTGTCTTTTACAATTTGCTGAATTTATAAGCCAATACCACATTCTTTATTTTCTAAGGCAGCACTCTACTTTTGATAAACCATGTACTAGGGGTTTGTCTCCACATTATATTCCCTCAAGAATGTAATTTGGTGAGGACTCTACTGTCTGGAAACATAGGTTGCTGTGCTAGTGAAAAGGGACATGGCAAATTATGCCTGCTTCTTAGAGGTTTCCACTCTAAAATAAATAAATAAATAAATAACACCTGACTTCATATAATGCCTGGCAAAGAATAATACTATCATTTTCCCAGAAAGAGGAAAAGCAAAAATCTGACAATAACATTAATTATTACCATTATAGCTATTAAAAGAAGAAATAATAGAATATCACATACACCAGATATAAAGAATGGCAAGATTAAAGAAAGAAAGACATGATAGCTATTTTTTATTTTGAAGTACACTGATATAATCACATGCAGAGTGCAGAGTGCAAGATTGAGTATGAAAAGAGAGCCAGCATTTGGATGCCTGCCACAGAGAGAGTATCAATGGCCAGTTAGTCTTAACAAGAGGAGCAGGGATAAAGAAGAGAAAACTATAGCAACACACCTATGAGTAACCACATTTCCTATTCCATCTTGGCACAGAGGGGCAAGAAGAGGAAAAGTAAAAGAGGTGTGCCTGAGCTTCGCCCCTGGGATAACTAGTTTTTTTCTGGCTAGTTTTGTGGGAAAGAAGGTGAGCATTAAAATGAATAAGAAACTGAAGCTTTAAAGTTGACCAAAATTTTGTCTATAATTGAAATGACCAGAAAGCCGGAAATGTGCACAAGACAGGCACTACTGTGGAACTGAAAGAGAGATTTTAACAATATGGCTGAAGGCAATGTTTGTATATAAATAAAATAGGTACAGTCATTTCTTATTATTGGTGGACAGTTATGTTCTAGAAAGTCACCACGCATGCTGAAATAGCAAATACAGAACCACTGCTCCTAGGGAAAATGCAAGGTAATATTCCTGAGAACCGATCACATCATCTTTATTAACTGATAACCTTATTTTATGTGTTTCTGTTTAAAGACACCTTTCTTTAATATATATTGTTGATAAATTAGCTTTGAACTAATGGCAAATAGCACTATAACTCTTGCAGCTTATCTAACACATGTATTTTCTTTGTAAGACACATTGTAGGCTTTTGCACTTAGGAACACTAGACAGTACTTCAGCATTACATTGGAGACCATTTTAAGAAGTTAAATCAACAACAAGAAGCATAAATACATTAAAAAGAAACAAAAGAATAACAAAGTATGGCACCAAATAGACTGAGGGATATGACAGGAGGAAGGATAATTAGTTTGAGACTATTCCACTTGTAGGTGAGAAATGTTGAGTATACCTTGATTCTAAGGTTTTGTAATACAGTGCAAAAGTCTAAGACTCTAAGAAGTGTTGTGAGAGCAGAGCAAATAAGATATGTCTGCGGTTGGAGTAGAGAGTTCTAGTTTGGAGTTCAAGAAGAACTTTTCAAAGTTCTTTTACAAAATAATTTTGAATAAATAATAATTGTATACATATTTTTGTATAAAATGTATTTATAATTGTAAGAAATTACAAAGCAGCAGGAACATCAGTAACAAACTGTCTCTTTTATAAAGTCCTCCTACTATTCAGAACTCCTCATTAGATGACAAATAGTGTTATGCAGAGAGAAGGAAGCTACAAGCCCATGGCATTTGAGTGGGGCTTTAATAGGTCTTCTGGATTAGGAGAGATGAAGATGGATTATCAGCGCATTTATAGGGACATTATTAGAAAATCTTGATTGAAAGAAATCATGAGGACAAATTGCAAAGAGGCTTGAAATAAGAAGAAAATTGCCAATTATAGATTTAGTGAGAAGTCCTAAGTTACATGATCATAATACAATTCTCTTTTGAATCATGAGTTAAATATGCCAAGGAGTAGAAATTATATCAGTTGATCTCAGAAGTGTATTCTTAATTTCCCTTTACTGTTAAAATTGTTCCTTAATATCCAATGAAAATCTCCACCTATTAATTTTATCCCAGTGATTTATTTTAGTAGGAAAAGGATTATATAGGACTACAAGAAAACCAAATCAAACAGTAGAAAGAAATTAATAAAATACAACCTTGTTTGAATTTAACCGTTATTTCTGATAGTTTCAAAAGCCTTTGGTGTTTTAAACAAACTCAACTGAAATAGTTCTACAGTCCCATGAAGTAGGGGCAGGCATTATAATCTCTATATTACAGCTGGGAACCTTAAGGCACAAAGCCATTTAAGTGATATGTCCAAGGTCACTGAGCAAGTCACTGGTGAGGCCAAAAATAGAATCCCAATTCTTCAGCTACTTCTTTGTTCAGAAGACCATATTGGTTCTTTTATTACTCCAAGGATAAAATTTAGCTTTATATCAGAGGACTTTTTTTCTTACATGCCAACCAAAAAATCAACATTTAAAAATATAATTGAATTGATATTAAATTAAATCATATTTCATGCTTGAGATTTTCAAGTTACTCTTAGAAAAATGTTTTCTTATTGTTTAAGAGGAAAATATCCATACATAGCTTTTCGCTGTTATCATCTCAATTCATAAAACTTTTTTCCCTCCCCTAAATATTTAATGGCTCTATTTAACTATGAATATGTTCTGGTTTCTGCACAAGAAAATGCAAGCCATAGTAATTGGCTTTGCCTTCAGACAGCTGAGTCAGCAAGAAATCAGTCAGCCTATAGAAACCTTTTTATTTTCTATCAGTTTTTCAGAGTTTCAAGCCATTGAAATATATTGAAAAAATCTTGGAGGGAACTAAACCATGCAAATTAACCTTACATCTGCTTTATACAGCTCTCGAACCTCCAGATTTGTAATTCCTTATCTGTGGCTGCTCAAACAATTTTCTGGTTCATAATGCTGTCAGTGCCATGGTAGGAAAGGAAAGTGGATTATAGTCTCCAGTACATATTTGTCTAAAAGTGCTTCTATTTTTCCAGTCATGAAAAGAATCTTTTTCTACTCTTGTGGGAATCCTTGAGAGTTAGAAATTCTACTTTTTGAGCTTCATATCTACACATATGGATTTTGTGAAAAATGATTTTATAAAGTTCAAAGTTAAATATTTTAAAAGAAATATATGTTCACATACACTAAAAAGGAATATAAATATATTTATCTCTATATGTATATGCATGTCTATGTATAATAACTCACATGTATTTATATTTACATATATGTAATACATATCATTTTATAATTATATATAATTATAATAATAGGTAGCATTTATTAAGCAATCACCTTATATCAGGTCCTCTGTGAAAGTTTTTATGTATAATATATCATTTATCCTCATCAAAACATTATGGAGTGACTATTATTACTACTTTGACTTACTTAACAAGGGAACTGAGACATTAAGAGCATAAGTCAATTGCCCAAAGTTAGAGCTTTAATGTAGGAAAGCAGAGTTATAAATACAGATGGTTTATTTCTCCCACATTGTGTGTGAATAGGAATTATTTGTGGACATGTGAGTAAAATAAACAGGTAAAGTCTAGAGGTTTAGTCAAAATTGATTAAATTCATGAACTAAGATCCAGAGAAGGGAAATGTCTTCCACAGATTGTACAGTCACCCAGCTCCCAAATCTGGAGGATGACTCAGGTAGCATTCCACCACTGCTCTCACAGTTGGCATCATCAAATGATGTCATAAATTGCAAAACAGGTAAGAACTATTTTTTATAGAGATACTCATTTTTTACATTTTTCCAGCTGACATAATTTTTAAAATTAGGTAGATAAAGTATTTTTCATTTGTTTAATTTTCTGTTAGTGTTTTACAAGACCATTTGTTACTATATACAGGGATGTCTACACTTTCCCATGGCTGGCATTCAACAACTTTTCTCCGCACACACTCATTATTCAAACTATATCTCTATAAATGTTACAGAAATAGGTTGGATATCTGAAATGCAACCTTCAATGGAACATCTTAGTATTTATCTTAGGATAATTTTTTTTTTTTTTTTTTCTGGATTTCACACTCTTTACTCTTCCCTTCCTTCTTTGAGTTTGACTCCATGCTACTCTGGTCCCACTTGCAACTTTTAAATGTGCTTCCTCTCATTTTTGTGTGAGCAGTTCTTTAACAAATATTGACATTTCTTAATTTTTAGTCTATAGAATTCTATTCTTAGTGTATAAACCACCCCATGGGGTGAGAGTTATCACATTTCCTATAATAAACATATCCGGACAACTGTATGTGAATTACATGCATACACACAAAAGAGAGGACAGTGAGCTTCAAATTCCATTTGTCTACTACACTTTCTCAACTCAACCATCCACAACTGAGGGTGCAAAACACATAAAAATGATGGTCAGAGGTAGCCCCATAGGGATATAACACCTACACTGAGATCCGAAGCCTCAAAATAATCCAGTTATGTGATGATATCTAGCATAAATTTTTTTTAAAGTTCTATTTTTAATAACTATCCTCGAGTGGTACTATATTGATAAAATTTCCTGCTAAAAGTTCACTAAAACAAAGCAAAACAAAAAAATAGATTCAAAACCTTCTCTGGTCTCCCTTAGTTTCTGGACTGATTTCACTTTCCCATTTAAGATTTTGACTTGCTACAAGTTAAAGTTTTACTCTCAAACTCAACAGTAAATTTTCCTCTCTCACCTTTCCCACCTGTAGCATATATTAGTTTTACCTTGGGCTATAGAAAGATAGAGTAAAGGAGAGAAAATTATGTTCTGTCTATTCCTTGTATCCCCCTCTTCCTCCTCCTGAGGCAGGAGTGCTGAGGTGCTGAGGCATGAGTAGGTAAAGGGAAACCGTCCAATATTTTACTTCCTTATGCAGTATTGCAGTCTTTTCCTTTCTTGGATATAAATATTATATTCCCTGTCTATGAGCTCCAACACACCATGACGACAGAGTATTTGTGTGTAGCCCCCTAGGCATTTTTATATTTGTAGGTTTGGCCTCATCTCTTAGTTGGCCTTTAGCTGATGAACTTCATATTGCATTCCTATAATGCTTATGTCCCTGTTGTCCCTTCATTCCCTGAATCTGTTGGTGTAATGGCAAGACTATATTCCCCAATTGTATTTATCCTTCTAGGTCTGGTGGGACGCTGCAGAGTGCTTCTCCTGTACACTTAGAGAAAGTGTTTCTGCTCTTTCTATGTTTTGCAGCTTACCCATACACACACATACAGGTACATACACATGCATACATCCTCTCCCTCTCTCTCTTTCCAATTCTCCTTTCTTCTGTTCATTTAGCACAGAAGCATATCAGCAAATCCTTGTTCTAAGAAGATATATAAACAAAGAATGAAAAATGTTTCCTCTTTTTCAGAGACTTTACCAATCTTAAGAAAGAAATCTCATGGAGCCCCCTTCCATGTCTTCAAAGTGGTAAGATTTTCCATGAACAGGGATCTCTCCAAAATGTCAACGACTGTATTGTTTTTCCAATATTCATTCTATAGTAATTGGGGAAAGGGATGAGTAGGGTTGACATATGTTCCTTCTCTAACTGGAACCTCTCAATAATTCCAATTTCTGGTGGCTCTCCGAATTTAGAATGTTAAGTACTTAAGACAATGATACACTGTATCATCAGCTTAAGCCATAATTCTAGAAAAAAGAAATCATCAATATTTTGTTACATTGGATCAAAGATAATTCATGGGAAAGGAAGTAGCTGCAAAGGCCCTTAAGTACCATACTCTTCTGGCATCTTAATAGACTTCATTTTTGACATTCAACTGTGGACAGCTTTCAAGCCCTACCCCTTCGGCCCCAGAACTGGCTAAGCTGATAAGAAAGGCTTCCTGCTCCCTCCTTTGGCAAAAGTAGGAAATTCAAATCATGCAAATCCCAGCCCATTCACAGCAACACTCACTCAAACCAATCCCCTAATTTCAATAAAAGCCAAACTAGTCTCTCTTCTCAAAAGTGCCACTTTTGGACCTACTTGGGGAATTCCCCTGTATTTAAACAAAGCTTTATTAGATGAGTAATAAACTTTTTTCATATCCTCTCTGTTTTATTTTTGTTTTTTTGTTTGTTTTGGTGAGAAATCATTCTTTTTTTAGGTATAATTGACATATAACATGTTACTTTCAAGTGTACAACATAGTGATTCAATATTTGTATATATTACGAAATGATCACAATACATGCTCCCGACTACACTCTTGGGAAGAAAGAGGACTTGTACCTGAAGGGAGCCAGGGAATAACCTTTATGATAAGTGCTTTGAGGACATACCTTGTAGAAACATCGTAGGCCTGGTGGGAGTTGACTAGTTCCTGATGAAGACGGGCACCTTGGAGCGGTCCCACATGCAGGTGATGAAGTACAGTTGTCAAAGTTGCTATACAGGGGGAGGGTCTGAAGTAGCTGCCAAGTTGCACCCCATGGTTCAGTGCATCATCATGGAATGGGGGGAGCATATCAATGCAGGTGTGGTGAGCTGCACCTGAAGATCCACCTGAAGGACCGGAGGATTAGTCCATCAAGAAATCTGACCCAGTCATCTTGTACCATGAAACTGTCAGCCAGGAGTTGAACTGCTCTGTCTGTCCAAGTCTCCCAACAAGCGTATGGGCTGCAAGTGAAGGCCCTGCCCCTCCCTGACCTACAGGCCGAGGACATCTGATAAGACTGAGGAGTTCACCTGCCAGGAGCTTAAGCCACGAGCGGCTTACTAGCTGAGAAGTACAAATACGTGGCTGAGACCTGCAAGATCCGGTGTTTTCGACCAATAGCACAGGTGCCAACATCTTCATCGGTATCACGAAGGGCATGCAGTATTTCAACAAGATCAAGTTAGCGTGGTGGCTGAGATCTAGACCACCAAGGAGCGGGCACTGTGTGAGGAGAACGTACGTGACGTGCACTTTGACGGCCACCGTAGGTCGCTGCACACTGACGTCATCCAGCGCGCCTCCGCCGCAGAGCGCTGAGGGTCTGGGCAAGACAATTGGAGCCCATGTGCCGTGCAGAGTTCTGATATCCAGGACAGTGGTTGGTGGCATCTGTGGCGTCCTCAACAGGAAGCGGGGCCACATCTTCGAGGAGTCCGAGGTGGCCAGTATCCCCATGTTTGTTATGAAAGCGTACCTGCTTGTCAGTGAGTCCTTTGGCTTCACTGACGGACAACCTGAGCTTTAACACGCGGCCGGCCAGGCCTTCACCTCGTGCGGGTGTGACCACTGGCAGATCCTGCCCAGAAACCCCTTTGACAATGCAGGCTGCCCCAGTCAGGCAGTTACCTATACTCTTAAGCATAAAGGCTTGAAGGAAGGCACCCTATTTCTGGACAACTTTCTGGACAAGTCAGCAGGCCTCTAGGAAGTCCACCCCGCCCCGGATGAGATTCCATGTAGCACCAGCGTCTGGCTAATGACAGACCACAACGAGCCCTCATATTCTCCTCACGACACTTCAACACTGTCCAGACAGGCGGTGCTCCACCTGACAGATATCTGGGGCCTGATCCATGCCATTGCAATGCACAACATTAACTCTTGATGTCCTTCCCTTTGATACTGATTTCAAGACTTCAGAAGCAACAGAAATGTCTTCTTAGCAGGTACTTATTTGGCTGGTAAGGGTAGCGGAGAGGATGGGACAGCTAACCCTTCTTTTTTTATTTTTCATTTATTCAGAGGGAAACTCAGACATCCTTATTTATTTATTTTTGATAATGCCTCAAGAGGCTTATTTAGGTAAATGGCTCATGTGGATTTTCTCATATGGGGAGAAGATCAAGAAGGTACATATTTTCTTTGAACAGAGACTAGAAGGTGGGAACTCTCGTGTGAAGTCACCATAAGCACCTCCAGCTATATTAGTACCATTGGAATAATAAATTTGACGTGGTGAAGACTATGAAAAAAAATAAAAAAAAAAAAACACTTGAATTGAATATGGCATAATCGGGCTTAATATCCTAACCAAAGTTTAGATGGTATATATGTATGTCGGGGTACATCCCACCTCTGTGGCGTGAATAAAACAATTGACACTGTAAGGAAGATGGCCAAATAATGACCACCACTATGGGGGCAGAAGTTGGGGAGGGGGTCTTTCTTCTAGTGTTTTTGTTTTGTTTTGTTTTGTTTTGTTTTTATAACTGGTTTTGTTGTCTACTGGCAAACTTTTGCTTTGAGCTGCTGAAAATAGTTTGTGCTTTGAGCTATGTTGTATTATGCTGCATTGCTAAACACTCCAACATCTCCCATACAGATTTAGCTGACCTAAGTTGAAAGTTTCTGATAATTGGCATTTAGGGACAGTAGTATGGAATTAGGGACCTCCTTAAAATGGCTGTAGTCCATGTGTCTTGTCTGGGAACTATCTGCGTGTCTGAGGTTGAATCATCTGTCTTAATTCTAACATAAACCATAACTGCCTCTAGCCAAAAGGAATGACTTTTATCTGGTGGCCATTGATTGTGTCTTAACCTGGGACTGGCCACCATCATATTGCCTGCTTAAGGGAAAGACTGTGTAATGTATAGGCCAATCAGAGGTTGTTCGTGTGGAGGAAGAGTAGTCACTATGTAGCATGCTGAAGACCACACTCTTAAAACAGATGACACAGCTGATACACTGTAACTTTTAAAAATTCCTTTGCCTGTGTTGAAAAAAAAAAAAAATCCATAAGTCTGGGATATAGGGAATAATACCCATGGTGCTCTCGTGACGCAGCTAAGGCTATTCAAAAACAATCTCAGTTGAGGGTACTTAAGCCCAATAAAGTTAATACTGTAGCACAAGAGTCCCTAACCCTATGATACTGATTTGTAACTGTCTGGAGGAAGAAATTTATACTAGCAGGATATAGAGGATTCCCTCAAATTACATCCAGAAAAACCAAAAATCAAACAAAAAACCAAACAGAGGTCCACAGTTTACTAAATTGGAAATCCAAACTTTATTGGAAATCCAAAATTTACTAAAAAAATTCTACAGCTAGATAAAAGAGTGCTAATTAAATTTTATGCGTTTACAACACAGGTTCTAGATTAACATCTGCCTACATGTACCAAATTGGAAACATTTCATGGCCATTATCAGTACTGAAGCTCAAATTTCAGTTATCCTGTGGATCCCACTAAATTTCAGTCAGGTATCCCTTTACTCTTGGAGAAGCTGCAAAATATAAACTAGAGGGGGGAAAAGGGGTGTTTCACCCTATCAGAGCTATTACTTTGCTTAATTCCACCATGGTCAGAATACCTGTTACCCTAAAATATCCCAGAGTGGGCATGGGCTCCAAACCAACCAGTAATAAATTAAAATTAAATTATGTCTTTGGCACTCACAATTAGATAGGGTCCCCCATCAACCTTATTCCTCAGTTTCCTACATTTTCTGGCTTCATAAACATGATTGAGCAGTGGCTTGAACAGTGTACTTCTTTTTGCTCTGTATTGCACATTCAGTGTCACTGACAAATTCCCAGTGGAAAAAGGAGAAGTACCAAAACAGGCCATGAATGGAAAAACTGACATTGATGAGGTGAAAAAGAATGTTTTTAGCGCCTTTAGTGGTTTTTCAGCACCTCATTTCAACCATAAAGGATCTTACTCCCTTAGTTAGAGTTACAGGAAGTCTAGATTTTGATAAGGCATGGATATTTGAGGTGACAAGTAGGATTTGCTGTAGAATGGAGGAAGGGGGAAGATGAGAATTCCCAAGAATATCAGGGAAGTAAAGGATCCCCTGTTTAAATTTATCTGTACAAAGAGTAATTCCTAAATGAGGAGCCTTAGGCTATTTTAACCTTTCTCTACTCTGCCTAAAGGCAGAGAGTAGCTTTTAGGGAAGGTTTTGTTTTTGTTCAACTGTCCTATCTGTGTAGCATTTAGAGAAGGTTGTGTTTTTGTTCAGATGTCCCGTCTGTGATCAACCTCTCTTTATTCAAAACCTTTTGAGACTCAGTTTGATTAATTTAAAGTGAGGAACTTTTACTTTAAAAAAATATATACAGAGCTAAAAACTAAGTATAAAAGAAACAGCTGCCAGGAGTAAGATTGAGATAAATTCTCTGCTTGAAATAAAACAGTACATTTTCATGCAACTGCTTATGGATATTTCAAGGTTCTAAAAATTAAGATATTAAATGGTCTTTCTTGAGTCACTATTTTTGATTAAATAGGTAATAGAGCAAATAAAGATAATTTTTAACAACATGCTTTTAATTTAATAAATAAGGATTCTCAAATAGATAATCTTATTAATTTTATTTTTCTATTCTTAATAGAACATATGGACATGATTTGGTTGTCACTCATAGTATTAAATTAATGTGTACTATGTTTCTGTGCCAGGAAAAAAAAAAAAAAAGAGAGAGAGAGAGATAATGTGAGGAAGAAAAATACTTGGGAAAATATAAAAACACAAGCCACAGACTATGATATATATTGTTGGAATACTTTTAAACCATTCCTGTTTCCCCAGAGATGCTACATATACACAAATGGTAGCTTGTTTACCTTTCTTATAGCCATTGTATTTTAATAAAATTAATGACTTTTTATCTGTCTGTCATAAGTCTGACAGAGACGCATACTCTTGATTTCTCCTCTCTGTATCTCTAATGCCAACCTTGTGTCTGCTAAATGATGGGATCAGTAAAGATTTAATAAATTTGTGTTTAGTTATTGTGAGACAATAAGGAAATAAGCTATAAAATGGAAACACATAGAAATGTATATAAAAAAAGGAAATTAAAAATAATATATGTAGCTTTTTGTTTTAAAACCATTAAATATATCTTCTTTGATAAGAGGAATATAATATCCAGATCATCTTGAGTTAGAGAAGCCCTAGTCTCTTCATAAATGGGATGCCAACTTTGAAGTAGGCCTTGAGGGAGAGCTGGTCATAATTTCAGCACAGTGTCATGTGTTTGGGAAATATTTAATAGGAAGATATAGACTCCATCTTCCAAAGAATAATAGGATGTTTTCACAAATGGAAGGATTTGGTAAGAAACTTAGGACAGATAGAAAACAAGAAATTACCAATTGAAATCACAATGGGAACAATCTGAAGCTTTATCTTTACCTTGTTATTTACATCTTGAGCCCAGCTATCATTACAAAAACAGCTTTAAAATATTTGGATTATGTCTTCACAGGAGTATTTTGTAATTCAAAGTTTATCCTATTTTTGTTCTTTGTTGTTATTATTTTCAGAAATGCACTGTCATTTTTATCAGTCGTTCCCACTGAACTGCTAAATCAGTGACAATTGCCTCTACTTCATTTCTTTTTTTTTTTTCTTCCTAGGCAAAGAACTTTATTAACCTTATTTCAAACTTTATTCCCAGGCTTCTTCAGCTTAATTAGCTGCAAAAAATTAATTGTGTATAAGCAAAAACTGAAAAGAGCTGCAGTGTCCAAGGGGCTTGGGCTTAAAAATATTAGAGATCTAGATTTTATCAAATCCATGAACAAAATTTTAAAAAGCAGTCATAATATAAAATAGCAGCTCCCAGTAACTTCTTCAAGTTTAATCTTCTTCAGAAGTTGACTCAATTCAGTTTGCTTCATTCTTGGAAGCTTCATCAAAATTCTCCACAAGATCTGGAACTTCATCATCATCATCCTCGCTGGTAGCAAGTGGTGCTTTTCCAGCCACAGATTGTTGAGGCAGAGCTTCAACCAGTCTTCTTAAACTAGTCAGACTGTTTGCACCAAGTTGGTTTAAGATACTGGGTAGCATTTCTGTCAGCTGCTTTGTCTCAGCATGGCCTGTAATGGTGAAAGTGTTCGCTGCCAGCGATGCCTGAACTTTGGGGTTGTTAAAGTGGATCACTGTTCCTTGGTTTGTGAACATATTCACTTCTCTACTCCATTTCTAAATAAACTTGTCTCCAAGATCTATCAATTCTTCTCTTTCAGAAGCTGATGCTCACTTGCTACCTTATCTGTTTCTACCATATTTCAGAATAGCATCAACTATGGCCAGACTAAGACCCTCAGAGTAGTGCTTCTCATAGTTAATTGTGCATTTAAATGATCTGCAGATGTTGGGAAAATGATTTTAATTCAACTGTTCTAGTGGGGGTCCTGAAATTCTTCATTTCTAATGAACTTGCAGTTGTTAGTGCTGTGGAGCTTGGGCTACAAGTTGAGAAGTAAGGCTTTAGAGATCTTACCAATGTCCCAGCCACTGCCACAGATATGTCATTCCCAATTAAAAAATAAATAAATACATGGAATAAGTGTGCTGAGAATAAAAATTCTGATTTTTCTCATATTTTAAAAAATATATTTTCTTAGAAATTGTAGAATTCAAATTCTAATTCACTCTTATTCTGCCTGTGGAGTAATTTAGCTCATTTTTCACTTCATGTTCATATTTTTCTAAGAACACCCTATTTGGTGTTCAATCTTTACCCCTTCCCAAAAATACTTTCCTAAACTCTATGTGACCATTATTACATAAATGCATATGAATCAAATGTTAAAGCTAATAAACAAAAAAACAGAAAACTTAAACTCTTTACTTCCTTTGTGTTGCAAATAAGTTTAAGTAATAAGCAAAACTGTCAATTGACTCCATCCAACCTGATATTTTCTAACTTGAACACCTTTTTCATCTAAGTTAGTCTCCACACTACCTCTGAAAAGACTGAAGACTTATTGCATACTCATTTACTCATTTATGTAATAGCAATATTCATTGTTTATTCTGTTAGGTGCTATTTTATGCTTTTGGACTATATTGATGTACAAGACAGATACAGTTCTTATTCCCATGGGATTTATATCAGTAGGGGAACCAAAATATTAAAAAAAATACACAGGTAAATTATTAATTGTGATTATGTTTTTCAGAATTCAGTGCGATTTTAAGTGAGTAAAACCTACTATAATTGGGATAATGCATGTTTCAGTGAAGACTTTCCTGAAGAAGAAACATTAAATTGAAACCTGAAAAATGGGGACACCTGGGTGGCTCGGTGGGTTAAAGCCTCTGCCTTCGGCTCAGGTCATGATCTCAGGGTCCTGGGATCGAGCCCCGCAGCAGGCTCTCTGCTCAGCAGGAAGCCTGTTTCCCCCTCTCTCTTTTCCTGCCTCTCTGCCTACTTGTGATCTCTCTCCTCTCTGTCAAATAAATAAATAAAATCTTAAAAAAAAAAAAAAAACCTGAAGAATGAGCAGGATTTAGGCAGATGAAAGATGAAAAGTATGTGTGACAGTCTGGAGATGGGGATAATCTGAACATGTTTAACAAAATGAATGCCAGTGTAGCTAAATGACAAAGAATATAATTGAGATGTCTTGAAAAGAGTTTGGAGAGGTAGGTAGCAACTAGATTATACAGGATAATGAAGGCCGTGTATAGAATTTCTTTAATGTAAGCCTTTACTCGTACTCTATTAACTGAAATGCTCTTTCTTTGCTCCTCTGTCTGTGCTAATTCTTCTCATCCTCCCAAGTTCCATCACCTGGAACCTAATCATGATGGCTCATATTTATTGTCTTTGTTATTTGCCAACCCCAGTAGGAAATGCTTCATGTACAGCACCTATGTATTTCCTAACTTTGTTATACACAGTGACTTTATCATCCTCCTTTTCAAGATGTGAATGTGTGGAGAGGTTGCATAAATAATCCAGGATTATATGTGGCAGATCACATTGCAAAGTCAGACCGTCTGATCTAAAGATTGTTTGACCACTAAGCACTACTGGCTTTTTTAAAAGAAATTTAATTCCATTAACTTCTGCTCTAATTCTGACAATTTAACTGAAACTTTGGGGTTCTTAGTTTTTAAGGTATTTGTTGATATATGTGGCCCTAGTGCCACTCACAACCTGGCATTAACTTCTGCCATAGACACATTATGAAGAATATTCAAACTAAACAACTTTGCCTAGTATGGAATGAGGTCCACAGAAGGCATCCCGTTAATATTTTGGAGTAAATGCCTCAGTGATCAAATTTCAGATAAATCTATTGTTTGGCTTTGCTATGACCATCCAAAGGCACAGTCTCCCTGAGTCATTTTAGACAAGGCTGGGACACAAAGAAGGTAGCAAGAGTTTCTTCCAAATGTAGCAAAATCCACAGTGTTGCCCCAAGAACGCTGCTGCACCTCCTCATGAAGGAAAAGAGGCCAGAGAATGATTGGGTCTTCATTTCATACAAATACCCAAAAGAGCTCAGTTTTCCACCAAGAAAATGTAATTCACTTAGGAATCAATGGAACTCAGAATTCTAATAACCTGTACCTCTTTCCAGCATGCCCCAATACACAGTATTAATGCCAATTAATTATATATCCATTTAAGAATTCAGGTAATAGTATTAGGTCCAAGCTTGCCTCTGTGTGTGTGTGTGTGTGTGTGTGTGTGTGTGTATAATATATATGTAATTTATAGTTTATATATAATATAGTGTCATATTAGTTTCATTATATATATAATTATATATGTAATTACATATAATAGGGCAAAACTATATATATATATAGTATATATATGTTATATATATATTATATGCACAAAATTCCCAGTGCCCTAGTTGGGGTACCAGTATCAAAGGAGAATCTGTTGTATATGTTAACTATTTATTAAATAAAAGAGCTCTTGCAAATTAAAAATAATGTTTGTGAAAGTAATAGAAATGATTTAACCATGAGTTAATAATATCTGGAGACTCCTGAATTGAGATTTCTCTTTGATTCTTGAAATCGCTTGCAAGCAAGGGAGCTTAATTAACAGAAACACATGGCATAAAATTTCCTGTCTATTATCATTGGTATTCTGTGAACATAAGGAGGAAAATCCATAGTTTGTTCAAAATCACAGTTTTCTGAACTAAGATTGTGGTAATTTATATCAGGTGAGGAATAGTTAAGAGATATTTTAACATTCTATGTCCCAACAGTAGCTCTTCCATTAAAAAGAAATGTACTGAGAACTAGGTCTTTCTATTGATATATAATTACATTTAGTTGCTTTATTTTTAATATGTGTATTTGTGGTTGATAGTCTGGATCTTTTGAATTTATTTCATCTTTTTTATTAGAATATTTACTTGCTTATTTTCCTATTAGAATTCCCATAATGTAGATTCTTTAAGTTTAAACATCAGGGTAATAGTATCATAGTCTTCTTCCATGAAGAAAAATAAAAAAATAAATACTGTGTAAGTTGTAAGAACTTGTAAAAAAGTTGTAAGAATTTGTGATAGCACTATATTAGTAACATAGTATATAAATATGTCTATATAGAACACACTATGGAAAGTTACTTATTTTTTTATTTGTATATGTATATATTTAGAGATGTTTACCACAATAAGTTTAGGTAACATCCATCACCTTACATAGTTGCAATTTTTTTCTTGTGATGATGATACTTTTAAGAGATAGTATTCTTGCAATTTTCAATCATGCAACGTAATTGTTGTTAACTATAGTCATATGTTGTGTGCATATACATTTTATTTTCTTATTTTATTTCATTTTATTTTAATTCCAGTATAGTTAACATACAGTGTTATATTAGTTTCAAGTGTACAACATAGTGATTCAGCAATTTCATGCCTTATTCTTCATCACAAGTGCACTCCTTAATCCTCATCAGGTTTTCCCAATCCCATCACCCACCTCCACTCTGATAACCATCAGTTGGTCTATAGTTAAGAGTCTGTTTCTTGGTTTCTCTCTCTCTTTCTGTCTCTTTTCTTTTGCTCATTTGTACTGTTTCTTAAATTCCACAGATGAATGAAATTATATGGCATTCATATAGTATTTGTCTTTGACTGACTTATTTCACTTAGCATTATACTCTCTCGATCTCTATCCATGTCATTGCAAGTGGCAGAATTTCATTCTTTTTATGTGTGAATAATATTCTGTTGTTATTATACATACACACACACACACACACACACACACACACACACATGCACTATTTTCTTTATCCATTCATTAGTCGATGGACACTTGGGCTACTTCCATAATTTGGCTATTGTAAATAATGCTCTTATGCACATAGGGGTGCATGTATCCCTTTGAATTAGTGTTTTTGTATTTTGAGGGGTAAAAACCCAGTAAAGTTATTACTGGATCATAGGATAGTTCTATTTTAAATTTTTGAGGAACCTCCATACTGAGGAATCTCCATACCAGTTTGCATTCCCACACACAGTACATGAGTGTTCCTTTTTTTCCACATCTTTGCTAAGACCCATTGCTTCTCGTGTTTTTGGTTTTTGTCATTCTGACAGGTGTGAGGTGATAGCTCATTGTAGTTTTGATTTGCATTTCTTTGATGATCAGTGATGCTGAGCATCTTTTCATGTATCTATTGGCCATTTGGATGTCTTGTTTGGAGAAATGTCCATTCAGGTCTTTTGTCCATTTTTTAAGTGGGTTATTTGGTTTTTGAGTGTTGAATTGTATAAGTTATTTATTTTGGATACTAACCCTTTATTGGACATGTCATTTGCAAATATCTTCTCCCATTCAGTAGGTTGCCTTTTAGTTTTGTTAATTGTTTCCTTTGCTGTGAAGAAGCTTTTTTTTATTTTAATATAATATCAATAGTTTAGTTTTGCTTTTGTTTCCCTTGCCTCAGGAGACAGGTCTAGAAAAATGTTGTTATGGCCACTGTCGGAGACATTACTGCTTGTCCTCTCCTCTAGGATTTTGATGGTTTCATGTCTCACATTTAGGTCTTTAATCCATTTTGAGTTTATTTTTGTGTATGGTCTAAGAAAGTGGTTCAGTTTCATTCTTTTGCATGTTGCTTTCCAGTTTTCCCAACACCATTTCTTGTTTTTTTTTATCCATTCTGATACCCTGTGTCTTTTGATTGGGGCATTTAGCCTATTTACATTCAGGGTAACTATTAACAGATATGAATTTAGTGCC
>CM052898.1:159880097-159932551 GCA_028534135.1 Potos flavus
GAATTCTCCCCTCGTGGTCCAGTAGTTGTTTGTCTCTCTTTTTCTCAGCTTCTTTATTCTCCATCATTTGGTCTTCTATATCACTAATTCTCTCTCCTGCCTCATTTATCCTAGCAGTAAGAGCTTCCAGTTTTGATTGTATTTCATTAATAGCTTTTTTGATTTCAACTTGGTTAGATTTTAGTTCTTTTATTTCTCCCTAAAGGGATTTTATTTCTCTAGACAGGGACTCTCTGATATCTTCCATGCTTTTTTCGAGCCCAGCTAGCACCTTGATAATTGTCACTTTGAACTCTATTTCTGACATATTACTAATGTCCCTATTGATTAGGTCCCTATCCATTGGTACTGCCTCTTGTTCTTTTTTTTGTGGTGAGTTTTTCTGCCTTGTCATTTTATCAAGATAAGAATAGATGAATGAGAGAACAAAATACTAAAAAGGTAGCAACGACCCCAGAAAAATCAGAAGGGAGCCGAAACCAGGGATTGAAGAAAAAAGGGGGGAGTGGAGGAAAAAAATAAAGAAAAAAGAAATAAAATAAAATGAAAAAGAGAAAAAGAAAAAAAATATATATATATATTAGACTTGTGATTAGAACAGAGCCCCACACCTGATTTTGGGTGTTTTTAGTCCATCAGAAGAAACTACCTCCCAAAATTTTAAAGAAAGAAAAACTTATAATCATACAAAAATAAGGGTAAACACTATGAAGGGATGGAATATGAGTGTAAAGATGAAAATTAAAAAAGATTCTAAAAAAGGGATTGCTAAGAGGTTGGTTGAAAAAAGAGAAAAGAAAAAGAGAAAGAAAAAAAAAAAGAATAAAAGAGGAAGGAATGTGATCAGGCTGGAGACTAGATCCAAGCCGTGTGCTAGATTTAGGGTATATTTTGATCTATTAGAAGAGATTGTATCCCAAAATTTTAAAGAAAAAAAAAAAAACAACCCTATATGTATACAAAAAAATAAGGTTAAATACAATGAGGGGATAAAATATGTATGTAACAGTGAAAATTAGAAAAGATTTTTAAAAAGGTATTGATTAGATACTAGTTAAAAAATATTAAAATAGGAAAGAGGAAAAATAAAATAAAAAATACAATAAGAAAAAAATAAAATTTAGAATATTTAACTCTGAAAGACTAAAGGATCATGGGAAAAAAAGCCATGCATTCTATTGTTGCTTTTTCCTAACTCAGGAGTTCCTCAGTTTTCATTGATTGATGAACTTGGTCTTGGCTGGATATTCTAGCTGATCTTCTGGGGGAGGGGTCTGTTGCAGTGATTCTCAAATGTCTTTGCCTGAGGCGATTTGCACCACCCTTGCCAGGGGCCAGGCTAGGTAATCTGCTTGGGTTTGCTCTCAGGAGCTTTTGTTCTCTGAACGCTTTCCATACAGCTTTGGAGGAGGGGAATGAAAATGGCGGCCTCCTAGTGTCCGGCTCGTAGGAGCCAAGAACTTGGGCCCCACTCCTCAGGGCACCCTCAGAGAAAAGCAGTCAGTCACTCCCGTCTCCCTGGTCTCCGGTCGCACTCCGAGCTCACCCGGCCTGTGACCGAGCGTTTCTGTCTCTGGCGCGCAGCCCCGTTTGGAGTCTCTAAACCCAGCAGATTCCTGCTGCGAGCTACCGTGTCGCTCCTCCCGAAGGAGGAAGGAGGGGGTCTCTCCGGATCTGCCCCTTGTGGGTCCCTGCTCGAAGAGCAGCGGCCTGACTGTGCCGGGATCACAGTTCAAGGTAAGCCCGAGCTGAGAGCACACTGTGCGGCTCTGTCTCTGCTCTTGGCTTCCCCACTCTGATCCCTGAGAGCTCTGCCACCCTCAGACACCCCAGGTCTGTGACCCCATGGGTTCTGAAACCATGCTGCCCCCACGAGGGCTCCACCCCCCGCTTAGCCTCTTGAGCGATGTCCCTCAGTGGAGCAGACTTCTGAAAGTTCCGATTTTGTGCTCTGCTGCTCTGCGGCTTGCCGGGAGCTGGCCCCTCCCCCTGCAGTCTATCTTCCTGTTGCTTTGGATTCACTTTTCTGCACGTCCTACCTTCTGGAAGGTGGTCGATTTTCTGTTCCTAGAATTGCTGTTCTTCTTCTCTTCTATCTCCTGCTAAGTTCGTAGGTGTTTAGAGTGATTTGATAACTATCTAGCTGAACTTCTGGGATCTGACACTATCTCAGCCTCCTACTCCTCCACCATCTTGCTCCTCCTCCCCAACACCATTTCTTGAAGAGATTTTCTTTTTCCCATTTAATATTCTTTCCTACTTTGTTGAAGATTAATTGACCATATAATTGTGGGTTTATTTCTGGGCTTTCTATTCTGTTCTATTAATCTATGGTCTATTTTTGTGCAGCTATCATTCTGTTTTGATTACTATAGCTTTGTAATATAACTTGAAGTCTGGAATTGTGATGCCTTCAGCTTTTCTTTTCTTTTTCAAAATTGGTATGGCTATTCAGAGTTTTTTGTGATTTATGTAAATTTTAGGTTGTTTTTGTTCTAGCTCTGTAAAAAATGCTGTTGGTGTTTTGATAGGGATTGCATTAAATATGTAGATTGCTTTGGGTAATATAGGCATTTTTAAAATTTTATTTATTTATTTGACAGAGAGAGAGAGAGAGAGAATACAAGCAGGCAGAGGGAGAGGGAGAAGCAGGCTCCTTGCTGAGTAAGGAGCCTGACACGGGGCTAATCCCAGGATTCTGGATATCATGACCTGAGCTGAAGGCAGTTGCTTAACCAACTGAGCCACCCAGGCACCCCTAATATAGGCATTTTAACAACATTTGTTCTTTCAATCCATGAGCATGGTGTCTTTCCACTTCTTTGTGTTTTCTTCAATTTCTTTCATCAATATTTTATAGTTTTCAGAGTACAGGCCTTTCACCTCTTTTTTTTGGTTAGGTTTATTCCTAGGTAAATTATTATCTTTGATGTAAATGGCATTATTTTATTATTTCTCATTCTGCTGCTTCATTATTAGTGCATGGAAATGCAAAAGATTTCTGCACATTGATTTTGTAGCCTGCAACTTTACTGAATTTGTTTATCCGTTCTAGTAGTTTTTTGGTGAAGTCTTTCAGGTTTTCTATATATAGTATCATACCATCTGCAAAGAGTGACAGTTTTACTTCTTTACCAATTTCGATGACTTTATTTCTTTTTGTTGTCTCATTGCTGTGGCTAGGACTTCCAGTACTATGTTAAATAACAGTGATAAGAGTGAGCATCCTTGTCTTGCTCCTGACCTTAGGGGGGAAAGCTCTCAGTTTTTCCCAGTTGAGTATGATGTTTGCTGTGGGTTTTTCATGTATGACCTTTATTATGTTGAGGTATGTTCCCTCTAAACCTACTTTGTTGAGGGCTTTTATCATAAGTGGTTGTTCTACTTTGTCAAATAATTCATGTCTCATGAAATGATCTTATAAGTTTTATCTTTTCTCTTATTGATGTGATATATCACGTTGATTGATTTGTGACTATTTGAACCAGTCTTGCATCCTGGGAATAAGTCCCACTCGATCATGGTGAATGATTTTTTTAATGTGTTTTTGGATTCTGTTTGCTAGTATTTTGTTGAAGTATTTGCATATATATTCATCAGAGATACTGGCTTGTAGTACTTTGTGTGTGTGTGTCTTTATCTGGTTTTGGTATCAGGCTGATAGTGGCCTCATAGAATGAACTTGGATGTTTCATTTTTCTATTTTTTGGAATAGTTTCAGACAAATAGGTGTTAACTCTTCTTTAAAAGTTTGGTAGAATTCACCTGTGAAGCCATCTGGTCTGGGACTTTTGTTGGGAGATTTTGATTACCAATTCAATCTTTTTGCTGGTAATTGGTCCATTCAAAATTTCTATTTCTTCCTGCTTTGGTACGTTATATGTTTCTAGGAATTCATCCATTTCTTAGGTTGTCAAATTTGTTGCATACAGTGTTTCATAATATTCACTTACAATTGTATTCATTTCTGTGGTGTTGGTTGTTATTTCTCCTATTCGTGATTTTGTTTATTTATTTGAGCCCTTTCTTTCTCTCTCTCTCTCAATGAGTCTGGCTAGAAGTTTATCAATTTTGTTGACCATTTCAGAGAACCAGCTCCTGATTTCATTGATCTGTTTTTTATTTGTTTGTTTCTATATCCTTTATTTCTGCTCTAATCTCCATTATTTTCTTCCTTCTGCTGGTTTTGGGTTTTGTTTTTTGTTCTTTTTCTAGCTCCTTTAGGTGTAAGGTTAGGTTGTTTGAGATTTTTCTTGCTTCTTGAGGTAGTCCTGTATTGCTATAAACTTCCTTCTTTGAACTGCTTTTGCTGCATCCCAAATGTTTGGATCATTTTGTTTTCATTTTCATTTCCATATACTTTTGGACTACTTGTTTGATTTATTGGTTTACCCATTGATTGTTTGGTAGCATGTTATTTAACCTCCATGCATTTATGGTCTTTCCAGATTTTTTCTTATAGTTGACTTCTATTTTCATAATGTTGTGGTTAGAAAAGATGCATGGTATGACTTTGATCTTTTTGAATTTGTTGAGACTTTTTTATGGCCTACTATGAGATCTGTTCTGGAGAATGTTCTGTGTGTACTTGAAAAGAATGTGTCTGCTCTTTCAGTATGGAATGTCTGAATATATCTGTTAAATCTGCCTGACCCAGTCTGTCATTCAAACTCACTATTTTCTTGTTGATTTTATGTTTGAATGATCTGTCTGTTGTTGAAAATGGTCAAAGTCCCCCACTATTATTGTATTACTATCAATTAGTTCCTTAATGTTTGTTATTACTGGTTTATGTATTTGGGTGCTTCCATCTTGGGTACATATATATTTACAATTGTTAGATCTTCTTATTGGAGTGTCCTCTATTTTATTATATAGTGTCCTTCTTTGTCTCTTTTTACACCCTTTATTTTAAAGTCTACTCTGTCCAATATAAATATCGATACTTTGGCTTTCTTTTGACATCTTTTCACATGATAAATATTTCTCCATCCCCTCACTTTCAATTTGCCTTTGGGTTTGAAAGGAGTCTCTTTTAGGCAACATATAGATGAGTCTTGTTTTATTATCTACTTTGTCACCCTATGTCTTTTTTTTTATACCTTGTGTCTTTTCATTAGAGTATTTCATCCATTTACATTCAAAGTAATTATTGATTGATATGTATTTATTGTCATTTTGTTATTCGTTTTGTGATTACTTTTGTAGTTTTTCTGTGACCTTTTCTTCTCCTCTCTTTCATAGTTTGCTGCTTCTTTAGTGATATACTTGGATTCCTAACTCTTTATTTTTTGCATATCTATTATTTGTTTTTTGATTTGTAGTTGCCATTTGGTTTACATATAACATCTTCTGCATATAGCAATCTATATTAAGCTGATGGTTGCATAATTTTGAACTCATTTTTACTCTTCTCTCCTCCATGTTTCTGATATCTGGTATCATATTTTATATCCTGTTATTTTGTGCTTCTTCTGATGGAATTTTATAGATATTCTTTTTTTTTTTTTTTCTTTTGTGCTTCCTGTTTCTCTTAGTCTTACTTATGGTGTTTGTTTTTCACTCACAGAATCTCCCTTACCATTTCTTAGAGGGCTATTTTAGTGGTCGTGAAATCTTTTCATTTTTGTTTGTCTGGAAAACTCTTTATCTCTCCTTCTGGTCTGAATATTAGCCTTGCCAGTGAGACTGGCTGCAGATTTTTTCCTTTCAGCACTTTGGATATCTCATGCCACTGTCTTCTGGCCTGTAAGGTTTCTGCTGAAATATCAGAGAATGGCCTTATGGGGTTTCCTTTATTTGTAACTGTCTTCTTTTCTCTTGAAACCTTTAAAATTCTTTACCACTTTTATTTACCACTTTAATTACTGTGTTTTGGTGTGGACCTCTTTGCATTGAATTTGTTGGGGAATCTCTATACCTCCTGAATCTGGATCTCTGTTTCCCTCTCCAGATTTGGGAAGTTTCCGGCAATTATTTCTTCAAACACATTTTCTGCCCCCATTTCTCTCTCTTCTTCTTCTGGAATTCCTTTAATGTGGATGTTGTTACACTTGATGGAGTCACTGAGTTCTCTATGTCTGTTCTCATTATGCAGTATTTGTTTACCTCTCGCCTGGTCAGTTTGGTTGCTTTCCATTTCTCTATCCTCCTGGTCACAGATATGTTCCTCTACTGCCTGTATCCTACTATTTATTTCCTCTATTATATTTTTAATTTCATTTATTGAGTTCTTAGTCTTTGATATGTTATTTTTTCATCTCTTTGTCAAAAGTCCCACTGATATCCTCCATCCTTTTCTGAAGTCCAGTGAGTATCTTTATCATTACTTTAAGTTCTCTATCAGGCATATTACTTATTTCTGTTTTACTTAGATCTCCTGCTATGATTTTATCCTGTTTTTTCATTTGGGACATATTTCTTTGTCTCCTCATTTTGTCTACCTCTCTGTTTCTCTGTATTAGGAAAGTCCACTACATCTTCTGCCCTTGAAAGTAGTGGCTTTATGAGGAAGAGGTCCTGTAGTGCCCTACAGTTTAGTATCCTCTGTTCACCTGAACCTGGAGTCTTCCATGTGAGTTGCTTACATCCTTCTATTGTGTGTCTTACTTTTTTTCCTTTCAGTCCAGAGGTCTTCACTGATTCTCTGCCTGTTGTGGGCTATACTTGCTCTCTATGATGTTAGTGAGACCCAGGCAAGCCAGCTCTTCGGGGGCATGAGTGAAGAATGCTGGGGGTGGGGTAGTGGTGTTAGCAAAATTTGTACTGAGTCCTATGGGAATCCCTCATAGGCCAGTGGCCAATGGGGGCACAGCACACTGTGGTGGTCGTGGCAGCTGGGGTGTCTGTGCACATGGTGGTTGGGCAAGGTACCTGTGTGAGATTAGCAAAATTTGCACTTAGCCACTAGTTCTAGGGTGGATCCCTCAAGTGTGGCAGCCACAGGGGCACGAAGCACAGAGGTGGTGATTGGGCAGGGTGCACACAGTATTAACAAAATTTGCCCTGAACCCAGGTTAGAGGCTAGTAGACTTGGAGTGGGTGAGTCATAAGGAGAACTCATGGGTTTGATACACTGCTAGCAGGTTAGGAGCAAATGTTTGTGCTTTACCACCTCCTGCAGGTGGCTCTGTGTTTATGCTGGGTGGCAGAAGAGCAAAATGGTGCCTGCCAGCTCCTTTGTCCTGAAGAAGTCCCCCAACACACTCAAAAATAATATAAACAGATATCCCTCCCTTCTGCTCCTGGCGTTGTGCAAACTATTGCTTCTATGTTGCCTGTCTGTGGGCTGTTGTCTCTTTAAAGGTGGAAACTCAGCTATCACTTGCCCTCCCAGCTTGCCCAGTGCTGAGTCAGCTGAGTTTTAAAGCTCCAGGCTCCCATCGCTCTGGTTATACAAACTCAGAGAATTTGGCTCCTCTGGTTTTCAAGACCAGAAATTATGGGGATTCATTTTCCCCTTGCGGGTTCCCTGGCACTTTACCCTCTTAGTGCCTACAGTTCCCTCCCTCGTGTAGGCAGCTCCTGAGCAGTTTCTGCCCTTCCTAATCTCTCCAATGTGGCTTCTCTACATTTAGTTGAGTTTGTTCTGCCAGTCTTAGGATCACTCTCTGGTTTATTTATTCAGATATGAGTGATATCTAGTTATAAACATGGGATGAAGTGAGTTTAGGGTCCTCCTACTCTACCATATTTCCAAGCCTCCTCCTCTCATGCATTCTTTCTTAGAAAGTTGCATTTATATATAACTTTTCTAAATCTAGCCTAACTTTCTTAACTTTTCTTCTGTCCTCTTTGTGTTGTACTCTTTCCCCTCTATCTAGAGAAACAAGGTCAAGGCATGTTCTCAGATGCCTGTTCATTAACAGCTCTGCGGGTGATGCTCCTAGAGAGGTCTTATGTGTTGTGTGATGTTCTCACACAAACTATGTTAATTTTTGATCAGTGATTATGAGTTTTAATTGTGTTTAGGTAACTGGAGGTTTGGTAAATAGGCCTCACTTTGAAATGCTAAATTGGAGCAGTGAATCCTAAAACCAAGGAATCCCCCAAATTTTTGTGCTTTCTTTTTGCATGTTAATTCCTGAAGAAAAACTGGTAGGTTGGTAAGGTATTTTTATAAGCCTGCAAATATGAATATGACTATGACTCTAATTTTTTTTTAGTAGAATGATATTTACTGCTGCATCATATGTACGTGTGTGTGTGTATTTTGTCTTGCAAAGTTAATCTTTAAAAAATAGTCCCAGGAGGATGGAGACAGAGGGGAAGGAGTATTTATATTTTGGTCAAGTTTGCTTAGCTGGTATGATGCAGAATTTGGATTCAAATATAGACAGTCTGACTCCTAAGCCACCATCCAAGTAGGACCGTTTTGGAAACTCTGGGTCTTCTATTTCATATAAATATAGGTCCTTGCCATATAAATAAACATAATTTGTTTTTTTTAACTTAAATATTTTCATTTTGTTTTCAGCATTTAAGGACTTCTTTGCATCGAGGTTCTTATTGGCTGCTTGGCACTCATTTTATAGTATTTTTATAATTTCTTGTTATTTCTATTTCTGTTAACCTACTGTCTCTGCCGTTGCAGTCAGATTATGCAGGACAGAGCACCTCCTTTGCCTCTTTAAACTCTCTCACTGCAATCTTCTTTTCCATGCATGTTGGAAGAGGAAAGAACAGATACTGTTTTTTCTTGAAATAAAATGATGCTTCTTTCTTTCTTCATTTCTCCCTTACTCCATTTTACTGCCTTTCTTAGGAAGAATTGCTGAGTCTATTGATAAGTCATTTTTGTTTTAGTGTTCAATACCCTATTGCTATTTGAGATGGTTTGAGAATAGTGACTTAATGTAGCCAATACAAATTCTTTAATACAACTTTTTGGTAATTTATCTTTAAATAGAGTATTATTTCTGTCTCTGAAGTTGATTTTGACTACTTAAAAATGCTAATGTAGTTGGCCCTTTAACAATATTGAAGTTGGGGGTACCAATCTCCTGCACAGTCAAAAATTCACTTACAACTTTTGACTATCCAAAAACTTAACTTCTAATCGCCTGCTGTTGACTGGAAGCCTTATTGATAACATAAACAGTCAATTAACACATATTTTATGTTATATGTATTCTATACTGTACTCTTACAATAAACTAGAGAAAAGAAAATGTTATTAAGCAAATCATAAGGAAAAGAAAATACATTTACAGTACTGTACTGTATTTACTGAAAAAAATGCATGTATAAGTGGACCTGTGCAGTCCAAACCTGTGTTGTTTGAGGGTCAACTGTGCATTATTTGGTGTATTTTTTTAATTTGACACGCATGACCATAGTATAAACATCAAAGTTTTAAGAGGGTATATAGTGACCAGTAAGTCACCTTCAAAATGCTTTTTCCCACCCAACCATTGATTTAAGTTGTTTTCATAACAGTAATATCTACCCTCTACTGTTCCTTAAAAATATGTCTTCTGCCTCCAAACTAAATTAGGGATTTGTTCTGTAATGATTGTCTTCAATTAGGTATGTATTTTCATCAGACTAAAATTCCATCAAATCTCAGCCAAGCTCCTCTGTAAGATCATTTTTCTTCAAAATCTAATGCACCGAAATTTCCAAACAGTAATAAAGTGTAATCATATAAACAACTGTTTTTTGTTTCTATAAGGTAGTCTGGACTGAGAGATATTTGGGTTTATATCTAATCAGAATTGTATTCAGTAGGAAATAACTAAATTAGTTTAAAGGAAATGGGTCAGGAGGTCAGGACCAGACAAGGTGTTAATTTGTCCACAGATTTTACTGGGCAGGTTGCCAATATTCAAGTTCATTAGTCAGGACTGAGAAGGACTCTTTAGGGCTACAATGTAAAATATTTGAGTATATGAATTATGTAAAAATTCTAAAAAGTTTGGCTTCTGATCTCATATTTCCTGTAATTTAATAGATTTTAGGGAATGATATTGGTCAAAAATGAGTGATTTTAGATTAGAAGTAGGGCATAAAAGATTCTACTATTGCACTTGGAAAATTTTAACTGCATGGTAAGAAAATGGAATATTCATAAACAGCATATTTCAAGAGCTATCATCCCCCTACAGGGTATACTTTGTTAAGGTCAGCGTTCTTACTACCTGTATGTTGTTACCCAAGCTTAATGTACTCAGATGGCCCCAGGCTTTCACTTGGTGTAAGGTGTGGCATGACCTTTACACCTTTAGAAACCGCAGCTATATCCAATGATTTGGTTTCTTATAGATCAATTTTAGCTTCTGTTTCTACATAACCTTGAGGTAGTTCTTTGAGAGATCCCAGGGCTAGGTGAGGCTTCATTTATGATGACAAGGCAGTCTTATTTGGGCACTCTTGTATTGCCTAAAATTAGAAATTTAGGCTGCAAGTGTATGGACCACTATGAAGAAAAAAAAAAAAAAACCTTAAGGAAAATGAGATTCTATCTTGTAAAAACACTATTGTCAGTATTTCTATGCCTAGCTGTTTGTTCCAAAAATAAACACAAGTCAGCATAGCACAGCCCTGTCATTCACAAGCATGGTAAAGAAATAGTGACAAGATATAAAAAAGAAAAGACATAGTTCTTTGCCTCAGGTTTTCAAAAATTTGGGTCTTTCTTCTTGATAGCTCCTTAATTATATTTGGACACTAAGTTTCTGGCCTTAAAAAAAAAAAAAAAGCAAACAAACAAAAAACAAACAAAAAGTGGGGGGAAAGGGGAAAGAAAGAAAAGGAGGGAGGGATAAAGAAAGGGAAAAAAAGAGAGGAAAGGATTGAAAACAAGAGTTACATTCACTACAGACCTGAAAGTTGGCTGTGCTTGCAGAAAAGACAGGTGATACAATCTACCTCAATTCACATCTGCTTAATTTTGAGCACAGCATAAAGAATAGAGTTCTCTGATTATTTAGTGATCAACTTAATGAGAAAATTCATTGTTTTGTTGCTCAATAAAGTTTTAATAACTTAGGAGAGTGTATTGGTAATTTAGAGAAACAGCAAGTCTCATTAAAATCTGTTTTTAATAGAATTATCATGTACTTCAAATTAGATGATAGATCATCATCTTCAGTAGTTTTATTTTAAATAAGAATTATACACAACCAAAATATCAGTAAGACTTATTCTCTGAGACCATAGGAAAACCAGGTCAATATCCCTATAGCTACATCATATTGATCATTCATTTGATTTAGGGAGAAAGAAGACAAATATGTTCGCGAAAGAGAGACAAAGGAGTATTATACCCGGCCAATTCCTGACTCATTTACAAGGGAAGCTAATGCAACTTTCTTACTTACTTATGGGAAATATGATAGACCTGATTGTATAATTTATGCCTTCTCTTAGACTTTGTGCACCCCACTAATTGTCTCACTTTCTTTTCTACATTTTTTGCTCAGGTATTCGGTACGATTGCACTTTATGGAATTCATTTTTGTTTTAGGATGTTATTATCAATCTTTCACATACATCTAAACAGCATGCCTATGAAGAAAATCCCATTTTTAGTTTTAATATTTAACGATTACTTCAGAGGTAATATAAGGAAAAAATTAAGCATTCACCCACATATGTCACTGTAGTTTTAACATTTTACTTAAAATTGCATAATCGAAGCCTAGCACTATATTTTGCTACAAAGTGTTAAAATAGCAAATTGATTGCTTTATTTTTATTTATTTATTTATTTTTTTTGCAAATTGATAGCTTTAAATGGACTTTTCTTTATCTTGGAACTTTGATGTAATAAATTATTTTAAGTAATGTTAATTTGGACTGTAATTATAAATCACAGGTTCCTAAGTTAAATACATTTTTAAAACTTTAGTTTTAAATTTCAGGATCCACGAATAATATTCTTAAGTTTCTGGTATTAACACACACACTGACCCATACACACACCTCTTGAAATTTTATAGATATCAAAAGTGTGCTTTAAAAAATTTAAATGTAAATTAGTTCAAAATATATAGATTGAATTCCTTTGAAATACATTTGTCTTTAAAATTTAATGTAATACTTAGCTTGAATGTCTTGGGTTTTGCCTAGTACAAACATTTGAATTATCTTATTGAACTGAACTTAGTGCTTGTAACTAGGACAGAATATGCAGATATAACTCCTAAATCCATTGAAATAAATGCACAGTTAGCACAAATTTCTAAGAAACTCACATGAAATATAATTTATATTTTTGGTGAAGGTTATCTAGACCAATGCTTCTCAAACTTTATTGTACATATATGAATTGCCTGCAGAATTTGATAAAAACAGAATCTAATTTAGAATGTGGGAGATAGGACCTGATATTCTGCATTTCTAAAGAGCCTCCCAGGTGTTGATGCCACTGATGCTCCATAACCATGCTTAGGCTAGCAAGAATACAGTTCACAGACCACACTAGAGAGTTCTTTTTTATTCCTTTGCTTAAAACTTCAAGAAAAATGCTTCTTTTGCATGATCTGATATGGAGTATATGTTCTAAATCCTTCCTCCTTGACTGCCATTCAGAAAGTTCTAGATATGGCATCCTCTGAAAGGCCAGAAGCAATGTACACACATGGAGATAGTTAACTTCTCTTTGCCTCTACTTTGTTACCTTGTTTTTGGTCTTGAAAAATATAGAGTTAATCTGATGATGGGTTTTGAATTTAGGAGGCAGTTGACCAGCATAATTAAAATAGCTGTCAGGGGGCGCCTGGGTGACTCAGCTGGTTGAACATGTGCCTTCAGCTGGGGTCATGATCCTAGGGTGCTGGGATCAAGTCCCGCATTGGGCTCTCTGCTCAGCAGGGAGTCCGCTTCTCCCTCTCCCTTGCTCCCCACTCATGCTTTCTCTCTCTCTCTCTCTCTCTCTGAAATAAATAAATAAAATCTTTAAAAAAATAAAATAAAATAGCTGTCAGACATGGACATAGGTTTCAACTTCAACTAACTGTGTTTAAGCAAGTGTAAACATTAAGAGAATCATGGTAGTGGTTACAGCCATATTAGAAATAAAGTTAATAGTATCTTAACAGAACTAAACTTGACAGGGATTATGAGGAATTTGCTTTGATATAACAGGCTTTGAAATTTTATGTTTGTGGTTTATCAAAATTATAGCCATTCTTATATCACACAAAGAATCATTTTAGTAGGCGTGTTAATTACATCTTACTAAGATGTATGGTTTTGCATTTTCTGCTTTGTCATTTGATTTCTTAATGAAGAGAGACCAAACATAGATGGATCTTAATACAAAGATTCTTGCTAAGAATGTTGAGAATTTTCCTCTATGATACCTAACAAAAAATAATGTCTTCAATAAATTTTATTTAATTATAGTGCTATATTTATATTTACATTTATTGATGGTCAAGTTAACCAAGACATACTTGGTCCTTTTGCTAGAATTCACAGACCTGTGCTGTGAAACAAAAAGAAACAGTTTGTCTAAATTAAGCATTTAAGCAATGTATTTTCTTTTTTAACTTTTTTAAGATTTTACTTATTTAAGAGAGAGAGCAAGAGAGGAGAGAGAGAGAGAGAGAGAAAGCACGAGCAGGGGGCAGGGGTGGCAAGTAGAGGGAGAGGGAGAAGCAGTCTCCCCTTTGAACAGGGAGCTTGACATGGGGCTCAATCCCAGGATTGAGGGATCATGACCTGAGCCCAGGGCAGACACTTAACTGACCGAGCCACCCAGGTGCCCCGCAACGTATTTTCATCTAATATGACTAGATTTAAAGAGATCCTGTATATTATATATATAATGACTAATAAAACTTCTTCTGTATAAGAAATATTTAGCATATGAACATTAATATTGTAACTTAGGGCTATAGTTAGGTTTTATTCAAGGATTTAGAAATAAGTAAAGTATAATAATTCTTTGAGACATTAACTGTGACATTAACACAGTAGAGCAAAGCAGGAATATGCTGGTCATTGGAAGGGGAAAGAATACTTACCAGGCCTATGTGACTTAATTGTTACCTGAGTAAATTGTTACTAACAGCTGGTGAAAGAATGGATGTTCATGTGGGGAGTTGATCAGTGACAAAAACTTAGATAAAGGAGAATAACAGGGGTAATATTTGACAGGATGTATCCATTTCTCTTGGGTCAAGACTTTGCATGCCCTTTTTCCACACTCTCATTCCCACTTCTTTTATGCCTGCCTTTTTTGTTAATGAGGTGTCTTAACTGTGAGATGGATGATGACTCTTTTATCTTATTGTCACTGAACATTTGATACACCTAACTTTTGTTTAGTTTTGTTTTGATTCCTTGAGAAACAAGCAAATTTTTATCTAGCTTTCCCTTGTAGAGCTGATTAAAAAGAAAATACACAAATCACATGAGTTTGAGAATCTCAGGCCTTGTAACAATTTTTATTTTTTATTACAAAATAACAAGTAGGTATATTATAATGTACTGTGTGGAAATCTCAGATTAGGTGTTAAGATTTGAATACTTGGATGAGACTGAACACATGAACTGTCTTTGAGTTCCTTCTTCAGGTTGGGCAATATATATAAGAAATGCAATTAAAATTATTCTTTTTGATAAGAAAGTCATTATGCTAACTCCTTATACAAACCTGTATTCTATTTTTATAAAAGTAATGGGAAATAGAAGATAATTCTTTTAGAGTTCAAATTACCATTGCTTTATTGGTTGCTTTAATCCCAAGTATAAATACAGAAGTGGAAATTGAGGAAGAAGTAGGATACGTCTATAGGTATCTGTTAAAAAAAAAAAAAAAAAAAGATTTCAGTTCTGAAAGAGTAGAATAACTTTTTCTCCCAGAGCCTTTTAAGGTTTTAGAATAAGTGGGACAGGCTGGCAGAACATGAAGAATGCATACTGTGTCATACACCCTTCAAATTCCATATTTGCTTTTTCTTCCTGTCCTTAGAGATGGACTGACAAGTATAAAGAACACCAGCACAAGGGTTTCTGGACACAGTCAGAGTGGAAGGACTTCCATTATTAGTCTTACTATGTTTTATCTTTCGTGTTCTTGTAATTGGATGGGTGCTTTTGGAGTAGAATAAAAATAAATAAAAAGCAGAAAGCTAATTTGTAATTGGTTGTATAAAATGTTCCTAAATTCATTATATCTTCTAAAATTTTTTTGTTTGTTTATTCAATAGATACTACTAAAGGATTATACTATGCCCAGCATTATACTATGTCCTGGAGACTTACAGTCTTCGAAAATTTGTCAGCTTTTGCTTTCATGGAGTTTGCAGTTTAGTGGAGATGACTAACACATATACAGGGGTCATAACTATATGTAAAAAATGCAAGTAGGTATGACTGTGTTCATTGTATAGTAGAGGTGAATAATAGGTGGATATTCATTGAAGTCGGGAAAGACTTCCTAAATGATCACTGAGCTGAGATCTAAAGAATGCATACTTTTAAGCAAGAAACAATAGTCATTTAATGCAGTATTTGCAAAGACCATGTGATGAGAGTAAACGTGGCTTAAAAGAAACTATCAGAAGGCCACTGTGGCTGGAGATGCATGCGTAAAGATAAGGATTGTGCAAGATCTGGAAAAGATGACCTGGAATTGACTTTACAAGAAAAACCTTTCCAAACTGGGACAATTTTGAAAGAATTGAGCATAATTAATAATTATACCAGGATTTACAGGCAAAAAATAGGAGTTTCTTGGGCAAGCTTAGAGAAATGGTCTTTCCATCTATTGGAGATTCCAAGGATAGTCTCTAAATTGAGGTAAACAACTTTTTTTTTTTTTAAATTGAAGGAAGTTTGAATTGTTTGTAGTCTTTTATGGTGAAGTAGGTGGCATTATATTCACTAGTAACTTTTTGACTCTCCGAATTGGCATCAGAGCATCAGGGATTTATATCTCCTATTGACTGAAGTTTTATCAAAGGTGTTCTCTGCCCTTGGAGAGACTGTTGTGAATTGGTATATTCCTATATAGGCATTTTCCAGTCAATCCCTTTGTGTTCATAGATATCAATGGAAATGCAGTTCGGATACCATGGCTCATGGAGAAATATCTACTATTAAGCATCTGATGTCCTGATTCTTAGTAAAGTAATTGATAAGTGAGCTATCTGTAAAGGCCATTTGGGATCAAGTTTAGGGATGTAGCAAGGCAATATTTTAGAAACATTTTGTTCAATGACATGAAGGCAAAGACCATGTATTCAGAGGAGAGGATAAAGCAGTTTAGATTTAGACAGTCATTAAACTTTTAGGGTTTAGAAAATTTTAAAGAGTAGGATGCTTTTTTCCTCCTATTGTTTTTAAATTTAGAGGGCTGGACTCCTTCCCTTTCTCTCAAAAGAAAATTGAACATATGGTGAAAGTTGTAGATAATTCTGCTCATAACCTCTGAAAACATTCTGAAAGGGGGTGAACAATAAAACTGGGGAATGTTCTCATTCCATTCACCACTTCATTACAGCTAGCAGACTCTGGTGTGAAAGAAATTGCACTTGTAGTAAGATAGAAGGCATCATTTGATTAAAAGTGGAAAACAAACACCAAAGAGTAATAGCCAAAAGGAGGGTTAAGAACCCATTGCACTCTATCCACAGAACAATTGACTTTCTGCTTTTATACATTAGTCATGTGAGCTTGGTCAATATCTGGTCCAGAGAGAAGGACACATTCTGTATGTGCTGACAAAATCAGGTTTACGTATCTGCAGTTCTGAAGGGCAGACCTTTGACCACAGCAAATTTGCTAAAGTAATGAATGCCATCCCAGAGGGCTCTTGGTAGCCATCTTGCTAGCCTTACACAGGAAACATACCTTCTGTGTATAACTGCATTGGTTAAATTCTTATTTAAAATCTAGGGGTTCACTTTGGGAGATGCCAATGATCTGGAGAGGTATTGGCACCTTTGAATGTTAAGTGTGGAATATTACCTTTAACTTGTGAATAATGCTATATATTATAACTAAATGCAGTTGAACCAAATTAAGAATTGGAATTTCAATGATTGTCAGTTAGGATATCTTAGATACAGACAAAAATGTATAACTGACATTTGGAGGACTTCACTACTCAAAATCTATGAGGGCAGCTGTGAGTTTACTTTGCAGGTTTAAGATTGTTGTAGTAGCAATAACTATAACTAACTAGACATGTGATAGGAGGTACATAAATGAGAGTAAGTGGAAACAAATAAGTGGAATTTGGGATAAAGTAAAAATTAAATTTAAAAAAACCTGGATTTAAAAAAAAAAAAAAACCTGGATTTTAAGAAGTGTTCATTTTGTGTAAATATACGTGAGTACGTGTATAATATATATATGTAAATAATATTCACAATTTTTGTATCACATTATTGGGAAATTTAAAACCTTAAAAAAGGTTAAAAACTTTTAAAAAGTTTTGAAAAAGCTTAATACCTTTATATATCTTTAATATCTCTATATGTAAATTTATTCAAGGATCAGACCTTCAAGGAAATTATTTTAAGCATGCCTAGTAATGGCAATAAGTGAAGAAGGTTTTTGATAAGAAAAAAATTGAAACTGGAAAGGAAAGTGTAATAATTATACTTACATGTTTTGTTCCATTTGTTAATCCTACATTTTTTTTTTAAAACCCATATTCTGAGGTAAGTCATAGGACTCAATTTTTGGTAAGGAAGCAAACCAGATAGTATTTGTCTTTCCTCCTTTAACCCTTTATGTCAAATATTCACCCTGCCTGAAAATCAGTAAATGTTTCAGAGAAAACACAGTATAGCATTATATTCTAGCATGTCAATTTTGGCAAAAAAAAAAAAAAAAAAAAAGTAGATTCAACATGCAGTTTCTTAAATGTATTATTTGTATGCTAGAAATAGTTGAAATAAAGTTGAAATAAAGCTTTCTACCTTAAGTCTGAAGAACCTTTTGCTAAGGAGACTGGATAGGGAGCAATCCCTCATGAGAATCACCCCTACGGGGTATTTGGGGATGACATATATCCCATGATCAATTGATTGTAGCAGTTAATAGATACTCACTGGCAGTGGAGCTCAAGTAGAGGGTGATTTTTTAAAAATTAATTTTGGACATAAAAATTAATTTTGGACTACCATAAAAAATCTGGTAGTAAGTGAACATCAATAACCAAGGTAGCTAGGATGAGCGACTTTGGGAGAGGGCTAGCTGGCCAGTCCTATGATAGCAAACAATAGTAACAACAATATAATAACAATGACATCGGCAACACGGTTTTTGGAACTGTTAGATGTAGCAATGTGCAAGCATTTTAATATTCTATTATATAATTCCCACCAGGAACATATGAGTTAAGTATTATTTACAGGTAGAAATAAGCAAAAAAAAAAAAAAAGGAAATAAGAAACCAGGGCATTGAATAAACTTGGAGATCTTTCCAAGTTAACGAATCATAATTTGAGTAAATACCAAATAGCAGATCTGGGATTTGAAACCAGCTGAGTCAGATCCAAAGCCATTTTCTGTTTATTTGTTTTACATCGTGGACTCTAGCACCTTAAAAGCCAGAGCATGGCAAGTCTTTATCATTTTATTTTAGGCATACTTTTCAACCAAAGTTGATATACTATGTAATGTTTTGATACTAAAAAACCTAAGAATAGAAACTCTCAGACTAACAATTTTATCTGAAACACTTATAAAAAAATGAGACCATAAAAGGTAACAGAAAAATGCTATGGGATGTCAACAAAAAAACTAAGAAGCTATAGTTTGAAAGAATATTTAATGAGGCATTTTCAGTATTTTCAAGATTCCCTTATCCTGTCCATTAGATTTCAAACTAAAATTAGATTCACACAATTAAACATTACTAAATGATTATAATGAGGAAATGTCTTTGAACTATTTATACTTCCACATCATAATATAAAAATACGGTTTCTTAGAATGGGTAGTGTTGCAGTGTTGAGGAACACAGGCTCTAGATTGTGTTTTCTGGGGCACAAATTAAGGCTTTGCAACACAAGCAAATGAATTTATCTGCCCGTCAGTTTTTCCTTTTAGTGAATGAAAGATTAACAACAATACCTAGCTCAAAGGTTGTTTTAAGTATTTAATAGGGTAGGTCCTTGTTCCTACAATTGGCCTGTAGTAAATGCTCAATGAAATTTACTTGTTTGTTTTTGTAATTGCGTTTTAACTTATACAATAAAGCTCAAAGTGCTTACTATGACATACAACTCCTATATTTATCTCTACCTACAACATAGTCATCAGGACACCTGGGTGGCACAGTGGGTTAAGGTCCAACTCTTAGTTTTTGCTTCGTGATCTCAGGGTCCTGATCTCAGGGTCGTGATCTCAGGGTTGTGAGATGGAGCCCCACCTCAGGCACACTCAATATGGAGTCTGCTTGCGATTCTCTCTCTCCTTCTCCTCTGCCCCTCCCATTAGTGCACTCTCTCTCTTTAAAAATCAGTCTTTTAAACAAAAGTAATAATCTTCTATTGTTCTGAGTTATTTTGCATTTTTATGTTCCCTAGCACCAAATATTCTCTCATGTCTTTTCTTTCTATTTGGAATGGTCTTTCTTTCTTCTCACTCTACAGATATCTATTCATTCTTTACCAGACTCAGATGCAACTTCTTGGTAATGCCTTCTGCATATTGTCTATAACTGCTTGACTTTTAATTTCTTCATCTCTGTACCCACAATATTGTATTTATCTCAATTATGATAGCTATGTAGAAAACTAAAATCTTATCATGTTGAAAAATAATATCGTAAGGATTTCCTTTTCTTTTTTTGTAATAGTTTTAATGCCAATGATAAAGTCTCCAGCCTGTTTTTCATTGCAATTTCTTTGTAATAGGTAAACAAATTTAGATCATCAAAACAGTAGCTAGATTGAGGATATAGAGGATGGAAAGCATTTTTTCTGAGCTTTATGGCCTACCATTCCAAATTGAAAAGATTCTTTTCTAAAAGTCTCTGAGAAATCTGAAGTGTACTTACTAAGTATGTCTTATTTGTATGTCTGTATTCTCTAGAAAGAGTAGAAAAGAAAACTAGCATAAAAGTGAACGAGGCAAAGTGATGTTTCTTAGCAAAATTATTTATAGACAAAACTACACTTTCAGCAAAATTTTCCATAGCATACAAGTTCATTTACTATGTAGATGAAAGTGCACAAAAGAGCTCCGCACCATGGTTTTTTTTTTTTTTTTTTTTATCGCACCATGTTTTTGTTGTTGTTAAATCCTCTTTGTGGTATACTTTTATAAGAGGTTATACCATATAAGAAGTAATGTTCTACAAAATGCAATAAAGTATAATTTCTGTAAGGCATATAAATACTAAAGTAGAATCAAAACAAAAGGACACCTTTAATTAGGGTAGTGGTGACAGAAATTATGTATAGAATTAGGGGGGTCTGGGTGGCTCAGTGGGTTAAGCCTCTGCCTTCGGCTCAGGTCATAATCTCAGGATCCTGAGGTTGAGCCCCAAATCCGGCTCCCTGCTCAGCAGGGAGCCTGCTTCCTGTTCTCTCTGCCTGCCTCTCTGCCTACTTGTGATCTCTTCTTCTGTCAAAGAAATTAAATCTTAAAAAAAAAAAGGAAATTATGTATAGAATTAGAAGTTTCTTATCACACATAAATTGACTTAATTTATTATTTATTATTGGCTTGAAAAAGGGCAAATGTGATTTTTTTTTCTGTTTTCTTAGTAAATGAGTGGAGAGATAGCAATAAGAACTATAAATAAAAATGAAATTATAAGTACCTATTCTGATAGGTTTTCAAGGCTCAAATTGCAGAATACCCTCTTGGGCTGTGTCTGTTTATGGCAGATCAGTGCCACATGGAACAGGTCTTTTGTTATAGTACAAACTAACCATTTGACATTGATAATGAAATGTTGAAAATGCTATTTAACCTTGTTTCTACACACCATATTGTGAACTGAGATACAAGAAGTTGCTAATTTGCAGAATTATTCTAATGATGTTTTTTTATTTTGGATGCCCAGTTCACCATCTATCGTTTTTACTTTTCATCTGGCTGGAAAATCAAGAAAAATTTTAGTGAAATTTATGTAGCATTTATCTATAAGTGTTCTTTAGTTTGTATTGGGAACTTGCACTTGTTTCCTAATCTATGTAAACCTATTACATATGGTTTAAAAATTGTTGAAACTAGATTAAATTTGCAAGATTTTGAAGTCATTATAATTTTTATCTTTAACACCACATATCCCCTAGAATTTCTTATTTTTCAAGATAGACTACTTCTTCGGGGCGCCTGGGTGGCTCAGTGGGTTAAAGCCTCTGCCTTCAGCTCAGGTCATGATCTCAGGGTTCTGGGATCAAGCCCCGCATCGGGCTCTCTGCTCAGCAGTGAGCCTGCTTCCCCCTCTCTCTCTGCCTGCCTCTCTGCCTGCTTGCGATCTCTCTCCTCTCTGTCAAATAAATAAATAAAACCTTAAAAAAAAAAAAAAAAAAAAAGATAGACTATTTCTTCAAGATTTTATGCTTTTGTGCTTAAGGAAAACCAAGTCATTTGTAATGTCAAAGTCTCTCCTGTTGGGGGAAAAATATACTACAAATATGCATGTTCTTCTGGCTCATTGTGGCTACTCTTTGACCCTCTTTTCCACTGGCCTACATCATTGCAGAATATTTGTTCTCTTATGTCTCTATCTTCTACTTCTCTAACATTAGTATTTCATTCCCAAGTAGAAAATATGATTATGACTCCACTATAGTATATTTTCAGAAGTAGATAATATATAACTAGTTTTCACTAACATTTTCTTATGTTGCTTTTATTTTTTTTGCTCAATAATTTTCATTCCTATTCTGATCTCATTTTTTCTCTTCTTAATTACTTTTGTTATTGATGCTGATATCAGGTGACAAGTATTAGAAGATGATGAATGTTGGAGTTTTTTCAGTGTAACACTTTATTAATGCACATATTAATTGGATATTAAGTTATTCAAAATTTGCTGTGAAAATTTTCTACACACAATATGACCCACATGAAAAAAAGATAATTTTAATTTTTGACACTATGTAAATTTTCAAAATTGGTGAGTCTCTATTACTAAGTACTTGAGGAATTTATAATTTTAATGGTTATACTTCCTTTTATATTTTACTCTACCTTATATGATCTTTGCTTTGTATTTTTATTTTTAAAAATAGACTGATATTTATTGTTGGTGTGTCCGTGAGAGAGAATCCTAAGCAGGCTCTAAACCCAGAGTAGAGCCTGACATGGGGTTCGATCTCATGACCCTGAGATCATGACCTGAGCTGAAACCAAGAGTTAGACAACTAAGCCACCCAGATGCCCGTGTTTGTCAGTTTTTATTCATAAACTTTACCATCTCTTCTGGTATTATTTATATCTTTATCTCATAAGTTATGTACTCTTACAGTAAACCAGTGGATTTGAAAGGAGTCAAGAAGCATTTTTTTAATCCACTACCATTTATGAAGACCATGCTTCTCATGTTAAACTGGTAAATACCATGCTTCCATAACTGAGATGTCAAAACCTCACTGTTTTTCCATGTGATCTAATTCACTTTTCTTTAAGTTTTCCTTATTCTATTAAAATGTAGTATAAAAAAATGTAGTATAAAATGTAACTTTATTAGAATATCTCTTATATTGAGTATGTTGTTGCTAAATTTTAGTTATGCCAAATTCTCTCTTCATTAACTTACTGTGTATTTTTAAAGCAGGACAAAATTTTAGTTTTCAATAAAATGTTTAGGGAAATAAACTAAAACCTAAGCAATTTGTGCATATATTAAAATCTTACATATTAAACTTTCTGATTAGATTATTTATTTTATTAATTTATTTCTGATTAGATTATTTATTTTAGCTAGTTTCATAATAGTATTCTGGATACTTCTTACAAAAATAGTCCTTAAGTTAGTGGCTTCTCATAATACAAATAAAGCCCTTATAGAGACAAATCTTTTTAATTTTCTATCTATTAAAATGGAAGAGATATTATTAAATGTGGATGCGAGGATGGGAGGTAAGGCAAAAAGAGCTTTTCAAAAGGTAGAGGTCCATCCCTTTGCAGTATTTACTATTTAAATGAGAAAGTTTGTAACACCAGTTACCAGACACAGTGTTGATTGACATTGCTTATTGCTAAGTATGTACTAAACGTGTAGTCAAAATTGTCTTGATAAAATAAACCAATCCCAAATCTGTTAGTGTAATCCAATAATTTTATTTCTTTCATGCAAATCCATTGCAGATATTTTTGACCAGGTGTATGGTAGGCAACCTTACTCTAGGCAATGACCTCAGAATCTAGGCTCTTTCCCTCACATAACTTCTCTCTCAGTCCTTCTTGTCTAGTAGTGTGAGTAGGAGAATGCATGAGAGAGGGTGAGGGATATTATATGGCGTAGCATGCATGTGGCACAAATGATTTTCACCAACATTCCTCTGGTCAGGAATCACTTGCCAGGTCTCATCTGTAAACATGGGGATTGGGAAAAGTAGTCATTTTGCTTACCCAAGTGGTAAATGGAAAAATTTTGGAAACTATATCATGAGGGGGTAACTGGTATTTGTATCTGGGGATGCTTTGCTAAGAAATACCCCCTTAGTACCAAATAGACCCAATAAACAGTTACTTAAAATAGTTGTTCCTAAGAAACTTGGGCAGTATGCCAATTTATTTTTTCCATTCTGTTTTACATCATTAATGGAACGGTCTTAACTGCCAACTATCTCAAGATGGCTGCCTACAGTGTTCAGTATATTTCCTCAAGATGGTGGCACCTGGGAATGGCTCTGGAGGCCGTGTCTCAGGAGGTGTTAGCAGTGAAGGCTAGGCCTCTGGCCCTGGATTCTTCTGTTCCAGCCATGCAGGTGAATGGTGTACTGTCAATGTCACAAACTCAGTACATCAAGGCATCTAACCTTGGCTCAGTATATATCACTTTGAGAAGACTGAGGAAATAGACTTCAAGAAAGGCCACTCCACTCAGGCTATTTGCTGCTTACTCTGGAATGAGCTGATGAAGTCCAGGTCTTCAGTTTGGATATAACACAAATCAGAGAAGGGCAGCAATCATAATGAATGACAGAACCAATATTCATAGAAGTCTTGGCATAGCTGGAACAATAGAAAACTCTAACAAAGTAAAAATTTAATAGAGACAAACCAACCCTTCGCACATGCCCTTTACATAGCAGGTGAAGGGCCTTGCCTTAGCAGCAGATTGTTAAAAAAAGACTTACAAGATTTAGTTCACAATGTGCTGAAGCTATCTCACAGTGACTGTGGCCTAAATTTGTGAACTGTGTAAATGTAAGATGAAAAGACAAGGAGAGGGGGAGAGGAGCTGATAGTCCTGCCTAATTCTATGGTAGTCAGCCTATCTCTGAAGAATGGAGACAGAAGTTGGAACTATACTGGCAAGCCAAATGTTGAAGACTGGGAATGTTTGTTTTTCTGAAGAAGAAAAGATACAGGGAACACGAACTGTCTTGAAATATTTGGATGGTTGTGATATGAAAGAGGTATTAATAGACTTGCTTTGGGTGGTAGTTAAAGGAAGGTAGGTTTTTATTAACCTGAAAGTAGTACTTTAAAGCTTTACAGTTTTTCCAGGTTTAAAACTCTGAGCTTACTGGTGATGAAATAAGCTAATTCCAGAGGGGATATGATGTTCATCATTAAGTGTTCAAATAGGATGTAAAGGAAATTCACGCATTGGAAGAGGTGTTGGACGAGATGACTTTTAGGACTATGTGCAGCCCTGAAAGTTCATGATTCTTTGATTCAGGTTTAACTTACTGGGACCCTCATTTAAATAAATTTCTTCTGATCCATCATTAGGTGACAGGACTAATTTAGTACAATAAACATTCACTAAAATTTATAGTGTATGACATCTTATACTAGATTTTGGAAATACAGACATAGTCTCTAACTTTTTGGAGCTAACCTTGAGAAACTTACAAGCTGATACATCACTGTAGAATAGAATAGTGTGATAGAGGGGAGAAAGGAGGATCAGGGAAAAGAAAACAAAAAAGGCTCTCCTAGGAGGGAATATTTAACCTGGCTTTATATGGTGAATGAGACCAAATGGCAAGAAACCATGTTTGTACTAAGAATTGGAGATTTAATTTATGGATACACACTGGATACAGTGACATCTAGTCCCATATGCTTCAGCTCTTCTACTTCCATCTCAACTTTGACTCCTGAACGGCAAGGCCCAAAAATATCCTCAAGCACATTATTCATGAGTTAGGTGTTCTGAAGCAGAGAGGTAGATTCCAGAATATTAGAAGACAGTGCTGGCTTTCTTTCTGCTATTTATTAAGGAAATCAGATTTACTTGGTCCCAGCAGCTCTCAAGCAGTACATTTGACTAGCAGTTGATGAAGACTGTTAAGATCTTTCTCTTGGAAAAAGCTTTCTTTTCTCAGTATTACCTCAGACTTTCTGGAAAAGAATTTTTTAATCTGTTTTCTAGTTTTGCTGCTTGAAAGCATTGTAGAACATTGAGGAGCCTTGGGCTTGGTGGTTAGAGATCCTGACGTGGTTCAGAATATCCATTTCACAGGAGTCCCCTTCCACTTCCTCAGTTTTGCATGAAAGTAACTCTCACCTTATTCATAATTCAAAAACAATTATTAGGTGCTTTCTTGTTTCTAGGGATAAATAGTAAGGTAAATAGACACAGCTTACCTGACTGCTTACAAAGCAAGAGTATTGAGATCTGTGTATATTAGTGCATATACATAAAGAGATTAGTACAATAGAAGTGATAAATGGAGATATAAAGCAATGGGGAAATTAAGGATTATTTAATAACTTACTTTCTAGCAGTTGGCTAATGATTTGGGGACAAATAAATGAGACTCACTTTATAATGTACTCCAAAATAATTCTTTTTTTTTTAATATTTTATTTATTTATTTGACAGGGAGAAAGAGATCACAAGTAGGGAGAGAGGCAGGCAGAGGGAGAAGGGGAAGCAGGCTCCCTGCTGAGCAGAGAGCCCGATGCGGGGCTTGATTCCAGAACCCTGAGATCATGACCTGAGCTGAAGGCAGAGGCTTAACCCACTGAGCCACCCAGGCACCCCCAAAATAATTCTTATATGGATTTAAGTTTAAATTGTGAAAAGGAAAAGCACACAAATCTCAGGATGGAGAAAGACTGCTAATTATTAAATGATTAAAAGGTAAAATAATTATAAGAAAATATGGACACACTTGATCACATAAATGTCAACACTGTAAACAAAATTCAAATGGTAAACTGGGAAAGAATGTTTGCATTAGTATTTGCAAAATAAAAGATAGGGAAGATAAGATAAAGATGAACAACTCTTTAGAATAAAATTAATAGTGATGAAGGAAAATTACAAAATACACAATAATATCCAATCTCATGTATAATGGAAAATAGGGGGAAGTGACTTTGTCATCTCTTATATTAATAAAGTCCTTTTGCTGTTACATTTATTTTTGTGGATAGTGCATGGAGTTGTCCCAGGGTGGAGGAACTTGAATTTTAGTATTCTTTTGGTGGGAGAAAAATCAATGTATATTTCTTGGTGGGTGTTTGGTAGTATTTATCAAGTTTTAAAATGTTCAAATTATTGACTAGTAATTCCACTTCTTAGAATTTATAGTATTAAAAAGTTGAGATGTTCATGAACATCTTCTATTTCCAGATGTTCACTACAGCAAAGTATAGTAACAAAAAAACTATAAACAATTTAAATATTAAATAATATAAGAATTATAGAAATAGTAGTATGTCAGATAATTTCAAAGTTGAATTAAAATCATATTCTTAAAAAATCATCTTTGCCTCAGTAGTAAAATGGCTTCTTCATACTTTTATAGTCTCCTTACTCTTTTCTCAAAGTTCTTTGAACTCACTTATAGCTGATAGTCCAAATACATGCAATCACTCACTCCTTTGTGCATTTCACAAGGATTTATTGCTGATTTTCTATGCTACTGTGTTATTACTTAAGGCATTGTTTTATGGCACCAGAGGTACTACAGTTAAAAAAAAGTTGCAGCTTGCATTTTAGAGGATAAGACACATAAACAAATAATTTCAAGTAGTAATAGATTATGGAAAATAAATCATGACTAATCTAGACAGAGTTTGGGGGTGTATAATATTTTACACATAGTTTTCAGGGACAGTCTCTATAAGTTGACATTTGAGCAGAGACCTGAAATGAGTGTGGAAATAGGTCATGGTGATCTCTGAGTAATATAGTTTAATAGAAGCAACAGCACTTGCCAAGGTCCTAAGAGAGAATAAGGAACAGTGTGGAAACCAATGAAAGCAGAGTGGTGTGAAACATGAAAGAATGGTCAGAAATGAGGATTGAGAGAAGTAGAGTGTGGGTGAGGCCTAGATCTATAAGATCCTGTAATGCAATGCTAAGAGTTCTGGTGTTTTCTTTGTTTGGAGAGGGATGGAGTCTGGGTTTTTGTTGTTTTGTTTTGTTTTGTTTGTTTGAGTTGTATGGGAAGTCATCAGAGCATTTTTCCAGATAAATAACTATAACTGGCCTAGGATTACAAAGGAACATTCTGACTATTGTCTAGAAAATAGTTTAGAAAAAGGCACAAGTGAAATCAGGGAAATAATAGGTTACTTCAGCAGTTTGGGCAAGACATAGTGATTCCTAGTAAAAAGCTAAAGGTGATGAGAAGTGGCTGAGTTTGGCATGTATTTTGAGTTTTGGTGGCAAGATTTAGGTAGTAAATTTAAAGTGTGAACAATAAATAAAAGTCATAGATAATTGGAAAGTGGTCTAAAGAGATTCTAAGTATTAGAATCTAAATAAATAAAGCCATGGGACTTACTTGGGGAATAAGTATAATGAAAATCAAAAGTCTATGGCCTAAGTCCCATGTTAATTCAACATTTAGAGTTTAGGTAAATTAGAAAGATTCAGAAATGAAACTTTAGTCAGAAACTTGGTCAGCGAGACCAGGGGCTAATCAGATACTTGTGATCTCATGTAGTCAAGTAAAGAAGATGGCTCATGACTGTGGGAGTGATCCAGTATCAAGCTGTTGACAGGTTGATAGAGATGAAGACTCAGGAGTGACCACTGGATTTGACAACGTGGCAGCCATTTGAGATTTGATAAGATTAATTAGGAGAAAGGTCTGGAAGAAATCTGGACTAGAGAGAATGGGAACTGAGAAAGTGCAGGCAGTAAGGAGAAACAAATATTTGGACAACTTTTGATTAAAAAAAAAATCAATCAAGCAAGCAAGCAATCATAGTGGCTAGAGGGGCATTTGGAAAGAAAAAAGGTGTTGTTGTTGTTGTTGTTGTTGTTGTTTTAAGTGCGTATAACATAGTATGTTTCTGTCCTAATGGAGTCATTCAGAAGAGAGAGAAAAATTGATGAGTCAAAAGAAAGGGAGATAATCAAGCTTGGCATGTTACAATCTACAATAGCATGGTCACAGTTCATTATCTCTGTAAAAGAGGGGGTCTTTTGAAGTTTTTCTCATTTCATATCTCTAACATTCCAAGCAGAGAAACAGAGGCCCAGAGCTTTAGTGCTCTGTCATACCGATCAGGAATTCCCTGTCAGATAAAGAGCCACAGCAGCATCAACACCCTTACCTGTCTGGCTCTTACTTTAAAAAAATAACCACATCTACCCCTATTCTTACTTTCCATCATCTTATTTCAGTGGAGTGTCTTTCCTTCTACTCAAAGGTAATCCCTTTGTTTTGTGGATCTAGTCACAAGGGCTATTATTTTTTCAACCAAAGTAGCACTGATAAAGACACACCGAAGACATATTTTATAATGGAAGAATGGCTGAATCTAAGCAAATTTTCTTATAATGTATTGTATGTGCTTGAGATAGTAAAAGTAATGATATCAAAACATGAGGAAAGCATCTGCGTGCACATATACCATTTAAAAAAATAAAATATCTCCAAATAATATATGTTATTATTTTTGAAAAGTTTTGTTTAATTCTTCAGACAGATTAGCTTTAGAAAGCAATGTTAGGGGGCATCTGGATGACTCAGTCAGTTAAGTGTCTGACTGGGTTTCAGCTCAGGTTATGCTCTTAGGCCTGCATGAAACCCCATGATGGGCTCCGTGCTCGGTGGAGAGTCAGATTGAGGTTTTCTTCCTCTCCCTCTGTCCCTTCTTGTTCTCTCTCTCTCTGTCTCAAAATCTCTCTCTCCAAAAAATAAATAAATAAATCTTTAAAAAAAAATGAAAGAAAGCAATACTAGATTATAGGAAAAACTTAACAGTTTTCTTCATACGGTACAAATTATAATTAAAAAAGTAGAGTCTAATTTGAGAGATAAACTTAGTGAACTAAATGGTGTTTTCTTTATTATCTGATTCTGATTTTACCCTTATCAATCTTTTATTTTTATTACAGATTCTATGTTTTTTTTGTTGTTGTTGTTGTTTTGTTTTGTTTTGTTTTTTAAAGATTTTATTTATTTTTTTGACAGAGAGACAGAGCTAGAGAGGAAACACAAGTGGGGGGAGTGGGAGAGCAATAGGCTTCCTGAGGAGCTGAAAGCCCAATGTGGGTCTTGATCCCAGGAACCTCGGATCATGACCTGAGCCGAAGGCAGATGCTTAACGACTGAGCCACCCAGGGGTCCCCAAATTCTATGTTAATAAAGACTGGAAATAAATATTATCTGCTGGTCACTTAATTTTATGGAGTCCTCCTAACAGGGAAAAGTACATTTTCCTCAGTAGGGCTTAAAACCATGCCATTGAACACTGTGAGAGCTCCATGAATACTTTATGATAATTCAAGAGGCCACATGTCCAAATCCGCAGACATTGATACCTTTTGGCATGCATATCAAAAAGTGGCCATATTGGAAGTTTGGATGCTGAATTGATGCTGGGGGTTGGTTGCTTTAATTAAGAGTTGGAGTATCTTGGCATGAAGTGCACAGTGCAGCCTAATGAGCATGTGAATAAAGAATGAGAAAATCTGCATTCTAGATCTAAGTTTGCTTCATTTATTAAGTATTAACTTTATATATTTGTATCTCTCTTAACATACTAAGAGATTATACAAAACGCAATAAAATGCTAAAGTAAAACCCAAAGGTGCATTTTTAGGCTAAAAATATTCTCTAATATACTAGTTTTAAAATACTTATGCTATTGTATAACCCATTAACCTTTATGTATTCAATTCTAAAATCTATAAATGCCGTGGATTGTGAGGATCAAATAAAATAAATATGTAACCTCTTTGAAAACTCTAAAGCATTATGCAAATGTAAGGTATTATGCTTATGGTTATATTTTTATTTCAAGTTTTTCTTTAAATTCTGGTTAGTTAACACATATGGTAAAATTGATTTCAGATGTAGAAGTTAGTGATTCAACATTTACGTATAATAACAGTGCTCATCACAAGTGTCCTCCTTAATACACATCACTCATTTAGCCCATCCCCTGCCTACCTCCATCCATCAACCATCAGTTTGTTCTCTATAGTAAGTCTCTTATGAAGGGGAACCCTCTTACACTGTTGGTGTGAATGCAAACTGGTGCAGTCACTCTGGAAACCAAACAGTATGGAGGTTTCTCAAAAAGTTAAAAATAGAACTACCCTATGGCGCAGCAATTGCACTACTAGGTATTTATCCAAAGGATACAAAACTAGTTATCTGAGGGCAAACATACACCCCAATGTTTATAACAGCAGTGTCCACGATAGCTAAAATATGGAAAAAGCCAGATGTCCATCGACAGATGAATGGATAAAGAGGGTGTGAGATGTGAGATATACATATATATGTATATGCGTGTCATGTAATATTCCTTAGCCATCAAAAAGAATGAAATTTTGCCATTTGCAGTGACATGGATGGAAGTAGAGGGCATTATGCTAAGTGAAATAAGTCAGAGAAAGACAAATACTGTATGATTTTGCTCATTATGTGGAATGTAAGAAATAAAACAGATGAACATAGGGGAAGGGAAGGAAAAATAAAATAAGATAAAACAAGGAGGAAGGCAAGCCATAAGAGACTCTTAACTATAGTGAATAAATTGAGGTTGCTGGAGGGGAGGTGGGTGAGGAGATGGGATAATTGCATGATGAGCATTAAGGAGGGCACTTAATGTAATGAGCACTGGGTGTTATATGCAACTGATGATCACTAAATCACTAAATTCTACCCCTGAAACTAATAATATACTATATGTTAGCTAAATTGAATTTAAATAAAAAAATTTTAAAAAAAGATCCTCTTATGGTTTGCTTCCCTCTCTTTTTTTTCCCTTCCCCTATGTTCATCTGTTTTGTTTCTTAAATTCCACATGAGTGAAATCAAAAAATTACTAGAACTGACACATCGATTCATCAAAGTCCCAGGAATAAAATCAACTTACCGAAATCTGTTGCATTTTTTTTTTGCATTTCTTTTTTTTTTAAGATTTTATTTATTTATTTGACAGAGAGAGAGAGAGCATACGAGTTGACCTACATTATATATCAACTAATCTTCAAAAAAGGAGGAAAGAATATCCAATCGAAAAAGAGTCACTTCAGAAAATGATGTTGGGAAAACTGGACAGCAACACATGCATACGAATGAAACTGTCCCACTTTCTTACACCACACACAAAAATAAACTCAAAATGGATTAAAGACTTACGTGTGAGACAGGAAAGAATCAAAATCCTAGAAGAAAACAAAGGCAGCAGCCTCTTTAACCTTGGCCATAGCAACTTCTTACTAGGCACATTACCAGAGGCTAGGGAAACAAAAGCAAAAATGAACTCTTGGGACTTCATCAAGATAAAAAACTTCTGCGCAGCAAAGGAAACAATCAGCAAAACTAAAAGGCAACCTATGGAATGGGAGAAGATCTTTGCAAATGACATATCAGATAAAGGGTTAATATCCAATCTATAAAGAACTTATCAAACTCAACACCCAAAAAAGAAATAATCCAGTTAAGAAATGGGCAGAGGACATGAATGGACATATTTCCAAAGAAGACATACAAATGGCTAACAAACATATGAAAAGATGCTCAACTTCACTCATCATTGGGGGAATAAAAATCAAAACCATGATGAGATATCACCTCACACCTGTCAGAATGGCTAAAATTAACAACACAGGAAAACAACAGATGTTGATGATGATATGGAAAAAGTATCTGTATCTGTAACTCTTACACTGTTGGTGGGAAGGCAAACTGTTGTAGCCACTCTGGGAAACAGTATGGGGATTCCTCAAAAAGTTAAAAATAAAACTACCCATGGGATGCCTGGGTGGCTCAGTTGGTTAAGCAGCTGCCTTTGGCTCAGGTCATGATCCCAGGGTTCTAGGATCGAGTCCCACATCAGGCTCCCTGCTCGGCGGGGAGACTGCCGTTCCTCCTCCTTGTGCTCTCTCTCTCTCTCTCTCTGACAAATAAATAAATAAAAGCTTAAAAAAAGAAAAAAAAAAACCTACCCTACAACCCAGCGATTGTATTACTAGATAGTTACCCAAAAGATACAAAAGTACTGATTCAAAGGGGCACATTCACCCCGATGCTTATAGCAGCATTATTAACGATAGCCAAACTATGGAAAGAGCCGAAATTGTCCATCAGCTGATGAATGGGTAAAGAAGAGTTGGTGTGTGTGTGTATATATATATATATACACACACACACAATGGAATATTACTCAGCCATCAAAAGGAATGAAAGCTTGCCATTTGCAGACGTGTAGGGAGCTAGAGAGTATTATGTTAAGCGAAATAAGTCAGAGTCAGACAAATACCATATGCTCATAGTTATAACTATATTGATATCATTTTCAATAGTGGCTTAGGGTGAGGGGGAATGTATTCGTGACAAGCACTAAACTGATTCTTGTAATGATGGGCATTTGTCTCAGTGATTTTTAAGGAGTATCTCTAGTGTGGTAAATAGAGGTGGCATAGAGAAGTTGCAGTCATCTGTCCTTCATCATTGTCTAACATTAGGCAAGTAAATCGGGGTTACATGAGAAGTAAGCTGGCCTTTAGAAGGTCCAATCTATAAGTCTGTGAAAATATATATATATATAATTCAAAGAAGTTTTTTGAATTAGTATTGTTCACTCTTTTAGGCAAACTTTCTAAAATCTTGCCTTATGCTAGAAAGAAAACTAAATTTCAACCGATATGTGTCATCCTAATATCATGTACCACGTTTTACCACCAGAGATGAAATGCCTCAATAAATCCTTGAGGGGCTACAATATTGGCCCCCAGGGACTTGTCCTTATCTCCTAGGGATGAATGTTGTTTCCATAAAATGCTTTTAGGAGGGTTCTCTTAAGAGGACTCTTTCAACTGAGAGCTACGGTGGCATTTGAAAAGCATAAAAGAGAATATAGTACCACAATATATAGTACCTTGATTTTCTATCAGTTTGAGATAGGATTTTTGTTCCTGGGAAGGAGCAACATATTAAGAATTATCTACCATTAATAGCTTAGTTTAAATGGCTCAGTGGAACATTCCTAATGGAAGACTACTAGAAATGAGGTTTTTATACTGGGTAGGTTGAAAATCAAGATCCAGAATATATCTGGGAAGGAAAGAGCTCAGAAGATGGAGAGAGGAAAAAAAGCTTTGGCTTTAGGAACAGTGAAGATAAACATTATTGAGTGTGGGTGTTGGATCATGAAAAAGAGAAACATGTAGAATGACTTCTGGAAGAATTTCTGTAAGACTCCTCTTGTAAAGGGACATACAAGGAAAGCTTCAATTCTTTGCTTTAGCTATCACTGAGGTAAATCTGATTTATAAAATTATTGTGCCCCAAGCTTTGTCTGTAATAAGCTATATCCCTGATATGTGGCATTTGCCAAACAAATATGATGCCATTCAGCCAGTGCCAACTTGGGTAATCAAACAGGTATGAAGGCACTGGTGAAAAATACTTATTGTTTTATTGCCTGGTTCCTACCTTTCCTTACAACAGTCTCACCACTTTAGTTTCTAGAAATTTCAGTCTTCAATTCTTCTGATCCTGGAAGAAATGCTTTGTGATAATGCCATGAAATGAGCATTTGACACAGGGAAATCTGCAAATCAGCTTTTCACATTAGTTAGTGTTACAACAATTTACTACTACAGGTGTGTCATTTCCATGGCAAACCATACATAGCTATTATTCAGTAGCAAAACACAAGAGAAATAAATGCTGAGTCTGGAAAATAGGAGTGTGTTTTGTGAATTCTGTGGTGGAAGGCTCCACAGAAAAGAGAATCCGAAAATAATTTTTCTCTGTAGGAGAGTCACTAGCTGCAAGGTACTGCACATCCCAGACACGTACATACTGATAGAATATGGTATGAGAATCAGCAGTTATGCTGGAGCCCTAAATGCTGCTTCAACAGCCCAAACTGCTATATTCTCCCTTCATCCCTGATTTGAAGCAGTAGGTCTTCTCTGAGCATCATTTTTTTCTTTTCGTTTGTCTCTTTTAAAATTTCATTTTGCTTCCAGTAAATTCTTTGGGGATAGTAACTGATGGAAAGCAAAAAGACACAGTGAGAAAAGAAGCTGTGTGCTGGTTTAATTGTGTGCCTCAAAGTCACATTCCAATATTATCATCAGTTCAGTCACAGTCCATCCTGCATTTCAGATGAAATCTAAGAGGATGAACAATTTAAAATAAGTTCCGTGTGCTGTTTGTGGAGAGCAGAGAGATCATTGCGTCCATCAAATTCCTGTTTACATCAATAGAGGCTGGTATGATCCTAAGCTAGCAAAAACTGCTCTTGCTCTATTGCTATTAGTATTCTCAGCTGCTTCACGGTCCAAGGCCAGCAGCAGGAGATCACTTAGACGTCCATCACCCATAGTGGTTCTTACAGAATATAATCTCTAACTCACTTTAGCACAAAGAAGTGTCTTTCATTCTGAAGTGCAGGAACTGGTAAAGGGAACACATGCAGTTATTGACAGTGTGGCTGATAAACTCTTAATAATTTGGTAAAGGGCTCAGGGTGTTATCATTGTTCAATTAGAGTTCTTTAAAAGGTACGGGTGTTTTGACTTCTGTAGCTTCTTGGGTTCAAGGAGAATGTTACTGAACAGTATGTCAGATAACGGCAAAAGGCCAGAAGTCAATATTCAACATATGTGGGCACAAATGGATTAGAATGCAGAATTCATGGGATGCAAATATGATTATCCTCTCAACTGTTTGTAAAAGAAATAGAGTTCCTTCAAATTACACAGTACTTTGGGCCTCCTGGGTAGCTCAATTGGTTAAGCATCTGACTCTTAATTTTGGCTCAGGTCATGATTTCGGTGTTGTGAGATTGACCCCTGCTCTGTTCAGTGCGGGAGTCTGCTTGAAATGCTCTCTCTGCCTCTCCGTCTCCCCCTACCCCCCCACTCTCTCTCCCTCTCACCCTCTCTCAGATAAGTGAATAGAAATTTTTTTAAAAAAATCATTGACTTCATTCTTCAATAATTTTTATTATCTACTACAGGATAGATGTCATCATTCATATTATCATATGAATTTATTGCTTAATTTTATATAACAGCTTCTCTGTTATAATAAAATAGCGCCTCCTCGATATGATGAGCACTGGGTGTTATACGCAACTGATGAATTATTGAACACTACATCTGAAACTAATGATGTACTATATGTTGGTTAATTGAATTTAAATAAAAAAATTAAAATTAAAAAACAATAGTGTCTCATGTTAATGAAAAGTTGAAGATATAAATTACTTTCACTCAATCACTTTTATTTTCCTGAAGTGGTAATAAAAAGGAATTCAAATTTCTGATATGAAAATACTATATTTTGAAAGGTTTATTTAAAGCGTTAGTAATAATTCACCTTGAAGTCAACTGTTAATGAACCACAGACTTTTAGTATGGTTAGTCCAAGGCTGATTGAATTTTTTCATATGTCCTTTCTCATCCACTCCAATAGTGAAAGATAAATCCATTTTCTTGTATGCTAGAGTTAAGACAAAGAGTTAAAATTACTGTATTTTTGCAGCTCTAAGTTGAGGTGTTGATTGTTAATCTGTCCCTTTTGACATCATAATTACCTTAAACTTATGCTGCAATATATGTATTCACCCATTACTCTTAGTCTTTATCATAATTAAGAACAATAATAGTTATTTTTAAAACCATGAACAGAATTGATATAAAATGCTTGGTTGATGTTTCATAAATAAATTTACTTCAAAGGCATTGTTTTATTAAGTTCATTTGGGAAATTGGTTTAGAATTGACCATATATTATCATATCTTGGAGAGAGATTATATAAATTTTCAATATGGTAAGGACAAATAGTCTTCAGTGGAACATGAAATAGAAAACAAATTCAGCTATTAGGGTAATTTTTATATTACCATCTGAAATATTTGTTTAATTTCTCAACTATTAGCAAATGTGTTACTCCAGGCACCTTTTTCTTCCCTCCAAGTTTCTGAGTGGAGATGGAATCTGTTTTGATTAAGTAGGGCCTTTTTAAAGAAACTTTTCTCTATGTCTGGGCTTTATGATCCTAACTATAAATTTCAATAACTTTCTATATGACAGAAGCACGTTGTATAATAAGATATGCTCAGACTCATCTTCAATAAACCAGATAAATGCTGTTCCACTGACATAAGTCACCAGAAGATTTCTGAATTATATGATAGTCTAAAGAATATGGGCAGGTGATCGGGTAAGAATAGGATATCTTTGGCAGACAGATACAAAAAGTACAAAAAAAAATACTATTCTAACTTGTTGTTATAATGTTATAATATAGGATAGGTTAAATAATCCATGTCCATCAGAAAGTAAAACCAAATTTTCCAAATACAATCCAAAATCCCATGTGAATTCTTGGTTTTGCAGAATATTTGATATTGTGTTTGTCTAGGAATAAAAGTGACTAATAGAAAAAAAAAAGTGAAACCAATGGAGTCAATTTAATTTATTGGTTTTTTGTGTGCTACATAAACATTTGAGGATATACAAATCATGTCAAAATATTTAGTTTCTGAGAAAGCAGTGAGGCTTTCTTGGCATTTGATCATATCACTGAAGGTACTGTAAGAGTAAAAATTACTTTTATTAGAAGTCCCTGAGATTGCTGTGCTGATCCCAGGAAAACAATTTAGCATTCCATAGACTTTTTAAAAAGTCATAAAGTGCATATGGAAAAGAAAAGCAAATTTTGTGGAGCTCGTTGTTTGTGATGAGATTAATGATATAAAATGGAATTACTCTGCTGTACTTACTCTTGTCATCTTGGAGTTATATCCCTACAGAAGAAAGGCAGTACTTACCTATTCTTGGAGTATATTACTTTTCTTAGAATAGTCTTTAGAAAACCTACAGAAAATATTTCTTAATCACTGAACTTTCTATCCATCTGTACAATTACCCAAAGGAACAAAACTTCATTTCTCAAACCATCATATATCTTGAGTTGAAATAAATCAGCCACCCAAGAATTTTGTGTGAAAAAGACAGTAGCACTTATGTGGAAGGATAATAGGGGAATAGAATACATAAGTCAGAAGAGAACCTGAGTTTCAGAGTGATAGACCAAGGAAGAGGTGGCAGAGGTGTCATATGAGTGAAAACAAAGTGAATGAATGCCTTTGACTCTAAATATGACAAAAATATTAGGGGAAGTAGATAGTAAAGATTAGTGAAAAAATCAGGAGGATAATGGACTAGGGTGTTCTTATTAAGAGTAAATTCCAAGTGCTATTCTAAGTCACATTTACCTAGTTGCATAGAATTTCTTGTCTGTGGACATGGGTTGACCTAGTAAATAGGATACTCTCTGCTCATCCATTCTATTCTAATGTGAAAATAGTATCCTTGCCAAAGTGTCTATGTTCTAAAGTGATAGCTACTATATAAATTTTGAAACAGATTAATAAATATTAATCTGTGTTATGCATTTTATATAGCTATCATCTGGGCATTTCAAAACATTTTGCAAACAGTTCTTACAAAGCCCCTTTAATTAATATTGGTGGCAGGGATGATCAGACTAAACATTTATTGAGGAGCATCAGTGTGAAACATTTCATAGACATTGATTTGATCTAATAAACCAGACAAGGCAATAAACGTGTGAAAATAGGTGACTTACCCAGGAGGGACTTATCTGACATTCACTCTGTTTTATATTGTTGTGGGTTATGGACCCTTCCAAGGGACCTCAGGATTGAAAAGGAGAAACTGACATGATTAAATAAAAGCGAATGCTAAAAATAGATTTTAAAGTGGAAATGGATGTACCTGACAGTTCAGGAAGAAGCTTTAAAAAGCCAAAGGAATTGCATGGAATCAGACCTGAAGGACACATTAAAAAATTATCAAGATCTTTCTAGAAAGCACTAATAATTCCAAAGGAATGGATGGTTTCTTCCTTTCTCTCTTCTTCTCTCCCACTCCAAGTTCAATTTTCAGATTCCCAATGAAGCATGTTGTCTTAGACTTGAACCCCAAATATCCCTTGAGGTAAACATATATATGAGATAAATATATATACACATATTTCTCATTTTAAATGGTAGATTTTCTCCCTCTACAAATGTTCAGTTAAAATTCTATCCCACTGACTCTCACTGAATCTTCAGTGGGCAGGATAATATGTAACCACCATTCTCTGTAAAAGAGTTATGCCAAGACTTGGAAGTCAAAATGAAGACTCTCCTTAGTAGTTGTTGCTCTCTTCTGAAACACTGTATAGGTTTTAGATTGACATTACTATTTTGAAAACATTTAGTCATGTTTTAAAATGCATATGCACCTTTGCCCAGTTTCCCATAACCTGAATTATGAAACTCTGGCAAGAATTTAGTATAGGCAGTCTCAAACTCGCCAAAAAATCTGCTTTAGAATTTCTGATGAGAGTCGGTTGTTTGAAACACATAAAGAAAGCATTTTTGCCAAGGAAATTCTATTATACATATTGACATCCTCTTTCAGAATCATATACAAGAAGTTTTGTTTCTAATGCAACTAAAATAAAGTAAGACTACCATTTAAAGCTTATTCACAATTTAAACAACGGTCTCAATGAAAAATTATTACCAATTCTTTTCAGCTTGAGATGCCAGCATTAGGAATGATATTTCCAAGCTTTCCCATATTTCTCTTCTTGAGTATACCCTGGAGAATGGAAGAGTGTCTTTGAACCTCCCGAAATGTAAACAGTGTGATCCACTCCCAGAAATTTTGGAGAAGGAAAAGAGATTTTTGATAACCCATATGGGAATTTCAATCTCTAACTGGAGTGGCTACTTACAATGCATATTTATAAAATGTGCATTTATAGCATGGAGATGCATTATCTATATTAAATATAAGAATCTGATATGCACCTGGAATAGTGTGAAGATGATTTACATATCCATATACTTTTTAAAAAATATTTTATTTATTTATTTGACAGAGAGAGAGACAGCGAGAGAGGGAACACAAGCAGGAGAGTGGGAGAGAGAGAAGCAGGCTTCCCACCGAGCAGGGTGCCAGATGGGGCTCAATCCCAGGACCCTGTTATCATGACCTGAGTGGAAGGCAGACAGTTAAGGACAGAGCCACCCAGGCACCCCTCATATACTTTTTATTTAGGAAGATTTAAGTATTTTTATTTCTTTTCCTCACATTGCTCTTTCTTTTTGTTGTTTAAATTTTAATTCCAGTATAATTTATAACATACAGTGTGATATTAGTTTTAGCTGTGCAATATAATGATTCAACAATTCTATGTATTTCTCAGTGCTTATCATGGTAAGTGTACTTTTAATCCCCTTAACCTATTTCACACATCCCCGCCCCATCTCACCTCTGATAACCATCAGTTTGTTCTCTATAATTAAGAGGCTTTTTGTTTGGTTATTTGGTTTGTCTTTTTTCTTTGTTTTGTTTCTTAAATTCCACATATGAGTGAAATCATATAGAATTTATCTTTCTGACTTAACTTCATTTAGCATTACGTTCTCTAGATCCATCCATGTTGTTGCAAATGGCAAGATTTCATTCTTTTTTATGGCAGAATATTCCACTGTGTGTGCATATATATATATACCACTTCTTTAGCCATTCATCTATCAATTGACAGTTGGGCTGCTTCCATAATTTCACTATTGTAAATAATCCTACAGAAAACATAGGGATACATATATCTTTTTGAGTTAGTGTTTTCATATTCTTTGGGTAAATACCTAGTAGTGGAATTACTGGATTATATGGTAATTCTATTTTTAATTTTCTGAGGAATCTCCATACTGTTTTCCATAGTGGCTGCACCAGTTTGCATTCCCATCAACAGAGCAAGAGGGTTCCTTTTTCTCCATATCCTCTCCAACATCTGTTGTTTCTTCTGTTTTTGATTTCAGCTATTCTGACAGGTATGAGGTGGTATCTCACTGTGGTTTTGATTTGCATTTCCCTGGTGATGAGTGATGAATATCTTTTCATGTGTCTGTTGGCCATCCATATGTCTTCTTTGGAGAAATACCTATTCATGTCTTTTGCCTATTTTTTAACTGGATTATTTGTTTTTGTGTGCATGTTGAGTCGTATAAGTTCTCTATGTGTTTTGGATACTAACCCTTTATCAGATAATGTCATTTGAAGTATTTTTATTTCTTATATTGCTTGGATATGGTATATTTGGGTAAAATATCAATTAACATTTATTTAGTGAGCTCCTATTAAATAGAAATCATTTCTGTCAACAGAAATGGAAAAACAGAATTTCAGGAAAAAAAGTAAATAAACACACAAAACAGTTATATAATAAAATTTATTATATATTTAATTAATTAGAAACCAAGAAGTTATTAGACCTAATTCCTGTCCTAATGCAAACACTGTATGTAAAATTAATGATAAATGAAGTTTAATTTTAAGTGTCAAACAAGATATTTAGTGATATAAAATAGAGATCTTCCAAGTAAGAAAGGATTGCTTTTAATTGAGGTGATCAGAGAAAGATTCATGAAGAAGGTGAAAGTGCAATTGATATTGTTTAAGAAAACATAAAGTGCAATATTTATATATTTTGAATCTAGTTTGAGTTTTAAAATGTTAATCAAGAAAAATGAGAAACAATTATTAAAAAGTAGATTAAGAGAAATCCAGTAAGAATAGAAACATTTTTCTTGTTTTCTTTTGTTTCCTGTTCTGTTGTTCTATGTGTAAAACTTAAGAGAAAAATAGTCTTGTATAATTAAAAATATTCAGAAAAGAATTCCCCAAATTTTACTACAATAATTTAATATTCTAAATATGAAAATATACTCAGTAGATAGAAAATGTTGTTGTTGTTTTACTATATCAATTAATGGGGTTTTTCAAATAAATTAAAATAGTTTGTTTCTCTAAAACTGTGTGATTGAGCTGGAAACATAAAGAATCAAGTTTCTTTCTGATTTATTAGTTATGAAGTAGGCCTATTTTAGAGAATGTACCTGAAAAACAGAAATGGAAAAACATAGAATTTCGGGGAAAAAATGTAATTAAACACACAAAACAGTTATATAATAAAATTTATTATATATTTAATTAAGTTATAAGCTGCTCCATTTAAGTCAAAAGCTACTATGTTCCAGAAAGGACTAAAAATGACTTACAAGCATGTCTCTAGTATTTACCTGCTTATTTTTTATAATGAAGTTGCTTTCCTGTTACTGTCTGTCTACATGACAAACACAGGCTTTTATCTCTTTTTTTTTTAAGGATTCAGAAAGGTGGTTTTTTTTTTTTTAATTGATATTGTTATTGAGATAATTGCAGATTCACATGTAGTTATAGGATATCATACAGAAAGATTCTTGTACACTTCTCTCAGTTTTTTCCCAATGGTAGCATTTTGTGAAACTATAGTATAATATAACAAACAGAATATTGACACATTAATTCCACCCATCTTATTCAAAATTTACCACTTTTATTTTTGCCCTTCCAGTGTGTGTGTGTAAATTCTATACAACTGCATACAATTTTGTCACTCTGTGTAAGTTGTGTATCAAGATACTGTGTAGTTTCAACACTCTAACACCCTTTTGTAACCACACCCATCTTTCTACAGTTTCTTGACCCTCACTCAGTTCCTAATCCTGTCAACTACTAATCTGTCCTAAATTTTTAATATCTGTTATTTAAAAAATGTTTTATGAATGGAATCATAATGTATATAAACTTTTGAGAATGGCATTTTTCATTCAGCATAATTCTCTGGAGGTTTATCCAACTTGTTGCATGTTATCAAGTTTGTTTCCCTATATCGTTAAGTAGTATTCCCTAGTATCTTACTGTAGTTTAACCATTATCATATTGAAAGACATATGGGTTGATTCTAGTTTGGGGATATTACAAGTAAAGCTATTTGTATACAGGTTTTGTGTACATAAATTCCCTGTGAAATAATGCTCCCAAGGGTACAGTTACTGAGTCCTATGATGGTTGCATGTTTAGTTTCCTAAGAAACTGCAAACTATATCAGATTGACAGTACAATTTTACATTCCCACCAGTAATGTATGAGTGATCCAGTTTCTCTGCATCTTTGCCAGCATTTTGGTATTGTCAATATTTTTAAATTTAGCTATCTGGTAAGTATGTAGTGGTCTCTCTCTCTCTCTCTCTCTCTTTATTTTAGGAAGTCATTTTACTAAATCCCTCTCTTCAGAAATATTTCTGTGATACTCAAAGGAGTAAAAAATTATCCACCTTCAGGCTCTGATTATTATCTGTGGTTACAAGCTGAGATCTGAATCTAGTGAAATGTCTTTCTTCTTCCTGTGAGCTTACTACACATGTTATTGTTTCCTGGGAATGTTGGTATCTCTTATTATGTTTATAGTTTTGTTGCATTTCTGTTTCTTTCAGGAGCCCTCTCATATTTTATTACAGTGATAGCTAAGACAAGGCCTTAAAATGCAATAAGATTTTACAAACCATTTGGAGAAATTAAAATAGATTGATAATATAGTATAATATAATTTCTATCAGCTATAACTGTTCTGAGAGCAACATTGCTAACTTTGGATGGTTTCACAATGAATTTATTTCTCCCCAAAATGCCATGTTGGTTTTATTTTATTTTATTTTATTTTATTTTATTTATTTTTTAAGAGAGAGAGAGAGCATGCACGGAAGTGAAGGAGAAAGTAGCAGGAGAGGGAAAGAGAGAATTTTAAGCAGGCTCCATGCCCAGTGAAGAGCCCTACTTGGGCCTCAGTCTCAGGACCCTGAGATCCTGACCTGAGCTAAAATCAAGAGTCAGATGTTTAACCAACTGAGCCACACAGGCACCCCCAAAATGCCATTTTGAACAGACCAGCTTTTTTAAATGTGGTACTGCTTATCCTGCATGTCCTCTCTACTTGGAGTTCCATTTGGTACACATAAACTTTACAAGCTCAAGAAATATTTTCTGGGAGGGGGATGTGGAAGGGGCACAAATTAAACCCATAGTTAAGAACAAAACAAAATAAAAAAACTTTCCTAGAGAAGCAACAATGGTTATAAAATTCTACAAAATTCATATGCATATTTATATTAACAAGCAGAACACTTAGTTTTACATCCTAAGCCATTTATTTAAAGTAGCTTCAGAGTTTTCACCTAATGAATGGATTTCTGTTAGGATCCATTGAGTTTCAATATTGCAAGTGCTAGTTTAAAACTAAACTAAAAACAATTTGAAAGTTTACATATTTATGCTACCGCAAAGTACACATTACAAATTCCCTCCAATCATACTTGAACCCAGAGATTCAAACAGTATTTTTAGGATTGCTTCTTTTTCTCCTACTCTTGGTTTTGCTCATCTTAGCATGGGTTAATTCACAGACTTAGTCTCTCCACGTAGATACAGGGTAACCCAGGGAGTCAAACTTGAGTAGATTTTATAGCTTTTGTTACCATTAAAGAGATATCATAGATTCTAATCTGAGGAAGGACTCTGATTGGATGGACTCTTGAACCACACTGCTGGCCAGGGTGATAAATCTCCCTGAATATTCAGGCCACAGTCAAGAATCCATTACCAAGACACTGAAATCAGGGCTTCAGGCATATTTTATCCACATGGGTACAAAATTGTCAAGTCAAGGAACAGCATGTCTTCATAGAATTGGATTCAGGGCAAATAAAATATCCTGTGCAATTCTATGTACTGTGCAATTTCATGATTTTCCAAAACAAAAGAATGAAGAGGCTCAATGATTAATTAAAGTCTTTATCTCTGCAAAATGGAAATGCTCTCAACTTTAAAATTAAAGTCTTCAGTCCCCACACTCCACCTGTTCCACTGAGGATTCAAAGCTTTTATCACTGATATGTGTGTTGAGTTCATGCTCCAAATAGTATTTTTTCCCTCTCATTTCAACAGTCCCTGTAGAGTAGATATTTTTCAAGCACATAGTGTAGGAAGGGGAGTATAGTATTGAGATGAAATTAATGGAAGAATCCACACAGTCTTCCATGGTTTATCGTGGGAGAATTTTACTTTCCCCTATCTGTGTTATCATTCTGGATAGTGTTTTAGGAAATAGGAAACATTCTTTTTTCAAAGAAAGAACTTAATGGAAAGCATATCATGCTTGCAAATTATTGGAAAGTCTGGAGAACAAAAGAAAAGTGGCTACCAGGGCGCCTGGGTGGCTCAGTGGGTTAAGCCTCTGCCTTGGGCTCAGGTCATAATCTCAGGGTCCTGGGATCGAGCCCCGCATTGGGCTCTCTGCTCAGCGGGGAGCCTGCTTCCTCCCTCTCTCTCTGCCTGCCTCTCTGCCTACTTGTGATCTCTTTCTCTCTGTCGAATAAATAAATAAAATCTTAAAAAAAAAAAAAGAAATTGGCTACCAATGGATTGGTGATGTCAAATATATACTAATAGCTTAGTTTTAATCCAGAGGGGAAGACGCTACTTCTGCTTCTTCATCCGTCACTCATAAAGCTGATGGCTAGTGATTGGGATGCAAAGCGCATCTGCTTCAACTGCCTCAAGATATTCTTGAGGTTGGAGTCTAGACTTTGGAACAGTGTGGACAACCCCCAATACTTATATCTCTGTGACCTTCCTGGCTGGCAGTAACTGCAGCAGGAAGATGATGTATGGCTCAACTCATCTGCAACAACTTGAACAAATGTCTCTCATTGCAGAATCTAATTTCAATCCATAACTCTAGTTTTGAGGAAGTCTGAGGTCTGTAATACATTGCTTTCTAGATATTACAGTACTGAAAGGTTGGTAGGAATGGATGCCAACTGCCAAACATACAGTGTATTTATATACATGTTTTATGTATGTATATACATAATATACATACACATATACAGTAAATTTCCAAAACTGTTGGGAAAATCATGGCAATGAATGAAATTAAGGTAAATGTATTTTTCCACTTTTGTGTGAGATTTCAGGACATATAATAGGTTTTACTTATCCTTATGAAATAAAATTTTTAGTCAAGACTATTTGCTGTACACTATGTAGCAAATAGTAATTTTTAAAACTCCCTTCTATTCAATATTGTTGCTTCTATGAGTATACTTATGGAAGAAAATGGCATAATGATGCTGGGCATCAATTTATGACACTATAATTGAGATTAGGCTAAAATCACAGCAATTTTTGAATCAGTACTTAAAAAAAATGGTAGGCTTTCCTTGTAGAAGCAATCTATATGTTCTGTTCCTCAAGTATTTCCTTCCTTTGGGCTCACACAAAAAGGCATAGAAATTAGTTTTGAGTTTTTAATTATTCTCTAATTCAAATACATTCTCTTGATGAGCTTCATCAAGATTTTTCTTTTTATTCCTTCTTTCCTTCCTTCCTTCCTTCCTTCCTTCCTTCCTTCCTTCCTTCCTTCCTTCCTTCCTTCCCTCCCTCCTTCCTTCCTTCCTTCCTTCCTTCCTTTTTTGTTAAACCTTAAGTTTATTATTATCATTATTATTTCTTTTTAAGAGACTTCAGCAGACCAGAGAATGAGACTATTTTGAAATTGATAGGCTGGCTAGTTCTTTTCCTTTATACCAAGAGGCATTCTTGACAGAATGTGTACTGTTTATACCTGATTTTGCAGTCTATTCATAAGATTAAGTTTAGGAAGAATAAGAAAAATAGATTGTTATTTGGTTGGAGAATCAAAGGTTTCAATAATGTACAGCAATCAATGTCTTCACTGGCATGCCGGGGTTAAAACTATTTAAAAGGTTTCAACCTAGTTATTCAAGCTGTCTTATCACCTGTCTAATTCAGTGTGACAGTTGAAAGAAACCTGTTTTGAAACTCAGTTATTTGACATTGATATTTATTTTTTATATATTTGTTCTCTCAGAAAACTGTATTGGGGAATGTTTAAACAAATATGCATAGGATTTTAGATCTTCTAAAATTTCTTATCCATAGTATTTCATTTGGAATACTCAAGGGGGTAATTGTTAGTAACACACAGTTTTCCGGGAGAGTGAATTAAATGCATACATAGAAAAGAGAACTTAGTGAAAATTCTAGGAAAACATACCAATACATTAATTAGAATGTCAAACTTATGCAGCAGAAAAGTTTCCAATGAAAACACTGATGGCTTTAATAAAATACATGAATTTTTAAATGCTTTCAAGATTTCATATTAATCATCAGTCTTTTAATAATGATAGCTTTTTTTTCTTACCTCAAGTAGAAATACTCTGTGATAAGAGATACTATAAAGGGAATGTCTTGAAACCAGTTGTAACTATTTTTTCTGAGATTTAATGCCTTTTGAAATGATAATACTTTTGATTTGCATGGTATCTTTCTTAACAGGTGAAATGATTTAAAGGTTATTAGTTCATTTACTTGCTCATATTTGGAACTTGTTGCAGTCAAGAACCTGAGATTACATCTCCTTGGGAAAAGGAAAAATGTAGGCTTTACTTCACAGTATCAGCTGTTAGGGTTTGGGTGAGAGATGAGGATGCTGACTAAAAAGTAAATAAAATGAAAAGCAGCTTTGCACACAAGGTACATGAAATTCCCTTCATTTCCCAAGCTTTTTAATTATGAGAAAAATTCTGTTTGCAGTGTATTAAACATAATTTTTAACCTAAGGAGAATATTTCTAAGATATAGAAAAGAACCATTTGCATCAGTTTTTTGTTTTGTTTTGTTTTTTGTTTTTCTTTTCTTTTTGTTTTTACATTTTATTTTAATTCTAGTTCCTCCTTTCTATCATGAATGATCTCTTAGCTTCATTCACCTGCATTATAGGCAAGAAAAATGGATGACAGCAGTGGGGTATCATCACAGATGGGTAGCCTAATGGTGAATTTCATGAAATATATATAGTAGACCAGTTTTAGTACTTTCAATAATAGAACCCATGGTGCACAGGGTTCGTAGCAATTGAGGCTTATATTTAAATCATTATTCTTTAATTTTTTCCAAATAGCTCCTATATGCTGATTAGGCAAATGTACCTTTTATTATTAATTGATTAATCCCAAAAATAATAATAATAAATACTTTTATTTTTCATAATATTTTATGTATCTTAGAATTCATTGATCCACACTGAAGTTTAATTTGATCTGGGATGGTTGTCTTATGGTTTTGAGACAATTGAGTTATTACCTCCCATATTTAAAAATTACTGACTTTTTTAAAAGATTTTATTTATTTTGGAAAGAGAGAGAGTGAGTGTGGGGGGAAGCAGAGGGAGAGGGAGAGGAAGAGAATCTCAAACAGACTCTGCACTGAGCATGCAGCCCAGTCGTGAGTGTTGATCATGATCTGGGCAGAAACCAAGGGTTGGGCGCTTAACCAACTGAGCCACCCAGGTGCCCCCAAAATTACTTATATATTTTCCCAATGAAATGAAAGTCAGATATAAACTTAGGAATTGTTCTGTATTTATTCATTCATAAGTCCAAGGTTTTCCTAGATATTTATCCACGTACTTAAAGTTTTTCCATAGCTGTTATCAAATCTGAAAGTTCAAGGATGAAATAGAAAAAAAAATCTCAATGAGAGTTTCTGGTAGAGAAATTAATATTTCATGGCTTTAGGGCAATGAAACTTAAAATCTTGTTAATTCAGGTTCTATGTATCTTGTTAAGAAGCATTTTCCCCTAATTTATTTATTTTTATTTTTTTAATTAACATATAATGTATTATTTGTTTCAGGGGTACAGGCCTGTGAATCATCAGTCTTACACAATTCACAGCACTCGCCATAGCACATACACTTCCCAATGTCCATTACCCAGACACCCCATCCCTCCAATCCCCTTCCCCTCCAGCAACTCTCAGTTTGTATCTGGAGATTAAGAGTTTCTTATGGTTTGTCTCCCTCCCTGGTACCATCTTGGTTCATTTTTCACTCCCTTCCCCCAGGACCCCTTGCCCTGCCTCTCAAATTCCTCATATCAGTGAGATCATATGATAATTATCTTTCTCTGATTGACTTATTTCGCTTAGCATAATACCCTCCAATTCCATCCATGTTGTTGTAAATGGCAAGATTTCTTTTTTGATGACTGCGTAGTATTCCATTGTGTGTGTGTGTGTGTGTGTGTGTGTGTGTATAACATCTTCTTTACCCATTCATCTGTTGATGGACATCTAGGCTCTTTCAATAGTTTGGCTATTGTGGACATTGCTGCTGCAAACATTTGGGTGCACATGCCCCTTCGGGTCGCTACATTTGTATCTTTAGGGTAAAAACCTAGTAGTGCAATTGCTGGGTTATAGGGTGGCTCTATTTTCATATTATGGAGGAACCTCCATACTGTTTTCCAGAATGGTTTCACCAGCTTCCATTCCCACCAACAGTGTAGGAGTATTCACCTTTCTTCACATCCTCGCCAACATCAGTTGTTTCCTGACTTATTAATTTTAGCCATTCTGACTGGTGTGAGGTGGCATCTCACTGTGTTTTGATTTGTATTTCCCTGATGCCGACTAATGTTGAATACTTTTTCATGTGTCTGTTGGCCATTTGGATGTCTTCTTTGCAGAAATGTCTGTTCATGTCTTCTGCCCACTTCTTGATTGGATTATTTGTTCTTTGGGTGTTGAGTTTGAGAAGTTATTTATAGGTTTTGGGTACTAGCCCTTTATCTGATATGTCATTTGCAAATATATTCTCCCATTCTGTCAGTTGTTTTTTGGTTTTGTTGACTGTTTCCTTTGCTGTGCAAAAGCTTTTGATCTTGATGAAGTCCCAGCAGTTCATTTTTGCCGTTATTTCCCCTGCCTTTGGAGATGTGTCTATCAAGAAGTTACTGTGGCTGAGGTCACAGAGGTTGCATCCTGTGTTCTCAAGGATTTTGATCTATTCCTGTCTCACATTAAGGGCTTTCATCTATCTTGAGTCTATTTTTGTGTGTGGTATAAGGAAATGGTCCAGTTTCATTCTTCTGCATGTGGCTGTCCAATTTTCCCAACACCATTTGTTGAAGAGACTGTCTTTTATTTCCATTGGACATTCTTTCCTGCTTTGTCGAAGATTAGTTGACCATGGAGTTGAGGGTCCATTTCTGGGCTCTCTATTCTGTTCCACTGATCTATGTGTCTGTTTTTGTGCCAGTACCATGCTGTCTTGATGATTCCAGCTTTGTAATAGAGCTTGAAGTCTGGAATTGTGATGCCGCAAACTTTGGTTTTCTTTTTCAACATTCCTCTGGGTATTCGTGGTCTTTTCTGGTTCCATATAAATTTTAGGATTATTTGTTCCATTTCTTTGAAAAAAGTTGATGGTATTTTGATAGCAATTACATTAAATGTGTAGATTACTTTAAGTAGCATAGACATTTTCACAATATTTGTTCTTCCAATCCATGAGCATGGAACATTTTTCCATTTCTTTGTGTCTTTCTCAATTTATTTCATGAGTCCTTTAGAGTTTTCTGAGTACAGATTCTTTGCCTCTTTGGTTAGATTTATTCCTAGATATCTTATGGTTTTGGGTGCTATTGTAAATGGGATTGACTCCTTGATTTCTCTTTCTTCTATCTTCTTGTTAGTGTATAGAAATGCAAGTGATTTCTGAGAATTGAGTTTATATTCTGACACTTTACTGAATTCCTGTATGAGTTCCCGCAGTTTTGGAGTGGAGTTTTAGGTTTTCCACATAAAGTATCATATCATCTGCAAAGAGTGAGAGTTTGACCTCTTCTTTGCCGATTTGGATGCCTTTTATTTCTTTTGTCTGATTGCTGAGGCTAGGACTTCTAGTACTATGTTGAATAGCAGTGGTGTTAGTGGACATCCCTGCCGTGTTCTTGACCTTAGGGGAAAAGCTCTGTTTTTCCCCATTGAGAATGATATTCACTGTGGGTTTTTCATAGATGGCTTTGATGATATTGAGGTATGTACCCTCTGTCCCTACACTGTGAAGAGTTTTGATCAAGAAAGGATGCTATATTTCTAAAATGCTTTTTCAGCATCTTTTGAGAGTATCATATGGTTCTTGTCCTTTCTTTTATTAATGTATTGTATCACATTGATTTGCTTTGATTGGTTGTTGAACCAACCTTGCAGCACAGGAATAAAACCCACTTGGTCATGGTGAATAATCCTTTTAATGTACTGTTGGATCCTATAGGCTAGTATTTTGGTGTGAAGTTTTGCATCCATGTTCATCAAGGATACTGGTCTGTAATTATTCTTTTTGATGGGATCTATGGTTTGGGGAACAAGGTAATGCTGGCCTCATAAAATGAGTTTGAAAGCTTTCCTTCCATTTCTATTTTTTGGAACAGTTTCAGGAGAATAGGTATTAATTCTTCTTTAAATGTTTGGTAGAATTCACCTGGGAAGTGGTCTGGTGCTGGGCTTTTATTTGCTGGGAGATTTTTGATGACTACTTCAATCTCCTTACTGGTTATGGGTCTGTTCAGGTTTTATATTTCTTCCTGGTTCACTCTTGGTAGTTTATATGTCTCTAGGAATGCATCCCTTTCTTCCAGATTGTCTAATTTGCTGGTGTATAGTTGCTCATAATATGTTCTTATAATTGCATTTCTTTGGTGTTGGTTCTGATCTCTCCTCTGTCATTCGTGATTTTATTTTTTTTCAATTACTTTTATTTTTTTTTTTCAGTGTTCCAAGGTTCATTCTTCATGTACCACACCCAGTGCTCCATGCAATATGTGCCCTCCTCAATACCCACCACCAGGCTTGCCCAATCCCCACCCCCTCCCCTCCAAAACCTTCAGTTTGCTGCTCAGAATCCGCAGTCTCTCATGGTTCATCTCCCCCTCCGATTTCCCCCAATTCACCCTTCCTTTCCTTCTCCCAATGTCCTCCATGTTTTTCCTTATGCTCCACACATAAGTGAAACCATATGATAATTGACTCTCTCTCCTTGACTTATTTCACTCAGCATAATCTCTTCCAGTCCTGTCCATGTTGATAAAAAGGTTGGGAATTCATCCTTTCTGATGGAGACATAATATTTCATTGTATATATGGACCATATCTTCTTTATCCATTCATCTGTTGAAGGGCATCTTGGCTCTTTCCACATTTGGCAATTGTGGCCATTGCTGCTATGACCATTGGGGTACATGTGGCCCTTCTTTGTATTGCAGCTGCATCTTTGAAGTAGATACCCACCCAGTAGTGCAATTGCAGGTCATAGGGTAGCTCTATTTTTAATTTCTATGGGGAAAAGCTGACAGCCTTCCCTTTGAGATCAGAAACATGACAAGGATGCCTACTCTCACCACTCTTGTTCAACATAGTACTAGAAGTACTACTAACAGCAATAAGACAACAAAAAGAAATAAAAGGTATTCAAGTTGGCAAAGAAGAAGTCAAACTCTCTCTCTTCACAGATGACATGATACTTTATATGGAAAACCCAAAAGACTCCACCCCCAAAGTACTAGAACTCATACAGCAATTCAGTCATGTGGCAGGGTACAAAAATCAGTTGCTTTCCTATACACTAACAATGAAAATATAGAAAGGGAAATTAGAGAATCAATTCCATTTTCTATAGCACCAAGAACCATAAGATACCTGAATAAACTTAACCAAAGAGGTAAAGGATCTGTACTAGAGGAACTACAGAACACTCATGAAAGAAATTGAAGAAGACACAAAAAGGTGGAAAAGTGTTCCATGCTCATGGATTAGAAGAATAAACATTGTTAAAATGGCTATACTGCCCAGAGCAATCTATACTTTCAATGCCATCCCGATCAAAATTCCACCAGCATTTTTCAAAGGGCTGGAACAAACAATCCTAAAATTTGTATGGAACCAGAAAAGAACCCGAATTACTAAGGAAATGTTGACAAAGAAAAACAAAGCTGGGGGCATCACATTGCCTGATTTCAAGCTTTACTGCAAAGCTGTGATCATCAAGACAGCATGGTACTTGCACATTCATGATTTTATTAATTTGAGTCCTTTCTCTTTTCTTTTTGATAAGTCTGGCCAGGGGTTTAT
>CM052898.1:159933051-159956289 GCA_028534135.1 Potos flavus
CTTTCAAAGAACCAGCTCCTAGTTTTGTTGATCTGTTCTACTGTTCTTTTGGTTTCTGTTTCATTGATTTTTCTCTGATCTTTATTATTTCTCTTCTCCTGCTGGGTTTAGGCTTTCTTTGCTGTTCTTTCTCCAGCTCCTTTAGGTGTAGGGTTAGGTTGTGTATTTGAGACCTTTCTTGTTCCTTGAGAAAAACTTGTATTGCTATATACTTTCCTCTCAGGACTGCCTTTGCTGCATCCCAAAGATTTTGAACAGTTGTGTTTTCATTTTCATTTGTTTCCATGATTTTTTTTATTCTTCTTTAATTTCCTGGTTAACCCATTCATTCTTTAGTAGAATGCTCTTTAGCCTCCATGTATTTGAGTTCTTTCCAACTTTCCTCTTGTGGTTGAGTTCTAGTTTCAAAGCATTGTGGTCTGAAAATATGCAGGGAATGATCCCAATCTTTTGGTACTGGTTGAGACCTGATTTGTGACCTGGGATGTGATCTATTCCAGAGAATATTCCATGTGCACTGGAGAAGAATATGTATTCCGTTGCTTTGGGATGGAATGTTCTGAATATATCTGTGATGTCCATCTGGTCCAGTGTGTCATTTAAAGCCTTTATTTCCTTGTTGATCTTTTGCTTCAGTGAACTGCCCATTTTACTGAGGGGTTGTTAAAGTCCCCTTGTATTATTGTATTATTGTTGATGTGTTTCTTTGATTTTGTTATTAATTGGTTTACATGATTGGCTTCTCCCATGTTAGGGGCATAGATACTTAAAATTGTTAGATCTTCTTGTTGTACAGACCTGTTAAGTATGATATAGTGTCCTTCCCCATCTCTTATTATAGTCTTTGGCTTAAAATCTAATTTTTCTGATATAAGGATTGCCACCCCAGTTTTCTCTTGATTTCCATTATCATAGTAAATTTTTTTCCACCCCTTCACTTTAAATCTGGAGGTGCCTTTGGGTCTAAAATGAGTTTCTTACAGATAGCGTATCAATGGGTCTTGTTTTTTTATCTATTCTTATACCCTGTGTCTTTTGATTGGGGCATTTAGCCCATTTACATTCAGGGTAACTACTGAAAGATAAGAATTTAGTGCCATTGTATTGCCTGTAAGGTGACTGTTACTGTATATTATCTCTGTTCCTTTCAAGTCCTTTCTTTTTTTAGGCTCTCTCATTACTTAGAGAACCCCTTTCAATATTTCCTGTAGGGCTGATTTGGTGTTTGCAAATTATTTTAGTTTTTGTTTGTCCTGGAAGCTTTTTATTTCTCCTTCTATTTTCAATGACAGCCTAGCTGGATATAGTATTCTTGGCTACATATTTTTCTCATTTAGTAATCTGAATATATCATGCAGTCCTTTCTGGCCTCTGGACTGGTCTCCATGAATAGGTCTGCTGCCAATAATATTTCTACCAATGTAGGTTGTAGACCTCTTGTCCCAAGCTGCTTTCAAGATTTTCTCTTTATCTCTGAGACTTGTAAGTTTTACTATTAAATAATGCGGTAGTAACCTCTTTTTATTGATTTTGAGGGGGGTTCTCTGTGCCTCCTGGATTTTGATGGTTGTTTCCTTCCCCAAATTAGGGAAGTTCTCTGCTATAATTTGCTATAATTTGGTATAATATATCTTCTCTCCCCCTCTCTCTTTCTTCTTCTGGGATCCCAATTGTTCTAATATTGTTGCATCTTATGGTATCACTTATCTCTCAAATTCTCCCCTCGTGATCCAGTAGTTATTTATCTCTCTTTTTCTCAGTCCATCATTTGGTCTTCTATATCACTAATTCTCTCTTCTGCCTAATTTATCCCAGCAGTAAGAGCCTCCATTTTTTTATGCACCTCATTAATAGCTTTTTTGCTTTCAACTTGGTTAGATTTTAGTTCTTTTATTTCTCTAGAAAGGGATTTTATTTCTCCAGAAAGGGATTCTTTAGTATCTTCTATGCTTTTTTCAAGCTCAGCAAGCATCTTTATAATCTCATTCTGAACTCTAGTTCTGACATCTTACCAATGTCCACATTGATTAGGTCCCTAGCAGTTGGTGGTGCTTCTTGTTCTTTTTTTTGAAGTGAGTTTTTCTGCCTTGTCATTTTATCCAGCGAAGAAGAGATGAATGAGAGAACAAAATACTAAAGTGTAACAACAACCTCAGAATAATATACACTAACCAAATCAGAAGAGACCTGAAACCCAGGGGAGAAGAAAGGAAAAAAAAAAAAAAAAGATATATATATATATATTGATATATAAAGATATATATATATATATATATATATATATATATTGATATATATATCAATAATATATATATTTAGACTGGTGAATAGAACAGAGCCACACATTTGATTTTGGGTGTATTTTGGTGTGTTAGAAGAAACTGCCTCCCAAAATTTTAAAGAAAGAAAAAAAAAATATATACACACACACACACAAATAAGGAAAATAAGGGTAAACACAATGAAGGGATGGAATATGATTGTAAACCTGAAAATTAAAAAAGATCTTAAAAAAGGAATGGTAAAATAAGAAGTTGGTTGAAAAAAGAAAAAAAAAAAAAGAGAACATGATCAGGCTGGAGACTAGAAAAAAAGCCATATGCTAGATTTAGGGTATATTTTGATCTGTTAGAAGAAACTGTATCCTGAAAAAATTTAAGAAGGAAATTTTTTAAGAAAGAAATTTTATTCTTTAAGAATAAATTCTTAAATTTCTTTTTTTAAAGATTTTATTTATTTATTTGACAGAGAGTGAAAGCACAAGCAAGCAGAGTGGCAGGCAGAGGCAGAGGGAGAAACAGGCTCCCTGCTGAGCAAGGAGCCCGATGTGGGACTCGATCCCAGGACCCTGGGATCATGACCTGAGCCAAAGGCAGCCGCTTAACCAACTGAGCCACCCAGGCGTCCCATAAATTCTTAAATTTCTTAAAAAATAAAATTCTTTAAGAAATTTCTAAAAGATGTTTTCTTTAAGAAATTTAAGAAAAATTTCTTTAAGAAGGAAAAACATGTATACAGAAAATAAGTTAAATACAATGAAGGGATAGAATATGATTGTAAACATGAAAATTAAAAAGATTTTAAAAAAGATATTAATAGATAAAATATTTAAAATATGTTAAAATAAGAGGAAAAATTTTTAAAAATTGAATAAGAAAAAATACATTTTAAAATTTATCTTTGAAAGACTGAAGAATCATGGGAAAAATAACATGAATTCTATGTGCTGTATTCCCCTAGCTCTGGAGTTTTGCAGTTCTTCTTGATCAATAAACTTGGTCTTGACTAGATGTTCTTGCTGATCTTCTGGGGGAGGGGCCTCTTGCAGTGATTTTCAAATGTCTTTACCTGAGGTGGAGTTGCACCACCCTTGCCAGGGGCCAGGCTAAGTAATCTGCTCAGTTTTGCTCTCAGTAGCTTTTCTTCCCAGAGCACTTTCCATACAGCTTTGGAGGACCAGAATGAAGATGGTGTCCTCCCAATCTCCAACCCAGAGGAGCCAAAGTCTCAGAGCCCCACTCCTCAGTGCACCCTTAGAGACAAGCAATCAAGCATTCCTGTCTCCCTGGTCTCCAGCCGGGCTTCATGCTCACCTGACTTGCAACTGAGCATTTCTATCTCTGGCACATGGCCCCGTTTGGAGTCTCTAACTGACAGATTCCTGTAGCACGCTCCTGTGCTGCTCCTCCTGGTGGAGGAAAGGGGGTGGTCTCCCCGGATCTGCCACTTGTTGGGACCCTACTCCAAGAGCAGTGGCCTGACTGTGCTGGGGATCACAGTTTATGGCAACCCCGAGCTGAGAGCCCACTCCTTACTCAGTCTTTGCAACTCGCTTCCCTACTCCAATACCTGGGTGCTCTGCCACACTCAGGCACCCTCAGTCTTTCTGTGACCCTGAGGGACCTGAGACCACTCTGTCCCAGCTAGGGCTCCACCCCCCGTTTAGCCTCTGGAGCGACATCCCTCTTTGGAGGAGACTTCTAAAAGTTCTGATTTTGTGCTCTGTTGCTGTACCGCTTGCCATGAGCCAGCCTCCCATGGTCTCTCTTCCCATTGTTGCCTCAGATTCACTTCTCTGCACGTCCTACCTTCCAGAAGGTGGTTACTTTCTATTCATAGAATTGCTGCTATTCTTTTCTTCGATCTCCTGTTGAGTTTGTAGGTTTTCAGAAAGGTTTGATAACTATCTAGCTGAATTCCTGGGACCTGAGGAAGTTTAGGTCTCCTACTCCTCTGCCATCTTGCTCTCTCCTACCCCTAATTTATTTTAAAATTATTTTTACATAGAATGTGTGAAGACTACAAAGGAATATATCTGTATCTCTACCTTTAGGTACATATGTACATATATACCTATATTTTAGTGAACTATATTATTAAAACATATATTTGGATTATTTTTAGAAGACTTTCTTAACAGTTTTTACAAGCTTAAAGAATAGACTCTGGGGTACCTGGGTGGCTCAGTGGGTTAAAGCCTCTGCCTTTGGCTCAGGTCATGATCTCAGGGTCTTGGGATCGAGCCCCACATTGGGCTCTCTGCTCAGCAGGGAGCCTGCTTCCCCCTCTCTCTCTGCCTGCCTCTCTGCCTACTTGTGATCTCTCTCTCTGTCAAATAAATAAATAAAATCTTAAAAAAAAGAATAGACTCAAATTAAGTTTTTAATTAGTAACCTCTAGCCATAGATAAAACTGTATGTGGGGTTTGCGATAGTTTATAGCTGCAAGTGTTGCACAGCTTATTGTTGCTGGGTCAGCAAGAAATCTTTCTTCCTGCTGGGTTTTCAGGCTGCGTGGTCACCCCTCAGAGACCAAGGCCAGGAGGTTGTAACCCCTCAGAGATGGAGCCCAAGCTGGAGGTCACCACTCAGAGATGGAGCCTGGGCTGGAGTTTGCCCCTGCAAAGTACCATGACTGTACAGCTACTGAAAGTGACTGTGTCCCTGGAAATATTTAAAATGACTGACTGACTGAATGAATATATGTGTGTGTGTGTGTGTGTGTGTGTGTGTGTGTGTGTGTGTGTATGTGTGTATGTATTTATACAGGCAGGTGACAGAAAAAATACCACCTAGAGTTCCATCTTGCAGAGGCAACTGTTAAACCTTTGTAAGATTTCATTTTTTCTTATCAATCTTATACATAAATTATCAAATAGCTGATCATTCTATATGGGAAATTTTGCTTTATTTACTCAATTAACTTTAAATTATAATTGTTTCTCAAGTCATTAACTACCCAAAAATCTTTCCCAGGAACAGAGCACTAATAATTGTTAAGCACAACTATGTGTTTTAACATATTTACAGAATGTGAATAGGTACACAGCATTGTTACCAGTTCGGAGCATGTTGTTTATTGGAAAGATTTCTGGACAGGGAGGTTATCAGGAGACTCAAGTCCTGAAATTGACTATCAATAAACTATTTGGTTCTATATGCTTACATCTAAGGGTTGATGTTAGCTACTATGAAAAATCATGGCTACATCGGGTAAGCTAAGAGAGTGCAGGAATTCTGTGGAGTAGCTTCTACCAATATATAATGAAGTCTAGTGTTTTCCTATGTAACCATCTCCATTACTTAAAAATTCTGTATTACATAGTTATACTTGGTTAAGAGTTGTTCTCTTCTTTTTTCCTTTTCTCCTTCCACCATTAATTCATTTACCCAAACAACCATGGACTCATCTAATTTTTTAATACATTAAAAAAAAAAAAAAAGTCTATCGTCTAGTAAATTCCAGGCATTTGTGCTAGTTTCTAGGAATAAAGGGGTGAGCAAATCAGAAAGGTTCTTGACTTTGTGAATTTTACTATCTATGGTAACAGAAGAGCCACAAGTAATTTTTCTATGAAAAATGTATTGAACTGGATTAAAAGTGCATGAGAACACACCAGTTACAAGTTTATTGAGAACCACCTTGCTCACTTGTGTGTGTCTGTTCTTTAGCATAATTATTAGCAGTGCCCTTTCACTCTCAAAAATGTTTCATTTTAGGTAATAGATATGGCCTCTGCATATATCTGAATTTTATAAGGTATCAGCTGCCCACCCATCCATTTATTTTACAAATAAAGAAAATGAGATTCTGATTGATTTGATAACTTTACTATGATGACATAGCTAATTAATGGTAGAAATGCACAGCTTCATAGGACAAGCAAAGTGACACAAACCATTCATGAGTAACAGTTCACCATAGATCTGTGATCATAGAAATTAACTAATTCTTTACACCTTGGAGTCATGATTATGTGAATTCTGATATCCTCCTTAAAGAGTGCTGTGGAAATTAAAAGAGATAATATTCTAGAAAGGCCTAGAACATTGGATTTAAAATGTGATGAATGTTAATCCCTCTGCCAGACGAAAAAGTCGTCTTACCCACTAGCATTTATAGAATAAGAGAACTCTCACAGGTACTTAAACATGGATTGAATTGGGGAAGAATTTTTGGAGTTTTCAGAGTGTCAGTGCAAAGACTGTTTGGATTAATCAGAAGTTAATTAATCAAAAAATAGCATAGACAAGTTCATTTTCGAATGAGGAAAGAAAGCTAATGTGAACCTGAAGGACTAACATGGTTAGCCTTCAAAGCATAAGCCCAGTACACCTAAGAGAGGTGTAATGACTTACCCTGTCTATATTGCACCTTCTTCTAGCTTCAAGTCCAAGGTAGGAGTTAAGACATATTTTACTATAGTAAACCTTGTCAGACATCTGAGAAATGGAAAAAAGAGGATTAAAATAAGTTTTGTGGATATAGAAACAAATGTTAGGTTAAGCTCTCCAATCATTTGGTATTCTTTATAATGTATGTATCCAGGCCAATAGCTTTATGTAACATATTGGATACCTTTAATGAAACATAAATAAGTATAGGACCTTTTATTTGAGGAACCATCTGAGTTTTCTTCAGGATGACAATCTAGCACAATGTGGAGCAAACATGCTCAGCAACTTTATACAAGCAGATCTTTTGCACAAGCATATTATAAAGTTTAATGATTTGTTTAATAAATATTGACTAATATCCCATGTGTTTTTCATAAATTTAAAAAAATTAACATTTTTTAAAAAATTTCATTACAAAGTTATTTTAAATAGTTCGCTTAATATGAGGGTGTTTGGATGTTTACTCCATAGATCTTTAACCCAGGAACTTTGTAAGTGTGTTTACATAATTTTTCTTGAGAACTCAACACGGCATTAAATATTTCCTTATGGGATATCATAATGGAAAATAATGACATGTAGCATTGAATAAATTAGCGATATATTTCAGGTAGCATTTCTTTCTTTCTTTTTTTTATTGTTATGTTAGTCACCATACAGTACATCATTAGTTTTTGATGTAGCGTTCCAAGATTCATTGTTTACATGTAACACCCAGTGCTCCATGCAATACCTGCCCTCCTTAATACCATCACCAGGCCAACCCATCACCCCCCGCAAAACCTGCAGTTTGTTTCTCAGAGTCCACAGTCTCTCATGGTTCATCTCCCCCCTGATTCCCCCCCCTTCATTTTTCCCTTCTTTCTCCTAATGTCCTCCAAATAGAGCTACCCTATTGACCCAGCAATTGCGCTACTGGGTATTTACCCCAAAGATATAGATGTAGTGAAAAGAAGGGCCATATGCACCCCAGTGTTCACAGCAGCGATGTCCACAATAGCCAAACTGTGGAAAGAGCTGAGATGCCCTTCAGACGAATGGATAAAGAAGATGTGGTCCATATATATAATAGAATATTACTTAGCCATCAGAAATGATGAATACCCAACTTTTACTCAACATGGATGGGACTGGAGGAGATTATTCTGAGTGAAAAATAAGTCAAGCAGAGAAAGTCAATTATCATATGATATGGTTTTACTTACTTGTGGAACATAAGGAACAGTATGGAGGACATCAGATAGCATTTCTAATAGCCAAATGTAATTGCCTTTAAAAAAAAAAGGGCAGTTTGGCTCAAAATATGACGAAAATGTATATCTGGATGATTTTTGGAAGAATTTCTTAACAGCTTTTGGAAACTTAAATAAGAGACTTAAACTAGCTTTTAACTGATAACCTCTAGTGTTCTGTGGCAAATTGTAATTAATAATGATAACCATGTTAATTATAACCATGTTATTTGTCATATTATAAGTTGCTTTTTTAATTATAAAATTGACTTTGACATTTTCATTCTATTTTATACCTCTTAAGTATTTATTGATTTCATATAACTATATCCCATTTCTCTGTATCTGTTTTAACAAGTACATAAATCAGAAATATACTCTAACAAAGGCTTGACTCATGGAATATGTGAAAAAGACCACTGTCTTGCATTTGTATATACACTTCTCACAAATTATTGCAGCTTTGTTTTTCTAAATATTCTGCTTATAAGCAGTTTCCTTACTCAGTATCTGTCATGTTTATTGAATTTGATGTCTTGAAATTGTATTAGAATAAGCTTTTGGAGGGTAAAAAAGGGATGGAAGTGTTTCTTTTTACTTCATTTTGGTTTCATCATGTGAGGAAATCACTTGGCTCTTGAAGGAGGAAAGTTGTGATGGTGGTTGAAGGAAACATCTACTATTTCTATGCTACTATGTCTAAATAACTAGGCAATTTATCTGACCTTTATGATTTTTAGCCCTGCAAGGCAATGTTTCTGTTATGGCTTGGGTTGTGTTCCCGCAAAAGATTTTGAAGTTCCAATCCCCAGTTCCTAACCCTGAGTTTCTATGAATGTAAACTTATTTGGAAATAGGGCCTTTGCAGGTGATCAAGCTCAAAATAGTGAAGAACTGCTCATATTTTATTAGCATACTATATCTCTTCTGTACACATGTGAAGTGCAATACCCACCAAGGGAATTTTGCAGAATCAAGTAATAGGTTCTAAGACTCTCATAAGCCTTATTTGATACCAGACTACCAAGAAGTATATAAGATGGAAAATACAATTTACAAACATGGAAGCATCAAGCATTCCTCTTCTGCATGTTTCAGTGGCCTATACTGCTTACTTGCAAGAAGAGGATATGTGCATCAAATGAGTGAAGGATCTGACATGATGTAAAAATCTCATGCTCCACAGGAGTCGATATCTTTTGTTACAATTTATAGACATAGTTTCTAGAGTCCTCTCAAGAGATATGCCTAGAGTCATCATACTCAGGGAAGTCTGAAGCCATGGCTTCTAATGAAGTATTTTTAGATCTCTGAGTCCAGATGAAATTTGCCAACAAAGGTTATTTTTAATCATAATCTTTGTTGCTTAGAAACATAGAGGACATACCACCTTATTAAGTTGCCAGGGGAACAGAGTTAAAAAATTAACCTAAGGTCAAATTCTCATGAAAAGGGATAAAAGGCTTTGTTAATCTATTACCCAAAATGCATAGTAACACAATATTAGTGGAATTAAGCTACTCTCTAGTAGTATTTTGCACTTGGAGTAGTATTTCACTGTACTCAGCTCAGTTCTTCAGGTTATAGTATACCCCTAGGAAATGTGAAAACACAGATCTCTTGTAATTTATGCAGAAACCATGATCCACATTAAATAACTACTTCCTTTTTTGAGATAACCATTTCCTTTGGTGTTTCTCTTCTCAGACCTTACTCCTGTGTTCCTAGGACTCTTTGCTGTGGCATACCCTCTGGTCCTTTTATTCCACTGTACCCCCTCAAATATTCTTGCTAACTTAATCATAACTCTTTTGTGCTATGATCTCTTTATCAGGAATTTTCTCCTCTAGGAAATTTACAAAAATAATAACTGTTCTGCTCATAGTCTTGGGCATATATTGCTTAATTAATAAGTTGTTTCCAGATTCTAGTAACATATTTGAATTTAACCAGGAATCTTTAAGTCATTAGCTTCAGGGAATTATTATCATAGGATACTCAGGCAACATATCTAGTATTTAATGGACATTACTTTGGACATGTGTTCTGTTCCAGAGCCCTAATATCATTTAGTCATGTTCTACTGTCCTCATATGTGAAGTTTATTCTATTAAATATTTTATTTTTCTTTTGATTTGTCATTGTGTTATGATGTTAAATCATTTTCTGTTTTCTTGTCCTTATATTTGTGAATAATATATGTTTACTTTTTGTGTTTGAAGCTGACTTTCATGTTTTCTCTTTTTCCTTTTGGTAATTGAACTTTTTACCACTGCTCCAGAACCAGAATTTCCAACAAAATGTGACCACATAAACATACATACAAACTTACAAAGACCCTTCTCAAAAGCAAAAACATATTTAACTTCAATCTTGATCTTGTGCAAACATGGTTCCCTTAGATCTGTACTTTCTAAGAAAAATTTCATAAATCTTGTTCTTCGGATTTTGAAGAGCACCTGAAAACACACACACACACACACACACACACACACACACACACACATCTGCAAAGAATGCAACACATTGGATAATTGAAAAGAACTGTAAGACACCGTAGAGCATATTAATATAAGACTTTTAATAAGGACAAAATATACTATAAATCAGAAGAAAGAGAGTTCAGGCAAGACTTAGGGACCCAAAAACTTCCAGAAGCATCTCCCTTAAGTCCTTGTTATGAACACAAGAATGTGTTTTGTTTCTATATTGAATTACCAAAATTTGTAAAATAAATATTGATTTAGGGAGAGCTACTTGAAATTTTCCAGTGGTGTCTTTCATGAACCTCTGTTTATGTAGTTAAGTCAGGCTAACTGGTTACTCCATGTTTAAGCTATCAGTAAACCAACTGGGTCTAAGTGCCACAAAGGAGTCTCAGATATGAAATACAACAAGATAAATCATTAATTAGCCCAATGCCTTTATCTTGTCCAAGAGAAAGTGTCAGATTCCCAGGCATACCCTGAGATAAGCGCAGAGCTGTGTGAATCCACCTGAAAATAACTTTATCCTAAATTATAACTATATGTTCATTATTGTATGGTCTTTTTATTAAAAATGATAAAAATATCAAAAATTCAAAAAAAAATTGTATTTTTAGAAATGTTAATATGCTTGTATAATCAGATAGTTTTGGCTATATGAAAAATTGTCCCAAGGATTTAATGGTTTAAAACAACAATTATTATTAAGCTCCTGATTCTGCTATTTAGCAATTTGTGCTGGGCTCAGCTAGGCTCTTCTTCTAGTCTAGGAAGTGTTTACTCATGTGTATACAGTCAACTTCCGGGTTGATTGAGTTCTTGTTGCTTTGGAATTATTCATTTCTGCTTTACTGGCCTCTCATGACATGTTTATAGGGTGCTTTCTTTGGTAGGGTTCCCAGAGTGAAAATCTGCAAGGATTTTTGAAGTCTAGTCTCAGAGCTGGTACAGTTTTCTTCATGCCACATTTTATTGGCCTAAGCAAATATCATAGGTTGTGTTATCCAGAAGCAGATACCATGATGGTATTTGGCATGTAAGTCATTTATTATGGATTAACATCTATTAAAGCAAAAGAGAGGAAATAGGATTGGGCCAAGGAAGAAGCTCATCTGCATGTAGGTTCAACAGTCTCAGCCAATGTGGTAAGCTGGAGTAAGGCTTGTCTGTCAGAGTGTTCTGCACTGGGCCACAGAGACTGGACTTATTCTTCTGTCTTGTTCAGGCACTGAAATTAGGAAAAAGAATGACTTTAAGTGACAGTGGCTCTAACAGAGGCAATATCACCACTGTAAGCTCTCTAATGACTATACCTCATAGCTAGACATTCAGTCTTCCATTGAAGGGGAATCTGGGCAAAGCATTTCTGGATCTATTGGAGCAAGTCAGAAGGCCACTCAGATTCAAGGAGAGAGAAAAAAGATTTGGCATCTTAAAACAAGAAGCAGGTAATGTCAACTGTGGCCATGTTTGCATATTTTCATAATATTCAATGATACCTTGAGCACAATTTGTACTTAATACAAATTTATGTAATTGAATTAACTGTTAAAAAGCAAATAAGGTTAATAAGGATAAATAAGGATATCAAGTAGGAGCATTCTGTGGTAAGTAGGTTTGGTAAGCCCATCTACTTTCTTGTTTCTAGGTGAAATTGTATGATCTCTGCTCTTAGGGATAACTATTGTCAACTGTACATTCAGCATCATAAATAAAATTCTTGGGTTGCTAAGTGGTTTCACTTTTTAATTAATGGCCTTTCCTTTTCCCATTCTAGGCAGACTAGGCACTTTGATGTAATTTCACTGTCTAAAATATGATTTGATTTTCAGTCATGTATTAAAATTTGATGTAGCCTGGTCTGCCAAAAAGAAAAACTTGGACAAGAGTCCAAGAGGACTGAGATGTAACCTAAGATGTTCACCTAAATTTTGTTATAATTCTGGGCCGAACATTTCTCATTTGTGGCCTCATCAGTTGTAAAATAGAGATTCCTAACTACTTTGCCCTCTTTATCTTCCACCCTTTTTTTGTAGCACAGATTTTGTGACTCATCTTTTCAAAATATTTTTCTTTTGGAACTTATTCTATCTAGTAAATGCTTCCTGTTAAGTCCTTAGTTAGAGACTTCATTTATCTACTTTTATTTTATTCCACATTGATTTTTCATGGGAGTATTTTTTATGAGTCTATATCTTGGTATCAACTCCCTTCTCATTTTGCAGAAGTGAGCTATCAGACGTATCAGTCTACTTGCCATATGTTCTTCAAGTCAGCAAAAGTAATTGCGGATGAGTAAAGGAAAGCCTGACATTCTTTTTGAAACAACAACAATAATAAAATACTTGAAGGATCTGTTCTTTACATTGGGTAATTCTTGGTAAGTGATGGCTTATGGAGAATAACCCTGACTATGCAGCCTTCAGGAAGATGTTCCCTATTCTTAGTGATGGGTCTCAGCTGTCAGTGTGACAGTCACTTGTCACAAAATCCCCAAACTTTGCACTCTGAATCTAAGCTATAGATTCTAAGCACTATGCCCTGGATGTGACAAATACTGATAAAAGAAAGAGTTTAACAGCTATCTAGAGAAATTCATTGCTATAATACCAACATCTATCGTAAGTGGTAATCATAGTTTAAACTTTCTGTGTGTTGGTAGCACTGTTGCCAACATGTCCTACGGGGAAAAATGTGTCTCACTGGATTGGAAAGAAAACCACAAAATTATGAGTAAACACCCCATCAATAAAGAATGTGCTAGCATAATTAAGAACTATTTGGATATGATATTATTTATTAATATTATATTGGAAAAGGTACCAAGCAGAAACTAACAGAGAAGTATGAGATGAATAACAAAAACAACTCAGACTGAGTAAATTTGGGCCACCCTCTGAGTTGACACTCTATTCACGATTATAAACTAAACCTATTGTTAATGTTATAAATGAGACATATTTAATATGTCCAAGTAGGTCCAAATGTTTTTCTAAATAGCAATTAAAAACCACCAGCAGTCCTTGGCTGAATTTTGAGTAATTCATTTAAAGGGAAATGCTTTCAAAATATATATATTTTGTCCTAGAGTATTTTTTTCTCCTTCTTTGCTTCGGAAGGCAAGAAAGATTGTTAAAAATAGGTGGGGTTGGAATATACCATATTGACAGACAATTTATTCAGGAAATTTTTCTTCAGAAAACAAACAGAATTGGAACAAGGTTTGAGAACAATGGGAAGAAATGAATAGAAATGCTTAATGGATTCTTGTATCACCGGATGCAGAAGTCCCTACTTCATTGCCTTGTGTCCTTTGTCTCAAAGTTCCCTGCCTGTCTTGCCAATTACCATTTCATCAATAAATAAAAAATCACTAAAGGATTTTTTTTTTTTTTGATCCTTGGAGCTCAGGCCCCTCTCAGGCTTAGTATTAAGCAAATTTCCATATTAACTGTGGGGAATGTGAAAAGTTGCAAAAACAATGACAAGAGATTATCACCTCGTGGCCTTCTTCACTGAACAGCTAAATTCTAGTTGGATTTCTATGATTAGTTTAGAACAGCAAGGTACAGAAATATCACCTCACTTAAGTAGGGATCCCCTGATTAAGTTGAGGCACTCAATACATTTGCTTTTGTCAAAAGCTTTACTTTATATTATAGGACTTAAATTATTCTGTATATAATATTTTAAAATTTAGCATTTAGGGGAAACTTCCTATATAAGTGCTAGGTAACTCAAGCTACTAAATTTCAAAACTATTTTTGTCCCCAAATGAGTTAATTCTCTATTTTCCATAATCTCTTAAACACTTCACTTGGAAATAGAAGACATGTTTCACCAAGTGCCTGTTTAAATTTAAATTCCACAGCTACAGGATCAAGTAGGCAGTAACTTGGCAAGTGTATTTTTTCTAGTCTTTAAGGTAAAGAAACTAAGATGAAGCATGAAATAGTTAAGATCATTAATTGCATATATACAGAATCTTGCATTTTATCTGGGTTATAAATCTTTCAGTTAAGTCAGCTGAATTCAGATTTGCTTTTTATTTATGATCTTTTCTTAGATTCTTGAAATGGATAAAGCGAAATTAAAAGAAGATATTCATCAGCACACATTGTTGTGACTTATAAAGATCATGTTACTCCTTCTTATCAGAACTGATCCGCAGTTGACTACTCACTCCCCCTGACATTGAGTCACTGCCATATTCTCCACCCAGCTCCAAAATAAAGTAGCAGATTTTTAAGGGTGGAATAAGAAAAGCACAGGTGGTACCACCTACTGTAAATCCTTTAGTTCTTCTTAGCTCAGTAACAGCTGTTGGTCTTTTCACAGTTTGTTAAAAGCAAAACAAGGCATACAATGTGGGCTATTGACATTGTGCAACAATACCATTTGTTTGCTCAGATCATGACAACCAATGGCAACTTGAGAAATGTTTCCTTTTCAGGCTTTCGGTAAAAAAAATCTTCAGGCCTGACTCTCTACCTTCCAAACAGTGCCCTGGATCTATTGATTAATTCTGAACACAATACAAATTATATAACTACCGTGTTTTTTAATCTCACTAATCTGAGAATGTATATTATATAGTTTAAAGAAATTTTAAGAATTAATGAGCATCTGTTTCATCCTGTCTAGGCATATGGGGGAGAGAGGTGAAAAGAAAAGGGAACAAACTGTTTTGAGGCTTGTGGTAATGTTGCCTTAAATGCCCCCTTTCAGGATAGGACTTCCCTCTCTCATCTTTTACAAGAAGCTAGACTTTCCAGTCATAGAGTGTTAGTGACTACAGCAAGAAGTAAAATTGCATATCTTCAATTAGGACTGGGCCACTGAAGAAGAGTCTTAGGTAAAGGGCTGGCTGATTATTAGGAAAAAAAGTCTTATTGGAGTAATTAAAAGGAGGTGACACATTTGGGCTTGATTGAGGCTATCTTCAGGATCCAGTATGGTTCACCTTGATGGATAAAATATGTGATAGGATTTTCTAGATCACAGCATTAGTCAAGCAAAATGTGTGTTTCCATTTGATCTATTCTGAAACAGGATCCTAAGTAAGGCATAAATAGACAGTAGAAAGCAGTCAGAAAATAGCTCCTAGGGAGCAAGGTTTACAACAAGATCAGCCTGCCCAGGACGATGAAGTCTGAGGATATCCTGATATCCTGAAAATTTATTCAGAATTACATCAGCAACTAGGTAAGGCTGAGGCTGTGTATTAGTAATGATTAAGCCAAGAGTTGACAGGAGTTGGAAAAGACTAAAGTAAATTAAAGAACTTATAGCAGTGACTCTGTAACACTAAGCATTTGTAAGAATAAAGTTCAGCATATTATACAGAAGATAATTGCAAGTCTTCCTGTAGTTCTATAATCAATTCCAGGAATTTGCATTTTGAAACCCCAGACGATTTCAATATAGAAGATCCTTCCCCCCAAACTGCAGTTTATAAGCAATTCTTATTGTCTATAAAGGAAATAAGTGAATGCCTAAACAAACATAATAAATGATAAAAAAACAGTACATTGCAGTGAGAGGTTTGGGCATCAGGGACAGTGTTAGGATTGTTTTGAATTCAATTTGACTGTAAGAATATTCATCAGGGATTAATGTAAAGAGGGAGAGAATCTCAGAGAGATGTAAAATGGTTAGCAGATGTATGCAGGTGCGTCATCTCATATTATACTCACTCTAAATATCTATTCCAGGGGAATAGCTCCTATTAAGGCATAGGGCAGGGCAGGGTGATATCTAAAAGATAACACTCTGTGGGGAGCCTGGGTGGCTCAGTCCATTAGGCATCTGCCTTCGGCTCAGGTTATGATCTCAGAGTCCTGGGATAGAGCCCCAAATTGGGCTCCCTGCTCAGCAGGGTGTCTGCTTCTCCCTCTCCCTCTACCCCAACCCCCCCCCGCTTGTGCTCTCTCTCTTTCTCAAATAAATAAAAATAAAAATAAAATCTTTAAAAAAATGTACTCCTAATTCTTTCACTTCTAACTCAAACGATTCCTTCCTCTCTCTTCTTTCTCTCTTCCTTCCTCCCTCCCTCCTTCCTTCCTTCCCATCTTTTCTCTTTTCTTTTCTTTCCCTTTCCTTTGCTTCTCTCTTTCTTTTTCTTTTCTTTTCTCTTTTCCTTTTCTTTTCTCTTTTCTTTTTTCTTTCCCTCCCTCCTTCCTTCTTTCCTTCCTTCTTTCCTTCCTTCTTTCCTTCCTTCTTTCCTTCCTTCCTTCCTTCCTTCCTTCCTTCCTTCCTTCCTTCCTTCCTTCCTTCCTTCCTTTTCTCAAAACTGAAGAAAACCAATACTGAAGAAAAAAATACTATCCCTTTACAGGAAACTATCCAACAGAGAAAGAGTGTGTTCAAACATCATAAAATGGGTATCTCCTCCCAATAGCAAATTTCAACATTGCTTAAGTGTCTTAGTTTGGGCCTTGTTTTACATAAGCCTACATGTTTGTAAAGATTTTAGGCATCTTCTGATTTCTTCCCACCTGTATTCCAGCCAATGTTCCCTTTTTAAAATTTTCCGTTGATACATATGTGCCATCTGGCAGGTCCTTGTCAATAATCTTACCATCGATGACCATTGTGTAGTCCTTGCATCCCCAAAAGTTAAGCCACTTTTAACTTTCTACAGTGGATGGATCTGTTGTTCCACAATATTCACGAAGTGGCATGCATTTGCAACTTCTCAGTTTATTTTCATTTCTAATGTAGTGATAAAATAATAAATATAGGCATTGTGTTGAGGATAAAAAGGTAAAAAGTCTTCACATTTGAGATGTTCTTTATAGTACATATTTATGTCACTTTAATAATTCAGATGTCTAGCATTTTGGGGGGTCCCCTTAACAGTTTAACATTTTAATTTCTTAATATTTGATTGAGCTAACACTGATAAAGTCTGTTTTTATTAAACCTAATACTTTTAGCCTAATATTTATATTTATATGATACTGATAATATTAAGATTTCTCATACATTCTGAGTACATTTACTTTGGGTTTCTATTTTGTGTTACTTTTTTTTTTTTTTTAGCTACTGCCTTTTTCTTGTTAAATCACATTGATTTCTTCTCCTTAGCTCTCCTTCTGTTTGTAATATTTCTATGTCAACATCTATGTAATGTTTATGTGTTGCATACATAGAATCCTACATGTAAAAGTGCCAAAATGTCATTTGATTCATGTTTAATTAAAGCTATGAGTACATAAAGAGCATCTTCTTTCAAATCTACCCAAATTCATCAGGAAAAAAAATCTGTAATAGGGGAATACCTTCCTCTGCTTCTCTTAACCAAAACAAATCAGTCATTTAACAGCAAGTATGTCAGGAACTCAATGAGGAATATTTTTGTTTAATTTGCTTAATCGTATAATTGCACAGTACAGAGCTTAAGATGCCGGTGAACCCAGAAAAGGTCCAAATTCTCCATCTGCATTACTATGCAGTGGTTTTACTTACACTGTCAATTTGCCTCTTGATCATTTTTCCTCTAGTTTAATACCATTCTTAACTAATATTATGAACTGTAGACTATTTTGCAGACTTTATTTTTTTTATTTATAAATATTTTTTTAAATAAACTGTAGCAAGTGCCTGGGTGGCTCCATCGGTTAAGTGTCTTCTTTTAGCTCACGTCATGATCCTGGGATCCTGGAATGGAACCCCAGGTTGGGCTCCCTGCTTAGTGGGGAGTCTGTTTCTCCCTCTCTCTGTATGCCTCCTCCTGCTTGTGCTCTCTCTCTCTCAAATAAATAGCATCTTAAAATATATAAATAAATAAAATAAACTATAGCAAAAAAAAAAAATACATATATATATATTACTATACTTTCTGAATTGGACCGTAGTATTTCTTTTCCATGTCCATTTCTTTCCCATATAATATTGTGATATTTTTCTGAAACTTGCTGGTGACTAGCATTCTTCCTTTCAATTCACAAATGTAACTATAAATATTTTTTGCTTTTTTTAATGAGACAATAAACTTATTTTTTATAATATATTTTATTTTATTTTATTTTTTCAGTATTCCAAGATTCATTGTTAATGCACCACACCCAGTGCTCCATGCAATACGTGCCCTCCTCAATACCCACCACCAGGCTCACCCAACCTCCTACCCCCCTCTCACCCAAAACCCTCAGTTTGTTTCTCAGAGTCCACAGTCTCTCATGTTTCATCTCCCCTCCTATTTCTCCCAAATCACCCCTTCCTTCTAATGTCCTCCATATTTTTCTTATGCTCCACACATAAGTGAAACCATAAACTAACTTATTGATTGAGATTTTACCCAAGTAAATTTCTGTGTCACCACATGACTTGCTTACCCTCAGACTTAGAACTTTCAATCACTACTCTGAATATATGATTCTTACATTAATTTAAATTGCTGTTCAGGTTGCTGTTAAGAAATATATAAATCATTATGTCCACATTTTTATAATATGAAAATGATAATAAGGTATCGCTTATAGTTATTCTGATAGTGCATAATTAATAAAACAATTTATTCGTATCTTTTGTTTCTTCTTATGACCTCATTTTCTCAGTCAGTGTTAATTTATTTTTTGCCTTTTTTCCACAATATATGACAAAATAACATAAAACCAAACACACAAAATATATACAGCATGATTATTATAAGGTAGACAATATTAGAACATACCACTCAGTGAAAGAATACAACTTTGTCAGCATCCCTAGTTGATAATGTATATGCTCCATTACCATCACAATCCTTTTCCCTCCTACCAAATGTAACCACTATCCTGACTTATAGTAATCATTTTCCTTACCTATAACTGTTAAAGGATATGAGTCAAGCCTTTGATCTGTAGAAATTTCCACAGTTGTGAGTTTTGCCAATTGCATATTCACTGTATAATTACTGTTTAACATTTCTCTGTCGTTGTATCCCTGCAAAGTATCACATGGATCCAGAGGCTGGATCAAAACCGGGTCCAAGGCTGTTGGCCAGTGGGAATTTCTTAAATATGGTTCCTATTTTTAGTGGGTGGGATCATAGTAGTTTTGATAATTTTTTTAATATCTACTGTGATAAGATGTTCCAGACCCATTTTGAATTTCCTGCCCCAGACTTAGAGGCAGCCATTTTTCCAAGAAGCCATAGTCTCTGGAATGGGCAGTCATTTTTTAAATGAGTAGTATGGATACTCATTGCTACTGGGCTAATCACTGATTTGTCCTTTGCTGAGGACAGCATTAGGGAATGTGTGTGCGTGCACATTTGTTTAGTGTGTGTTTAGTGTTTATCTTTATTTCACCATGCAAAGAAGCCTGGTTGTCAATAACAGAGGAAGAACTGGAATATTCTGTAATTTGCTTTGTCCCACATTAAACGCACAGCATGCTTGCCTCACATTTCCTCTCCTTGAATATATCAAATATTTTTATTTATTTTCTTATTGTATGCAAACTTGTCTGTGGAAAGTATAAAGAATGACGGAAACAGTAGTATTATAAAAGAAAAAAAACTGATGATAATTTAATTTTCTTCCTCTTTTAAATCTTTTACTCTATTTTCCCCAGTGCCCAAATAATTTTTCTTTTTTTATAAAGTCAGTATATTTATGAGAACATTCCTTGGTGTTGGTCATGCTAATTCAGTATTCACAGGTATATAATGTGATTTTTATTGTGTTTTAAAGTATATAATTTTAATATATATGTATTTTATGTGTAACTTTTGTATTCTGCCCTCTTACTGTTGCTTTTTCTTTTTTTTTTACTGTTGCTTTTTCTTAAATTAAAAAAAATTTAACATATTTGATCTTATTTGCCTCTCTTAATATTTGCACCTTTCTTTTGGGTCCATTTTATCATTTTGTTCCTTACATTTTTAATATATTTTTTAAATTTTGAAATAATTTCAAACTTATGGAAAAATTAAAAGCACAATACCAATAACATTATATATAACATTTTGGATAAATGTTTTTTTCATGGTTATGATCATCACCATATAATTTACCATGTATTTCCTATACAAAGGACTTCATACAACAAATTACAATAAACTATCAAAATCAGGAAATTAACATAGATACGTTATTGCCATCTAATCCTTAGGCACATTCATGTTTTGCCAATTATCCCTCTCAAGACTTTCTCAGATTTTGCCGGATTTGTAAACTAACAAATTAAGCTATTGTAGCTTCATGGATACTAACCATATGCATGTGAACCTTGGGTTAGAGAGAAAAGACTTTTATTCAGTAGAGCAAGCAAAATGAGCCTCAGACTTGTGTCAAATTCTCTTACTCTCCAATTCCCATGGAGATGATATGGTGTGTTTTAGGAAGTTGCTGCCGATGTGGTAGGATTGTACCACAGATAAAATCTTTGAGCCTAGGAAACCTCCATATTTTTGTAATGAGCTGAAAGCTCTTCTCCCTAACTTTTGCCCTAGAGAGAGACATTATCCTTTTAATTAGTTATTGAAGTTAGCAAACAAATCTGCTATCTGCTTCACAGAAAAGTACCATCTCTCTCTCCCAGGGCTGTTTGTTTTACAACCATTTTGAAGAGCACAAGACAAATTCCAGCTGTACCTGTATTCACAAGAGCTGTCAAAATGTGAAAAACTAACAGAAAATTATCTGCCAACATCCCAACAATGTATTTTATTTGTTGTGTCTCCTTGATCTCCTTCAGTGGGCAAGGACTTCTCAGTCATTCTTTGACTTCCATCATCTTAACATTTTTTGAAGAGTACAGATTCCTTATTTTGTAGTGTCTCTCAATTTGGGTGGCTCTATCCTTTTTCATACATTGAGTCAGTTTATGATTTTTGGTAAGCATATTGTAGAAACAATGCTCTCATCTCCATGCATCCTATTCAATTTGTCTCATTACTAGAAATGCTAACTCTTAATCACTTTATTAAAGTAATATCTACCAGATTTCTCCATTAAAAATTATTACTTTTCCCATTTAATTTAATAAGTATTTCATGGGAGGGCACTTTGTAAATATCCTATTCCTCATCAATATTCACCATGCATTTTATTATCTGTTAAAAATTTTTGCCTGAATTCATTATTACTTTGATGGTTAACAAATGGTGATTTTCTAAATCTGTTCTTCCATTCTGCACTATTCATTGCATTCTAGCTTAGCGTTTTCTCGTTTGTATTTTCATTTATTTCTTTATATTAGTTTAGATTTGTGGATTTCTACTTCATTTAGTGGATTGCAATTCATTCCTATCATCATTTATTTTACTTCTCAAATTTTCCAAGATTTGGCAACAGGGAAAAACTTCAAGTCAATTTCAGTGGTTTTTGATAGTTTTACAGTACTGACATTAATAGCAAAGAACAGTTTTTAGAAAGCAAAATATGGATATTAGGTAGGCTATTTTCATTGGGTGTTAATTATTCACAGGCCTTCACAATGGACAAAGATGAGAGATACAATTTGGTCATACATTTATTGCTATATTATATTTATATTTATTTCCACATCTACCCCTATATATGGAAAAAGGTGAATTCATACTGATAACTCCAATTCCAATTCTATATACAAAATTGTTCAAGAGGGAAAGGGAGTGAAAGGACAACAGGTAAAGAGAAGGAACTCGGTATTTCATTTTAATTTGAAAATGTTTCCTCATTTTTATCTAACGTTTCTCTTAAGGTATTGTGATCGTTATTGATTCTTATGTTTCTTCTGATTTAGTCTTTTCCAGTTTTTAAAACTCTAATTCCTTCTTGAGTTCTCCATCTTATTTCTGAGATTTTCTTATTCTGACTTATGTTTGTATAAAATGTGTTTTATTCTTATCATTGAGTATATTTTGAAATAATATATTTTTCATTTGTTTTTTGGGTATGCTTTATGAAGTGCTTTCACTGTAGGGGTGTTTTCGTATGCCTTTACCTTTTTCCCCTCCTAATGGCTTTGTAAAGGATTTGACTTTAATATATTTTTTGCTCTTCTTAATGAAAAATTGGTTTTCCTGGCTTTTTAGAATGAGATGTGATCCAGGTTAGTTTTTATAAGTTTGTGGGTTTCAAGAGTTTACGAAGCTCAGACTGTTCCAGTTGCTTTGGACCTTATGTTTGCCATTGTAGACGTATTAAAGATTTATGCATGGAGAAAATTTGCACATGTTTATAAATAGCATTATATTGCACATACAATTTTGAAACCTGCTCATGAATATTTTTCATATCAAATAAGTATACTTCCAATTGACAAATGTAATAACCTGGAATTAATTTTAAGTAGTATCTACTAATCTGCTTTCTTTATCATTTTGGAGGAGTTGAAATTTGCATATAAAATAGATGGTAACATGCTATAATGGTAAATGTTTAAAAATTTGATACATGTAAATACATATACAGAGATGAAATACGTCATTGAGACCATCCTTACATTGTTTTGAAAGTAGAAACTCTGTCCTGAATGATTAATTTTCCTTCTGAATTTTAATGAGTTTTATTTTATTTTATTTTATTTTTATTTTTATTTATTTTATTTTATTTTTTTTAATTAAAGCATAATGTATTATTTGCCCCAGGGTACATGTCTGTGGATCTTTAGGTTTACACATTTCACAGCACTTACCATAGCACATACCCTCCTCAATGTCCATAACCCAACCACCCTATCCCTACCCGCCCCTACCCCCCAGCCACCCTCGGTTTGTTTCATGAGTTTAGGAGTCTCTTATGGTTTATCTCCTTCCTGATCCCCTCTTGTTTCATTTCCTTCTCCCACCCCCCACAACTCCCCACCCTGCCTCTCAAATTCTTCATATCAGAGAGATCATATGATAATTGTCTTTCTCTGATTGACTTA
>CM052898.1:159956789-160008671 GCA_028534135.1 Potos flavus
AAGAATGCATCCATTTCTTCTAGGTTGTTTAACTTATTGGCATATAGCTGTTGATAATAATTTCTGATGATTGTTTCTATTTCCTTTGGATTAGTCGTGATCTCTCCCCTTTCATTCATAATTTTGTTAATTTGGGTCTTCTCTCTTTTCTTTTGGATTAGTTTGGCCAGTGGTTTATCGATCTTATTGATTCTTTCAAAAAACCAACTTCTGGATTCATTGATGCGTTCTACTGTTTCTCTAGTTTCTAACTTGTTGATCTCTGCTCTACTCTTGATTATTTCCCTTCTTGTGCGTGGGGTTGGCTTAATTTGTTGTTGATTTTCCAGTTTTTTAAGGTGTAAATAGAGCTGGTGTATTCGGGATTTTTCAACTTTTCTGAGTGAGGCTTGGATGGCTATGTATTTCCCCCTTAGGACTGCCTTTGCCGTGTCCCATAGGTTTTGGACCGATGTGTCTTTATTCTCATTGGTTTCCTTGAATTGTTTAATTTCTTCTTTGATTTCCTCATTGATCCAGTCATTCTTGAGCAGGTTGGTCTTTAGCCTCCAAGTGTTTGAATTCCTTCCAAACTTTTTCTTGTGGTTGAGTTCCCGTTTCAAAGCATTGTGGTCTGAGAATATACAGGGAATCATCTCAATTTTTTGGTTCATGAAGCATGGACTGGATCCCCCGCCAGTCTCTCTTTCATGCGGTTGGTGCCCTTCCTGGGAACATGGGCTTAGGCCCGTGCCTGTGACCACCCACTTCCACTGATTGCTCCTTAAGTTCTTTTGCTCTTTTTAAGAGTTTTTAACTGGACTCTAGGTTAATGCTGGTCTCCAAGCACAGGGCACTTTCCTTTGGGGTATTACTGTCCTTGGGTCGCTTCTGGTGGCTCCCTCCCCCTTCTGTTTATCCTCCAATATAAGTTCCCATGTTCCCACTCTGCTTTACCTCTCCGCTGCTGCCTTCTGCTCCTGTAGAGATCCAGAAGTAAAAAATCTTACTTTTCAGGCTGATATCATGGTGTTCAACGTGTTCTGGTAGATATCCAGCTCACTTTAGGGGCCATGTTGTAACAGCATCTCCTACTTCTCCGCCATCTTGCCCTCCGAAACTCAGAATTTATTAAATTCCTCAGAATATACAGGAGGTGAGAGGCAGTCTTAAAGTTAGGAGTCAATTTAATCTTTCTACAGACTCTATGCTATTCAGCATTGCTCTTTTTCTATTTATATGTCACTTCACTCTTAGAATTGCATTTTTATATACAATTTTATATACACCTTACATACAGTTATCCTCAATTTAATTTTTAGAGTAAGAATGAAATGGGCAAGTCAGATGTTAATTTTGTTTTTATTTTTATTTATTTATTTTTTAAAGTGTTTTATTTTTATTTGCTTTTATAATAATCATTTTTTTCTTCTTATTTTTTATTGTGTTATTTTCCTTTCCTTCTCCTGATGTCCTCCATGTTATTCCTTATGTTCCATAAGTAAGTGAAACCATATGATAATTGACTTTCTCTGCTTGACTTATTTCACTCAGCATAATCTCCTCCAGTCCCATCCATGTTGATGCAAAAGTTGGGTATTCATCCCTTTTGATGGCTGAGTAATATTCCGTTGTATATATGGACATTTTCTTTATCTATTCATCGGTTGATGGGACACCCAAAAACAGATAATCATGTCAAAATATGGGCAGAAGACATGAACAGACACTTCATCAATGAAGACATACAAATGGCTAGCAGACATATTTATTTATTTTTTTTACATAAGGAAGCTGAAGTTTCATTTTCAATGCAGGCAGTACAGCAAGAGACATGCCTAATTATAGTCTAACAAAGATAGAAGTCTGACTAAAACTTCAAAGAGTTTTCTTGGACCACAAAAAATGCCTTTGTATTTGCCATCCCTTTTCTCTGTGTGCTTCCAAATTCAATAGTTTATACTATTAAGATGTCTACTAGACTGTTATTTCCTTTTCTCTTCTCTTTCTCTTGTCTTGAATTGTCTATTTTTATATTTTCCCATCTTGTCCTATCTTATCCTGTGTAGTCCTGTCCTGCCTTGTCTTGTTTTGTCTTCTCTTTCTTTCACAATTTTCAGTAGCTTTCTATTTGCTTTTCTTTAGCAAATTTCTAAATCTTAATTGACAAAGGTGTGCTCAAGCTGGTCCATCCCTAAATAACACTCACATTTATTCTGCTACATTGTCCCACTCATCCAGTATACCTCAGCCATGTCTGTGTTTTTATTGTTCCTACAATATGCTGGGTTCATTTCCAGTTTGTGCTCTGTATACTTGCTTTTCTTCTTCCTAGAATGATAACTTTCTAATTTTGCCATTTCTTGTAATTATTTTATTATTCTGATGGCCATAAGTCTAATATGGGTCTTACAGGACTAAAATCAAAGTGTCAGAAGGGCTGGTTCCTTCTTGGGGCTCCACAGGACAATCTGTCCTTTGGCTTTTCCAACTTCCAGTGGAATTTGGCATCCCTTGGCTTGTGGCTACATCACTCCAATACCTGCTTCTGTCTTCACATTGCCTTCTTTTCTGTTGTTCAACCTCCCTCTGTATCCCTCTTATGAGGACCTCTGTGATTACATTTATGTTCTACCAATGTAAATGAGAATAATCTTTCCATCTCAAGATCCTTAACTTAGTTACATCTTCAAGGACCCTTTTGTCATATAAAGTGATTCACAGGATCCAGGATTGGGATTTTAGAGCTGTTATTTAGCCTACAATAAGAGAACAGAAAAAAAAAAAAAATTCTGATCTATTTGGACATCTGTATTATAAATAAATTAACAGGAAACTTAGAAGATTTCAAACAATTCTAACCCATATATGATTACCCATCATGGATATTCTCTAGTTTTTCTTGATGCTAACCTTAAAACTGAACTGGTACTTACAGATAAAGAGATAATCAACTCCACGAAATATTACTGATAAATGTAGATATTTTGAAGATTTTTCATGGATACATAGGAGTGTTTATACTATATAACAAGAAATTTAATGAAAATTTCATTTATATATTTATATTACTCCATAAATTACTCTTTCTGCCATTGCTCACCAGACCTTATTCTTATCCTTGCACTTTCCCAAATCAATCTTTAATAGTACATCTATTTTTTTCTAAACATTATCATATATATTCCAAGTTCTCTCAGTTCTAACAGGTAGATTCAAGGCTCTCTTGTTCTAATTTCAGAGTAGACTTATTTAAATATTAATTTGTGCATGATGCTTCTCTCTGTAGATGATGAGGATAAAGGTGGGCTAATCATTTTGCTACAAAAATATGTGCTTTTTTATATTATTAAACAAGTTTAAAAAATATTCTTAAAAGAATTCAAATTACCTATATTACCTCTGTGGGTTAAAATAAATCAGATTGGAGTCTTACTTATCTCCTAGAGAACTATATCTCAGAAGTAAATTGAGACAAGTTTTTACAGAGTTCTAAAGAAATAGATGATAGTTGACCACTTTTTAAGGTTCTCTGGATAAACAGAAATAATGTACATATATACATTAAGGTATATACATATATTCATTATCTCTTTATCTGTAAGTACTGAGTTCAGTTTTAAGGTTAGCATCAAGAAAAACTAGAGAATATCCATGATGGGTAATCATATATGGTTTAGAATAGTTTGAAAACTTCTAAGTTTCTTGGAAATATTTTTGATGTATATATACAAAGTATATGCAATATATGCTATGTATGTTATTTAGCAATATTATATGTGGCATAATTATAATTGTTTTATAATGTTATACATAATATACATATATGTAATTATAATTTTTATAATGTTATATATTACATATATTATATATGCCATAGATATATACGTTATATACATATATAATATACACATATTTTATATATATGTACATATAGATACTTTTATGAGGAATCGACTCAGGTGATTATGGAGGCTGAGAAGTCTGAAGACTTGAAGGCTTGAAATAGTGTAGGTATTCTTCCACACTGAGGCCAAAGGCCTGAGAACCAGAAAAGCCAATGATGTAAATTCCAATCTCAGTGAAACACTTTTGGCTGAAGACCCAAGAAGAGCTGATGTTTTAGTTCAAGTTCAAATACCAGAAAAGACCAATATCCTAGTTCAAAGCATGTAGGCAGGAGGAATTCCCTCTTATCCAAGGGAAGGTCGGCCCTTTTTTTCTATTCGACATTCAGTAGATTGGATGAAGCTTACCTACATAAGGGAGGGCAGTCTGCTTTACTCAATTTACTGATTCAAATTGTTAATCTTATCCATAAAGATTCTTACAAACATACTCCAAATAATGTATGACCAAATAGCTGGGTACCCTCAATGTCCAAATTGACACATAAAATCAACCCTCATGGTTGACAAAGAAATTCATACCTAGCCAGGTTATCACACACATATAATGGCAAAATAAGAATAATTTTAGAAATGCACATATATAATGGCAAAATAAGAATCATTCTAGAAATGCAAGGTTATGAAATATCTTACCACATGCCCTTGCTAAGATACTTAAAATAATCAATAAAGTAACAAATAAAAATTTAAAATTCACTTTTTCATGGTTTGAGGAAGATATTCTATCCCCAACGTAAGTCACCAGTGAAATTGGATAGCAGAATAGTGGAAATTAATTTGCAAAAGACTGAACACAAAGCAAGAAAAAAATAAAATAATTTGCACCTATGATTCAAAATTATTAAAATAGATAGACCAGGAGATGGACAGAGAAGATGGTGGCAGAGTAGGAGGAGCCTAGGCTTATCTTGTCCCATGAACACAACTAGATAACTATCAAATCTTCCTAAATACCCAGAAATCAACCTGAAGACTGACAGAACAAACTCCACAACTAATGAGAAAAGAGGCCGCCACATCAAAGAAGGTAGGAAGTGTGGAGATGTGCTTTAGGGGAGAGACAGATCACGTGGGTGCTGTGGAGGGGAGGGACTGTGGTCATGGAGAGGGGTGAGAGAGTACAGCACACAGGGGAACACACAGGGAGAACATTTCCCCAAAGCTATTGACTGGGAAAATGAGAAGGGCCTATTTTTGTGAGTTCTTGCAACAATTAGGGGACAGAAGGAAAACAAACAACTTAGGGCAGATGGCTATGGAAACAGTGATTTGAAGAACACCTGAGGCACACAGGAGGGGGAGAAGGGTGGAGATTATTTGCTCTTCTTAGAGCACACTACTGAGAGCCAGCATTCACAGAGAAGCCTCTCCAGTGACAGAAGAGCTGTCCTGTGCCATTTCCATCCCCCACTCCTCAGCATAAAAACAGCCACCTTCAGGGAGCATTGTGGTGCCCACACTGGTTGCCTAACTTCTTTACATCAAGTCCCACACCCAGTATACTGATGCAACTGCCCTTTTTAGTCAGGTTTGCCTCAGTCCAAGAGTGGTGGGCCTCTCCCGCAGAAGACTAGCACAAGCCCCAAGCCCCTGCCCACACCATGTCTCTAAAGCCTAGAGTTTTAAAGGTCAGCAAGCTTGGCTTGGGATAGAATCTGGTGGTCACTCTGTTGCTCCTGGAGAGAAGACAGGCAAAAAACCCAGAGGCAGACAATGTGGAAATAGCAATCTGAACAACGCCTGTGACACACAAGGGACATTATTTGCTCTTCTCAGAGTACTTCTCTATTAGATAGCATTCATGTCTCTGGGGGATAAAAGATCTGGCTGGCAGCATTTCCCTCCTCCGCCCCTCAGCATAAACACAGAGCCACCTGGAGGAAGCAGCATAGCGCCAACATAGGTTGCCTCACTTATTTACACCATGTCACACCCCCCAGTGCTCTGGTGGAACTGTCCTCCTCAGTCAAGCTTACATCAGTCACAGAGTGGCAGGCCCCTTCCCGAGAAGATCAGCAGAAACCTCTGCCCCCACAGCATCTCCTGATCAAAGAGTTCTTCAGGGCTTCAGTTCTAGTGGAAGTAGTATCAGGTCTCATTTAACAAGCAGACCAGAGTGCACCTAGTTAAAATTCACCACATTCTAGCCAAGGGACAAGTGCTACCTACCACAGGCAAGGAGAGCCTCTGAAGATGACTGGCCTGAAGGATAGAACAGCCAAAACAACAGCAGAGTACCCACAGCACATACCAGAAGCACTCCCTGAAGCGCCAGGCTCTAGACACTACTCGATCTCTTCTTCATAAAGCCATTACTCTCAGGAGCAGGAACATAGAAGGCAGAGACTTAGATGAAATGCCAAGAAGGAGGAATTCATTCCAAATGAAAGAATAAGAAAAGGCCATGGCCAAAGATCTAAGCAAAACAGATATAAGTAACATGCCTGATGAAGAATTTAATGCTCTTCATAAGAACACTCACTGGGCTTCAGAGAAGAATGGAACATGTCAGAGAGACCCTTATCACAGAGATAAAAAGGTTAAAAAGGAATCAGTGAGAAATGAGAAATGCAATAACTCAGATTGGAAACAGGCTTGATGCAGTGAACAGCAGGCTTAAAGACAGAGGAATGCGTTAGACGTATAGAAGTGATATTAGCGATATAATGGGAAAAAATGAAGCTGAACTAAAAAGAGGAAGAGTAATTATGGAATACGAGAATAGACTTAGGGAACTCAGTGATCCCATCTAATGTAATAACATTCCTATTAAGGAGTCCCAGAAGGATAAAAGAGAGAAAAGGGGGGCAGAAAATTTATTTCAGGAAATAATAGCTGAAAACATTCCTAATCTGGGGAAGGAAACAAACATTTAGATCAGTGGACTCAGGGAACTCCTGTCAAAATCAACAAAAGCAGGTCAACACCAAGATATATTGTAATTAAATTTCTAAATATAGTGCTAAAAAAAATCTTAAAAGGAGCAAGACAAAAGGAGTTCTTAACTTACAAGGGAAGACCCATAACCATAGCTTCAAATTTCTCCACAGAACATTGGCAAGCCAGAAGAGAGTGGCATGATGTATTCACAGTGCTGAATGGGAAAAATCTGCAGCAAAGAATACTCTATCCAGCAAGGTTATCATTCATAATAGAAGAAGAGATAAAGGGTTTCCCAAACAAGAACTAAAGGAATTTCTGACCATTAAACTAACCTTGCAAGAAATATTAAAGAGGACTCTGAGTGCAAAGGAGACACCAAAAAAGACAAAGACAAGAAAGGATCAGGGCAAATCTCCAGAAACAATGGCAAAACAAGTAATAAAATCACACTAACTGCATTTCTATCTATAATTACTTTGAATGTAAATGGTCTAAATGCTCCAATCAAAAGACGTAGGGTTTCAGAATGGATTAAAAAAAAAATAGGAAACATCAATATACTGCTTACAAGAGACTCACTTTAGACCTAAAGAAACCTGCAGATTGAAAGTGAGGGGATGGAGATATATTTGTCATGCAAATAGGTGTCAAATTAAAATCTTGAATGAAAGAGAAGAGATCAAGACCAACACTAAGGAAATAAAAAGAATTTAAGAACATATTATGAGCAACTGTATGCCAACAAATTAGGCAATCTGGAAGAAATGAATATATTCCTGGATTCTTATAAACTACCAAAACTGAAACAGGAAGAAATAGAAAACCTGAATAGAACCAAATAGCAAGGAAATTGAAGTAGTAATTAAAAAATCTCCTGACAAACAAGACTCCAGGGCCAGATGGCTTCCCAAGGGATTCTACCAAACATTTAAAGAAGAATTAATACCTATTCTTCTGAAGCTGTTTGAAAAAATAGAAATGGAACAAAAACTTCCAAATTCGTTCTATAAGGCCAGCATTGCCTTGATCGCAAAACCAAAGACCCCATCAAAAAGAATTATAAACCATTATCCCTGATGAACAGGGATGCAAAAATACTCACCAAGATAGTAGCCAATAGGATCCAACAGTACATTAAAAGGATTATTCACCATTGTCAAGTGGGATTTATTCCTGGGCTGCAATGATGGTTCAACATTCACAAATCAATCAGTATGATCCACCGCATCAGTAAAAGAAAGGACAATTACCATATGATCATCTCAATTGATGCAGAAAAAGGATTTGACAAAATACAGCATCCTTTCTTGATTAAAACTCTTCACAGTGTAGGGATAGAGGGAACATACCTCAATATCATAAAAGCCATCTCTGAAAAGCCTACAGTGAATATCATTCTGAATGGGGAGAAACTAAGAGCCTTTCCCCTAAGGTCAGGAACGCAACAGGGATGCCCACTCTCACTACTGTTGTTCAACATGATGCTACTAGAAGTCCTAGCCTCAGCAATCAGATAACAAAAAGAAATAAAAGGCATTCAAATTGGCAAAGAAGTAAAACTCTTACTCTTCGCAGATGGCATGATACTTCATGTGGAAAACTAAAAAAACTCCGCCTCAAAATTGCTAGAATTCACACAGGAATTCAGCAACATGGCAGGATATAAAATCAATCCACAGAAATCAGTTGCATTTCTATAGACTAACAACGAGATAGAAGAAAGAGAAATTAAGGAGTCATCCCATTTACCATTGCACCCAAAACCATAAAAAACCTAGGAATAAACCTAACCAAAGAGGTGGAGGATCTGTACTCTAAAAGCTACAGAACACTTACAAAAGAAATGGAGGAAGACACAAAGAGATGGAAAAACATTCCATGCTCATGGATTGGAAGAATAAACATTGTTACAATGTCTATGTTGCCCAGAGCAATCGACATGTTCAGTGCAATCCCTACCAAAATACCATCGACACTTCACACAGCTGGAACAAATAATCCTAAAATTTTCATGGAATCAGAAAAGACCCCAAATAGCAAGAGGAATGTTGAAAAAGAAAACCAAAGCTGATAGGCATCACAATGCCTGACTTCAAGCTATATTAAAAATCTGTAATCATCAAGACATATGGTACTGGCAGAAAAACAGACATATAGATCAGTGGAACAGAACAGAGAACCCAGAAATGGACCCTTAACTCTATGGTCAACTAATCTTCAATGAAGTAGGAAAGAATATCCAATGGAAAAAGCACAGTCTCTTTAATAAATGGTGCTGGGAAAATTAGACAGCCACATGCAGAAAAATGAAACTGGACCTTTTTCTCACATCATACACAACGATAAACTCAAAATGAATGAAAGACCTAAATTTCAGACAGGAATCCATCAAAATACTAGAGGAGAACACAGGCAGCAACCTCTTTGACCTCAGCCACAGCGACTTCTTGCTGAACATGTCTCTAAAGGCAAGGGAAACAAAAGCAAAAATGAACTATTGGGACCTCATCAAAGTAAAAAGCTTTTGTACCACAAAGGAAACAGTTGACAAAACCAAAGGACAACCAACAGCATGGGCAAAGATATTTGCAAATGACATATCAGATAAATGGCTAGTATCCAAGATCTATAAAGAACTTATCAAACTCAATACCCCAAAAACAAATAATCCAGTCAAGAAATGGGCAGAAGGCATGAACAGACACTTCTCCAAAGAAGACATACAGATGGCCAACAGACACATGAAAAAATGCTCAACATCACTTGGCATCAGGGAAATACAAATCAATACCACAATGAGATCCACCTTACACCAGTCAGAATGGCTATAATTAACAAGACAGGAAACAACAAATGTTGGCAAGGATGCAGAGAAAGGGGAACCCTCTTACACTGTTGGTAGGAATGCAAGCTGGGACAGCTATCCTGGAAAACATTATGGAGGTTCCTCAGAATGTTGAAAATAGAGCTACCTTATAATGCAGCAATTGCACTCCTGGATATTTACCCCAAAGATACAAATGTGGTGATCCGAAGGGGCACCTGCACCCCGATGTTCATAGCAGCAATGTCCACAGTAGCCAAACTGTGGAAAAAGCCAAAATGTCCATCTACAGATGAATGGATAGAGATTCAACCAGAGAAAGACAAGTATCATATGGTTTCACTCATATGTGGGATATAGGAAACAACACAGAGGATCACAGGGTAAGGGGGGAAAAACTTAATGGAAAGTCATCAAAAGAGAAAAATCATGAGACTCTTTTTTTTAAATTTAGTTATTCGTTTGAGAGAGATACAGAGACAGAGACAGAGAGAGCACAAGCAGGGGGAGAGGCAGAGGGAGAGGGAGAAGCAGACTCCCCGCTACCTGGGCACCCAACAAGGGACTTGATCCCAAGACCTGGAGATCATGACCTGAGCCAAAGGCAGATGCTTAACCATCTGAGCCACCCGGGCACCTCTGAGAGACTCTTAACTATAGGAAACAAACTGAGGGTTGCTGGAGGGGAGATGGGTGGGGCCTGGGGTAACTGGTTGGTGGGCATTAAGGAGGGTTCATGATGTGATGAGAACTGGTCATTATACACGATAAATTGTTGAACACTGTATCCGAAACTAATGATGTACTTAGGTTGGCTAATTGAATTTAAATTAATTAATTAATTAATTAATTAATATCGGTGGTGTCTGATATGACATGTCAGAGTAATTCTGGCCTCATAGAATGAATCTGGAAGTTTTCCTTCCTTTTCTCTTTTTGGAATAGTTTGAGAGGAATAGATATAGTAGAATTTGCTTGTGATGCCATCTGACCATGAACTTCTGTTTGTTGGGAGTTTTTTGATTACTAATTAAATTTCTTTTTTGGTTATCAATCTGTTCAGGTTTTCTATTTCTTTCTGTTTAGTTTTGCAAATCAATCAACATGTACACTACACTAAAAAAAATAAGAACATATGATCATGTCAATCGATGCAGAAAAGTCATTTGACAAAGTACAACATCCATTCATGGTAAATACTCTCAACAAAGTAGGTTTAGAGGGAAAATACCTAAATATAATAAAGACTATATATGAAAAACCCACAGCTAATATCTCCTTAATGGGGAAAAACACAAATTTTCCTCTACACTCAGGAACAAGACAGTGCTGTCTACTCTCATTACTGTTATTTAACATAGTACTGGAAGTCCGAGCCACAACAATCAGACAACACAAAGAAATAAAAGGCATCCAAATCAGCAAGGAAGAATTAAAACTTTCACTATTTGCAGATGACCTGATACTCTATTTAGTGAACCCGAAAGACTCCACCAAAAACTGCTAGAACTGATACACAAATTCAGTAAAGTCACAGGATACAAAATCGATGTACAGAAATCTGTTGCATTTCTATGCACCAATAATGAAACCATGGAAAGAGAAATTAAGGTACCTATCCCACTTCCAATTGCACCAAAAACCATAAGATACCTAAGAATAAACCTAACTCAAGAGGTGAAAGACCTATACATCAGTAAAACACTGATGAAAGAAATTGAAGATGACACAATCAGAATCCTAGAGGAGAACACAGGTAGTAACCTCTTTGATATTGTCCATAGCAACTTCTTTCTAGCTATGTCTCCTGAGGCAAGGGGAACAAAAGCAAAAATAAACTATTAGGACTTCATCAATATAAAACGCTTCTGCACAGCAATGGGAAAATAAAACTGAAATGTAATGTATGGAATGGAGAAGATATTTGCAACTCACATATCTGATAAAGGGTTTATATACAAAATGCATAAAGAACTTATAAAACTCAACACCCAAAAAACAAATAATCCCATTAAAATATGAGCAATAGGTATGAATAGACATTTTTCCAAAGAAGGCATACAGATGACCAACAGACAAATAAAAAATATTTGACATTACCCATCAGGAGGGAAATATGAGTCAAAACTCCAATGAGCTATCACCTCACGCCTGTCAGAATGGCTAAAATCAACAACACAGGAAATAACAGGTGTTGGTGAGGATGTGGAGAATGCACTCTTGGTGGGAATGCAAACTGGTACAGCCACTCAAGAAAACAGTATGGAGGCTCTTCAAAAGTTAAAAATAGAACTATCCTACAACCAGCAATTTGCACTGCTAGGTATTTACCCAAAGGATACAAAATACTAATTTAAAGGGATACATGCCCCCTGATGTTTATAGCAACATTATCTATAATAGCCGTATTATGGAAACAACCCAAATAAATGTCCATTGACTGATGGAGAGATAAAGAAGAGGTGGTGTACATATATACATACATATATGTGATACATATATATCTCATATATGATACATATATATCATGATATGCATATATATCAGCAATCAAAAAATGAAATGTTGCCATTTGCAGTGACGTGTATGGAGCTAGAGAGTTATTTGCTAAGCGAAATAAGTCAGTCAGAAAGACAAATACCATATGGTTTCATTCATATGTGAAATTTAAGAAACAAAACAAATGAACCTAGGGGGAAAAAGAAAGAAAAGACCAAGAACTAGACTCCTAACTATAGAGAACAATCTGATGGTTACCAAAGGGGAGGTAGGTGGAGGGAATGGATTAAATGGGTTATGGGGATTAAAAAGTGTACTTGTCGGGATGAACACTAGGTATTGTATGTAATGCTGAATCACTAAATTGTACACCTGAACCTAATATAACACTGTATGTTAACTAGATGGTATTTAAATAAAATCTTAAAAAAAAGATCAAAACAAAAGAAAAAATGCACAAATGAATAGAACTAACACTGGTTGTAGAGGAGTAAAATAATGTTGCATTTCTTCTGTTAATTGTCTATGTTATAATGTAGAACAATTAATAAATAATAATCTATTACTGAAATAATACACTGAATCATTTTTAAACTTACTAATAGCAACAGTAAAATAAATAGTAGTGAAAAAGTTGATGTACAATTTAAAAAGAACCAAAGAAAAATAGAGAGAAAAGAAATCAAAGCAAGACAAAAATAAATAAAAATGGTAAAAATAAAAAGAGATAACATAGACTGAGAACTATAAAATATGTTGTTAAAATTAAGGCCAAATCTGTTATTAGTAAAAGTAACTAAAATTGGGTTAGGTAAGTATTCTGTAATATCAATAAATCACATATTGGAGAAAAAAACACTACTTTGCTCCAAAAGTCGTATTTTTAAACCCCTTAGGAAAATAGGGGCTGTGAAAAACATTAAAATATAAATAAAAGACAGTTAACTATTTTAAAGTGAAATAAATTGAATATTATAGGTAAAGTATTAAAAAGGAGAAAGATTGTTTATGCCCATTAAGTAAAAATAAAAATTCCATAATCAAATATCGGTAAACACCTTCTATTTAAATGACTGATCAAATTACTTTAATGAACTTAAATTATTTAAAAACACAATGAGCAACACTATATCACTATTATGCATATAGACAAATGTCTTTTCATTAATAAGTAAAAACTCGTGTAAGTCAATTAGGAAAATATTGTTTCAGAAGAAAACATTAGCAAAAAGCATAAATGGTCACTTCTTAAGAATATTAGTCACAAAACAATTATAAGAATTCAATATCACCAGTAATCCCATAAAATAAAATAAAACACTGGACACTATATGTAATTTATATGTGATAGTAAGAAATCAGTAACAGAATTCCAGTATTGGTAATTTTGTTTGGAAAGAGATACCCCTATTTGTTAAGGGTGGGTATAGATATTTGTATACTTTTTCTGGAAGGCAAGGTAAAAATGTGAACTATTAATATTTCTCTTTTGGCAATTTATCTTAAAATGTTTATTAGTGTTAAAAATCTGCCAGAAGAATGTTTATTATGCTGTTTATATATAAAAGAAAGGAACAACATAAACATTTTCATTTTAAAAGTGATAATGTAAGGGTGCCTGGATGTATTCAGGGTTAAGCAGTTTAAGCATCTGCCTTCAGCTCAGGTCATGATCTCGGAGTCCCAGATGGAGCTCAGCATAGGGCTCCTTGCTCAGTGGGGAGTCTGCTTCTCCCTCTGACTGCTCATGCTTTTTCTCTCTTTCAAATAAATAAAGTCTTCAAAAAAAAAAAACTTAAAGTGATACTCTATACTCTATTGACTACAATGCAGCCATTAAAAAGGAAGAAGATATATTGATTTAAATTTAAGTAATGTATTAAGAGAAAAATAGGGGTGCTTGGATGGCTCCGTCAGTTAAACCTCTGCCTATGGCGCAGGTCATGATCCCAGGGTCCTGGGATTGAGCCCAGCATGGGCTCCCTGCTCAGTGGGGAATCTGATTATAACTTTTTTTTTTTTTTTTTTTTATTTGACAGAGAGAGGAGAGAGATCACAAGTAGGCAGAGAGGCAGGCAGAGAGAGAGGGGGAAGTAGGCTCCCTGCTGAGCAGAGAGCCGGATGCGGGGCTCGATCCCAGGACCCTGAGATCATGACCTGAGCAGAAGGCAGAGGCTTTAACCCACTGAGCCACCCAGGCGCCCCTGATTATAACTCTCTTAAAATAAAATAAAATCTTAAAAAAAAAAGAGAAAAATAGATTATATAAAAGGCCCTCGTGTATTGTGTGTATATGATGTATGGAAGTGTGTTTGTGTGTCTGTGGTAAAAACATCTGTATCATTTATACCTAGTTCTATAAATGGAAATTGTATCACAGTATTAATAGCAGTTGTGTTTGAGAAATGAGATACTTATTTTTTGTTTGTTTTAAATAGCTTTATTTTCTTCTTTTTCTGCAGTTTGGTATGATGTAGTTAATGAAATGAAACAAAAGATAAAATAGAAATCTAAACTAGGGTGCCTGGGTGGCTCAATTATTAAGCATCTGCTTTCCACTCAAGTCATGATCCCAGCGACCTGGGATCGAGCCCCACATCCAGCTCCCTGCTCACTGGGGAGTCTGCTTCTCCCTCTCCATCTGTCTCTCCCCCAGCTCATGCTCTCTCTCATTCTCTCTCTCTCAAATAAATAAATAAAAACTTTAAAAAAAAAAAAAAGAAAAGAAATCTAAACTAATTCACTGAAAGGGAAGTAAGTAATGCATATAATTCCTGGGGGAAAAAATCATTCATTTTGCAATTTACCTATTGTATACTTAAATCTGCATTATAATTATTAATCATTTTCATTATATATAATTATTGAATATAAATTGTGTATTTAGATATGTAAGAGATCTCATAACTGAAAAGTATTGGGCTTTTAAAAATTGTGCAATATACATTTATGAAAATTTGCCATAAAATATTTAACAAAACTAAAACCCTAGTATGATCATCTTTATAGTGTACAGCATGAAAATGTTTTGAAATATATTTGAAAAGAAAAATATCCAAATGTATCTAACCTATTAGAAATGTTGTACCTGTTAGCACATGTATTAAAGATACTTGTTAAATAGAATATTTGCTTAAATTTATATTTTAAATATTTATTTTTGTTTTACATTTACATAATTCATGACATCACAGTTAACAAAAATGATACATAGATTATATAACTTGATTTTTTTTATGTAACTTGTACATTAAATATCTTTAAATAATAGTGATGGGTCTTTCTAGTATGCTATGCTGCTATACCAAACTGCTATACCCTTCCACGGAGAGCATTTAGTAATTCAAGAAAAATAAATTTGAAACTAGACTACTATTTATTTTGTAATGGTAGGTAACAGCATCTTATAAAATGTTGCTTTATTAAAGCCCAAAATTCACGGGGATTTTTTTTTTTAATGGAGAAAGGAAACAATACAACCTTCAATGGTTCAGATATTGAAAATAATTATGTAAAATATTCAGCTGTTATAATTTTGCTTAATGAAATGTTGTTCTTTATCCCTGATGGTTAATGAAATCTTACATTATATTGAAATTGCATCAGAATCAAATAAGTTTTCTGAAAATTTGAAAATTAAGCAGCCTTATTAAAGAAAATATGAAGTGTTTTCCTTGTAACAATTAGCTTATTTTAAATAAACTGGATATAAACAAAGAACAGTGGTGCAGGATGTGAGGTTAATAAAGTAAACCCTCTATATCTCAGGGTAAATTTTATGAAAGGGTGAAGCTTTTTGTTGAAAAACAAAAAAGCATGATTAGTATCTAGGTTGAATTATGTTGAAAATACAGCTTTCTATATTGTGTAAGTAATAGTTTATTTACTTTGTATTGCTTATTTGCTGGAGTGGCAGTAGGGAATGTAGGAATTTATGAGAATATGTACTACATTGATTTAGACAATTTTTATATTTGGCTGATATAAAGAATGCAATTTGCGATAAAAATGTACCAGAAAATTAAAACCTAGCCTATCCTTTTTTTTTTCTTTTTTTCTTCCTTCCGCCTTTACATCCTGCATATTTCCATCTAAAAGATCTTGGAGATTCAGGGTACAGATAAACTATCCCCTTCATCACAGAATGGAAGAATTGAGAAGATTATCAGGGCCCCATGTCAAAAAAGATGTACAGAGGAGGTGATGACATATATAAAATATAGAGACGTAATTATTGATTTAAACATAGGTGTACAAATAAATGTTGATACAAATGTAAATATTGTAAGTGTATATAGTTCTGTCCACTAAGAAGGCCTAGAACAAGTACCAATGCAGTAGTATAGAGTATACACCAAATATACAAATTTGAAATTCTAAATACCATTCATCACTATAAGGTCCCAGGTCTCCTTGGAGAGATGGCTAATTATAGGGTTGGGACAGAGAAAGTATAAGATAACCTGGAGCGTCTTGTACTCAAAGTTAAGGAAGTTCTTAAACTAAGGTGGGGAAATATCTGAAGGATCAGAAGCCATTTTAAGGAACTTTCACTGGCCAAAACTGGGATAATTTGAGTATCAAAATAAATAATGACAGTCATAGATTATAACCAATTGCATTAAATTAAAATCTGTGTGCCTATACTGATAAAGAGAAATAAAAGAGTATATAAACAAGGAAAAAATAAAGTTCTATCAAACAGTGAAATGCCAACTAATACACAATAAGGAAGAATGAAACTTAAAAATTATCATTTGGCAACCTTCGGAGTAATAATTCAGAAAAGATTTGTTAATGGATGCTAAAACTACTATGCATATTTGATAAGGAATAAAATATTAAAACCAACTGGCCCAGTCAGTGGACTGTGAAACTCTTGAACTCAGGGTTGTGCGTTCGAGCCCCACAGTAGGTGTAGAGATTACTTAAAAAAATAAATAAATAAAATCTTTTTAAAAAAGGGAGTAAAATATTACATAGCCTCAAAGTATCTTCCTATAATGTATGAGCTCAATAAAATAGAGAAAAAGCAATTTTGCAATGATAAACCCAGTAGGTGCCACCTTAATCAAATGATCAAAATTAATATCAAGGTTGAGGGAAGAAATACAATAAAATGCTATGAGAAAAATACATTACTTCTGTGATATTCTGAACAAAATTTCATAATCTGATTCTGAGCATAAAGAATGTCAGACAAATCCAAATTGAGAGATATTTTATAGCATATTTGAAGGTAAACAAAAAACTTGAGAAACTTCCAGATTGAAGGATATTAAAGATACAAGACAACAAAATCTTGGTATGATACTGAATTGGATCATTTTGGCATAAAAGAAATTACTGAAACTTGAACAAGGTTTATGTATTAGGTGATACTAAAACATCAATCTCAACTGATTTTGATCTCATATAGGATGGTGTCCTGGTTTGTAGAATATGTGCACTTAAAATATTCAAGAATAATAAATTATTATGGCTGCAATTTAGTCTCAAATAGAAGAAAATTTTTGTATGCTTCTTGAAACTTTGTAGCTATATCATTTTTGTACTAATTACCAATTGAGAATTTAAGATATCTCTTCATTACCATTAGAGCCCTAATATTTTCAAGGACAACAGTATATCTAAATAGTATATTTAACCAGTCTCTTTACACAATTAAGAAGTCAAACCTTATCAATCAAATACTCTGATGTTTGTGGACATGCAGATTATATGCAGAAAAGCCTTTGTAATAATTCTAAGAAGTCATTCAGAATTAATGACAAAAGATATGATCTATGATTCAACTTGTTTTTCCATAATTTCTCAAGTAATTCAGACCATAAAATCTCTAGACTGCAAAGAAATCAAAATATAATGCATAGATTTTCATGATTAAGGTTTTTAAACTGTTAACTTAGCCTTGAGAAGAGTTTATACATTAGATTTGTTAAAATATTTGTAGTCATAAATGGGTTAAATTATTCAATCTTGAAATTTATAATGTCATTATATCACTACATGGGTCAATTAAATTAATTTTAAAACTGTAACATAGTTGATGTAAGAGTGACATTATATAGAATGTACTTTTCCTATAAATATGAGTACTGACAACTCTTAGTAAGCTATTTTGTAAATATGCTACTATTTGTAAAGAAGCTATGCATTTATTCAGAGTTGACTGTAGTTTATGAATTATCCAGGCCTCTTTAATCTGTTTGCTTCCTATTGCCAGCTCTTTGGAAGGTTTTGTTTGCTCCCCCTGGAGACTACCTCATCATTAATCTCTCCTTCCTTTTTCTCTCTTTCTCTTTCCTCAAGCAAATCCCCTTACAATTGTACAAAGAAGCATCCATTAGCTCTGATGCAGTAGCATCTTAGTGGTTCTAACACCAGCATCACCATGCTCACCAATCCTGCTTAAAATAGAATTTGTCAGGTGAAAACAAAACAACAGAGAAGTTTGGTTTATTTGAATTTGGTTTTGGTTTTTGTCTAAGCCTAATGCTCCTCTTCCATTATTCTCTGTAATAAGTCATGTAATAGTTGTGACTTCATACTGAAGCCATTTAAGGACACATTGCAGTACTTTTGAATCTCATTTTCTTAGTTTTCTTAAAATTCCTTTATTTTATGCACTGGGTGCGAGACGTAAACAATGAATCTTGGAACACCGAAAAAATAAAATAAAATTATAAATAAATAAATATATATATTATATGACCTTAAAAATAATAAAAAATAAAAAATAAGTAAAATTGCTTTATAAATACCTCCTTTTCCTTTGCAGGCTACTTATTTCTCATATTAAGAAAACCCTAAGTTGTATAACTTCAACATTCAGGCCAGTCTTAGATTCAGTCTTGAACCTTTCTAAGCTCTAAACTATCTTATACAGGGGCACCTGGGTGGTTTAGTCGGTTAGGTGTCTGCTTTCAGCTCAGGCTATGATATCAGGGTCCTGGACTCTAGCTCCACATGGGGCTCTCCACTCAGCGACAAGTCTGCTTTCCCCTCTCCCTCTGTGATCTCTCTTGCTTTTGCTCTCTCTCAGATAAATAAATAAAATCTTAAAACAACAACAACAACAACAACTATCTTATACATATTGGGTATTCCCTTTTAAAATACCTATGGTTGGGGCATCTGAGTGATTCAGTTGGTTAAGCGTCAGACTCTTGATTTCAACTCAGGTCATGATCTCAGGGTTGTGAGATCAAGCCCCACTTCAGGCTCTGTGCTCTGCACAGAGTCTACTTAAGATTCTCTCCCTCTCCCTGTGCCTCTCTCTACCCCACTCATGCATTCACACTCTCTCTCTTTAAAAAAATAAAATAAAGTAAATAAAATAAAATAAAATACCTATGCTTACTTGAATACCATCTTTGCCAAATCAATGTCTTGCTGCCCAGAGATTTCTTCCTTTTTTAAAAAGTATTTATTTATGTCCCTATTATTTAACATATAGTGTAATATTAGTTTTAGGTGTACAAAATAGTAATTCAATAATTACATACAACTCCCAGTGTTCATCACAAATATACTCCTTAAACCCCATCAACAATTAAACCCATCCCTCCACCCACCTCCATTCTGGTAACAATTTGTCTTCTATATTTAAGAATCTGTTTCTTGGTTTGTTTCTCTCTCTCTCTCTCTCGATTATAAATCAGATGCTATCATTTGCCTACAAGTGGTGACAATGGGGAGCAGGCACCAGAAAGTAGCAGATACTATAGTTAAAAAAGAAATGATTCTGGGGTGCCTGGCTAGTTCATTCTGTAGACCATGTAACTCCTGATCTCGAGGTCATTGACTTCTCTCTTTTTTCCCTTTGCTTGTTTGAAAACATATTAAAAGTCAATAAAAAAATATATTTCATTCTCATCCTGACTTCTGTCTCATTCATAACACCTCCTTTCCCAACCCAGTCTGCAGATGTTTTAGATTTAGCAGACTCAAACTATACCCCTTTTGCTGTACAGTAACATCACATTTATTGATTTATCTCCAAGAGGAACTTTCTAATCAATCCTTCATACTACCATAAGAGTGTTTTTTTTTTTTTAAATACAGGTGTCTCATTATTTACTAGTATAAAATTCTTTAATGGTTATATGAGTATGGATTTCAGGATAAAAGTTAAGGCTGAAGTTAGAAATGGTAAGTCAACATGTCACTTAAATTGGTAAGACTTAATAAGATCACCAAACTAGTGAATTAGATGGAGAAAAGAGTAACGTGTCTGTGTTCTTGGGCTAGACAGCATTCAAAGTTTAGAGAGAAGGAAAGAGCAGACTGAGAATGGTGATATAAGATAAGAGGAAAAGCAAGACACTGTGCTACAGTATAAGATGAAGACTGAAGACTAAGAATTGCTCAGTGGATTTAGCAATAACATGGTCATTGGTGGCATTGACGAACTATTTTGGTAAAATGTTGAGAATGAAGGCTTATGCAGTTTCTTTAATAGAGGATGGGAGAATAGGGGTTATAAAAACAAAGTTAGATATCTCTTTAAAAAAAATAGATATCTCTTTAAAAAAAAATTTACCTGCAAACGTGGAAAAAAATGGGTGACAATAAGTGGGGAAAGTGATAGCAACATATTTGTTTTTTCAATAAAGATGAGATACATAAGACATGTTTTTATACTGATGAGAAAAATTCAGTAGCAAAAGAAATTTATGACTTTGGGAAGAGAGTAGAACAGTTGGAAAGTATTTCGTGGCATGACTTAGTATGTATTGTATGAAAAAATTTATACATTAATAGAATATATCCAAGTTTTTTTTCAGATCTTTTTTCTGCCTTGTATCAAATAATATTTGTACTCTATACATGGCTCATTAATTTGTTGTTAAGTCAATTCCTCTGTATTACTAATATTGTGGGTGATATTTTATTTTATATTGTATGTTTATGCATTGTAATCTTGCTAAGCAGTACTATTAATTCTAATATTTTGTTCTCAGTTTGGATGTTTACATATAAGCTTATATATTCTTCAAATAATGTGTTTACTATTTCCATTTTAATCCACATATGAGTGAAATCATATGGTATATGTCTTTCTCTGACTGACTTATTTCATTTAGCTTTATTGTCTTTAGCTCCGTACATGTTGTAAATGGCAAGATTTCATTCTTTTTTATGTTTGAATACTATTCCATAATATTCCATATATGTGTATATATATATATATATATATATATATATATATATATATATATGCCACATATTCTTTATCCATTCATCCACTGATGGACACCTGGGCTACTTCCATAATTTGGCTACTATAGATAATGCTGCTATTAACATAGGAGTGCATGTATCCCTTTTAATTAGTGTTTTTGTATTTTGGGGTAAATACCCCGTAGTGCAATTAATGGATCATAGGGTAGTTCTATTTTTAACTTTTTGTGGAACTGCCATACTCACATTCCACATGTGCTGCAGCAATTTTCATTCCCGCCAATAATGCATGAGTGTTCCTTTTTCTCCACATCCTCATCAACACCTGTTATTTCTTGTGTTGTTGATTTTAGCCATTTTGACAAAAATGTTTGTATTGAATTATAAGTGTACTTAGTAAATTTCTAGATATTATTTAGGTCAAATGTCCTAATCTGGTTGTTTATCTATATTGTTACTAACTTTTTTCCTCCTTAGTGATTATCTTGTCAGTTATTGAGAGATATTTGTTACACTCTCATTAGGATTATGGATTTGCCTATTTCCCAAATATCTTTTGAGTTATATCACTTCTTGTTTCATGTATTTTGCATACATGTTTAGAATTATCGTATAGTCCTGTAGATTGACTCATTAGTATTAAACATTTCTCTGTGTCTCTGGCAATGCTTCTTGTCTTAAAGTGTACCTTGTTCGATATTAGTACTGGGACACCAGCTTTCTTTTGATTAATCTTTTACAAGGTCCATCTTTCTCCTAAATTCTATTTTCAAACTTTCTTTATCTTAATATTTAAGGTGTGTCTGTTTTAGACAATAATTTTTAGTATAGTTTTAAATGAAATGCAGATTCTGTCTAGTCTGAGGACATGTGAAGCATCTGATGAGTCACAAAACAAAACAAAACACATACTGGTTGGAGAGCATGGTTTTATGAGATAAACATGACTGGATCAATACTTATTCAAATACTGTTGGTTCTGGTGACACAGAAATTTGATTTTTTTTTAAGCAGTGAGGCAGTCAATAATTTAACATAATATAAGATTTTATGAATATCTATTTTATTGTACAAATAAGCAGAGGGAAGAAACTGGTGCCATTGAGATAAATTAAGAACTATTGCAGTGGGATCAGGAGTGGTTTTATTTTATTAATGCACAATTGCAATGATTATGATCATTATTAATAATGTGAAAATAGGATGGAAGAAATTATAAATCCATTCTGACACAGGAGAAACAGAAAAAGGGATTTATTATACATTTTCTTTTCCAAAATTTAGTGATTTGAGTAGAAATTATGATTTTGAAGATGGCAAGCAAGGTGTATTGAGTTCAGTTTTAGTTTAGTTATTACTGACTGTGGGCTCACCAGAAACAAACAAGCAAAGTTAAGTTTATTAGATTTCCTATAATGAAGTACAGCACCTTAAATTTAATAGCACCTCAATATTGACTTAAATCAAGGAAATAAAAGGATATTTACAAAGTTTCAGATATGGACTGTGATATTTTAAGGTACTCTTAGATGGGAAAAACTGGTAGAGTTTGGATATAGTTTATGGCATATTAGCTTTAGATTGGTGGGCATAGAGAAGAGAGGTGTTGAAGCAAATTCAGTGAACAGGCTGTTAGTAGATAAATGTTTAATTCATTTATAGAAGTTAATGTAACTCACTATATGTATTTTTCATTATTTTAATATTTCTTCATCTCAGGTGGTTTCTGGTTCTCTGGCAAAAAAAGGAACAAACAAAAAACAAATGGAAGCAAATATACACATAAAAAAGAAACACAAGCAAACAGAAAACCTGCACATAAATTATTTTAGGAAGCAAAATGTCTCTTATTATCAGACGTAACATTTATTCTCAAAATAGCCAACTTTGTCTTTTGCTGTGGGAAAGAGGTGTCCTAGAACAAAGAGAAGCCATGTGTACCACAGGAAAGGGACACTTGAATTGAGGGCAAAGTTTAAAGGGGAAATAAACTGAAGGTTATGGAGAGGAAGGAGGTGGGGGGATGGGTGAGCCTGGTGGTGGGTATTAAGTAGTGTGGGTACCATGTAGTGGTGCCATGTAGTGTGTGCCACACAGCACTGGGTGTGGTGCATAAACAATGAATCTCGGAACATGAAAAAAATAAAATTAAGATGTTAAAAAAAATAAAGGGAAAATAACAAGGGAAAATAGAACTAGAGACTGGGGAGTCCTACAATTCTTAACTGTGGATTTTAATTTCTGCTTTATTTTCCTATCTGATTCTCAGGAATAAATTTAATGATGGGCAGGTCGAATTGAATTATAGGGCTTGATTTTGAAGTTCTAATCTCCCCCCACCAATTCTTTTTTTTTTTTTTCCTGTTCATTATCTGGTTTTCTACACTACAGTTAATCCCATAATATAAGATATTGCTGTATTCTAAAATGCAACTACCAAGGAAAAATGACACTTCATGCTTTATGATTTCTTTAGAGTGTAAAATGTGAATGATTTTTTAAAATCCTTTTCTGACAGAAAACAAATTTTTCCATAGCCTACTAAGTGGAGTTCATAAATTTCAATCACACAAAATACAGTGTGTATCACTTCAAGATTAGTGCAGGGGTTCTGGGGTGGCTCACTAGGTTGGGTGTCTGCCTTTGGCTTGGGTTGTGATCCCAGGGTCCTGGGATCGAGCCCTGTGTTGTGCTACCTGCTCAGTGGGGAGTCAGCTTCTTCCTTTCCCCCCATTTGTGTGCTCTCTCTCTCTCTCAAATAAATAAAATCTTAAAAAAAAAAAGATTAGTGCAATAAATATTGTTCATTCTTCAAGTAACTATATTAAAAATGGAGAGATTTATTGTTTTCACTTGTTAAATCATTAGAAATAAATCTCTTAATTTCAGAACGTCAATTATCAGAGACCATCTCTTCTCCTTCCCCTCCTCCTCCTCCTCCTCCCCTCCTCCTCCTTTCCTCCTCCTCCTCCTCCTCCTCCTCCTCCTTCTTCTTCTTCTTCTTCTTTTCTTATTCTTCTTCTCCTTCTTCTCCTTCTTCTCCTTCTTCTCCTTCTCCTTCTTCTCCTTCTTTCTTCTCCTTCTTTCTTCTTCTTCTTTCTTTTTCTTCTTCAGCAGGCTCCTGGAGCCTAATACAGGGCTCAATCTCACGACACCAAGATCATGACCTGAGCTAAAATCAAGACCCCCATGCTTAACAGACAGAACCACTCAGGCACACCCAGAGACCATCTCTTCTTGACCAGCCTCAGAAGATATCAACTTTAGTGAACCTCACCTCTGTTTCGTGATAGGGTCTGGGAAGAGAAACAAGCATATCTTATTATATGCAAATTAAATTACTGTGGAGTACTGTTGAGAAAAGTTTATCCCATAGCTTCATAACTTACTATGAAAGAGCTGCTTAGCCATTCAGTTCTTATATTTTTCATCTATAAAATGCAAATAGTGTGAATGATGCTGAATAATGGAGCATTTTCCACTGATGCTTATAGAAAGATGTTAGCTTCCAAACTCTTCCCCCTACATCCTTGCTAAACTCAAATTGACCAACTAATGGCTACTAAACTGAGTCTTGCTGTCTGTGGATCCTGTTCTAAGATTAAGAAAACCTGTTTCCACACGCCTGAGATTTTTTTTTTAAATTGAAGATTAATTGACATACAATATCATATTAGTTTCAGGTATACAACATAGTGATTCAATATTTTTATATATTATAAAATGTCACCACAATAAGTCCACTTACTATCTGTCACCATACAAAGTTGTTACAATATTATTGACTATATTCCCTATACTGTACATTATATCCGCATATCTTATTTCTTTTATAACTGTAAGATTGTACCTCTTAATCCTCTTCACCTGTTTTGTCCACCTTACCACTCCTTTCCCTTCTGGCAACCATGTTTGTTCTTTGTATCTATGAGTCTTTTTCTATTTTGTTTTTTTGTTGTTGTTATTGCTGTTTAAGTCATTTTTTAAAGATTTTATTTATTTATTCATGAGAGACAGAGGGAGAGGCAAAGGGAGAAGCAAGCTCCCCACTGAGCAGGGAGCCCAATGCAGGACTCAATCCCAGGACCCCGGGATAACTGAGCTGAAGGCAGCCGCTTACCCATCTGAGCCACTCAGGTGCCCTGTTATTGTTTGTTTGTTTTGTTTTATAGATTTTACATACAAGTGAGATCCTACAGTATTTGTTTTTCTGTCTGACTTATTTCACTTAGCATGATATCCATGTTTTGGATGCACCTATAGGACAAATGGCAAAATTTTATTCTTTTTTTATGATTGAGTAGTATTCCCTTGTATATATTAATTACATCTTCTTTATCCATTCATCTATCAATGGACATCTAGCTGCTTCCATATCTTGGTTATCATATGTAATAGTGTGATGAACATAGGGGTGCATATGTCTTTTCAAATTACTATTTTTGTTTTCTTCAGATAAATACCTAGAGGTAGAATTGCTAGATTATATAGTAGTCCTTATTTTTAATTTTTTTGAGGATGCTCCATACCATTTTCCATAGTGCTGAAATAATTTACATCCCCACCAACAGTGCACAAGTTTTCTCTTTTTTCCACGTCTTTGCCAACACTTGTCACTTCTTGTCTTTTTGATATAGTCATTCTGACAAGTATGAGGTGATGAGGTGATATCTCATTCTCATAGTGGTTTTGATTTGCCTTTCTCTGATTATTAGTAATATTGAGCATCTTTTCATGTGCCTGTTGGTCATCTGTATTGTCATCTTTAGAAAGATATCCATTTAGGTCCTCTGCCCACTTTTTAATCAGATTTTTTTTTTCATATTGAGTTGCCTGAGTTCTTTATATATTTGGGATGTTAACCCCTTATAGGGAATATCATTTGCATATATCTTCTCCTATTCAGCATGTTCCCTTTTCCTTTTATTGGTGGTATCCTTTGTTATGCAAAAGCTTTTCAGTTTGATATAGTCCCATTTGTTTATTTGTGCTTTTGTTATCTTAACTTGAAGACACAGATACAAAAAATATTGCCGACACTGACATCAAAGAGCTTCCGGTCTATTTTCTTCTAGGAGTTTTATGGTTTAAGGTCTTCATAAGTCTTCAATCCATTTTCAAGTTATTTTTGTAAACAGTATAAGAAAATGGTCGAGTTTCATTCTTTTGTGTGTAGTTGTTAAGTCTTTTTCCCATAATATATTCTTTCCCCCTTTATCATAGATAAATTGACTAATATGAGTATGGTTTTATTTCTGGGCTCTTTATTTGGTTCTGTTGATATTTGTGTCTGTTTTATGTGCTCGTATCATACCATTTTGATTACTATAGCTTTGTAGTGTAGTTTGAAATCTGGCAGCGTGATACCTCAACTTTTCTTTTTTTTTCCCCCCTTCAAAATTGCTTTGGCTATTCAAGGTCTTTTGTAGTTCCATAGAGAGTTTAGGATTATTCTGTCTACTCCTGCGAAAAACTGCCATTGTTATTTTGATAGAGATCTGTAAGACAAAATAATCCTAAAATTTGTATGAAACTACAAAAGACCATGGATCTGTAAATTGCTTTGAGTAGTATGGACATTTTAACAATATTAATTCTTCTAATCTACGAGCACAGTATACCCTTCCATTTATTTGCATTATCTTCAGTTTCTTTTATCAGTGTCTTCCAGTTTTGGGAGTACTGGTTTTTTACCTCGTTGGTTAAATTTATTTTACATATTTTATTTTTTGATACAATTGCAAATGGAATTGTTTTCTTAATTTCTCATTCTGATAGTTCATTATTAGTATATAAAAATACAATCGATTTGATTTTGTATCCTACAACTTTTCTGAATTCATTTATTACTTTTAAGTGAATAATTCTGAGAACAAAACTAAACCTTGGCTGACCTTCCCCAGCTTATAAATCTGTATGCTAATTATTCCTTCACGATATCCATCTTTCAGTGTTCTCACATTGAAAAGTTTTTAATGAAGGCTTAAACTAATTGATTTTGATTTAGTTTTTCTCATCCCATAGATTTAATGCCTGGGAAATATTGATAAGGATAGGACATGACAAAAACACTATTTCTCCCTTATTATAGGCCTCTCTAGCTGGAAAGCTGGGTGAGTTCTTCATCTGTCTGGAATTCTACCCTTTTGTGTTAGTATGCTGCTCAAGCCTTTATATCATCACTATTGTAATCATCGTCTTTGAATGAGATTCCTCTAATTGTTTTTGTCACTGCTAGGATCCCTTAAGGTGAGGCAAGTGTGCTAGGATTTGATTAGGGGGAGCTTACTTGTATTTTTCATTTCTCACCACTGGAAGGCAATAGACAACTGTGAGCTGGAAAACTTACACCAACCTGGTGCCGTATTTGTATAGATGCCTACACCCCAATTATTTGAATGCTTCAAGGCATTTCACAAGAAAATTCATAATTAAAATAGCCATTGTGAGGAACTCTTGGTGTAAGAAAATTTTGTTTATTTGAGAGGTATCTTAAGACAAAAATGGTAGAAATCTGGTAGGAAGATTGCATAAGCAGATCTATCTAAAAGGTAGATCACTCAAGAGAGATTATTTTACTTAAATAAGCTGTAATAACTCTTCTGTGTGAGTCAGTTTGTGTGTGTGTTCAGGTTTCATAATGGGCTTTCTGCTTGTAATCATTCTTTCTTTCAGAGGGAAGATAATTAGCTTGTAACAATGATAATTCCACATTTGTCTAAAATAAGCTCCTTAATTTTCCTCTGTGTATGTGTGTTTATACATGTTCTTCCATTTTTTCCTTCTCTTTGGATATTTTTAATATTAATCAGATTTTTTTGTTATTATGGTTACAATCTAAGAATATATACATATCTAGATACACATTTAGAGGTTTAATAATGAAAACTAAATTATTATGTTGTTATATTTTGCAGAAAATGGTCTGTGTTTAAAAATCTTTAGCTGAGCATTTAATAGATAGCCTTGGTAGCTAGTTACTCAATGAGAAAAAGAGCTCTTTATCTAAATAAGAGTACTTCTAAACATGATCTAAAGAGTCACTCATTTTAGTTTATGTATACTTATAAATTATATTAATAAAGAGTTTGGAGGCGACTGGGTGGCTCAGTCTTAAGCATCTGCCTTCGGCTCGGGTTGTGATCCCAGGGTGCTGGGATCAGGCCCCACATCGGGCTCCCTGCTCGGATGGAAGCCTACTTCTCCCTCTCCCACTCCACCTGCTTGTGTTCCTTCTCTCGTTGTCAAATAAATAAAATCTTCAAAAAAAAAAGTTCGTGTACTATTTCTGATAAGTGTATGAATCTTTGAACAAATTAGCATTACTTAATTATATTGATATAAAGATTGCTGTCATCTTCTACATCTTACTATGTAAAATTAATGTCAACCTGCTTTTCTAGTACATGTAACACTAAGATTAAAATTCTTATTTAATTTTAATAAATTTTCTACATTGATTTCTGAAAGTCTAATGAATTGTTATAGTTTTCACAAATATTTCAGATTTTGAAATATAAAAAATTGTGTTCAAGTAAACTTGTGAAAATGGATGTCTTTTTTTTCCCCCAAATACTTTTATTATATTTTTCAGTGTTACAAGATTCATCGTTCATGTACCACACCCAGTGCTCCATGCAATACGTGCCCTCCTCAATACCCACCACCCCTACCCCTCCAAAACCCTCAGTCTGTTGCTCAGAGTTCACAGTCTCTCATGGCTCATCACCCCTCCGATGGATGTCTTTTAAAAAAGGTTAAGCTCAGGTTGCCTGGGCAGCTCTGTCAGTTAAGCATCTGCCTTTGGCTCAAGTCATGATCCCGGGATCCTGGAAATCCAGTCCTGTGTTGGGCTCCTTGCTCAGCGGGGAGTCTGCTTCTCCCTCTGCCTCTGCCTGCTGCTCCCTCTGCTTTTGATTTCTCTCTCTCTCAAATAAATGAATAACATGTTTAAAAAATAATAAATTTAAAAAAAATTAAAAGGTTAATTTCATGAATAAATTCTTAAAATATTACAGTTAAGAGCCAAACTCTTTATTTCAGTAATAATTTTCATATTTTAATTAATTTTAAGACATTACACTAATGTAATATACTTTCTTTCAAAGTAGGAAAACATTATAAACTTTAGTGTCTATACTTTTTATTTACCCTATTCTTATACATTTTAGAATGTGCAAATGCCTTTTGATAATGCTATATTTGTGTGTTTATTTTTCTTGTCACCTTAACATTTGTATAGTTGATTTAAAATATATGGTCACAAAGATAAAGAATTAGGGAGTTTGTGATTTTCTTTCTTCTAGTTTTCTCTGTCTTTGATTGGAAGAAACAAGCATTGATAACTGGTTAAAGATGTTAATAAAAAGTATTTGAGACTATGCTTAGTGTAATGATTACAGAGAGACATGAATATATGCAAGATAGTAGATATGGTTTGTGTATTTCTCAAAGAAATAATTATAGTTAATTGATATGGGAATTGTATTATAAATATGCATTGCTTTAATATGTTGATAAAGTCACTTATATGTTAAGCTTAAAGTATGATTTACAAAGGTATGGTCAATACGCCTTAATATAAAAACCATGAATAGGGGCACCTGAGTGGCTTAGTTGGTTAAGCATGCCTTTGGCTCAGGTCGTGATCTCTGAGTCCTGGGATTGAGTCCTAGGTTGGGCTCCCTGCTCAGCAGGGAGTCTGCTTCTCCTTCTCCCTCTCCTTCTGCCTCTCCCCCTGCTCCTGCTCTGTTTCTCTCTCAAATAAATAAATAAAATATTTAAAAAAAAAAAAAAAAACAAATATGTTAAAATTTTGATTTTTTTAAAAAGATTCTTTTATTTATTTTATAAAGAAAGAGAGAAAAAGAGAGCAAGCATGGTGGGGGAGGAGCAGAGGGAGAGAATCTTCAAGCAGACTCTCCACTGAGCACCGAATCCAATGCAGGTTCCATCCCACAAGCCATGAGATCATGACCCAAGAGATCATGACCTGAGGTGAAACTGAGTTTGTTGCTTAACCAACTAAGCTACTCAAGTGCCCCTAAAATTTTGATTTATTTTGATTCAATATTAATCTTTCTATTCATAAAGATAAGTTTATAAATTTTTAATGTGAAATATTACTTGATATGTAGAAAAATTAGAATTTGTTTCTTTCTGTAAAACAAAGTTATTCTCTGCCAAGAAAATAATTTGTTATGTTTCTAAAAGTTATGTTCCTAGTAATCATTATTCCCAGTGCTGTGATTTTTCCAGTAACTATTTATTCTAGTTAATTTTTCTCAAATATTACTTCCAACATTCAAGAATAAATTCAAAAGAGTACGAAGGGTAGTAGAATATATCGCCCCAAATTACGAATGTAGGAGTTCAGGACATGCCACCCCACAATATGACACTTTGGTATATTATTTTCAGCTGTATTCCTTGGAAAACAGCAAATGCAAGGAGATGCTTTCTCTGAATTCCTCACTTCTGCCTAAAGATAGATCCTCCAAAAGGAACTCAGTTGTCAGAATCTCCTCCCCTGGAGTTTGTCAGCCAGGGAAGACTGTTATCACAAGAGAGGAGACTAGAAGTCAATACTGCCCTCAGACAAATACTGTTACAAACTATCATTTTTCCCATCTACTTCTCTAAGGGCCTATTCAGTTTTCCTAAAAACCACTTCCTCTCTTCAAGAAGCCTATTACCCACCCCCCTCAACACACATTTTCTTTTCCTTATTAAGAAAGTAAATAATATCCTAAATTCTAAAGCTATCTCTTTAAATTATTCCTTTTTTTCTGGCTATCCCCTAATGTATACATGTGGTATACATGTTATTAAACTTCTGTTGTTTTCCTCTTGTTAACTTTTTTTTTTAGGAGTCTCAGCTAAGTACTCAGAGAGTAGAGGAAAAATTATTTTCCCTTCCCTACAATAGGTACACTATTAAGATACCCTTTATTTATATAACTCTTTTTGAGTTTCCTACAATAGTCATCAGGTAACAAAAAGATTTGCCTCTTTGCTTTTTAAAAAAGAAGAACAAAAATAATTAAGTTTATTTGTATTCTCCAAATTTTAAGTAATATCTAAGTATGTTGAGAATTCTATCTTTACTAAATGAGGAGGGAAAAACTAACAGATGATGAGAGAAATGCAGGCCTCATAGTTTTATAATGTGAAAGTAATATATATATATTAATATAAGTATGTTTCAATAATTGCATACTTCAATAATTGTATGTTTCTTAGGTTAAAAGAAGCATACTCAAATTCAAGTATACAAATGTACAAAAATTATAAGTAATTTTTGTTTCTAGATATTAATAATGTCTCACGTGTGGACAATTAGTGGCAATTATTTATGTATGTTTTATTATTACATCGAAGGCCCTGGAGATTGGTCAGTGCCTTCCCAGTTTATACCTGATAAATTCCAGAGTAATTATTGACTAAATCATTATGAGTAAATTGCATGTTATTCCTTTACAGATCCTTACTTTTCCATGCTCTTATTGCTAGCTAACAAAATAATAGAAGCAAACGGACTAAAATCTTAAATTAGAATTAATAGGGCACTTTCACTTAAAAATTTTGAGAATAGTTCTACCACATTTTCCATCTGCTAAACTTACAACCCTGACAAAATTGTCAAGGTGAGACATAGTAAGAACCAGTGCATAAAGATCATTTGAACATTTCCAAATGCATTTTAAATAATTGCCTTCATCCAGTGGTTTTGTTTTCTTGGTTGAGACTAGGAAAAAGAAGTGGGAAATTAAGGTGACATCTCAGGGTCTATTAATGGTCCTACTTATGTTTCTTAGCAGAGTAGTACCATATTTTATGCTGCCCAAAGTCTTAAATGTTTCTATGTAACTACTAACTGCTAACTCAAGAGATGATCTTGTCATTACCTCATAGAAAATCAGAATACCATATTTCAGTCATCCTTCAAGAATCTTAACATCTGGGGGCGCCTGGGTGGCTCAGTAGGTTAAAGCCTCTGCCTTCGGCTCAGGTCATGATCTCAGGGTCCTGGGATCGAGCCCACATCGGGCTCTCTGCTCAGCAGAGAGCCTGCTTCCCCCTCTCTCTCTGCTTGCCTCTCTGCCTACTTGTGATCTCTCTCTCTCTCTCTCTCTCTCTCTCTCTCTCTGTGTCGAATAAATAAATAAATAAATCTTTAAAAAAAAAAGAATCTTAACATCTGAATGCGCTCCTTATCTCCTATTCCTAAATGCAAATTAAGTAGCTAATAGTTGTTAAACTAAGATCCCGTCTTCTTGCTCCTACATCCTGTGTTATGATTAACATAACTCATTTCCCCCATATTTCCCAAGAATCTGAGCAGTGAACAACTCTCAGTACAATACTAAACTTTAAGTGGCCCTTTCAGTCAGCCCTGTAAAATATTTTGGCTACTTGCTCCCTGAAAAATACTAATTTTTAGCTGCTATCCATTTCACAGCATTCTTAAATGCTTGAGTTAATGACTTTTACTTGTTTCTTTTTCTTCTTTCAGTGTAATATTTACCTTATAGAATTGTTGTAAATGTAAAATATGTATGCAAATTATTTAGCACAGAAAAGGCTTTGTAGATGATCTTCCAAAGATGGTAGTAATACTGTTGCTGCCAATAATTAAAACATCTGTAGGCTGATTTCATTGGATGGTGATGACGATGGTACCAATGAAGTCTAGAAAGGTAAACAGTAAGTAATTAGGTAGCAACTCAGAACAATCACAATGGAACAAAACTTCTTGAATATAGACCAGACCCAAAGAGAGGGCAACATTGCCAACATAAAATTGAAACAAAACAGCAGATTAATTTGGAGATTTTAAGTTATTATTTTCATTAGTAATATGGTACAATGTTGCAAGTTTCGTGTCATTGTTTCTTTACTGATGCTCCTCCCTAAGTTTCCTGCAGACATTTTTAAGGAGAGTGAATTTTATAGGTTTCTTGTTTCCATGCCAAACCTGTAGAAACAAAGCAGGTCTCTCTTGCCATATAAGCCTCTGACGTTAGATTAGAAATAATAACAAAGCAATTGTTTTCCTCATTGTAATAGGGAAAGTCTAAAAATTTGTAATCTTGTCCCTTGATACCAAGTTTTATAGTGTTAAGTAAAGGACTTGCACGTTTTTGAGAAAATGTTTCGACTTAAAGAGTGGATTCATTTTTAAAATTCTCAAGGAAACTTAGTCTCTGACACTCCAAACCACTGAAAGGCCAAATTTGCCTTAAGGGCACAGACCCATTAGCACTTGTTCAGGGTCCCATTCTTTTCCCAGGAGATCAGACTTGGCAAAGAAGAAATCAGTGATCATTAATTCTTTGCATTTGTAAGAGAAGTTGCTTCTGAACTTCATTCTTAACTCAGTCCACCTGAGATCTAGATTTCTTAAGTGAATTGACCTTCAGTGTGATAGCCAGAGTCTTTATAGAACTGTATACCAGTTCAAGTTTTAGAGAGGTTGGATCTCTTCTTAGTGGAGTTATCTCTTGACTTCAAGAGGTAAATGAAGGTTAAAATTTACTAGGGCAAGCAGTTTCTAAAGGATCTTTTGAATTTGATTGTCTGAAAATTTACGGGCAAATGTTACCCATATCTCTTTTTATTATTAATTAATTGAACCACGTATGTAAGTAGATTGAGTTAATTTAGAATATTCAAATTATTTAGATAAAGTGACTGCAAATTAAACAGTAAGGTTTTTTGTTTGTTTATAAGTACTAAATTTTGTTTAGGTTTTGTGATGCTAACAAAATTTGTTAGCTTCTCTCTTACATGACCATAATTAATTACCTTCTTTCCTGTAAATGCATACTATTCCTTCATTGAAAGGGTGAGGTTTTTTTTTTACCATCTTTGAATGTAGACTGACCTTGGCAGCTTGCTGGACCAATAGATTCCACAAATGATAGTGTATGTAGGACGTAAGTAGTTTCACAGCTTTCGCCTGGACCTCTTGGAATGTTTTTCTTGGAAAACTTGTACTAAGAAACATAGCCAGCACATAAAAGTTGGAATAATTCAGGCCATTTGGAAGAAGAGATACCATGTGGAGAGAGAGAAAAGCTAGAGACAATGAGACACGAGATATAAGAGTGAAAAAAGTCCTCTTTTTTTTTTTTTAAGATTTTATTTATTCATTTGAGAGAGAGAGAAAGAGAGAGACAGAGCAAGCACTAGCAAGGAGAGAGGCAGAAGCAGACTCCCCACTGACCTGGGAGCCTAAGGCAGGGCTCAATTCTAGGACTCCAAGATCATGACCTGAGCCGAACGAAGGCAGACGCTTAACCATCTAAGCCATCCAGGGGCCCCTAAAAAGTCCTCTTTTAAGTGGATTCTGCAGCCTCGACCACAACAGAAACCCAATCCCTGAGCCACAAAATTATGAGCAAAATAAAATTGTTATATAGAGTGACTAAATGTGAGGCTGATTTTAATGAGTTTGGTAACTGCAAGAGAATTTGGTAGTCGGTTTTATTCTATAACAAAAACTGAAACAAGTTGCATTGCTTTGAGATTGTCAGTCAGAATTGTCGGTGCTTTGAGGATGCTTCTGATGATTATTTTGAAGGTGAGTGAGGAAATGTCATTGGAGCCTAGAGAAAAGGGGACTTTATAGTGTAGTAGAAGAAATTTTGGCAATACTGTCACCTGTGGTAAAGTGGAAAACAGAAAGGGTAAATAAATAAGCCTTTGTTCTGTCTGGCTTGGAAAATTTCCAGGTAGTATCTAGAAAGTTCCAGTTATCTCTTCTAGATGCCTGTTTATAAAATAGAGAAGAGAGATCAACTAAAGAAAGAACAGTTCCATTTTTTGAGGAGAATTTAAAAAAATATACAGAGGATCCAGGACTTTCTTGTTTCAGAAAATTTTCATCTCCCTTACCTCTTAGCTAAAAATTAGCAAAGTAAAAAGTAGTCTCACAGAAAGAATCAAATTTAATAGGGTACAAATAGAGTTGGCTTCAGGGTCAATTTTATAAAATAATGATTCCAAGATCCTGTGTTGATACCTCTAGAAAATGTAAGGCCATCCCTGTTAGGACTTCTTAGAATCTTACAAGAGTATTCTTAGATCGCCTCTGCCGTAAAAGCGTCCCTCTAAGAATCTTAGGGACATGCCACACTGACCCTTTTAACTGAACGAAAACACTTGTAAGAATCTTAAGGGGAAAAAAGAAAAAAAAAAAGAATCTTAAGGGAAATATTGCGTAGCAACTTGACTTTTGAGCCAAGGCAGAGCAGAGCTTGTCTTGCAAAGAAATGTGGATATGATTTTCATATAACGAAGTGGATTAAAATCTGATACGCTACAAGCTCACAAAGTCTTAAACACCTTATATCAGCTTAGATGAAAAGGAGCAGAGATAATATAAAATGCAAGTAAGTCTTTGAGCCCTTAAAATTCTTTATGCAGGAACAGGCTGAAAAGCTTATTTCATTATGATTATGGTCTCTATTTCTTATGGAAAAGAAGGACAGAACCAAGAACTCAGAACGTGCAACAAAGAGACATGGAAAATTGTCACTGGAACCATAACCAAGAAATTAGAGACATGGACCAGTGGCTGTAAAAGTGGCTAGAAGATAAACTATATTAAAGTATAAAATATCCTCTTTATCATAGAGATAAAAAGGCTAATACACACAGAAACACCAAGTAAGTGAGAAAGCCATCTCAGAAGTGGATCATCTAGCCCTAGTCATGCCAAAGAAACTGTCTAGCAGAGCCCTCTCAATGTCTTATCCATAAAATTATAAGCAAAGTAAAATAGTTGTTTTAACACACTTGAGATTTGGAATAATTTATAATACATCAGTAAATAAATATGTAATTGGAGCTTGCCTTTCTTTACTACATTTAGTATAATTAGTATGATTATGAATTAATCTGGGTTTCTCCCTTAAATCAGTAGAATATAAGACTTAAATCAGAGCTGTAATCCTCAACCCCCCTCAGGGTCTCACAGCATAACCAAAGTTACTATATGTTCTCAACAAAGTAGAGTTAAATGAATGAGCTCCTTGAACTGCTTTTGAGAAGACATTCTCAACATATTTATTGGTCAATAACTCTTATCATCCTAAAGACAGGCCCTTTGATAAATTATTTGGAATTTGGTATTTACTATGTTCCAGGCACAGTTTTAATATTATCCCCACAGTAATCCTTGTTGACATTATTATTGTTGAAAGTTAGGTTCCTGGGGATAGGTTAGCAAGAGGGATGTTTATAAGAGACTGCTCTTAAAATCAACATCTCTGAAAGGAAGAAAATTGAAGCAGGAGTGAAGAGAGGGAGATGACTTGACATATACTTTCACCAGCAGTGTTGGTTCACACCATGGAGAGTACTGGAGTTGACTTCATCTATTCAAATCAATCCGGTGTTTTCTGAGACTATTGTAATTATTTATTATAGTTACTTATGAATTCCAAATTAATTTGACAAGACCAACCAGCGTAAACCTTATCAGAAAAGTTGATAAATTCCTACCAAAAAAAAAAAAAAATCATGGGACAGTCTCAAAATATGCAAGTGAAAAGAACAATTGAATAATACCAAGATTTATGATTTTAAAATAACTTCCATATAATATTTTCTAATTTAAAAAGAATTAATAAAATTGCTTGCAATCTGGAATGCTGCAGTTTATTTGTAATAAATTGAAAATTATTATCACTTTTAGTCAATTGTCTCTATGTATTTTTATAATTGAGAAAACAGTATGTAGTTCTGAGTTACCTGGAAATCTCAGGATTGTGCTAATTAATAATTGTCCTAATATCCTCAATCCTAATTTTTAATCATATGGAAATACATAAAAATTCAACTTAGTATTTTCAGGCTTTTTACCTTTATTCAGAGAACCTTTTAAAAAAGGTATATTTTCAAATTAAAATTTTTTGAATAAGCTTTTTTTAATATTTATTTTTAATGTGTTGCCAAATTTGGATGTGGCAAGTTTTAGGCCACCTCAATAGAATTCTGTTTCACTGTATAATATAAATTTATACAATTAAAAAATAGAAGCTATAACAAAATTTTTTTCTCAGAATACATGGCAAGGAACAGTTATAGAATTTCAGAATTAAAACTTGTACCTTATTTAAACTTTCATCAATCATTCAATTTGTTTCCTCTCTTACTTTTTGTACCAATAAATTTCGGTGTATTTTTTTCATATAGTCTTGTTTCCAAGCTTTACTTTTTGTACCAATAAATTTCAGTGTATTTTTCTCATATAGTCTTGTTTCCACGCTTTATTTTCAATAATTAAAAGTCGCTAAAACTAAAAAAAAATGACTTCTTTTGGTTTCTCGTTCATTGAATTCTTTGAAGATTTCCAACTGATTTTGAAACGAATGTGCTCAAATGTAGTGGACTCACTTATAATAAGTTCAGTAGAATTATAGTATACTCAAGTTGATTTACAAAATACCTTTTTGCAATTTTGAACCTTTCTAAAATCTAATGGATGCCAGGCAGCGAAGTGTAAAAGTGTGTATTGGCGTGATAAAGAAATGATGATGATGGTGATGATGATGATGATTAAATATCAGCTTCATTACAAAAAGTTATGTATTTTAGTGACTTGTATATGCAAATTTTGACAATTATAGATCCTATTTCAATTGCAAAAATATCACTGCTTCCTTGGATGCAATTATGAATTATTCATTCATCTGACAAATTTCAACAATACTGGCTACATAAAATTTGTAATTTAGAAAAAAAATGTTTTTACCATAATTCTGTGAGTCACCAAAATTTGTTTTGTTTTGTTAGTGTCAGTATTATTACTGATAGTATTACTACATATACAATGAATTCTATTCAATTTACAACTTTTTAACTGAATTTATACAACTTTAAAACCATGCTTGCTGAACTTCCAAAAGCTTTACTTTTATTTAATTTATTGAATAAAACATTAAATTATTATTTTTATTATTTTTAAAAGATTTTATATATTTATTTGAGAGAGGGAGCAAGTGAGTGAGCAAGAATGAGTTGGATGAGGGGCAGAGGGAGAAGTTGTCTCTCCACTGAGCAGGGAGCCCAATGTAGGGCTTGATCCTGAAACTCCAGGATCATGACCTGAGCCAAAGGCAAATGCTTAAACAACTAAGTCACCCAGGCACCCCTAAATTATCATTTGAATAATCTTATATGTTTTTCTATTTGAAACGTCTATTAGTATGAATCTGACGCAATTTAAGTTTTGTGAATAGCTTCTGTTGCTAATATAATTGATGTTATAGCAATAATTAAGATTTTTTTATATTTTATTTTCAAAAAAACCTGGGAGTCAAAAAGGCTCAAAATTAATTTGGAAGAATAATTATGTATTAAGAAGTAAGTAATAATTTATAGTGATATGGAAATGCATATTCTGTAATTGCATATGTTAAAATATCATTTTTCATGCTTTCAGGTTTCATACAACATTTCTGTTTATTATAACTTTGTTGAGAAATAGAAATTTAGTTCTTAAATTTATTTGATTTCATCATAAGTTTTTTAACTACCAACACCTGAAAGCCAAATTAAAAAATGACATCAAACATAAAGTAAACCATTGCAGATTTACATGGTCATAGAATTGACTAAATTGCTTTTACAAAAGCATTTGTACTTTTCTCTGTATTTTCTACGGTGGTACTACTCACTTTATTTCCCACATATGTCTCACATGTCTAATGTATAATTTTCCACATTTCCTACCTACTGCACTAACTAGTAGCTTGGCAACTTCCTGCATCTCACAAGCTGTAGGATAGGCCATGGCAGAGTTGGCTGGTATAGGTGGTTTACAAGGACATCATGTTTGAATAATTTTCCTACTACTATATAAGGAGTTGGCTGCTCCTAGCTTATCCTATCCCTTAGCACTATATTTTTATCAGCAAGTGCCCTCAGGAAAAGAGTAATGAATTATCTTTGCTCATTTACAAATTTAATCACATGTTAAATTGATAACTCTTACTGCACATATAATCATATACACTACTAGATGATGCCAGTTGATAAGAGGAATAATTAAAGGTCTACTAAACCCATCCTAGATTATTTCATCTAATTCTAAATACTACTGCTTCATTTTTTAAAAAATTAAAAATTCGGGATAATTCCTAAGGTGAACAAATGCTCTTCCAGGAAAACAGACATAAACTAGGACTTTACAAGGCAAACAGAAAATCCCATTAGACTATTTGTAAAAAAAAAAAAAAAAAAAAAAAAACTGAAAAGTATCTTAACTATTTGTAAAGCTATAATATTGAAGAGAGATGAGATTTAGTCAATCTATGTTCTCAGAAATTGAACAAAGGGGAAGGGCTAGAACTACGAATTTAGATTTTGGTTAAAGGAATGAAATACATTCTAACAGTTGAAGCTATCCAAACATGAAGTTTAATATGTTGAAAGTTAACATTTTATATTTGTAGAAACATTCAGGTAGAGGATAGATGAATATTCACTATTAATGCTGTGGAGGAGATTCCTAATTTGGGTAGGAGTTTGGAAACAGTGTCCTCTGCATAATCTACAGGTTTTTATTACCTACAATGAACAGTAATGTGCATTGGTATCCCACTACAATGCAATTTACTTTACAGTGGATTCAGTAAAAGTTATTCAACTATGGCTTCATGCTAAAAGGTAATGAGGCAATCAAATGAACCTATTCTAATTTGTCCTGCTTATGGAATCACCTTATAGCATGGAACACCAAGGACAGAAAAAGGGCATGAAGCTCAGTGCAGGAAATGGCAGATTAGAGAGAAATACTGGTAGTTGAATCATTATGAAATAGTGAACTGAATTTTTCTTTTTTTTTACTACGAAACACAATTCAAATTTTGTAACTTTATTCTCAGTGCCAATATGTAGTCATCATTATCTTTGTCAAATTTTTTTATTTGGCACCTACAGGTGCATGGTCCTGTGGTACCATTCAGGTACTAGGTCCTGAATGAAGAAAGTTTTATATATATATATATTTTTTTATACATACATAGTTTTTCCTATGCTCTTCTAGGCTCTCTGCAGGTGGTGCTCTTTGATTTTTTCAGATAGAGCATATGAAAATTTCAGAGTTGTGTACATGTTTTACTTTCAATATGGATACAAGAAAATACCTGAATTGTTTTAATTTTGGATTTGTACAGTATTTACACACAGTATTTCTTGAAACTAAGAAAATCTTTGTTAAAAAATATAAACATTTTGATTGATTCTAAAATATATTAAAGATTCAAAATTATTTAAGTACCATAGATCTAATATGTTCTAATAAATTTATATTCTTATATATACTAATGGTTATGTACTGAATGTGTCCTTTGAAAATTTGTTTGTTGAAATGCTAACCCCCAAATTTGATGGTATTATTTGTAAAGCCTATGAGTGTTGATTAGTTCCTCTTGATGGAGTCCTTATGAATGATTAGTGCCTTTATGAAAAAGATTCCAGAGAGCTTTCTAGCACCTTCTTGAATGAAGAACACATCCAGAACTTGGCAGTCTATGAATCAGGAATCAGACTCTCAACAGGCAACAAATTTGCTGGCTCCTTGATCTTGGACTTTCCAGACTCCAGAACTATGAGAAATTTCTGTTGTTTGTAATCTACCCAGTCTAAAATTATTTGTTATAGCAGTCCTAATGATCTGAAGCACTAATATTTTATCTGTACCATAATTATGGTATAGAAATCACTTATTCCTCCAAAAACCTTCTATTCTTCCCCTCCTAAATTATCATGCAGCATATATTAGAAATCATTATATTTATAAATACTAAAATGTTTCTTTTTTAAAAAAAATTTATTTATTTGAGAGAGAGAGCACACACAAGTTGGGGGAGGGGCAGAGGGAGAGAAACCAGCAGACTCCCTGCTGACCGTGGAACCCAACAACATAGGGCTTGATCCCAGGACCATGAGATCATGACCTGAGCCAATGTCAGATGCTTAATCGACTGAGTCACCCAGGCGCCCCATAGAATGTTTCTTGAATAGTTATAGATTTTAGATTTAATGATGGTACATTTAATAAGCTCATGAAAATGGCATTTGTATATATATAAAAAAATTGTCCTTTTGTGAGCAAACATGAAATGATAGTTATTTAGAAGATGAATATATTTAAAATAATTGACTAAATAACAACTTCCTTCTTAAGTCATTTCTATGGGGGTGTTATGCCTATTGATATATATTAAGCTGGTTTCAAGATGGCACTGACATGTGAGGGATAAATGGAAAAAAATTTTAAAATAACCAATTCCCAGATTTCAAGAAAAAAATCACTTTAAAGACAGTATACAGAAGTGAAAGATAAAACTTTAGAGAAACATGTTTTCTTCAATTGAAAAAAAAATTGAAAAAAGAAATTACCTGCTAACTGCAATCTTTTCCTAGACCCTCTTTCTCCTACTATCCTAGGCGTTCTATCTACATTAACAAGTTGAGTCTGAACTTACTCTTGAAACATAACATATATAACTCATCTCATTATATCGTATTGGTTACATGAGTGTAATTATTATAAATAGGTATCTTCCTACCATTGCTTATCTTTGAGAATAGATGATTGTGGCTAAGTATTTCATGATGAGTTCTTAATAAATGGTATAGAAGTGCCTGTCTGGTTATCCATTATACTTCATTTGTGAAAGTTAAAATTTTAAGACTCTATTTTTATACATGACAAACTTTTTTTTTTTTTAAGGATTTTATTTATTTATTTGACAGAGAGAGAGAGATCACAAGTAGGCAGAGAGGCAGGCAGAGAGAGAGGGGGAAGCAGGTTCCCTGCTGAGCAGAGAGCCCGATGCGGGGCTCGATCCCAGGACCCTGAGATCATGACCTGAGCCGAAGGCAGAGGCTTTAACCCACTGAGCCACCCAGGCGCCCCTACATGACAAACTTTTGACATTATAGAAAACTGTACCCATTAGCAAAATTTCTCGAAACCTGAGCATGTGAAATGAAGTAATTCTAAAACTTATGTTCATATTCCAGAAGAAGAAACTTTCTTTACCCTCTCTACAGCTAATTCTACCATATAGCTCTTCCTTTATGTAAAGGACAACACATCATGAAGTACTTGCCTTCCTAATGTAAACCTGCTTTTAAAAAAATATTGTCTTAAAAGCATCTGTTCTTTTAACTTCCTTTGAGATAACCATGTTAACTTTCTTCTTAATTCAGAATCTTCTGATAAAAGTGCTCTATATCTAGTATTTCTGCCCTCTCTACTGCCTTCCATCCTCTTCTCTCAACTTTTCTGCAATCTAAATTTTATTCTTTCAGCTTCACTGACAAAGCTCTCACTAGGGCAACTGGCATCCTCTTATTCAAATTAAGGGAGACGATAATTCTCTGTGTACATCTTATTTTCTTCTCCAAAACTTGTCTTCCATTCATTCTTTAAATTTTGGTGTTAGTTCCTTTATTCCTCCAAACTTTTTCCTTTATTTCCCTAAAAACTCTCCCTCGATGATCTCATGTACTTAACTGTCAATTTGTGAAGGTTACTTGAATAGAAGATGTTGAAACAAGATCTGTCCTATTTCTTTTTTTTATTATTTTTAACTTCATTTGAATTTCAGTAAATTAAAGGAGAGAATAGAATATGTTTTTCTTTTAATATCAAAATATTGGTATGTGCCTCTTCAAAACAAATATATGAAATACTTTTTCTTGTTCTTCCTTTTTATTTCAAGGTTCAGGAAAATTAGCTCAGAAATACATAGAAACTTTAAATCACAACTAATCTAAACATTATTTTGAAGCACATGGAAAGCATTACTCCAACTTCCCTTCCATTGCTTGACTTTCCTTTCCAACATCCTAATGTGCCCAAAGACTGTTTCAAAGATAGAGATCTTTCTTGGACAACAGATATTATAAGTTATTTAACCATACAGCTTTCTCCTTGAATATTTAATCTTTTTATTTTTAATATTTTTGAACAACTCAAAAAGTGCCAAACAAACAAAATCTAATTATTTGCATGAATTTTTTAAATAGTTGAAGACAGAAAAGATGCTGCTTTCTCATCTCATGGTTCTTTCTTTTCTCTTGATGGGTGCAGTCCTATCAATAATTTTCCCATGGCACAAATTTTTGGTAAGCCACTAAATTTGTGGTAATTTATTACATTAGCAATAGAAAACAAATACAGTCTGCAAAAGCTGAATCATTATTGAACTATTCTGTTTTCTACAAATCAATGATTTTTAATAGTTGCCTTCATTTTATTTTATTGACCCATCTGATAATCTTGTCCAAAATGGACAGTAAGTTTTCCAATCAATGTTTTGTGTAATCCACTTTGTTCCCCTGGTGAAAATTGGAACATTTGCTCATCTTCAGTTTTTGTTATCACTTTTTCTTGACCGGGCAATCCTTACACGATGACAACAATAATTTGGACATTTTATACCCTAGTTCAGTACATTGGGGTCTAATTTGTTGAGATAAATAAATGTACTTTGATTTAGATTCATTTTATAATCAATATACTTAGGTTGGTTTACATAAGCCAATACTGCTTCAAGGTTTTTGTTTGTTTGTTTGTTTTGGTATTTTTTTTCAGGACGAGTATCATTTTTAAACAGGAAAAAAAAAAGAAAACTGAAAAATAAGAGTTGAGTCATTCAGCTTCCACCATTTTATACTGTCAGCAACATACCACCTGTAATGAGCAATCGGCTGAACTTTCCTTGATATTTTTCTTGTTCTAAATTTAATCAATTATTTGATTTTTCTATTTGAGTCTTTTTCCATTACATATTAGGCTTTAGTAATTTTTACATTGTTATTAGATGTCTCTTCAGCTCTTTTATTTTATTTTGGAAATATGTGGATTTTTAAATTTTATTTAATTTTTTTCTTTCCAAATAACAATTAAACTAGATAGGTTCTTCTGAGTCCATATTGGGTTCTTCCTATAATAGATTCATTCCAAATTTTATGGTCTCAATTTCACATTTAGAACTTTTTTCCTTTAACTTGCTAAACTTGTTTTTCACTTCTGGAGACTATATTATTCTCGAAAAGTAAATTTCAAGAACTATTTTCTGACTGTCCCAAACAGAATACCATTACATTGTATTCATGATAGTTTTCTCCTTTATATAACATTATTTATTAAATGTTCTCTATTATTAGAACACAATAATTATTATTTGTTTAAAGATTTTATTTATTTATTTGACACAGAGAGAGAGATCACAAGTAGGCAGAGAGGCAGGCAGAGAGAGAGGGGGAAAGCAGGCTCCCTGCTGAGCAGAGAGCCCGATCCCAGGACCCTGGGATCATGACCTGAGCCGAAGGCAGAGGCTTTAACCCACTGAGCCACCCAGGTACCCCTATTTATTTAAATAAGATACATCATAGTAAATTTAGAAAAAGTGATGAGCAAAATATGTACAGGAGAAATTTTGAAGACTATGAGTTGTCCACCTTGCCTGCTAGAATTAAGAACATATTTCCATTTAAATTTTCCTAGACTATTCAAAGTTTAGTTAGCTTTTGTTTATGTTTTTGTCCTTCTCAAATCTAAAAGAAACACGGAGATCTTTTTTTTTTTTTTTTTTTGGTCATGAAATTATTAATGTTATTAATATCTGTGAAAATTTACAGTGCTTTTTTGATTTACCTTGTTAGGTATTTCATGAAAATATGTTTGTTCTTGCTGTTGCTGCTATTCTTGATATTGCATGAATGTAGTCACTCCTGAGAGCATTCTCAGAAGTTATTGCAAAAATTTTTTAAGTAAAAAAATTATAGCGCAATGCAGGGTGATAATCATGATTATCTTTTCTAAGAAAAACTAAAAAATATCACCAAAATTTCAAGGTCACTCAGCAGTCTTTTCACATATAATAATATTACCTCTAGTGTTGGAAAAACAAATATGTTGATAAATTAAGAATATGAATATAGTCATATTTTCAACACTAATATCATAATAATGTTGCAGTTACATCATTAGATCATAGTCATTCATAGAAATATATATTTTAAAATGATATCTGTATTTATTTTTGCAGTAATATGAAGCTATTACTAGAAATTTGTGTTAAATTTCCATGTCTCTGTCCAATTTCAGAGACACTGTTACATATTTGGAATATCTTAATCCATAAACAGTGATATTTATAGGGCTAACAATTGAAAACATTGTCTTAATTCTCAGTTTTTTCTTTCTTTGAACTTAAAAGAAACATCTCATATCACATCATTTCTATTTGCCCTCTTGAAGAAAACCCAAAGTTTTACTTAATAGCCAAAGGTAATATTTATTTCTTTACATCTAGATTTCTAGGTCAGTTTTTATATTCAGCTTATTTCCTCAAAGTATACTATATTTTAGATATCCCATATCCTATATTCAGAAAGATACCTGTTTTTTTTGCTAGAATAATTTATAAAACTATCTAATGCAGAGAAGATCTCTTTCTTAGAATGCTGTATACATATATTCATGAAACACTGTATCTGTTGAAGGAAGAAAATTTTCTGCAGGATATTTCCTTCTGAGTTCTAAAGAAGTGTCTGCAGGTTGATCAAGATGAGAGACAACTATATGTTCTTGGGAGGGTTGTGAGCTCTATTATAGACCATGAAATTCTAGAAGGCGTGATTCACACATTGTACTGTCAGATCAAAATAAGGTTTGGCACATTAACTATATGTTGGTTAAATTAGCAAATAAATGATTTGTTTTGGTTCTGATTTCCTGCCGTCCCTTTAATGAGCTTTCTGTGTTTGAATGGCCTCTTTATCCACTTCACCCTCCTCCCATATTTTTCCCTTCTTAAAATTGATGAACCTTTGATAAGTGCAAAATTATTTCAGTTTGAAATGACAGATAAATCTCAAGATGCAAACGACTAAAATGATTTTATGTGTAAACATGTTATATAGATTTAAGCATATTTATGTTAATCTTTTTTTTTAAGATTTTATTTATTTATTTGACAGAGAGAGATCACAAGTAGGCAGAGAGGCAGGCAGAGAGAGAGGGGGAAGCAAGCTCCCTGCTGAGCAGAGAGCCCAATGCGGGGCTCGATCCCAGGACCCTGGGATCATGACCTGAGCCCAAGGCAGAGCCTTTAACCCACTGAGCCACCCAGGTACCCCTATCTTGTTAATCTTTACAGAAATATCTAAAGGCAGAAAGGATTGTTGGGATTTTCTACCTTGCAGAGCAATTTCCTCATAGTGATCTATTGAAAGTCTGCTCTTGACACAAGGTTTCTAAAAATAACAATAAATAAATAATAAGTAAATAAATATATAGAAAAAAGCAAGCTTTTTTTCTTTAAAAACACAAAATCAAATTTGACTATTGGAAGGATCAGAAATCAAGTATACCTACTTCACAATAACTCCTACCTCTATTTAAACTCTTTCTTAATAATAGCTGCATATGCATATATATTTATTCCATAATTATTAACAGTGATTTCTAAATTTTGAATTCTATTTTTTGAAATATTTCATGATCACTTTGCATATATAAAGACCATTAACAGTTTATGTGTGCATCACTAGGCTTGACATTATTCGAAAGAACATAAATACATATGTCATATTTTCTAAAAATATACTATATTAGGCATTCTGGGTCCCAGTAAGATAACATAAGGATCATCCATCAATGCTCTAATTACCTGAAATTTGAACTCTCTCAGAAACTTTTGGCCAGCATTATCTGTTTCATGCTTTGTTTAATTCAATGAATTAATCTATGGTTTTAAGAGAAGTTAACTATGTATAAATGGAAACTGACTACTTTGGAAATCTATACATGCTACAGAGTCTATGACTATAATTTCAAAATGAGATATAGATGTGTTCTTAAATAGTAGATACAAGTATGTAAGTTTGATGATGGAATAACCTAAAATAAACCTCCACATATGTCCATGTTTATTAGGTTAAGATGAGATCAACTCATTTTAACATTCTGGAGTCTAGTCTCACAAATTTAATTTACTTCCAAGTTGCACAGGATTCCTACTAAGCACCATTTGTTCTGACAACCAAGTGGGAAAAATCAGTCCTTTTGAAATAGCGGAGAAGACCATCTTAAAAAAAAAAAAAAAAAGACCGTGTAATATCATCTTTATTTCTACAATTTCTACCAGTTGTTGCTCTAAAAGATGTTATTTATAGTGAAATATAATTAGTTCACTTCCAGTGATGAAAATTTAGCTTCTTTATTATCCTGGACACTATGGCTCATCTCCTATTTCATGTGTTGGCTCAATTTTCATGGTAATATCTTTATAATGATCAAAAGAAATGGCTTAGTTAATGGGTTATCTGTACAATTATAGAGTGTTGCCAAAATTTTTTGGCACAAAATCAATTGCTATAACTGTGTCCAATATCTTTTCATATATATCATTACATATAAAGGAAGAGAGCAACACCTTTAAGATCTAGAATTAAAAGGACTATATAGCATGATTATACATGCAAAACCTTAATGTATAGTTGTTATCTAAAAAGTTAACTATTTCTTCCTATTTACATATATTTCCTTTCAAATGAATCAAGGATTAAAGTATACAAGGATATTTGATGTTAAAAATAATCAGATAAAATAACATTTACTTAATTATATTAAATATTAATCAGAGGGAAATATTTCCTTATTGAATAAACTGAAAAGAATTACCATATTAACAGATTCTTTGGTTACCCATTTTTGAGAAAATAAGAAATAAAAGTTTAGCTCCCTTAGGTTTTATCAAGCATGGGCGGGGAGGGGGATTGGGAACAGTCACAGAGGCTTTCCACCGAAAGCATAGGAAGGAATCATTCCTGTTTATGTGATTGATGTTTTAGGATCCAATCAAGAATAAAGAGTCTTAAGTCTAAGAAAAAAAAGTGAGGATAAAACCTTTTCAGAAAATGTAGCAGATATTTGTTCACTTTGAACAAATAGGAAAGCAAAATCTTAGGGGAGATATTGATAGTAAGTTAGTTATCTTAATTTTATCTTAGATCATTAGGTTTAATCAGGCTAGTTGCAAGAAAGGATACTTTCTTTTTGTGCTTCCTGCTGATCTACTGAATCCTTGTAATCTTTTTTTATGTCACAACTCAGTTGGAATTCTTGTCTGAAGCCATATTACTCGATGCAGGAAAGGGCTTTTGAGAAAATAGGATAATGTTATTCACATTGAATCTTTGAATTTTTTTTTCAAGAGGGAATTATTGATTGTGTCAGCATCCTTCACACTGCATTGCAAAGATTCAATGTGGAACAACAATTCATTCTATAAAGGAACACAGGACATGATTGCCCTGCCTCCCACCCTAGTAGTACTTTAACATTGGACTTCATTACCCAGCTTTTTGACACACAAATCATCCCAATTGGTTTCTAACAATATAAACTATATTTTTGTATATGCTGCTGTCATATTATTTTATCCTATTACATTCACAAACCTTATTTAGGTATTGAAGCTTGTGACCAGATCTCTTGATATAAGGTTAATTAGAAAACAAAAAACCCAAAAAACTACCTATCCATGATCTGGTTCAAAACTAGAACTTATTGTAGCTTACATGAGAGACCATTTTCAACAGAGTGCAAAATTGAGGGCACATAAAATCTGCATGCTAGTGATAGACATTTCTCGTGGCTATAGTTTTCAAGATTTTTTGAAGTATGGGGTCATACTTTGAGTAAATCATAAAAAAACTATTTTGCATTAAAATGTGTATTTGTAGTAGCTTGTACGCAACATAGAAAATTAATTAAAACTTATTTCTGTATCCAAAGTATATCCTCAATGATAGCAATGAAAATTCAAAATAAATTTTAATTGATTTTATGTTTATTAATTGTATGTCTACATGGTTTTAAAATTTAAAAAACCCTTTATAGTCCAGAATTTGAATCACTGCTTTTCAAAGGCCCTTTACATATTTCCTCAAATAATTTATTAACTTTATTAATAAAGTTCATAAATTTATTAACTTTTTATTTATTAACAAAATTTATTAACTTTCACATGTTTTTATAGTAATTCATAGTTTAACATAGTATACTCAATTCTATTAATGTTTTATAAAAATACATTATCATACTAATATGCCAGGTAACATAAATGACAAAGTTTAACAAAAAATTCCCACTTCCTCTCATGGGATATATGAAGTCACGAAAAAAATCAATAGAATTTTAAACTTTCTCAAGAATTCACCCAAAATTTCAAGATTAAATGGCTAGTTTGAATAAAAGGAGTGAAGTTGGAGGTGTTCGTATACAAACCTTCTTTTAATCATATAACCATGTACTTGGTCTTATAAAAGAGAATAAGTAATTTCAAGAGATACAATTTCAAGAAATACTTTCACTACTTTTTTTGGGTGTGTATGTGCTTCTGCTTGCATATGTGAGAAAATATTAAAGATTTCAGAGACTGTAAGTCAGATCAAGAACATACTCTTGCTAGGAGATAGGACATTCAACCTGAGACAGCCAACTAAAATATTTTTCAGGAAGTATAAAAACTTTATTGGGAAATTACTCTCTATTTAAAATTTAATTAATTTACTTGTTTTAATATTTATTTTTATTTAAGACAGGTAGTAATAGTTAATTTTGCTAAAATAAAGTTGCATTTTATTTTACTTACTTTTTTTATAGTAGGAAAATATATAATTCCTGTTGTAACACCTCCAAAGACAGAAAATATTTCACAAAACTGTCAGAACCTTTTCAAATATTCTAATGATTCCTTCCTACATGTGATTCACATAAAATCTTAGTTCATTACATTGAATCACAGCTTCTACTAAAGTGACACTTTTCACCACATTTTTACATGCACCTTAAAAAACCTTAATTTTGTCTTAACCCAAATTGTTTTCTTCATACAAGATATTCTTCTAATCTGTTCTATATATTTCCATAGATTCTTCTATTTTTATTAATAATCTAGAATGTTCATGTATGGATTGATGTATATCTAATATGAGATTCAGAAGTCAACAAATCCAGGAAGACTCTTCCTATCAACCTCCTCTACCTGGGTACTCCCTGAGGCAAGGCTTGACACCTGGTGTAAACTGCGTAGTATATACATGGATGTACCACAAATGGATTACAAGTGTGCTGAGCTATTCTTTTTCTCAGCATCCAGATGAAAATTGGTGTGGCCACATGTCCTGGGCTGGTCCAGCTGCGAATTGCCATCTCCCTACTTTAATGTGCCATAAACATCATCGTTTTACCTGTGTGTTATGTGAAAATGTTTTGAATATAGTGCTATAAATTCTTGGTCATATAATTTTCATCGACTTTCATTTATTTCATTGAATGTTTAAAAACAACTCTTCCAAGAGTATACTTTCAGGGATCATTTCTATAGTTTGTAAAAACAACTCTTCCTTTTTTCCTGATACGTTATTTTCTCTCCCAAAAAAAATGTTGTAAAGATCACAAAGGGTGGAAACTTGTCTTCTGCAGTTTTGTATATATGGGAAGATCATGATAATGCTCATTTTATTTTTAAATGCAGTTTTATATTTCATGAAAGAAGAAATGAATGAAAGAAGATTCGAATAGTGGAGGTGAAACAAAACTTTTATACCACTCTTTATATTCAGAGAAAACATTGGAAATATCTTAATTATTTTTATGTTTTTCTAACCTGGTGTCACCTGAGGTTAATAGTACAACTTCAAAAGTTATTCATAACCGAGAGAGGAAAAATATTCTACAGTTCAGACTTCTATGTGTTTGTAGTTCTTTCTTAAGTTAATTTACATAGACTTAATTCAGTTTAAGATTTTATGATTGGGCATTTTTATTTGGTATCCTAAAATAGCCACCAAATCATTATCCTACTTTGGTAAAATAAAGAATCAGGATTCCAACTTTCACTTCCTATGTGCAAACCAAACTAATTTACATTCTCAATACCGGATTTATTTTTCAATTTATGCTTTTTTCAATTTCACTATATACTCCTTTCTTCATTTTTGAGCAATTTAATCATGCGAAAAGCCTAACTTTACTGCAGCTTTCTTTAATTTTCATTATTTTCATCTTATTGAATATATTTTCAAAGATGAAAAAGGAGGTCAGTTGTAAGAATTGAACTGTATCAAATCTTTTGAGATGCATTTAACACCTTTGTTGGAAGTCTCAGTATAGAGGCATATCATTTGATGGGGATATAAACTGGCATTCTTCCCTTCTCAGCCAGAACTGCAAATAGTTTTTGTCCTACTGGTGTGGTTGCTTCCTTTATCAAGTAAAAGGAAATTATAATCAATTATATTTGAAAAAACAGTTGATGTGTGGCTACTGAGAACTTGGAGTTTCATGATTTCAGGACATTTTATTTGTACTCTGTAAAAGAATTACAAATATGATGTGAGTAGCGATACCTCATACTTGTTCTTTCAAGTCTAAGACAAGAATTGGAAACTGACTATTAATTCTTGACAGAAAGTTATACTCAGCCACAATATTTACCAAAGGTGAAGCATGCCAGTAAGAGAGAAAAAAATCCTACAAATGATATAAAGAACTTT